>QXDM01000062.1:0-612804 GCA_003730235.1 Pythium guiyangense | reverse complement strand
AAACCCTAAACCCTAAACCCTAAACCCTAAACCCTAAACCCTAAACCCTAAAACCCTACAACCCTAACCCTAAACCCTAAACCCTAAACCCTAAACCCTAAACCCTAAACCCTAAACCCTAAACCCTAAACCCTAAACCCTAAACCCTAAACCCTAAACCCTAAACCCTAAACCCTAAACCCTAAACCCTTTCTTCGCGCAGAACGTGGGGCTCGAGTGTGGCGAGGTCGACTCGCGCACGTGACCGGCGACACGATAACCTTCGACAAACGCGTCAATGGCTTCGACATGATCGCGCGGCAGCGGCCACAACCGCGTGACGCGGTGATACATTCCAGGCACGAGATTGATCTCGTGGTGAGCGCCTCGGTCGGCTGAAAGTACCAGCGGGATCTTGTCGGGGAAGATGTCGAAGAACTCGCGTGCGAGGTTCAAGACTGGATTCCCGAACGCTTCGAGCTCGTCCCAGGACTGCGTAGCATATCGATCTTCGCGAGCAGACTTCGGTTCCGCACCGACAGGGCGCTCATTCACAACAAACGCCGTCTCCGCGGGATCGATCGCGATGGCGCATAGTTACTCAACGCGACCAAGCTTAATCTCGCTGAGCATGTTCTTCCTAGACATCACTGGCAGCCGAGTGAGCTCGGTTGCTTCACGTGGAGGACACGCGACCGTCAAGCCGTGGCGCGGCGGGCCAAGGCCGGTCATGTTGATGGCGTGGATCGTGTCAAACGACGGCGCCGGCGCAGATGGCCAAGCCGGTGCGCACGGGATGCTTTCTCGCGTCTCGTAAACCGGGGCGCGATTGTACACCGTCAAATGTCTTACCGCAGGGATCGCGTACTTCCTGCGGCTCACGGTAACCCACCGGTTGCCTTCGACTGGCTATCTCGCAGACGTGGCGCACAGAGCGTTGCAACAAACCCAGCATGAAAGGCCATCGCTCTTTTGCGTGTTGAGCGTCGCGGAGTCGGGGTCCACGACTGTCACGTTCGGCAAGGCGATTGCACTATCCCGTCAGGTGTGCGAGAACACCACCGACGTCGATGTCGCGCGGCCTTACTTTGCGACTCAGCAAGTCGATGTCTGGCCAGTGGCGAGCAAGCCACGGCATTCCAAAGATACAATCAAACAAACCGCCGAGGTCGACCACGAGGAAGTCGTTGATGCTCTTGAAGCCGTCAAACCCGTACTAGAACTTGACCTAGCGTTGCGGGAGTGACCATGTCTCGTCATCTGTAAACTTGACGACCATCGCGCCTGGTTGCTCACGGGCACGCACCCGCGAGGGCAAAGCTGCAGAGATCTGGCTCGGATGAAACTGTTCGTCGCGCCTGAATCGACAAGGGCGCCGTCGACATGCAAGCTGAGTACGATTAGTCGCTTATCACTACTTGAGGAAGTGGCAAACCGCTGCGCGTGGAGCACAGCGTCGGAGGGGCTAGCAGAACGTGACGCCACCGAAGGCACGCTTCGCTCGATGAGCCCAGTAAATCGCCCTGCATCTACTGGGTGCCCGCGTTTTTTGCATGCGCGGGCTGCTCGAACTCGTCTTCGACCTTGACAGTAGCAACTGCCGGAGATGGGGCGCAGCACACCGCCGCGCGATGGCCCAGCTTGTGGCAACAGAAGCAAATGAGCTGCTTGTTGCTTGCCCCACTGCGCCGGCTGCCGTTGCTGTTGTTGCCACCGCTCGTGCGCGGCGTGCTTGCGTCATGTTCGATCGCGTCAATCTCCATCGGCTCAGCGCTAGTGTCAGCTTGCGGGGCGACAGCGTGATGCCCTCGCGAGGCGAAAACGCTGAAGTCTTCGCGAATCGCGATCGCGAACGCCTCTTCTAGTGACGCCGGAGGTTTCGTGGTCAAGTACAAGCGCTGATGACAGGTATTCAAGCCGGAGATGAAGACGTGGACTTGAGTCGCCATGTCGAACGGAGCCGATGTACAGCGTTCAGGTACGTCGTTAGGAACGGGTAGATCATACCCGGCAGCGCGCCGTAGATGAGCCCCACAGCGGCGTACTGCGCAAAGAGGCCGAACGTCTCGCGCGACCAGAGGCTCGGGACGCTCCCGCGGCGCAGCGCTCCGCCTTCAAATGTCTGCGCGCTGGGACCGAGCGGCGTCTTCATCGGCTCGTATGCAGTCGACCCGAGTCGCCCGCGCTCGCTGCTCTCGACCGCGTCTGCGTCGAGGTGGAACGGCGTCGGCTGCGACGCGCTGCGACGACCGCCGTCTTCGAGGTCGTCGCTCGGTCTCGCATCACTGCTGCCGCTATTTGACGCGCGCTCGAGGATCGCTGCTGCTGATGTCGTTGGCATGCCGTCTGACGCGGCGCTTGGCATGTGTTGTTGCTTCGTTTTTCACGCTCACCCGTGTGTGTGTATGCGTGCGTGCGTGCGTGCGTGCGTGTGTGTCGGACTACTCGCTCGCGGTCACTTGGTAGCGCGATGACTTGGACGACCGACGACCCGACTACCCGATCGATCGACTGACTGACTGACTGCTGTAGGCTTTGAGCTTGCGCTTTAAGCTTTGAGCTTTGAGCTTTGGACTGCGGTAGTGCGCTCATTGATTGATCGATCCCTCTTCTCTCTCTCTCTCGCTCTCGCTTGCTTGCTTCTCGTTTGATGCCCATCACAACGATGTCGGGGTCAGGATCGGCTTTCAAAGGAACGATCTCCGTATTTAATAGAGCGAGGATGGTTGACGTGCATGAAACATTCTCACTTTCCGAGCCAAAAAGCCCATTTGAAATGCGACGCACTTTGCTCAAAACAGGCGCGTCCTCTCATTGACGTCGCATATTAAATAGAGTTTGGCTAAGCTTTTCAATTTTCGAACTTACATGACATCCATCCTCGAACGAAACCCGAAGCATTGTACTTAAGGAGCTGGTCTCTCTACAAGAGCGCCTTCGCTCATCGTTCTGTGCGAGCGAGACTCGGTTGTCTCTTTACAAGAGCGGCTTTTTCGCTGCTAATTGGTCAGTCGCCAGTAACGTGAGCAATCCAGCATTTCAAATGCGCTCACGTGGGAGAATCTTCATATTGTACACAAGTGAGCATTGTCACATCGAACTTCCATACTCAAACGCAGTCACGAGCCGTTTCGACTCTGAGTTTTGTTGATGTGAAGAACATGTCAACGAAAAAGAAGCAAAACAAGCAAAAGCTGGCTTTGTTGCCTGTCATAGTCATTGATCGATCGGCCGCCACCGCTCCTGCTAATGAACGACATGTCTTGCTTACTTGTCTGTCGTCTCGCTCTCTCTTATGCCTCCTGCTCCTCTTGTAGACTGGTGTGCTCAGACTAGACTGTGCTATATTCACGCACAGCGTCGGCGCATCCAAGCACTCTGGAGACAGGTAGCGGATCTCTCGCATGAACGCCGTCGCGAGGTGCTCCTGCTAGTTGACCTGTGGCCGTGCAATGCGCGGAGCACCATGCTTGCTAGAGACATATGCGACCAACGCGCTGGGTTCCAGCTACTCCGAGAGTACTAGTACCAATCGAGCGACTTCGTACACTTGCTACGCAGACACCACCACACGCGGCAAGAGGAGCTTCCGCTGTGCTTCAGGACCTCCATTTTGCAGCAGTCAAAGCGCTTCGACAGCGCACAGCTTGCAACTGCTCTCAACCTGTCGGCATCAACGCGCTCGTAGATGTGCTCACATACATACCTTCGGTGTCTGTTGCGTGCAGCGCTGTTCTTGCAATCGTCTCGACAAGCCTGCGTGTGTGCTTGTTTGTATGTTGAGCTGAGTTGAGCAGAGCTAGAGCAAGACCAAGGCGACAGACACTTGAGGCGCATCGAGACAGTCAACCTCGCACGGAGCGCAACGCGGTGGTGGCAACCTCGCCGCTCGTCGTTTTGCCTTGACTTGGCTTGCACTGCGCGTTTGTTCGCAGGTACAACAGCTCAGCTCGGCCACTTGCACGCGTATGTGTGTGTGTTTGCTTGGCGATCGAACGCTGATCGACGCACCCAAGAGACCACTACATACCACAGCCGACCGACCAACGAGCGACGCGAGAAACCTTATAGAGTTCACTACATTTGGATACAGAGCGACTTGGACTTGTAGCACTACGTCTCAAACGACATATGCAACTGACACTGCAGCCGTGCGAGCGACGTCCGGTTGCCGCAGAGCAGGTGGAGAGAAGACGATCACGCGCTCTGCCTATGTTGGTATACCCAACAGTAGGAGCGGCAGCAGCGGATAACGCTTCGCTGGAGAGCACACGAGCATGCGTGTGTGCGCCTCGTGCTGACTGACCCTGTCCTGATCCTGCTGCTCCTGCCGCTTAGCAGCCGTCGCCGCCGGCAATGACGAGGCACGCCGTGCTGTCGAAGATCCCCATGATGTTGGTCATGACCGACCACACGAACGCAAAGAAGACGTAGAAGACCGTGATGGCGCCGATAGCCTTGCTCGAGCCGCCTGTGCGCTTGAGCTCCTGCGTCTCGGCCTTCTGCTTCGGGAGCAAGATGAGGAAGAACCACGAGATGATCGTCATGCCGTACATGAGCAGCACCGACTTGGTGATGTCCATGCGGATCGAGTGGTCATCGTTCTGGATGCGTTCGTTCGTCATGTGCCACTGCTGGTCCACGATCTTCGTGAGCGTCGCGGCGAACGGCGACGACAGGTTCGAGACCGTCGTGAGGAGACCGTACACTGCGCCTTCGTTGCCGTCGTTCGCGAGCTCCACGACGACGTACGTGCCGATGATGAAGCTGATGCCGGCCGGGACGTTGACTGCGATCGGGAGACCGAGCCAGAACCACTGGCTCCGGAACACGTCCCAGACCGTGATGAACGTGCAGATGGCGTCGATGGCGATCACGATGATGCCGGTCACGACCGTGATCCAGCGCCAGTTCCAGTGCAGGCCGTACTTGCCGGTCACGAAGATGCCGAAGAGGAACATGAGCGTGCCGATGACGTCGCTGATCGTCGCGTTGATCGGCTCGACGCCGACCATGTACCGCTGCACGGGCGACGCCGCCGTGTACGAAAAGTTGGCAAAGACGTTGCTGAAGAAGTTGAAGAAGATGATCTGGTACATCGCACGCGTCTGCACGAGCGCCCAGAGGTCCTTCAGGTACGCGCGGAACGGCGCGCGCTCGCGCTTCTCCTCGGCGATGAACCACCACGTGATCGGGAGAATCGGGAGCAAGAAGATCGCGAGAATGAGCATGAGCGTCGGGAAGCTCAGCGAGAAGTCGAAGCTCCCGCCGTACTCCTTGCCGTTGAACGCAAAGCCCGTGAGCAGCGACCCGATCGCCACGAACAGCGTGCGCGTACCGTAGATCGCCGACTGCGTCGTGCCGCGCACTGCCAGAGGCTCGCGCTGCGCCAGCTCCACGACCACGGCGTCGGCCGTCACGTCTGCCATGAGGTACCCGAACGCTGCGAGCATCATGAGCATGACGTACTTGCCGCCCTTGCTCGGTGCTTCGTAGTTGATGCGGTCACGAATGCCAGCGTTCTCTGGCAAATCGTAGTCCTTCGGGTCCACATCCGCGTCTTCGGGATTCAGGAAGTACGGCTTGCCCACTGGCGTGACAGCCATGATGAAGAGCATGAGGAAGCAAATGCCCCAGCCGAGGAGCATGTACGGGCGACGGCGGTAGCCGAAGATCGGCACGCAGTCCGAGAGGATGCCGTAGAAGATCTTGAACGACCATGGGAGCACCACGAGCGTGCCTGCCGTCACGACCTGCGAGCCGCTCGAGTTCAGGTACGACTGCATGAACGGGTAGATCGTCGACGGGAGGATACCGTACACGAGCCCAACAGCGGCGTACTGGAGAATGAGTCCGATGTGGTCCTTGCTCAGGAGCTTCGGGGCACCACCGGCGCGCAACGCACCGCCGTTCGCTTCGAGTACATCCGGGGTCTTGACACCTTCATACTCGCCGTCCTTGGCGTGCGAGGCATTGCTCACGTACGACGCGCGCTGTGCGATCTCGACCTTGTCTGTGCCGCGGTTCATCTTGGATATTTGCTCCGGGACGCGACTTGTGCGGGTCGATCGATCGTCTCGGTCGCTTCGGTCAGCAGGAGTGCTGGAGACTTGATGAGCTGGAGCGCGGAAAAGGAGAAGTGAGCTCAAGACGGCGAGTCGGCGAGGCACAAGACTGCAGGGCTACGAGACGCGAGTGCAGACGAAAGACCCGTCGTCGCCGGACGAGAAGAGAGGCGCGCTCGTTCGCGTACTCGCTTGACACGTTTGCGCTGACATGCACTGGACGCATCCCGAGGGCTCCCGATCAGACCACAGACCACAGCTGCCGAGCGAGCGAGTGCGCACACGCAGAACAGCACCGCACGCATCTCCTCGTGTTAAAGTGCGCCGCTTTAGTCGCCCAGCTGGTGCGGAGGTCAGCAGCACTCGACTCGACTCGAGTCATGTGGCTGATGCGGCTGGTTACAGGAGTCCAGTATACGGCAACATGACCAAGAGTATACGCGCGTTGAGCTGATGGCTATACGCATTTGCACTGTGTGAATGCATAAAATACGTCTTTCAACAGGTAGTATACACCGACAGCACCCACGGTGTCGCTGGTGTCTTGCTTAGGGTGATCGATACTACGAGTGTGCACACACACAGTGTCGCGCGTTCCAACAACAGCTCGACCGGCCGGTCGATTAAGAGCGATGGAGAGCGCGTCCTCGACGCAAGCCCCGCGACGTCGTTGTACTAACGCTACTATTCGCTTGAGCCGGACGGCGCGCGCTTGAGCACGTCCTAGCTAGCTGTGCGCGCAGCGCGGCACCATCTCAACTCGCGCGCGACATTGTATCGCTGTCGCCGCTCGTTCAAACAAGTGAGCTGTTGCCAGATCATTTACCTTTCTCTCCTTGTAGCACTAGCAGCACCGTCGAAGTGTAGGCAGCGGAGAGGGAGGAGGATGCGGAGGAGGATAGCGAGATCCGAAAAGAGCCGCGAGCCACGCTACTCGCTTCACGCAACATCGTCGCCGCGATGCACGCACACGAGACCCATCACAGCCGGTTCTTTTTCAACGCTGTCGCCATCGCCAACTCACAGACACACCAGCGCGCAGCTCGCACCCACGACTGACCGATCGACTGGCCGATCGACGAACGGACTCGGACGGCAACGCGCTGTCGGAGACTGAGTCTGAATAGCGCTGCAAGTGTGTTCGTAGTGTGTTGATCATCAGTGCGGTGTTTGAGTCGCGCCACCGTCACTCTTCTTGTCTTGCTGCAGCGAGTATGCACGAGTTCGCTGGGCTTGTTTGCTCGCATGCAAGTGTGTGACGTTGCCGTCGTCGATGCTGTCGTCTGAACGTGCGTTCTCCATGAGCTGACAAGTGGGACTTCTTCATCACGCAACGCCCTAAAAAAGTGCAGGTCCAAGAGCTGTGTGTCGACGACCTCGACCTTGCGTGCCCGCTCAAGCTCGATCTGCCGGCGCGACAACATGGCGCAAGTTGATTCGTGCGGATAGGAGACCCGCCACAACAATCGCGGTTCCCGCGCTTCGGCGTAGCGCACTCAACCGTGTACATATGTGCTGTGCGTTGCATGCAGACGAGATGAGCAGTCACTGAACGACGCCGACAGGGTAGCGTCGTTGATCATGACTTGCTCACGAGTGCTCGCGCGTGTCGAGTTTTCCGAACGAAGAAGTGCGTGTACAATCGTCTTGCGATGTCTGGGAGCTCATGCACAGCATGATGTGCGACTGCATGTTCAAACCGATCGAATCCTCTCCGGTTGCTCGACAACGTCGTGCGCAAACAGCGACAAGTGAGAAATGCACGAGCTCACATGCCACCATGACAAGTGAGGCACGAACCACACCAAAGGTATGTCGATAGCAGTAGAGTCATTCGCCGCAGCTCCGTGACAAGTCGACAGCGCGTTGCCGTCCGAGTCCGTTCGTCGATCGGCCAGTCGATCGGTCAGTCGTGGGTGCGAGCTGCGCGCTGGTGTGTCTGTGAGTTGGCGATGGCGACAGCGTTGAAAAAGAACCGGCTGTGATGGGTCTCGTGTGCGTGCATCGCGGCGACGATGTTGCGTGAAGCGAGTAGCGTGGCTCGCGGCTCTTTTCGGATCTCGCTATCCTCCTCCGCATCCTCCTCCCTCTCCGCTGCCTACACTTCGACGGTGCTGCTAGTGCTACAAGGAGAGAAAGGTAAATGATCTGGCAACAGCTCACTTGTTTGAACGAGCGGCGACAGCGATACAATGTCGCGCGCGAGTTGAGATGGTGCCGCGCTGCGCGCACAGCTAGCTAGGACGTGCTCAAGCGCGCGCCGTCCGGCTCAAGCGAATAGTAGCGTTAGTACAACGACGTCGCGGGGCTTGCGTCGAGGACGCGCTCTCCATCGCTCTTAATCGACCGGCCGGTCGAGCTGTTGTTGGAACGCGCGACACTGTGTGTGTGCACACTCGTAGTATCGATCACCCTAAGCAAGACACCAGCGACACCGTGGGTGCTGTCGGTGTATACTACCTGTTGAAAGACGTATTTTATGCATTCACACAGTGCAAATGCGTATAGCCATCAGCTCAACGCGCGTATACTCTTGGTCATGTTGCCGTATACTGGACTCCTGTAACCAGCCGCATCAGCCACATGACTCGAGTCGAGTCGAGTGCTGCTGACCTCCGCACCAGCTGGGCGACTAAAGCGGCGCACTTTAACACGAGGAGATGCGTGCGGTGCTGTTCTGCGTGTGCGCACTCGCTCGCTCGGCAGCTGTGGTCTGTGGTCTGATCGGGAGCCCTCGGGATGCGTCCAGTGCATGTCAGCGCAAACGTGTCAAGCGAGTACGCGAACGAGCGCGCCTCTCTTCTCGTCCGGCGACGACGGGTCTTTCGTCTGCACTCGCGTCTCGTAGCCCTGCAGTCTTGTGCCTCGCCGACTCGCCGTCTTGAGCTCACTTCTCCTTTTCCGCGCTCCAGCTCATCAAGTCTCCAGCACTCCTGCTGACCGAAGCGACCGAGACGATCGATCGACCCGCACAAGTCGCGTCCCGGAGCAAATATCCAAGATGAACCGCGGCACAGACAAGGTCGAGATCGCACAGCGCGCGTCGTACGTGAGCAATGCCTCGCACGCCAAGGACGGCGAGTATGAAGGTGTCAAGACCCCGGATGTACTCGAAGCGAACGGCGGTGCGTTGCGCGCCGGTGGTGCCCCGAAGCTCCTGAGCAAGGACCACATCGGACTCATTCTCCAGTACGCCGCTGTTGGGCTCGTGTACGGTATCCTCCCGTCGACGATCTACCCGTTCATGCAGTCGTACCTGAACTCGAGCGGCTCGCAGGTCGTGACGGCAGGCACGCTCGTGGTGCTCCCATGGTCGTTCAAGATCTTCTACGGCATCCTCTCGGACTGCGTGCCGATCTTCGGCTACCGCCGTCGCCCGTACATGCTCCTCGGCTGGGGCATTTGCTTCCTCATGCTCTTCATCATGGCTGTCACGCCAGTGGGCAAGCCGTACTTCCTGAATCCCGAAGACGCGGACGTGGACCCGAAGGACTACGATTTGCCAGAGAACGCTGGCATTCGCGACCGCATCAATTACGATGCGCCGAGCAAGGGCGGCAAGTATGTCATGCTCATGATGCTCGCGGCGTTCGGGTACCTCATGGCAGACGTGACGGCCGACGCCGTGGTTGTGGAGCTGGCGCAGCGCGAGCCGCTGGCGGTCCGCGGCACGACGCAGTCGGCGATCTACGGCACGCGCACGCTGTTCGTGGCGATCGGGTCGCTGCTCACGGGCTTTGCGTTCAACGGCAAGGAGTACGGCGGGAGCTTCGACTTCTCGCTGAGCTTCCCGACGCTCATGCTCATTCTCGCGATCTTCTTGCTCCCGATTCTCCCGATCACGTGGTGGTTCATCGCCGAGGAGAAGCGCGAGCGCGCGCCGTTCCGCGCGTACCTGAAGGACCTCTGGGCGCTCGTGCAGACGCGTGCGATGTACCAGATCATCTTCTTCAACTTCTTCAGCAACGTCTTTGCCAACTTTTCGTACACGGCGGCGTCGCCCGTGCAGCGGTACATGGTCGGCGTCGAGCCGATCAACGCGACGATCAGCGACGTCATCGGCACGCTCATGTTCCTCTTCGGCATCTTCGTGACCGGCAAGTACGGCCTGCACTGGAACTGGCGCTGGATCACGGTCGTGACCGGCATCATCGTGATCGCCATCGACGCCATCTGCACGTTCATCACGGTCTGGGACGTGTTCCGGAGCCAGTGGTTCTGGCTCGGTCTCCCGATCGCAGTCAACGTCCCGGCCGGCATCAGCTTCATCATCGGCACGTACGTCGTCGTGGAGCTCGCGAACGACGGCAACGAAGGCGCAGTGTACGGTCTCCTCACGACGGTCTCGAACCTGTCGTCGCCGTTCGCCGCGACGCTCACGAAGATCGTGGACCAGCAGTGGCACATGACGAACGAACGCATCCAGAACGATGACCACTCGATCCGCATGGACATCACCAAGTCGGTGCTGCTCATGTACGGCATGACGATCATCTCGTGGTTCTTCCTCATCTTGCTCCCGAAGCAGAAGGCCGAGACGCAGGAGCTCAAGCGCACAGGCGGCTCGAGCAAGGCTATCGGCGCCATCACGGTCTTCTACGTCTTCTTTGCGTTCGTGTGGTCGGTCATGACCAACATCATGGGGATCTTCGACAGCACGGCGTGCCTCGTCATTGCCGGCGGCGACGGCTGCTAAGCGGCAGGAGCAGCAGGATCAGGACAGGGTCAGTCAGCACGAGGCGCACACACGCATGCTCGTGTGCTCTCCAGCGAAGCGTTATCCGCTGCTGCCGCTCCTACTGTTGGGTATACCAACATAGGCAGAGCGCGTGATCGTCTTCTCTCCACCTGCTCTGCGGCAACCGGACGTCGCTCGCACGGCTGCAGTGTCAGTTGCATATGTCGTTTGAGACGTAGTGCTACAAGTCCAAGTCGCTCTGTATCCAAATGTAGTGAACTCTATAAGGTTTCTCGCGTCGCTCGTTGGTCGGTCGGCTGTGGTATGTAGTGGTCTCTTGGGTGCGTCGATCAGCGTTCGATCGCCAAGCAAACACACACACATACGCGTGCAAGTGGCCGAGCTGAGCTGTTGTACCTGCGAACAAACGCGCAGTGCAAGCCAAGTCAAGGCAAAACGACGAGCGGCGAGGTTGCCACCACCGCGTTGCGCTCCGTGCGAGGTTGACTGTCTCGATGCGCCTCAAGTGTCTGTCGCCTTGGTCTTGCTCTAGCTCTGCTCAACTCAGCTCAACATACAAACAAGCACACACGCAGGCTTGTCGAGACGATTGCAAGAACAGCGCTGCACGCAACAGACACCGAAGGTATGTATGTGAGCACATCTACGAGCGCGTTGATGCCGACAGGTTGAGAGCAGTTGCAAGCTGTGCGCTGTCGAAGCGCTTTGACTGCTGCAAAATGGAGGTCCTGAAGCACAGCGGAAGCTCCTCTTGCCGCGTGTGGTGGTGTCTGCGTAGCAAGTGTACGAAGTCGCTCGATTGGTACTAGTACTCTCGGAGTAGCTGGAACCCAGCGCGTTGGTCGCATATGTCTCTAGCAAGCATGGTGCTCCGCGCATTGCACGGCCACAGGTCAACTAGCAGGAGCACCTCGCGACGGCGTTCATGCGAGAGATCCGCTACCTGTCTCCAGAGTGCTTGGATGCGCCGACGCTGTGCGTGAATATAGCACAGTCTAGTCTGAGCACACCAGTCTACAAGAGGAGCAGGAGGCATAAGAGAGAGCGAGACGACAGACAAGTAAGCAAGACATGTCGTTCATTAGCAGGAGCGGTGGCGGCCGATCGATCAATGACTATGACAGGCAACAAAGCCAGCTTTTGCTTGTTTTGCTTCTTTTTCGTTGACATGTTCTTCACATCAACAAAACTCAGAGTCGAAACGGCTCGTGACTGCGTTTGAGTATGGAAGTTCGATGTGACAATGCTCACTTGTGTACAATATGAAGATTCTCCCACGTGAGCGCATTTGAAATGCTGGATTGCTCACGTTACTGGCGACTGACCAATTAGCAGCGAAAAAGCCGCTCTTGTAAAGAGACAACCGAGTCTCGCTCGCACAGAACGATGAGCGAAGGCGCTCTTGTAGAGAGACCAGCTCCTTAAGTACAATGCTTCGGGTTTCGTTCGAGGATGGATGTCATGTAAGTTCGAAAATTGAAAAGCTTAGCCAAACTCTATTTAATATGCGACGTCAATGAGAGGACGCGCCTGTTTTGAGCAAAGTGCGTCGCATTTCAAATGGGCTTTTTGGCTCGGAAAGTGAGAATGTTTCATGCACGTCAACCATCCTCGCTCTATTAAATACGGAGATCGTTCCTTTGAAAGCCGATCCTGACCCCGACATCGTTGTGATGGGCATCAAACGAGAAGCAAGCAAGCGAGAGCGAGAGAGAGAGAGAAGAGGGATCGATCAATCAATGAGCGCACTACCGCAGTCCAAAGCTCAAAGCTCAAAGCTTAAAGCGCAAGCTCAAAGCCTACAGCAGTCAGTCAGTCAGTCGATCGATCGGGTAGTCGGGTCGTCGGTCGTCCAAGTCATCGCGCTACCAAGTGACCGCGAGCGAGTAGTCCGACACACACGCACGCACGCACGCACGCACGCATACACACACACGGGTGAGCGTGAAAAACGAAGCAACAACACATGCCAAGCGCCGCGTCAGACGGCATGCCAACGACATCAGCAGCAGCGATCCTCGAGCGCGCGTCAAATAGCGGCAGCAGTGATGCGAGACCGAGCGACGACCTCGAAGACGGCGGTCGTCGCAGCGCGTCGCAGCCGACGCCGTTCCACCTCGACGCAGACGCGGTCGAGAGCAGCGAGCGCGGGCGACTCGGGTCGACTGCATACGAGCCGATGAAGACGCCGCTCGGTCCCAGCGCGCAGACATTTGAAGGCGGAGCGCTGCGCCGCGGGAGCGTCCCGAGCCTCTGGTCGCGCGAGACGTTCGGCCTCTTTGCGCAGTACGCCGCTGTGGGGCTCATCTACGGCGCGCTGCCGGGTATGATCTACCCGTTCCTAACGACGTACCTGAACGCCGAGGGCGAGACGACGACCTCGGCGCGCGTGCTCGTGCTCGTGCCGTGGTCGTTCAAGGTCTTCTACGGCATCCTCACGGACTGCTTCCCGATCAACGGCTTTCGGCGGCGGCCGTACATGGTGCTCGGCTGGTCCATCTGCCTCGTGTTCCTCATCATCATGGCGTCCATGCGCATCGGAGATCCGTTCTACCCAGACCCCAAGTACTGGGACATCAAGCCATCGGAGCGCACGGCGGCGCAGAACGCGACGTTCAACACGGGCGCCGCGCAAGAAGGCGGCAAGTACGTCGTCCTGATGATGTTCGCTGCCGTCGGGTACGTCATGGCCGACGTCGCGGCCGACGGACTGCTCGTCGAGTACGCGCAGCGCGAGCCGCTGGCAGTGCGCGGGCGTCTCCAGACGGCGATCTACACGGTCCGGACCACTGCGATGGTCGTCGTGAACCTCTTCCTCGCGTTCCTCTTCAACGGCCGGGACTACGGCGGGAGCTACGACTTCACGCTCAGCTTCCCGCAAGTCATGCTCTGCCTCGCAGTCGTCCTCGCGCCGATCCTCCCGACGACGTGGCTCTTCATTCGCGAAGAGCGCGTGGCGCCACCGGGCTTCCGCAAGTACATGCTCGAGCTCTGGGGCATGCTCCAGACGCGCGCGGTGTACCAAGTGATCGCGTACAAGTTCTTCTCGGGCGTGTTTGAGAACTTCTCGTTCGTCTCGAGCGACCCGGTGCAGCGCATGTGGGCCAAGGTCGAGCCGCGCAACGAGAAGCTCGCGAGCGTCGTGACGTACGGCATCATGGCCGCGACGCTCGTGGTCACGGGCAAGTACGGCCTCGCGTGGAACTGGCGCGTGATGCTCTTCGTCACGATGCTCGTCGTCATTGCGCTCGACGCCGTGTGCATGTTCTTCGTGACGTGGGACGTCGTGCGGAACCAGTTCTTCTGGCTCGGGATCCCCGTCGTGGAGCAGATCCCGCAGGGCGTCAACTTCATCGTCGCGACGTACGTCGTCGTGGAGCTCGCCGAGATGGGCCACGAAGGCGCGATCTACGCGCTGCTCACGACGGTCAACAACCTCGCCGACCCATTCGCCAAGACGCTCACGAAGCAAGTCGACGCGCACTGGGACGTGACGAACCAGGAGATCCAGGACGACTCGCACGACGTGCGCACGCGCGTGTCGACGACGCTCGTCGTGATGTACGTCATGAAGCTCCTCTCGCTCGTCTTCCTGCCGCTCCTGCCGCCGCAGAAGCTCGCGACGCAGCGCCTCAAAGCCACTGGCGGCTCGAGCCGCTCCATGGGACTCATTACGCTCGCGTACGTGCTCTTTGCGATGGTCTGGTCCGTCATGACGAACCTCATGAAGATGTACGACGCCACGAGCTGCCTCGTCATCGCTGGCGGCGGCGGCTGCGCCAAGAAGGTCGAAAGCGAGTGAAGACGCAAGAGAGAGAGAGAGTGTGTGAGTGGGTGTGAGTGTGTACGATAGGTGGGACCGAGTGGCGCACGCGCGGCGACGCCGAGCGAAGGACAGACCGTTGATAGTATAAGCATGTGCTGCCGCTCGCTTCTCTTGTCACGTCTGGATCGCAGCTTCGAGCAGCTCGACGGTCGTCTGGCGGTGACCGCAGCGCGCACTCGCGAGTGCTCGTTCGTACATGAGCGCAAGTTGGAGCGTTCGTCCGTCGCCCTCGACGATGCAAAGCGCGTGTGTCGAGCGCACCACACAAACGAGATGAATGCAGCTCGAGGCAACGCGAGGCGCGAGTGAACAACTCACTCTCTCATGGCGCAGCGCCAAGCTCGAGACGAAAGGAGCGCGAACGAGAACGTGATGTCCACTCGACAAGCACGAGAGCACGACGACATGAGAGAGCACAACAACAAGAAGAAGACAGATACCACAAGCTTGTCGAGCTTGGTTGCTCTCGCACTCACGCATCGCTGCTTTGAGATCGTCCTGCGCGATCGAAGCGCAAGAGCAAGTCGCAGCCGAGCAAGCGGGTCGGCGAGAGTCGACAGCTATCGCTCAGATGACCGTTGGTGTTGCTGCTGCTGCGACTGCGAGTGCGGACTCGCATTGTTGCCTTCTTAGTGGTGGTAGTGGTGCTCGTGCAGCTTCTCGTGTCGCCACAGCGGAGCTTGTCACGACGCGCTCAAGACCAAGTGCGCATTGAGCTCGTCACACTGAGCTCAACGATGCAGTCGAGTCACATGCCCATGTCACCACGCTGCAGTGGCTGCCGTGCAGCGCATTTCGCGTCAGAGTTCCACTTGCGCACGCTGTCTGTCGACTTGTTCGCCATCGTGAGCGCTACTGCTTGGATGTCATGGACGCACTAGGACTCGGTCGCGTCTGGATCACTCGCGTTGAAGAGTGCCTCGCGTCGTCGAATACCCAAATGCCGGAGCAGCGTCGGCTTTTGTGCAGCGCATCGGCCTCGCGTTGCTGTTACGGGCGTCAACGCACAGAGCCCTCGTGTCCGCGCGCGCTGGATAGTGCACTTGCACTCGCACACACACATCCACATGCTTGGTCGAGTCAGCTCGATTACGCCGCGCGCGCGCTTTCAAATCAACGCGTGCGAGAGCGCGGACGTTCAGGCTCATGTGTGTGTCTCTCTCTCTCTTCTTGTGGCACTCGGTCGAGTGGCGGCGCAACCGCTTCCGGTGCCGAGCTGAGGCGACCGCGACCTCGAGCGTTAGCATTGCACGACGCAGTGGCGCCTTCGCAGCGAGGGCTCGTGTGCACTGTAACGAGTGTCTTGCGACGCGTTTCGAGACCAAGCATCGCCGCGACTCCCAGCGGCAGCAAGAGTCATGCAGTCAGCGCTGACTGCGCCGTCCAGCTGGCGAATTCGGGCACATTCGTGATGCCGAGACGCACAGCGCCGGGGTCGCTGAACCCTGGCGCGCCATTCATCGTCAGCACCAGAAGATCGCCTGATGCTCACGCAACGACGAGCGTGTCTGGGACGCTCGTGCTTCGGTTCGATGCTGCGACGGCGGCTCCATCTGCTCTGCTCTTTCACTCGCACGCACACTCAACGCCACAAGTCGATTCGCCGCACGCGACGAAAGCGACTGCGCACCGACCGGCACGCAGCACTATGAGTGGGCTCGCGAGCAACCGCAAGCGCTCGTTTGAACCGCGCGGCACTGGCCAGAGCGGCATCTACGTGGCTAACGCGTCCGGCCACGAACACCTCGTGATGTCGGACCAGGAGATCTGCGACGACATCCTCGCGACGGTCCCGAAGCTCCACGCTGCGGTCGAGCGCGACACGTACGGCATGCGCTGGAGACAGAAGCCGCGCAAAGAGGGCGTTGAGCTGTACGAGATGAACCCGCTTGGCGCGTCGGAAGACCCAGAGGACGACCTCGACATCGTGCACGCCGTCGTGGCCAAGACCGAGATCAAGTGCCACATGAACGAAGTCCTGAGCGTGCTCGTCAACCTCGAGTCGGACGAGTACGAGGCCACGATGAAGGCACTGAACGGCAAGAAGTTCAAGCGCGGCGACGTGCTCTTCCAGCAAAAGTGCGCACTCACGCCTAGCGGCGCTTCTTGTGGCCGACGCGAGTCCACGCAGCAGCAGCAGGGACTCATCGCAGTCAAGATGGCGACGCTGCGGCCAAAGCGCACGCTGTCGCTCAAGACGAAGCACAGACGCACGCAGAAGCTCTGCTTCTCGACATGCACGCACCAGTACGCAGGCAAAGACCGCACTGTTCACATCATGAAGACGCTCCCGAAGCACGTGCACGACCAGATCGTTCCAGAGGCAGAGCGCTCGGCGCTGCGACGCGAGATCGACCACTTGGCCGTCGGCTTTGACATCCAGTCGACGCATCGCAGCGGCAGCAACCAGACCACACGGCTGTTTGCGTTCGGCTATGCGTCTGCGACGACGCCGCCCGCGTTCGGGCGCCTCACGACAAAGCACCTCCACTCGATGGATCCGTCGGACGTCGCAAGGCGGCGTGAGTCGATCATGAACCCCGAGGCGAAGCACGTCTTGACGCTGCTCACCGAGTCGCTCACGCAGTTCGAGCGCGTGATCCGGCGCCGGCGCTTTGGGTTCCAGTCGTTCATCTACTTCCCAAAGGAGTACGACGACCCGGCGCTCGTCAAGAGCTGCGCGATCTGCGCCAAGGGCTTCAAATTCTACCGCCGCGACTTCTTCTGCCAGCTCTGCGGCCACATGGTGTGCACCGACTGCTCGCAGCTCGTCGAGGTCGAGGCGCGCGTGGGCGAGATCCGGAAGAACCGCGCGTGCCTCCACTGCATCGTGCGCACGGACGCCTGCGTCTTCAGCGACGAAGACTTGGTCGCAGCGCTCGGTCCGCTCATTGTGGACGTCGACGACGCCGCGTGGCTCAACGACGACCTCTTCCACTTGGGCATCAACTACGACGAGACGGACGACACGCTCTCCGTCTCCTCGGACGACTCGGACCTCGACGACCTGACCGACCAGCTCTCGTCTGCCGACCCTGCACTGCGGTCCGAGGCGCTCGAGGCGCTCAGCCGCATCGTCAGCCCGACAGCCAAGCACGAGTACGCGTTCGTAGACCCGCTTGCTGCGAGCAAGAAGCGAGCGAAGAGCAAGAAGCCCAAGAGCCATGCGCAGGTGGTGCTCGAGAGCGTCGAGAACCACCTGAGCCAGAGCCTGCGCGTGCTGAGAGAGCAGTACAAGGAGAGCGCGAGCTTGGTCGTCTCGGACCGCGAGCGTGACTACCGCTTCGAGTTCGACGCGACGCAGACTGTGAACGCCAACCACCCGCTGCCGCCCATGCCGCCGTCCGAGAAAGAGGCGAGTCGCCTCGCGTTCATCAAAGCCTCGGGCGTGCTCGACGCCTCGTACGACGCCTCGGCGCTCGACCTCATCGCGCAAGTGGCGGCGAAGCGGCTGAACTGTCCGATCGGCTTTGTCTCGGTCGTGGACCAGGACCACTTCCACGCCATCGGCAAGTTCCAGCTCCCCGAGGTCGCGTACAAGTGTCCGCGCAACGAGAACATGTGCATCCACACGGTGTACGCCGAGAAGCCGCTGATCGTGAAGAACCCGCAGCGCGACATGCGCTTTGCGCAGCTCTCGACGGTGCGGGACCTCGACGTCAAGTTCTACGCCGGCTTCCCTGTTCGCGCGCCGGACGGCTCGGTCGTCGCGTCGCTCTGCACGGCGGACTCGGTGCCGCACAACAACCTCACGGCGAAGGAGTACGCGACGATGGAGGCGCTCGCGCAACTCGCATCGGAGCTCGTGGTGCCAAAGCACCGCGTGTAGCTGAGCCGCGTAGGAGACGACTCGTCAGTGTTCCCAACAGTGTGTCGCATTGTGCTCTGCTCGCATCCGTCCCCTGCGCTTGCTACGAGTCGTGAGAGTGGATTGCGTGACTGACGTGAGGCTGCGCACACGTGCTGACGTATTGACTGACGAGAGCACGAGGACTGATGATCAAGACAGACTCTGTTGCATTCACTCACAGCACGAGCTCGACATCCACTTTGGCTCTACGCGCGCATGGCGTACGGGTTCGCACTGTACGTGTACGACGCGTGGGTCTTGTGCGCACGCTGCGACGGCAGCGCCTCTCGCTTTGGCGCCACGAGCTCCGACGCGAGACGCGCGAGCGCCTCCATCGTCGCGTAGTCTTTCGTCGAGATGTTGTTGTGCGGCACGGCATCGGCGGTGCAGAGCGAACCGACGACCGAGCCGTCGGGCGCGTGGACTGGGAAGCCGGTGTAGAACTTGACGTCGAGGTCCTGGATGCACGCCATTTGGCTGAAGCGCATGTCGCGCTGCGGGTTCTTGAGCACGAGCGGCTTCTCGCCGTACACCTGGTGGATGCACACGTTGTTCGTGCGCGGGAGCACGTGCGCGTCGGGCGGGAGGTTGTACGATCCGATGGCGTGGAAGTTGTCTTCGTCGACCATCGAGACAAAGCCGATGGGGCAGTTCAGCCGCTTCGCCGCCACTTCGGCAATCAGGTCGAGCGCCGCGCGGTCGTAGCCGGGCTCGAGGACTCCAGACGCGGCGATGTGCTCGAGGCGCTTTGCCTCCTTCTCGCGCGCCGGCATTGGAGGCAGCGGCTGGTCGGGCGACCGCGTGCGCGAGTCGTCAAACTCGTACGTGTAGTCGCGCTCGTCCGCCACGACAAAGTGCTCGGGCTTGTACTTGTCCTTGAGCACGCGCAGGCTCTGGCTCAGGTGGTGCTCCACGCCTTCGAGCACCTGCTCCTTCTTCGCGCTCCGGTCCTTGGACTTGGCGCGCTTCGCCCGCTTCTTCGCCTTGTGCTTCTCGTACTTGATCTCGGCGACCGGGTCGACGAAGTCGTACGGCCGCCGGCAGCTGCTCGTGTCCACGAGCTGCCCGAGGAAGTCGAGCGCCTGCGACCGCAGCGACGCGTCTTCCGAGTAGAGCTGGTCGTGGATCTCGTCCAGGTCGGACGCGCTCGTGGACGTGAGCGAGCGCGTGTCCGCCGTCTCCGAGTCCTCTTCGTCGATGCCGGCGAGGTAGAACAGGTCGTCGTTGAGCCACGCGGCGTCGTCGACGTCCACGACCGTCGGGCCGAGCGCTTTCACGAGATCCGCGTCGTCGTAGACGCACGAGTCGGTGCGCACGACGCAGCGAATGCACGCGCGGTTCTTCCGGATCTCGCCCACGCGCGCCTCGACCTCGACGAGCTGCGAGCAGTCCGTGCAGACCATGTGGCCGCAGAGCTGGCAGAAGAAGTCGCGCCGGAAGAAGCTGAAGCTCTTGTGGCAGATCGAGCACGCCTTCTCGAGCGCCGGGTCGTCGTAGCCGGGCGGGAAGTACACGAAGGACTGGAACCCAAAGCGCCGGCGCCGGATCACGCGCTCGAACTGGCGCAGCGACTTGGTCAAGAGGCCGAGGACGTTGCGCGCCTCGGGGTTCATGATCGCGTCGCGACGCCGAGCGAGGTCTGCGGCGTTCACAGACGTGAGCTGCTTCGAGCGGCCAGCGGTTCCGAACGACGACGGCGGCGTCGTCGACGCGTACCCGTGCGCAAACACGCGCGTCGTGTGGTTGATGCTGCCGCCGCCGCGGTGCGTCGACTGGATGTTGAAGCCGACGGCCAAGTGGTCGAGCTCGCGCCGCAGCGCGCTGCGCTCGGTCGTGGCCACGAGCTGGTCGTGCGCGTCTTTCGGCAGCGTCTTGATCACGTGCACGGCGCGGTCGTTGCTCGGGTACTGCTGCGTGACAGCCGCGAGCACGAGCTTCTGCGTTCGCTTGTGCGTGGTCTTGAGCTTGAGTCGCATCTTTGGCCGCAGCGTCGCGATCTTGACTGCGACGTGGCCGTGCGTCGGACTGTTGTCGGCGTCTGCGCCGGGCTTGGTGATGTCAAGCGCCTGCGCGCGGTTCTGCGCGCTGAAGACGCGGCGCTGGCTCAAGATGCAGTCGCCGCGCTTGAACTTGCTTGCGCCGCAGAGCGCCTGCATCGTCGCCTCGTACTCCTGCGAGTTGTCTGCGATGAGCACATTGAGCACCTCGTTGAGGTGGCACTGGAGCTCCACTTTGGCCACGACCGCGTGCACGATGTCGAGGTCCTCGTCGCCGCCGTTCACGCCGCCGCCGTGCGCCGTGTCGAGCTCGAAGACGTCGACGCCGTTCTTGCGGCGCTTTTGCTTCCAGCGCCGGCCGTACGTGTCGCGCTCGACCGCGGCGTGGAGCTTCGGGACCGTCGCGAGGATGTCGTCGCAGATCTCCTGGTCCGACATCACAAGTCTCTCGCGTCCGCTCCCAGTCGTGACGACAATGCCGCCGGGACCGCCATCGGTTGCGCGGATCTTGTTGCTCAGACTCATGACAGGCTCCAGTGTCGAGTGCGAGTGCGAGTGCGAAGGCGTGCAGTCTGTAGTCGAGGGCGAATCGGAGAATGGAAGCGTCGTTGGCCGGCGCACGGCGTTGGCCGCGAGCACTCGCGCGGTTGCTTGCTATCTCCCACCACCACGTACGCGCGCGCACAAGTGAGCAAGTGAGCGAGCGAGTGTACCCTGGTCAGTGGATGAACAGTGGGACCCGAGGCGTTCCCGTTCGACCGCCACTGGTCAGCCTCCGAGAGGGAACGCGAAGCATCTTGCTGACGACGACATTGGGCCTGTGCTGTGGTCGATCATTGTGTGCGATCGTCCATACAAGGCGCTCGAGCGCCTTGCGACTGGCAATGGCGCGAATGTGTCCGCAGTGTAATCCTCGAGATTGAGCGGATGATCATCACCGGTCGACGACACGACCAGGCCTGGTCGCGAGGAAGCGCATCCGCTGTCCGACCAGATCGATCGCGCCGAGCGATCAGTCTGTCAACGTTGCGCTACATAGTGTGCGCTTCGAGCAGAGCAAACGCAGGCAATGCATGACGTCTGCGAGCCTCGGCATGTGTCAAAGCGAGAGCGCAAGGCGCTGTTAAACATCTGCGCGTCTGCAACGCAGCAGCAGGATCGGCATCGACTGGCGGCAACGTCAGGTTGAGCACGTCCGGTGCTCGTCACGTATCACGGCTGTTCAGAATGTGCGCGAGAGCTCGAGCTGCGTGCTCGGCGCCGAGCCGAGGTCGAGCGTCGTGAGCGCCCACGGGAAGGACAGCATCGTGAGGGACTTGGGGTACGTCGCCGGAAGCGCAGTGCTCGCATTTCAAGCATGAGCAGTCGGTGGCGTCGTTGTAGGTTCAGGTGTCGCTGTTGTTGTTGGATCTGCTGCTGTTGCTGGCTTGTCATGTGCTGACGCAAGCTCTCGCGTATCGCGGTCGACGCGCCGAGCTGCGATTGAGTGTGAGCGAGTTCGTGCTCGAGCGCCCGCACCCGCTCTGTTGCAGTAGCTGTTGCTGGTGTTGCTGCTGCAGCGCGTTGAGATGTTTGAGGTGTTGCTGGTGTTGTGCGTCACGCGCACTAGTTGAAGCGCTTCGTGATCGACTGGATGGCACTCGCAGATACAAAACGCCACGACACTCGGGTGGACTTGCTGCTGCTGCTGCTCTCTTCCGACACACACTACTACTGCGCTCGTGCGGCGCCACGGCCGCGTTCTCTCTCTCTACCTATCGATCTCTCTCTCAATACACACGCACACACTGTCGCTTTGCTTGTCGCGATCGACTCACTGCCGCGGCAGCGCCGAGATGAGCTCCGACAAGACGTCGGTCATCGCCTTCATGCGCGCGTACTGGCGGTTCGTGATGCACTTCTTCGCCTCCTTGTCCATCACAACGAGCGACGCGACGATGCCACCGCCGAGCGTCGGCGGCGCCTCGATCGGGAAGCTCGCGTAGAAGCGAAAGCCCGCGCGCGCGACGTAAAAGAACTCGCGGAAGCGCACGTCGTGGATCGCGTTGCGCACGATGAACGGCTGGTCGGTCGTGAGCGCGTACGCGCACATGGTCTCGCGCCGCGGGAGCTTCTGCAGCTGCTGCATGTTGCAGTGCGCGATCGCGTGCTGCATGTCCTTCGTCACGACCGAGAGGTACGCCGTGCGGCACTCCATCACCTTCGCCGCGATCTCGCACACGATGTTGAACGCGTCGTTCTTGAACGACGGCTGCAGGAACCCGATCTGCTCGATCATGTCGCGCCGGATCTGCTCGTTGTCCACGGCAGGCGGCACTTCGGGGATCTGCAGCCCCTCCTCGAAGCTCAGGAGGTAGTCGCGCCGGTTGTCCGACTCGGCCACGACGCAGTCCGCGACGCTCATGCGCACGGGACGCGACAGCCGCCGGCGCATGATGCCGTCAAAGACCGCGTAGCTCACGCTCACAGACAGCGACGTGTCCGTGTACGTGCCGCTGCGCGGGTCGGCAATGAGGCGACTCACGCCGAGTGAGTCGAGCGCTTGCGCCTGCTTGCTCGGGTCGACCGAGAAGAGGTACTCCATCGTCTTCTGGTCCGTGCTGTTGTCGTCCGACGCCGACATGTCGCGCGAGCTGCTGCCGCCGCGCGAGCCCGACGTGCGCTGCGCCGCGGCCTGGATCTGGTAGTACGTCGGCGCCGGCACCATCTCGGTCACGACGGGCGAGCCGAGCAGGTCGAGGTCGAGGTCGTCAAAGACGCAGCGGCTCGTGAGGTTCACGCAGATCTTGCACACGCGGCTCGAGTGGAGCACGCCGGGCTTGGGCTCGACGTCCTGCACGTCCGAGCACGCGTTGCACGAGCGGTGGCCGCAGAGCTGGCAGTAGTGGTCGCCGCGCAGGACGTAGAGCGACTTCTCGCAGCCGTGGCACGTCTTGGGCGTGCGCGCCGTGGCCTTGCTGCTCGAATAAATAAACGACTGGTACCCGAGGCGCCGGCGCCGCACGACGCCCTCGATCTGCGCCATGGACTTGGCGAGCCCGATGATGAAGTTCATGGGCTTGTCCATGTCGTTGCTGTTCGCGCGCTTGGCGCCCATCGACTCGTCGTCCACGGCGCACGACGCGTAGAAGAAGAGCTTCGTCTTGCCGGGGCCGCCGTACTCAATGTGCGTGCACGCCACGATCTCCTTCGCGCCACCGAGCACGGAGCTCTTTGAGAGGCGGTCGTGGAACTCCTTTGGCAGCGACTTGGCAATGCGCGTGGCCGTGCGCGCCGCGATGTCGCGCGCGCGGTGCTCCGTGAAGTGGTACTCGACGTCTTTCGCGAGGCTGTTGGCGAACGTCGCCGACTTGACGAGCACCTTGGTCGGCGCAGAGCTGTTCGGGTCCGCGAACCGGTGCAAGATTGCGCCTTTGCGAAACTTCTTGCCAAACTGCCCGCGCATCACGGCCTCGTACGTCGCGAGGTCGTCCGAGAAGAGCGCGTTGCAGACCTCGTTGAGGTGGCACATGAGCTCGAGCTGCACGATGACGGCGTACTCGCCGTTGCTGCCGTTGCTCGTCGTCTCAAAGAGCTTGAGCGTCGTGTCGTCCTTCTCGACGCGCTGGCGCCACTGCGGCCCTTTCGCGCCGCGCGCGAACACGGCATCGAGCACAGGCTGCTGCGCCTGGACGTCTTGGAGCAAGATGTCGTTTGCGAGGTAGAGCTTCTTTTGGTTCCCGAGCTGTACGAGCAGTCCATCCGGTTCGACGCTCATGGTGGTGCGCGTGTGAGTGTGAGCGAGTGAGTGACGACTACAGCGGTGTTGCTGTACACACGAGCGTGCGCTGTCGGTTTGTTAGCTAGACAGACAGACGGGCGAGCGAGTGGTGCTTCCGAGACGCGCAGTCCGGCAGTGCGGTCGCGTGCGGCGTGGCGCGAGTGGATGTGAGCGCGCTGCGGCGGTGGCGGCACTGCAGCAGCAGCAGCGCGTCTACACCGATCGATGGCGCGCAAGAGAGAGCACTCAACCCGACAAGATGGGGAGACCCAAGGTATCAGGTCATTCGCGCCATCTGTCGGTGTCAAGCTCGAGCGTGTCTTGGGTTTGTGCTTTGCATAGAGCGCTCGCTGGTCGTGGTCGGGCCTGCTGTTCCTGCTGTTCTTGCTGTCGTTGTTCGTCGGCTGAGGCGTCGTCACTTGCAACGTTGCAGTCGCTCGGTCGAGTGCGTGTTACCGCCAGCGTTGACACCCTGAAGCGCCATCGGTGCTCCACGACGCAAGGTGGTGGCAATGGCCGAGCTCTCGCTCGCTCGCGTCAAACGCTGCAGGTTGATCGAGGTTCACACACGCCGCAGCAGCAGCGAATCGATCGCACACGCACACAAGCGACCGATCGCTTGGTTTGTTGCTGACTTGGCTCGGCACGCGAGGTGGTTGGCTATGGCGGCGTTGTTGGCTACGACCGCGTCGTTGGTAATGCGCGGCGGTCCTGTGCATGGGCAACGTGATCTCGCGATCATTCGCGCACACTTGGCGAGCACACGAGACGCTGGCACGCCAGCCGCTCTATGGAGCGAGCAGACGTCAGGGCTGTGATGACCGCTGATCGGATCGGTCGTCCAGGTGGCGGCGGCAGGGCTGATGGCACTGCACGGCAGCAACAGAGAGAGCTGAGCGAGCGACTTGGTTGCGGTGGAGCAAACTTGGTGCGGTGGGTGGACCTCTCTTGAGCGAGTGCGAGCACGCGATCTCGATCGCTGCAAGGTAGAGAGACGAGGCTCACGCGACGAGTGTCGACGAGAGCGCGAGCTCGCTTACTCTCGATCTCTCAGGCCTCGCCTCGCACAACATTCAGCGCGATCGCGGCGCTGCTCATTGAAGTGCGCGTACGTAGAGAGCGATCTGATATCGGCGATCGTGAGCGAGTGCGCGTCGGATCGGAGAGCGAGTAGCCAAAGCTTGGACAGGACTTGCGCCGCCACATGGCTCCGATACACCACGACGCACAGCAGACGCTGCTTCGCGCTAGGTGCTCTGGAGCAGCAGACAACAAGCTCACCGATCTGTCCTGTGATCGCATAGGGCATTTCGTGAAGCGCGCTTCAGGCTCTCCTTGCTCTACGAGAGAGCTCTGCACCACGCGCTGCTTCTGCGTAGAACGATCGGGCGCGTGCACCGCGCTTCATTTTGGACGCCTTGCACGTCAAAGCAGTGTTCGAGAGAGCCCAATGAGCCCAGGCAACGCGAGGCCAATGCGCTGCACAAAAGCCGACGCTGCTCCGGCATTTGGGCATTCGACGACGCGAGGCACTCTTCAACGCGAGTGATCCAGACGCGACCGAGTCCTAGTGTGTCCATGACATCCAAGCAGTAGCGCTCACGATGGCGAACAAGTCGACAGACAGCGTGCGCAAGTGGAACTCTGACGCGAAATGCGCTGCACGGCAGCCACTGCAGCGTGGTGACATGGGCATGTGACTCGACTGCATCGTTGAGCTCAGTGTGACGAGCTCAATGCGCACTTGGTCTTGAGCGCGTCGTGACAAGCTCCGCTGTGGCGACACGAGAAGCTGCACGAGCACCACTACCACCACTAAGAAGGCAACAATGCGAGTCCGCACTCGCAGTCGCAGCAGCAGCAACACCAACGGTCATCTGAGCGATAGCTGTCGACTCTCGCCGACCCGCTTGCTCGGCTGCGACTTGCTCTTGCGCTTCGATCGCGCAGGACGATCTCAAAGCAGCGATGCGTGAGTGCGAGAGCAACCAAGCTCGACAAGCTTGTGGTATCTGTCTTCTTCTTGTTGTTGTGCTCTCTCATGTCGTCGTGCTCTCGTGCTTGTCGAGTGGACATCACGTTCTCGTTCGCGCTCCTTTCGTCTCGAGCTTGGCGCTGCGCCATGAGAGAGTGAGTTGTTCACTCGCGCCTCGCGTTGCCTCGAGCTGCATTCATCTCGTTTGTGTGGTGCGCTCGACACACGCGCTTTGCATCGTCGAGGGCGACTGTCGATCAACGGCGCTGGCATCGCATGACTGCATCTTGGTTGTAGACATGCCCTTTGGTCTGCTTGCAAGACCTTCGAGTGGCATTGAGTGAGGTCCGTTGTTGACTGCATGAGGATAGCTACATGCTCTGTCGCGATGTGTTCACATTCGACTGGCTAGCTCTCCACTGGTTGTGCTTGCTTTGATGCAGCGTGGTTCGCACATTGGTGTGAAAGCGCTGGTAGGCGTCGATCCTCTCGTAGGTGTGACCAGCAGCAGCACACAGCAGAACCTTGTCGTTGAACTCGGTCCTGTCCTCCAGTTCTGGAACTAGCACCGTCTTGCTCTCGAGCACTCGGTCGCACGCAAGTCAAGTCTTCGGAGCTAGCATCGCGATACTTGGTGAGTGTGCTGAGTTCGTTTGGAGACTACAACTACTGTTGCCGACTGGCATCGAGTGCTCGAGGGTGAACGCTTTTGCTGTTTGGTCAGCTTGCGATGCTCGTCGAAGCGTATGCATACTGCAAGTGTGTTGATCGTCACGGCTGCAGCAATCGTACGCGAGCTGTCGAGGCATCGAGTGTGCGCTTGCTGCTCGGCAGCAGTTGCGTTACGCGTAGCGTTGTCTTTGAGCGCCACTTGACACAGGAGGAGCAGCTCCAGCGGCATCCTCGGACACTGTTGATCCAGGTCATTCATCCGTGCACGACATGAGCTCGAGCGAGCACTTTGACAGTCCAAGCAGCGTGACTGCAGTGGTTGAGCTCCCACGAGCATCAGGGCTTGATCGCTCAATGCTACTCGTGGTCGCGGTCATCGCACTACGCTTGATCATGGCCGCGATCACCATCTAGCGCGAATAGCTAGTGCGCATGCAGTCGAATACCGCAAGCACTACAACAGAGCAAAGCAGCGGCGAGACTGCTACCGCGCCATGGGCACCACCATCAACAACGTCGTGGCTGCGATGACAAGACCGAACAACCTTCGAGCGACTGCAGCAGCGCAGACCTGTCTGCATAGTTATACTGGTGCATTGAGTAGCATGTACAGACGCGTCTTCTTCAAGCGACGCTGCTTGAACCTGCAGCGTGTGTGATCGCGTTGAGCAGCTGCATCGCGCACATGCGAGGTTCGTATGTGTCGAGTCGCCCATTGTGTCTTGTGATGTTGTTGTTGATTCGCTTCTACATGCGCAAAGCGCAATGAGCTTCAGGCTGAGAGCGTTGGCATGCAGCATATCGAGCTCATTGAGCGCTCGTTCGTTCGAGAAGCTCGCCAACGACCTCGACCTCGACACTCCATCTTGTTGTTCTTCTTCGACCAAGTTGCGAGCGTGCTATTTTCGAGGTCCCGCCTGTCTTCGTGTCGCACATTCACAGCTAATCGATACAAACGCACTATGTAAAATGCCGATACAAACAAGCCATATGGGTGGTCGAGGGACACGAACTGTACCTTGATTATTGCACTATTGATATGTATACTTGGTGTATCGCATGGTCGAGGGACACGAGTCTCGAGATGCGCAAGGCTGATGTCAGTGTTCTCTCGCTGTGCCTCTCACATCTCAATCACCTCGGAACGCACGAAGCGCACGAGCGCTTCTTCTCGCATCGACCTCCGTCAGACCTCGGTCGCTCGTTGCCGCGCCCGAGAGCAGCAGCGGCAGACACCTTTGCGACCACCCGACTGTAGCAAGTAGCAAGCCTCTGCGCTCGCTCGCTTCCTCCTCGTTTCGCTCACCACCCGTGCATGGCGAACTTTGCGGCTTTCTTCACCTGGAACACCCTCGACATCACGTACGTCGTCGTCGTTCGTGCTGCTACGCGTGACTCGTCGTGACTCGTCGGACTGACCGCGGCTCTCTATCTGTAGTTTATACAATAATCACAGGCTCGCGTCGTCTTCGGCTCCTCCTAAGATCCCGACGCGACGCGCCCCATAAGAACCAATCGCCTCCTCCTCCTCCTCGAGTCTCTTGCCCGCGCCACCGACGACGACGACGCGAGCAAGTGCGACGCGACCCAAGCACCACCTGCAGCAGCCGTACCAAGCAGCAGATATGGGCGCCGACGACGAGAGCGGCGACAGTAGCGGCAATAGCGGCTCCCATCTCCGGGACGCGCCAGCGTGGGCCTCGCCTGCGCGGCGCGTCACCGGCTCGCGCAAGCCGCGCGACGGAGAGCAGGACGCGCCACTGACGCAACGCTCGGCAAATCGTGACTCGCAACCCGCGCGCAACGTGCTCGCACCGCTTCCTCTGGCACCGCCCCTGCCTTCGACGACTCTGCAGCCGCTCGGAGCTGCCGCCGCCGTCGCCATGGGCAGGAAGCCGTCGGCGAAGAAAGTGGAGCACGCGCCGCTCTCGAGCGACCGCGACGGCGCGAGCAAGGAGAACGAGAACGAGAACGCGCTGAACGACATGGCGCGCTCAGCGCCTGCGCGTAGCGACACGTCGTGGCAGTCGAACGTCGACCGCTGGCGCGAGCAGGACAGCGCGTCGCCGCGGACGCTCACGCCGCGCGGCAACGCGAAGCGCAAGACGCAGCCGCTGCCTGCGAGCGCGCAGTGGCACCTGCAACCGCACCACCGCTACGACCGCGACGTCGAAGCGGCGGCGTCGCTGCGTGCGCCAGACGAACACCGCAACAAGAGCCCTGGTGAGCAGTCGCGCTCGGGGCTGCGCACGCCACAGCCGGCAGAGGAGCCGGACGCCGAGAGCCCGCTGTCGGCGTCGACCGTGTCGATCGAGATGGACCCGCTCGTGGCGCTCACATCGCCAGCGGCGCCACTGCCAGCCGCGGCGGTGGCGAAGCAGGCGTCGCTGCGCACGAAGACGAAGCGGCTGATGGAGCGCGCGCCGCTGCTGCGTCCGCTGTCGTCGATCGCGAACGACCCGGACTGGGAGTTCCGGTACGCGCTCGAGTCGCGTCCGGACGTGCGCGAGGAGTTCTGGAAGCTCAGCGCGCTGTCGTACCCGGTCATCTTCACGTACGTGCTCGAGTTCCTCCCGGGCATCGTGAGCATGACGATCGTCGGGCACTTGGACTCGCCGCTGACAAAGGAGTTCGTGGACGGCGTATCGCTCTCGACGATGTTCATGAACCTCACGGGCGTGGCCTTTGGCTTTGGGCTCGCGACGGCCATGGACACGCTCTGTGCGCAGGCGTACGGCGCCGGCAAGCCCATGAAGCTCGGGATCTACCTCCAGAGCGGCTTCATCGTGCTCGGCGTGACGGTCATCCCGGTCTTCCTGCTGAACTGGTACACGGAGCAGTTCCTGCTCTGGATGGGCCAGCCGGCCGAGGTCGCGCGCCTCGCTGGGCGCTTCAGCCGCCTCGTGCTCCCGGGCATCCCGTTCCTGTACGCGTACGAGCTGTTCAAGAAGCTGCTGCAGGCGCAGAACGTCGTGCTGCCGATGGTCTTCATCGCCGTGCTCAGCAACGTCGTGAACATCGTGCTGGGCGTGTACCTGGCGTTCTACACGCCGTGGGGCTACGACGGCGCGGCCGTGGCGCGCACGATCGCGAACGTCGTGCTCCCGGGCTCGCTCATCCCGTTCTTCATGTGGCGCCCCGAGGTCTTTCGGCAGTGGTGGCCCGGCTGGAAGCTCGCGCAGGCGCTGCAGCACATCCGCGCGTTCCTCACGCTCGGGATCCCCGGCATGTTCATGATGCTGCTCGAGTGGTGGTCGTTCGAGATCATGGCGGCGTTCGTGGGGCTCCTGCCCAACAGCATCGTCGCCATCAGCGTCCACTCGGTGCTCGTGAGCGTCTCGACCATGGCGTTCAACTTCTTCCTCGGCATCTCCGTCGCCACCAACATCCGCGTCGGCACGTACGTCGGGAGCAACCAGCCCGAGCACGCGAAGCTCGTTTCGGGCGTCGGCATGGCGCTCTCGCTCGCGGTCTCGGCCGTGCTCGCGGTGCTCATCGTCGCGTCGCGCAACGTCCTGCCGCGCGCGTTCATCAACGACGACACGTCCGTCGCGCTCGCGGGCCACGCGCTGCTCTTCCTCATGCCCTACCAGATGCTCGACGCCGTCAACAGCGTCATGCAGGGCGTGTTCCGCGGCACGGGCCGCAACGTCCTCGGCGCGTACATCAACCTCTTTGCGTACTTTGTCATCGGCCTGCCGTTCGGGCTCTACCTCGCGTTCCCGCTCGCGTTCGGCGTCGAAGGGCTCTGGCTCGGACTCACGGCCGGCATCTTTGGCGGCTGCGTCGTCTCGGTCTACAAGATCTACGCCACGGACTGGGAGGACATGGCCGACGCGGCGCGCGTGCGCACGTCGTAAGGCGTTGGGAGCGACTGAGCGAGAGAGAGAGAGAGAGAGGTACGAAAGATTCGAGCGGACGAGTGCGTGCGATGAAGCAACAGAAAGAGAACGAGAGAGAGAGCATGTGCGCACAGGAGCAGGAGACGCGCACGTGACGATCCTGCATGACACGCAAAGCGAATGAACGTATGAGCTTTGACCTAGTTGTTCCGTGATAGATATGCGATAGTGAAGAATACGAGGGATCGCTTCCACTTCCAGCAGCAGCAGATCCAGATCGACGCGCACAAGATGAAGACTGCGCTGCTCCTTGCGGCAGTGGCGACTGTCGATGCGCAGCGCTTTGCAGACTTTCGCCAGCCGTGCGCGCCGTTCACGTGCGGCTCGAGTCGCCACGTGCCAGTGCCAAAGCGGTGCGTGTGGCGCGCGTGCACATCCTTTTGCTCACACTCTCACACATTCCAACGCACGTGCTCGTGCGTGCAGCGACTTTGTGTTCACAGCGAACGGCTGCGGCACGGCGATGCTCCCGATCAGCGCAGACGTCGACTTCTCCGAGTGCTGCAACTGGCACGACGCAGTACGTTGCGTGTGCATCCTCCTCCACCCTCTTGACGCGTACGAACACGAGCTGACCGACCTGTAGTGCTACAGCACGTGCGGCATGAAGAAAGCGACGTGCGAGAAGCGCCTGGACAAGTGCATGAAGGCCCAGTGCGCGCAGCTGACGGACGCGAGCGAGAAGGACAAGTGCTCGAGCACGGCGCAGCTCTTCTCCATCGGCGCGCAGATGATCGCGTGTCCGGCGTTCCAGGACGCGCAGCGCGACGCGTGCACGTGCGTCACAAAGAGCCGCGCGGACGCTGCGACGCGCGAGCGCCTCGAGCGCTTTCTCGAGACGAGCGGCGCGTCCGCTGCGGATCGCAGTGCCGAGGCGATCGAGGCGCTCCTGCGCAAGTACGCGGGGCAGGAGCCCACGATGTTCCTGCGGCTGCTGCGCAAGTACCCGCACGCGCTCACGACAGACGCGACGAAGCGCAACTTCATGGACGAGATCTTCAGAGGCGGCGCTGCGCCGCAGACGACGGACGACGCAGCCAAAGCGCACGGTGGCGACGAGGACGACGCGCGTCCAGCGAGAGACGAGCACGTGGACGAGCACATTGAGCTGTAGACGCTCGAGAGAGAGAGATAGAGCGTGATGAATCCATTGCACGCGCTTGTAGGTCGTTCTGTTTGCGAGCGAGTGGTGCTACTGCTCGTGCGCGACGTCGCTCACGTACTCGGGCTTGCACAGGTTCACGCCGTACTCTTTGAGGCTGCGAGACGGAGACAGCAGCGAAGAAGGTGGCAGTTCAGTACGTAGAGAGAGAGAGCGTCACGCGTAGCATACGAGAGTGTCAGGAGATGCCAACACCACGACGCTTGAGAGGCATGGTCACTATCGCACGCACCTGGCTGCGAGGTCTTCCATCGTGAGCACGACGCGGTTGCCTGACCCTGGCGCACCGCCTGCTGCACTCATGAGCGCTGATGCAGCGCTCGCTGCTCCTGCGCTAGTGAACGAGCCAGTGGCCGACGATGCCGTGCGGATGCGCTGGTACTGGAGCGTGTCGTGCGTGACGTCGAGTAGGAACTTGTGCGCGACGAGAGCGACGAGGCGGACGCTGCGTTGTTGTGCAAGCGAGTGCGTGTGTATGTATGAGAGAGAGCGTACAAGAGCAAGAGCGAGCGATGATATAGTTGCGCGTGAGTGTGAGCGTGCTCACTTGGTCATGTGAACGCAGACATTGTATGACGAGTGGCGCGTAAAGCGGCGTGCGCTGTGAGTTGCTGCGTGAGCAACGAATGCAGAGGTGCTGCAAGCAAACGAATGACGTACATGCGCGGATCAGCAGTGGTGCATCCTGCCTGGTTGAGGTGGAACTCCACGAGCTCTTCTGGCAGCGTCGGCGCGAACGTTGCAAGGACGTCGAGGAACTCGCTCAGCTGCGCAGCGTCCTTGCTGTCGTCCTCGGCCATACTTGAGAGCGCTTGGCTTGAGTATGTGAGCGGCAGGAAGTGTTTTTCACGTGTTTTTCAGGGTTGTCTAGGGTTATTGGTGAGTTGCTTTGGGTTGTTACATGTTATTATGGGTTGCTATGTGTTTTGAGAGATGTCATTGTTTTGTGCTCCAAAGAGAAAATCAACAATGAACGAAATTACTTCAATGGGACCAACGAAAAATCATAATTACACATGTCCAATGTTCACTGTGAGCAAAACTACTCCAAACAGAACAAAAACAACACAATTACACATGTCCATTATTCACAAAACATTGTTCACTAACAATGTTATGAAAATATTGGACATGCAGCTATTGCTAATTGCTACACTCTCTATTCAAGAGCAGTAATCACGTGACGGTGATCACTGCTCTTGAATAGAGAGGTTGACGGTCCACGATTTGGTACGTGCCTCATTTTGAAAGAGCACACTCTATACATGAATAAACGCTCTTGTATAGAGTATAGAGTGCGTATACCGGCAATATTTAGTTGTTGCAGACAGTTCTTATTACAGACAGCTGTCTTTTAACCAATTAGAACTCAGTTTTTGACACGCACTCCAAACTTAGTTATTGCGGACAAACAAGGCAAAACTAGGACAAATTGGTGTTGGGACACAAAATGACTGCTGGGTCAGGATAACACGTTGCGTGAAGCTCAAAACCACTCATTTTGCCAACAGCATGGCACGACCAAAGCTTGGTGTCGCAGGGCGCTATGAGAGCAAGAACGCGCGGACAGCATTCAGCGCGCAGCACAAGCTCTCAGTGGTGAGGAGCTTCGACGAGCTCGGCGACATTGGTGCTGTCATACGCAAGTACTATCCTGATTTGGCGTGCAGCAGATTTGACAGTCGCAGAATGCTGATCTTTCAATGGAGACGAGACAAGCAGACTCTCGAGTCGCTGTGCTCGTCGCCAGCACAAGCCGTGAAAAAGAAAGCACGACCTCTTGGCGCTGCGACTGTGCTGACGGTGAGCAACGAAGCAGCGATTGTGGACTGGGTGAACGAGTTTCGCAGCTACGGCGTTCCTGTCACGTCGATGATGGTGCGCCTCAAGGCGCAAGAAGTGGCGAGAGAGAGCGCAGTCGTTGGCTTCTCTGCGTCGACATCGTGGCTCAAGCTCTTCAAGAGTCAGCATCGGCTGAGCATGCGCGGACGCACACGTCAAGGTCAGAGCGCACCGAGAGAGGCCGAGCAAGTCGCGGCAGATTTTGGCGAGCAAGTGAGGCAAGTAGCAAGAGAGCTTGGCGTGTCCAAGATTTACAACGCAGACTAAACTGGTACGCTTTCTCGTGTATCTGTCTCTTGGCGGTGCTTCTGACGCTGACAATGCCGTCTCTGCGTGACAGCATGCTTCTTTGAATACATCCCAACACGTGCGCTCATAAGAAAAGGAGAGAAGACTGTGGGTGCGGCGCGGTGGCAAAGAGAAGGAGCGCGTCACCGTGGTGCTGCTTGCAGACTCGGATGGTGTGAAGTACGAGCCGACGCTTGTGTACAAGACAGCGCCGTCACAGATACCAGAGATACACACAGAGAATCAGCAGTAGCGGAACGGCTTCGGCGTGCGTCTATGGAAGCAGATGCAGCAGATACAAGCGCGCAACAAGATGCACATGTTCGGCAACAAAGCAGGCTGGTGGAACGCCACGCTACACATGCAGTTCCTGCGACTTCACTTTGGCTCGCTCCCCGACACGTCCGTCCCCGTGCTGCTCCTGCTCGACGACTTTAGTGGTCACTGGACGGAGCAGGTGTGCGAGTACACCGCCTCGATCAAAGTCGTGATGCTCAAGGTCCCACCTGGCTACACGTCGGTCTGCCAGCCCGACGTGTGCTGGATGAAGCCGTTCAAGGATCGTCTTCGCGCGTGCTGAAACCTCAATTTGCATTCGTGATCTCTCTGTAGCATTTACCAATAGCCACACGATGTGTTGACAGTTTTTAGTGGACCACACTATTGTTTTGAAACCTCTGTGATTTTATGTGACATTGACTTTCACAGGATTGGTGTTGAACCCACATATTGCTGTCAGCCACAATTAAATAATGCCGGTACATGTGCTGGCAGGTTGAAAGGAGTTGTCGTTTTAACCTTGTAATACATATATTTGTAACCATTGAAATTTGTAAAATATCCGCACCTCATCACTGCAAACAATCGATCTTTTCTTTGTATTTTATAAATTATACAGGGATTTGACTAAAGTATACGTGTACGCCCGCCACGTATTAAACACTGAACGTGATCATTCACATAAAAAGTCTCGCCATGAAATAGCAGGAAAGCGCAACAACGACGGCGGCGGAGCTCCGCTCACATCCAAGAAGGCACGCAAGACGCAGTGTCGTTTTTCGCCGTGCGATTACGAACTTTCTAGGGAAAGAGATAATCGCGTGCAACCCATTCGCCGCTGACCAAGGCACTGTGAGAGAAACGTGGTCGCGTGTCGCTAGTGCTCTAGGTGATGGCGTCGATGGGCGCGCACGCGATCGCGTGAGTGTGCTGATGAAGGCACACCGTGAGATTGAGAGAGCGAGCGAGCAATCAGAAAGTGCTAAATCGACATGATTTCAGTATGCTCGTGAACATCGCGGTACTCGCTCACGGTAAGTACACACAACGACGGAAAATGACGGCAGATTTTGTCTGTGAGCACCACAGTGTGAGTGTGTCATCATTTGGACAATAAACACGGCACTTCAGTGCGATTGGTCAAAATTGATCCGAGCTGAACTCAAATGTGACAGATTGACATCGCGTTGACAAAAGACGATACAGCCAGACGACAGACTAGATGGCACGTTCAATTGACTCGGACCAGCACACATCTCGACGATGGGATACCTAGGCACGGCACGCTCGAAGTTAGCGATGACCAGCGAGCTTCGCAGCTTGTCCCAAACCAATATGGCCAACTTAATGTATTCGCTATTCTCTTACTGTAGATCTTGGCTCTGTACTTGAGAGCCGTCGCGCCTTAGCTTGGCCTTGAAGGGGCCTATAATACTTACGTCCAGCGGTTCTGAGGTGTGAAGTTGATTTGAGTTGTTAAGTGTTACTATGTGTTGCTATGAGTTTTCGTTGCTTTAGTGCGGGTTGTTAGGTGTTTGTGGGCGTCGATGTGTCGTTACGAGTAGCGACATCATTCGCTTGTTTTAAGTATGCATACATATCGGGCGTATTACCACAAATAGAAACCAGAGTAAAAAGTGTCCTCTGCGTCGCAATGCATCGATTGCTGCAATCGACCACTCTATTCAAAAGCAGCAATCATGTGACGGTCGACATACACACGCTCTTGTACAGAATATGCTGGCGGGTTGAAACGAGTTGTTGGTTTACCTTGTAGTATACATCCTATACTACAAGGTTATTACAACAACTCAACTCATTACATATCAATTGTAGTTTGACCTTGTACTATAACCGATAATGTCATCTCTTTTTTCGAGATGCAGCACTTTCAAGTGCGCAAATTGACTTGATTTTAGTATGTTCGCACAGTACTTCACGTATATTCTACTCCAAACAATATTTTTCGTTGTTAAAGTAACAATGAACGAATCTATGAATAATAACAAAGTATGTGGTTATAGCAATCGTGCTCAAACTGTTCATAGGACAATCGTTGCTGTCTATGCATACAGCGCCCGAAATCGAAATATGTACACCCAGTTTTTTCGCACTCACGTGTGCAATACTCTTATCCAGACTGCGTAAATATCCCATTGACGCACAACGTCAGTGCGGTCGAATGGTTCGAACCACGTCCAAAACAACTGGATAGATCGCGTGCGATAAAGTTTGCCATGATTTTTGATGCGAAATTGATATACGGACACAGGTTCCATACAAAACCTATATATTAGTATTTCGTAACTCGGCCATTTACATGAAGTGCATTTATACACCTTTTGCTCATCGAGTCAACAAATGACTTGAGGTACTCAGGTGTCATGCTCTTCCACGCGAGTGCGACTGCGCTCTTAACCTCTTCTCTCTTGTCGTGCGTGCCTTTTCGCGAATTGTAGCGTTTTTTTCGCGAGTTGTTCTGGGTTGTGGAATGTTATTAGTGAGGTGCCATGGGTTGTTAAATGTTACTATGGGTTGCTATGTATTTTTACACATAGCAACAACGTGGGTCGTCTCGCACTCGAGTACTAAGAAAAGACTCATTTGTATTGGTCAAAACTTGAGTCAAGCGTAGGCACTTTGCGGAGACATTTGCTGTTCAAGATTGCCAAAATGGTGTCGACCTTGAAAGTCGATGCGTTTTGGAGCCATCTTGTGATCAAACGTGGACAGGTCGTCAAAGTGAAAAGTGCGTAATTATTCAACTTAATATTTACAGAAAATCATTGTTCAGAGTGAATTTATGAAACATTACACGTTGATAATTAATAAGCGCATTTTGACCAGTCAGACATCGCTTCAAGGTCATCTTCGTTTCTATATGGCCATGTACATCACTGTAATCACTCTCGTTACATTACTCATTTATATTGCATTGCTGTTAGAGCTAAAGAAGTGTTGGTGGTACCGAAAAAGCATTGACAATATAACAGCCACTCCCAATAAACACACCCTGTCAAATTGAATTTACAATCAATGATGACTAGTTTGTTCGAAAACTGTAATCAAATACATGTTTTCTCAATTCAAAATCCATTTACACACGAATGCATGGTATTGAGTAAAGTTATTTGATCACGGAAGTCATGGTACTTAACTTTAACCCACCATTCCCCGTATGTTTATCCGTTCGACATGTGAGCTTTTTCGCATGCTCATACTCCAACATGGGATGTCAGTTATCATAGGAATGGCTCGAAAAAGAATTTGAGTATACAAACTCCTATATGCGGAATTCGGCGCACAAGTCGTGTCCTAGCCGTGAAACCTGAACTGTGGGATCCGTTGCACAGGGTTAGGTATCGTGGTTTAGATTTTGGGGCCAGACAGATGCATATCAAAGCAGACACTTGCGCGTCTGGCAGTTCGTCCGCACTCGCGTTTTGATCGTCACGACAGCAAGACCAACGCTGACAACGTCAATGGAGCGCCGACGCATGACGCGAGCGCTCAAGCGGCAGCTCAAAGCGCCGCTCGTAAAGTAGTGACTTTGAGGACGAGTACGACTTTGGCGGCACAACTGCGAGTGTGGTGCGCAGCACCGTTGCGCAGCGCGACGACCACGACGACTCCAACGATGAAGCAACAGCAGAACCAGCCTGCAACAACAACGATGCATCTGCTGAAAGCGAGATCGATCCAGACGCATACGATGTACTCGACAGTGAAGGCGAAGGGGACGTAGCCAGCGATCTCGATGCGGACTTGCAGCTGACCGACGGAAGCGACGATGACTACGTCGGGAGTGACGACGACATCGTTCCTGTGGCCGACCTCGAGGCGTTCTTGATCGAAGCATGGATGAAGCGCGGCTCAAAGCAATGTCTACGGACGGCTGGAACTCAGGTTCTTGCAAATGTATGCGGAAATGTCGACCGCATGTTCATGTTACTGACCTGACATGTCGAACCTGTTGACATGTGCCCAGATCTGTCGACGTTTCTTTCTGACAATCCGTACCCAGACTTGTACGATGGACCCCAAGTACCTAGGAAGAGCGCAATGGCGTTCGCAGACAACTCGTTGTCGCTGTTCTTTTCCTTCATGCCGAAGAAGCTTTGGGTCAAGATTGCAGCCGAATCCAATCGCTACCATCGGCAGCAGATCAGCCCTCCCTCGCGCGTCAGCGCTGTACGAAAAACAACGACAGCGAGGCGTGCAAACACAAGAAAGCAAAGCAGACATTTGCGCGAGACTTCGTGAGTAGCGCCCGCTGCGAGAACGCGCGGTTCGTCAGGCTGCTGATGGCGCACATGCTGTGCCTACACAAGCAGCGATTCGCGACGCACTAGACTCTCGTCTCTGTTGGCGCTCTTCCGGCCGGCACGTTCGGCCGATATGTGCCACGGAACCGCTTCGATCTACTGCTGCAGAGTCTGCATTTTACGAGAAACAACGACCCTCGCGCTCGTACCGACAGAGCTTGGAAAGTGTGCTCCGTCGTCGACTGCAGGCAAGCGACGTTCTGCCGCGGCTTCAAGCTGCTGCCAGTACTCTCCTTCGATGAAGGCATACTGCCGTCGCACAGTCACTTCAACCCCACGCGGCAATGTCTGAAGGATAAGCCGCACAAGTGCGGGACGAAGGTCTTCTTCACGTGCTGCGCTACAACTGCGTACTGCCTAAGGTGCGCGGCCGGCTATTGTTTTTGAGGCGCTGAACATGTCGAGCCGATCGACATGTACTCACACGAGCTGACACACATGTTGACCGTACGTATGTCTCTAACACAGGATCGAGATCTACTGCGGCAAGAAGCAGCATGCTACGTCCGCTGCAGACATAGACATCCAAGCAGGCCCGGCGGCAGTGATCCGGAACCACAATGCGCTCATGCCAAGCGTTGGTATCCACTGGCGAGTCGTCGTCACGGACAGGTTCTACACCAGCGTGCAGCTCGCGCTTCAGCTCCTCAATCGCCAAGTTTACACCGTTGGAACGATCATGACCAACAGGCGCGGGTACTGCAAGGATGTGATCGACAAGAGAAAGAAGCGTCCAGGCACAGCGCAGCGAGGGTCGATGAAGATCGCGGCCTCGAATGAGTTCCCGATGATGCCAGATCTGTCCTGGATGGACACGAAGCCAGTGCACTTCTTGTCCACTGGCGGAGGTTGCAGCATTACGACAACCGGTACGCAAACGCGCGCTGCACGCGTTCTCACACCTGCATGGTCTCTGCGAGTTGATCACTGCGAGATTCAACACTAACACAACGACACTGCCATGGCAGGTCGCAGAGTCCGCGGTCAGGAGGTCAACGTATTCTGCCCACAGCTTGTCTGTGACTACCAGCGCTGGATGGGAGGCGTAGATTACCACGACCAGCTTAGGCTCCATCGATACTCTCTGCAGCTGTCTCTGGTCTTCAAGAAGTACTACAATGCGCTCTTCGTCGGCTTGGTCGACATGGCACTTGTAAACGCTTTCATCGTTTACAGAGCTTACGCGCAACGTCAAGGACTGGCACCGACACCACGGCGAGACGCGTTCCTCGAGACACTCCACGCACAGCTACTCGAAGTGACCGAGCAAGACGTTGCAGACATTGATGTACGTGCCAATAGGTGCTTCACGCCTGCTCATGTTGAACCTGTCGAACCACGGACTCACGGTATGTCCACCCGGTCGACGTGTGGTCTGTGCAGGAGGAGATCTTCTCGCCTGCACGCTCTACTGATTCTCCGCGCAGCTCGTCGTTTGCCGGACATCACATGCTGGAGAACCCAGACTTTTACAAGACGCGAGACAGCACACGAAAGCGTCGCCACAGATCGTGCAAAGTGTGCTCTGTCATCAAGGCAAACGAGCGAAAGAAATGAGGCGGCTCTCGTGGAGGCGGCCGTGCCCGGGCAAGCGCTACAACTAAATGCAAAGTCCAAGCTGAAGCGGTCGATACTCAACAGACTGCTGCACTTCCACCTGCAACCATCAGCGCCAAGAGCGACACTAGTGTCATAACGGCAGCGCTTTGTGCGGTTGTCGACGCAGTTGCGGACGACGCGCAGCAGACACACGACGCGCAGGCGGCGCACAAAGCGCAGCCAACGGACGATGCGCAGTCGACGCACGACGAAGAGCAGACACACGTCAAGCAGTCACAAGACGCGCAATAGACGTAACAACACGCAACTTGCAGCACCTCGGCGTCAAACGATGCGCCTCGTATGACCGACGCGCCACCATGTGCGAGGCAAACAACTGTGTCCAACTCGCGCACCACGACGAAGTACTACTGCGACGCGTGCGCTGAGGGCTCTGCGAGGTTGTTGTCTGTTGCCGCGAGTCTGCTCGTTGTTGCGCACGCTCTAACCTGTACACATGTGCTGTGCGGCAGACTCAACCTGTGCAATGTGGCGCGGCACCCACTGTACGGCGGCAGCACTACATGCTTCCAGATATGGCATGAAGTATGGGACTGTGGAAATGATAGTCCGAGCGACGCGCGCATCCAGATGCGGAAGCCCGGCAAGAAGAGATGCAACAGGCAGATCTTCAGCGACGAAGACGACGAGAAGCAGGATGAGTAGATGATGAATTTGCGCGAAAGCGCTTGAATGCAGCCACTTTACATTCGAAACGTCATGTCTTTCACCATATGACAGGATTTTTTTACTGTTTTCTGTTCACTTTTTCTTGTCATAGTGGTATCCTCGATAAACGGGCCACACACTGACACAGCCGACCTGTTGTTGTCGAAACATGAAGTTCACGCTCACATGTACATCTCGCATGTTGACGAGTTGGAATTTCGATACAAAACAACCTTCAAACAGCATTCGTCGAACTTAAGGCAGGTATATGCAATTTTTCATATGCTCCACATGTTGACAGGATGCACATGTGGCAAAAAGGAAATGGCTAAAACATCGTCCAGAAATTGTGTGTTAACTTAACTTAACTAATTTTGTATTGCTATTGGTACAGGCAACCTTCCAGATGGACAACAGCATGGGAGTGACTTGCTTACACTATCGCAGAGGAAGCTTGAGTGCAATGTGTGTTTTTCAACTCTGAGATTTTTCATTTGGTTTAAATGTGTGCTCTCCACTAAACTTAGACAGTCCTGAGATCCACTCAAACGTAAGGCGCTTCTAATAGGAGTCCCTCCTAAAAGAGGTCTATCGCTAATAGAACACCTCCTAAAGTGGATATGAATGAGTACAGGTGTGCTAGTCGTATGAACAGAGTGTGCACTGTGACCCCATTACAGACAAAGAAAATGAGCGACATAACAAAGACCATTAGCCCAAAGATTGACTCGTCATAGCCTTGAGTGTGGCGCCACGAGTTCCCAACGCCTTGTCACGCAACAGGTTGCCAAGATGACTGATCCCAGCACTAATTGCTTATTGCCAAGCTACCTATCCCCAGCGTATTTTCTGCAAGACATTTACCATATACGCATGATTAGCTCTGCTGCCTGAGCATCCTTGCTGTTGTGGACACGAGCGAGCAAATCGCCGAGTCAATCGACGACATGCCAAGTCTACAGTGCTTGCGGCCGTGCTTGACCAGGTGTATGATGCCAGCGACGTGTGGTTAGACACGGCAGTTGTGTCCGAGAAAATTTTGAAGAGAATGACGCGCGATAGTCGCTTGGAGAGCTTGTGTGAAGATGCGTTGTCGACTAAGAAACGTATGTGATAGTTCCCTACACCAATGCGCTCGTTGATGCGGCACGTCCCGTCTCAAACAGGTCTTGAGTTATCTGCACTCGTGTCTTACTCTCATATATGTTGGCACCTAGCTCATCCGCAACCGTACGGTCGACAGCTCGGCCCACAAACCGCAATGCCATCTTAGTGGTGCCGTCAGCATTGCACGTAACTGCTGCTGTGATGCGCTGCGTAGACTGCTTTCATCCAACGATATGTTGAATGGCGATCGAACTTGTGGGTGAGTGTAGTACAAGAAAGCGGTCTCGTTGAGGATAGAGTCGTTTTCCTTGTTATACGCTTTTCCACTTTCTGGAGCTGCTTTCTTCCTTGCTAACTGCAGCGGCGCTGGTCGACGCTGTAGATGCGTTGATTGCAGCCTCTGGGCCACCTCGTACGATATCCTCGCGCATCTCCGCTGCCTTTCCTTTGATCGTCGCGCACGTCGCGGTCGACAACCACCGCCGATTGGTCACTCGAATCCAGTCAAGCAGAAACTGTTCGATCTTGACGCAGATTACGTTGCGCGCTGCTTCCGTTGTTGGACGAGTGTGTGTCGGTGTTGGAAAGCTCGCGACTCAATGTAGTGTAGATCGCGACGGCAGCAAAGGAGCTTGAACTAGGTGGCGGTCCGCGCGCCGATCAATTTCATCGACTAGCTCTTGTCGGATGTGAAGCAGTCGTGAAGTAGGTGTTCCTGTTCATGCGTGAGCGGATGTCGTGTCGTGCTTGGCTCATGTGTCGTGTGTTGTAGTCTTGGCTGGCTGCATTATGTGGCTGGTTAATAGTTGACCGCAGATCAAGTTCGTAAACGATCTGTCTCGAAACTTCCAAACCAAGCGCTAGACTTGTAAATGGGTTGATTTACTATCAAATGTGATGCTACGAACATGTGAACGTATAACGATCATATCGTATCGCGGCCTTGCTTGATTGTACTTGATACACACAAGCGGGTAGAATCTTAGTTTTTGTTGACTGAGTATTCGCGATTGTCGCTTGCAGACAAGATGCCGTCTATGAAGGTACTTTGTATCCTCGTCGACCACACTAATCTGTGGCCGCGAGATGCCACGTCCGCGATACCGCTGCGCTCTCCTCGCTGTCGTGCATTGAGTTGCTATCGTTCTGTAATATGCGTGCCTAAGTATCACATAATGTATGCAAGATATGCACTGTGTACCGTGAGTTACACGCTAATCAATAGAGAATGAGAAATCAGCTGCTTACAACAGCATTTGTATCTCAAAACAATACAAGTACTATTGTAAAATACTCTTTTCTCGAGTTTCGGGAATAGAGATATGAAAAGATCTGCTTGAGTGATGTCGATGCACTCTTGGAGCGCAGATCTAGAAGTGATTCGTGTTGCGAACTTACATCCTCTGGGAGGTAGGGGGCATGATTGCTATTGTGATCCACACACGGACCTGCCCGCACAGCTGGCGAGCGCGCTGGCTCTCGCTCGCTCGCACCGGGCTTTAACTGGCGTCGACGTCAGTCTTGCAACAGCATTTGTATCGAGACACTGCTTTTTCATGCCTCCTTGGGAGTGATTTCGCAGCGCGCGATTTGATGGGTTGTCTATGCTGTTTGGCAATGCTGCGGTGAAACGCGCGGTTATTGCTTTTACATTTGCACGCCAATGTGTTAACTCAGTACTAAAAAAACAAAGTGCATTCAGGAACTGGTTTTGTAATTATATATAGGCTAATCGTCGAGTCGACAACATTGCAAGCACCAGACACCCCACCAGCGCTCAAGTTAGTCAAGCCAACGCCTGCGGTTGCTTGACAAGCCCCATGATGTCGCCACCGTCTGGTACAGCCTCGGTCGTGCATGCACGCTACGCAAAGCCACATGTCGCAAACTCAGAGACGATCTTCGTCAATGCCGTTGACAGCCAGCACTGCGGAATCCATTACGCGACGTCACTTCGGCCCGGCGGGACCATCGAGAACGCCACTGACTGGTGCTGAGAGAGCTGGCCTCGTAGGTGTTCGACCCGCTTGTCCTGCAGCTAGTCCTTGAGTGGCTTCATCCATGATAAATCAGCTGGCTGGTGCTTCCACAAGAACATGGACGGGACGCAACTTCAGCTGGACGTTGTGGAACGCTGCGTACGCTTGAACCTAACGCGTTTAGCGACCAGCGAACGATTCGAGAAGAGCGAAGATCGACTCGCTTGACGACGTACGCTCACCGAACGTATATCGCGTCCTCTCGGCCTAGATTGTGCTGTCACACCATGCTGTTGCGTCGCCGAAGATCTGAACGTCGAGCGAGTCATGAAGCTCCTTGACCTCCTTACACAGCACTTGGACAAATCCGTGGCGACGTGTCGCGTTAATTGCTTGGGTTTCCTCGCTTGATGACAGCTTGTTCTGACGACGAGCTGCGGGGAAGCACTTCTCGCCGTACACTACTCCCGCTGATCGTTTCGCTTACTTCACATTGTCCTAAAGCTAGCCATCGGCAGCGTCTTTTGGAGCGTGGTTACCCACGCCTCGTTCGCCACCCATTTCCGACTGACGCTTGCTGACACGATGCCGTCTATGAAGGTACTTTGTATCCTCACCGATCACATCGATCTGTGGCCGCGAGATGCCAAGCCCGCGATACCGCTGCACTCTCCTGATCACAGGCGTAACGCGTTTCTCTCGCGTCCCATGCGATATTGTCGTTCTAGACATTTCGTCGTTTACGTTTTTTCGTATGCGTTTTCTTTGATCGCTTTGCTGAGAATACATACCATGCTCTTTTTGTGTGATTTTGGTTTTCATTTGTTCTGCCGCGACCCGTTGTGTACACTCCTTTGTATTGTATCGACTTGTATGAAATCGATCACTTTTGTATGATTGTAGTGAACCATGCTCTTCGACTGACGCAGAGATCTAGCTAAGCATCCTCACACACTATGACAGTATAGAAGTGTGTTGTATGGTATATTCAGGATATCGTTTGTGTAATGATAGATCAAATGTTAAATGTTGTAATCAATATATGTCCACACATAATCGAATGACATATTTTGTCTGTACATTGCTTCGTACACAATTCACTTCTGTTGCTTTGCGCAGAGTACAATTTCGGCAGAATTTGTGTGACTATACCTTTATCTCGTACTGTAATGTATGCAATGTATTTTGTACACCCCTTTGATCACTTTGTGTGTTTGTAGTTTTGTAGGGATCTATTCTCCTCGACTTGTTGTGGTTGATGCTTGCTTGGCGCTTCAAGTAAGGTAAGACCTGCTCGCACGAGCACCACATCCATCTCACTGCGTGTCCTGTGCGTCTGTTGATAATATGCCTTGATGGTATGTGAGACCTGTTGATTGAGCAGCGGCCTCGAGGTATCACAGTGCTCGACGCAAGCACGACACTGTGTGGCGCTGGATGAAGTCCGTCAGTGTGCGTGGGTCGAGTGAGCGAGCGAGATGTTGCATGTCACCGCCGTGTCAACAACCTGCGGGAATTGAGTCGCTCCAGGAGTTGGTAATCTCGCAAGGACGATTCGTGTACGCTGTTCAACAAGAACCCGACTCACCGGTTATTGACACGAGAGCAAAGTGAGCGAGATTCAAGGTGCACATGCGCTCAGAACACCAGCACTCGCTAAGCAGCACTTTGTCATCTATCGGCGCCGAGCAGCGAGAACTACTGACGCTGGAATTCGTGCTAGGTGCCTACTGTGTCGACAGCAAAGTCCGTCTACTTGTGTATCCAAGCTGTAGTCTGAGGTTTGTCTGCGCCAAGCACGAGCGATATCCGAAGCAGCAGCACCACCAGCAGCGGTGACGTCAACCATCCTGCTCGTCAGTCGCAACGCCACTCAGAGCAGCAGTCGCTCGCTGAAAGCGCTGGTTGGAATGAAGTGATACGTGCTCTCATCGTCATTGCCGCGTTGCCGTCTTCTTCATCATCGTCGTCTTGTGAGCGAGCGAGCGAGCGAGGAAGAGCACTACGACGTCAACCATCCTGTGGCGCGACTGGTGAGCGACAGCACGCTGCGCTGCAACTTCCTGCCGGATGATATGTTTGGTTCTGCGTCAACCATTGCGATGAGATCTCGGTTTGTGGCCGCATGCACTTGTCCACGCTGTTGTCGTCGTCGCCGAGCGCGAGTCATGAGTCGTCGACCGAGTCAGCACCCTTCCTTTCACTCAGTGACGACCCAGCGAGCGGCGACGACGTCAACCACCCTGGGTGTAACGGTGGCACCAAGACTCGGTGCATCTACACCTGGTGTCGGCGTACTGCAGCGCCAGCGTCAGCTCGCGACGATTCGCTGCGACGTCAACCATCCTGTAGCGCAGCGCTCAGCACTCAGTGCGACGGGCGAGCGGAGCTCCACCTCTGTGCACCGAGCGAGCGGCGTCAACCATCCTCTCACCGTCACCTCAGCGCTAGAGTTGCACAGCGTAAAGCGCAGCGCTCTCGTGGGTTCGCTCTGGACGAACGTGTGTGCAGAGCAAAGAGCGACGACCAAAGAGCAAAGAGCGAGCGAATCACGTGACGCCAAGCTCTCGAAGCGAGTGCTCGTTGAGCCAGTACGCTCGCCACGCCATGGGATATCACGTCGTGTCTGTGCATACAAGTTCTACATGTGTACAGTATGTGCTCAAGTGCGTGCCTTTGCATCGAGTGCGCGGCGCCATGAGCAGGCTCCTCGGTAGACTCTCTCTCTCTCACACTCTCTGACATATCACACACTTTTTAACTGCGAGCTGGGTTCCCACTGCTGACTATGCTCAAGCACTAGCGACTTTGTATAGGCCACGCAGGCTCGATGTGTCTTCTACGCCTCTGAGACCTACGCACTCCGACGTAGTCCGACACAGCGACAGAAAGACAGACATGAGCGCATACATCTCGATCGCTTGTCGATCGTGTCTGCTCGCTGCAAACGCGCAAGTGCTAGTACATGTGTGCGTTGCATTGCTTGTGAAGAGCTGGACTTGGCTCAAGCCGAGTCGCACTAGGAATTCTCTCTCTCACCCACACAGAAGAGCAAGAGCAAGAGCAGTCGCTGGCGCGCACTCGCGTCAACCACCTTCGTTTCGATTTTCCAGCTCGTGTGTGCGTGTGCTGCGCTGCGCTGCGCTGCCATTGCCAAGCCATGCTCCGCTTTCTTGTCCTCGAGTGAGTGAGTGAGTGAACGAGTGAGTACCGAGTTGAAGCGATTACACGTTCGAGCGCATCGTGTCGTTGATAGCTCGGAGCTTGGAGAGCTAGTGTGGCTTTGAGAGCGAGCGCATACCATACGACAGCAGTAGCAGCAGTAGTAGTGGTGGTGCGGCTTCATGAGAACACAAAGCCGCTTGCTCTGTGCTTGGCGACTCGAGCGAGTGCGAGGACTGCAAGTGCAATGCACCACAGCGTCGCTGACCAAGCAACCCATCGACCGAGTCCAAACAAACAAACAAACAAACAAACAAACAAACGTGTGAACAAGTGCCGAGCGATCTGCGGCGATGGCAGTGGTGCCACGCAGAGAGTGGTACCAAGTTGCTGTGGACGAATGCTCCGCCTCTTTTATATTCGCTCGGCGTCAGTGGACTCGATTCGTGCTCACAGGATACTTGTTCGCTTGTTTGTTTGCATACGCGTGTGTATTGTGTGTGCATGTATGAGAGAGAGAGAGAGAGAGAGAGAGAGAGCGATGGAAAGAGGGATAGCACGAGTGTAGACGCTGTCCGTGTGCGGTGTGCGTCTTGGTAGTCTGTAACAAGTTGTGCCTGCGTGTGCCCGAGCGACGACTGACATGGATGTGAACGAAATTAACAGAACGCTGTTGCTGTTGTTGTTGGTTCGTTCCTTTCGGCTGTTGTTGCTTGAAAGGTTCGCTTTTGGTCGCAGCCAGGACGTGCGCGCACGAGAGAGAGAGAGATGTGTCGACGCGCATGACGACGAGGAACGAGACGCGGTCGAGCCAACTCGTGTCGTAAACAGCAAGCGGGTGGCTGGGCGGGCACAATTGCGCAGCAACAATTGCGAGCGCAATAACAACAGCAACAAGCATCCTAGCACAATCAACCTCGGTCGATCACGCCAAATGAGTGAGTGCTTGAGCGCGAGCGTGGATCGAGTGCACGCTCGCCCACCTCACGGGTCAATCCTTGCTCAATTGGTGTACCGAGTGCGCGCTTCGTTTGGATGGACAGGGCATACTGGTACAAGTGTCATTGACACACTGCTGGTGACAGACGGTGGACACAGGCGTGCCATGCGAACGAACAGTTGCTGCTCCTGTTTGGTTCGGTTTGGCTTGGGCGGCTCAGATCAGGTCAAATCGCAGCGCAGGTCAGCCCTTGCCTTTGCGTTGGCTCTTCCCTGTGTTTGGTCTGGTAGCAAGATTGGCACGTCGACCGCTGCGGATATCAACGAACCCACGCGTCCGCCAAGCGCTTGCAAGCAGCGGCTTATCAACCCTCCAAGACTTCTTGACACGCGACCGACGCTGGCCGTCGCTTGACGAGTTCGCCGCGATTGTGTACTTCACGGGTAAGGTACAGGAACCGCAAGGGCGCAACGTCGTGTACTTGTACGAGCAGCTGACACAAGTTTTTACACGCTTGCTTCCAAGTGGTGTCGACTCGTCACTGCTTGGAAGCTACCACACGTCGCTGTCGCCACTCCTGCCGTGGCACGTAGCGACACCACTCAAGCGCTACTCGTTTCCTCGCATCCCGTCGAAAGTCATCGGCTTCGCGCTCGCAGCCACGCGAGAGGCGCCGAGAACCCGTCATCCGTTCCACAGGCACGAACCCGGAGGCGACGTCAACGTCACTCAGCTGCGCGATCACGTGAACGCTCTCAAGAAGTGCATCGATCCCAGAACTCTCGACGTCACGATCCGCGTCTGGTGGAGAATCCTCCCGACTCACTACTTCTTTTGGCGTCAGCACTTTGACCAGTTGCTCCGACATTGCGCACACGGATGCTCGTCGATCGAGACGTACAGACACCTCTTCTGGGACTGCAAGCACAGCTCAGCGCTCTGGAACCTCGTTCTCCGACAATGGCGCACGGTGTTCGTCACCAGACCAACTTGGCCTCAAGCACTATTTGGACTTGACCTCCCGCTGACATATGCATGGCGACGATCAAGCGATGGCGTACACCTGGCTTGGAACATCACCCGAAGCATCGTGTTCTCAATCGTCTGGCACAATCGCAACCAGCACAAACACCAGGACGTACTGCCACCAGACCCGCTCAACCTTTGGCCGACCATCCACAGTCGCCGCCGCCTACACGTTCGCCAGGCCCTTCGGACTGCAAAGGTGGTTTCCGAAAGGACGCGTCCGAATCGGAATCTGTGGTTTCCTCGCCGGACGGCTCGTGCAGCCCTTCGTCTCGCTCCCAGTTCTGCTCTCGCGCCATCTCGACGACGACGAAGAACACCCCCGCAGAGACCTCTACTACCTCCACACCTGACTTCGCCGCAATGACGACTTCAACTCGTTCCCGTAGCTCTTCGTCGGCGTCACGAGCCGACTCTACTGCATCAACATCATCACGCCCTCGCGCACGACCAGCACGCTCAAGCCACAGTGGCGGTTTGACCCCTGCTCAGCTCACGATTGACTCGACGGACGCGCACGACGCTCCAATCGCTCACGACGATAACGAGCATCAGGCTCATCTCGACCTCACCGAAGCGAGTACTACTCCCGTGACGTCTGGTCCCACTCCCGAACGTTCAGGCGGATCGCGCTCGAGTGGTGGCGCACCAGTGCGCGCACTGCGAAGCGCAAGTGCGCGTAAGACGCAACGACCGCCGCCTCGCGCCGCTGCCACAGCGACATCGCCTCGACCTCTGGCATCAGCAAGCAAGCAAAAAGGTGGCAAGAGCAGCACGCCAAAAGCAACACCATCGAAACGGCGCAGCGCGCAGCAGACCGATCGGGTGCAAAAGCGAGCAAAGACAAAGGCGCGAACGAACGCAACTAAACCCGCCATGGGTCTCGATCAAGACAGTGATGACGATGACGTCGTCGTGTTGCTTCCAGCGCCAAGCACGAGCGATGGCGACAGATCTGTCGAGATGCTCGCTCGCTTCGATGCAGGGGCCGCTCCTACGCCGGCAGCTCAACCCCCGGCAGCGGTCACACTCGAGTCCCTGGCGATCACTGCCGCTTCGCTCGCATCAGCAGTGACCGCTCTGACTGCGCGTGCAGCAGGCGCTGCAGCGACTCACAATGACACCAATCTCGCATTGAACGCCGCAGCAGACGCTGGCACTACGAGCACACACTACGTCACAGACAATTCCGCCACGCGCTGTGCGAGCTCGTTTGAGCGACCCCGGACCGACGCCGCAACAACAGCGCCCTACCGACACAGCGCGGCAACAATCGACTACCCGCAAGTGAAAGTGCGCGGGAACTACTACCCTCCGCCACCACATCAGCTTGTCGCGAGTCGACTGTTCCGGGACGCGACGAGAAACGGTACGTTGGCGATTCCGCACTCCTTTGTTCTCGCGCTTTGTGCGAAGCTGTCCAGCCGGTACCGTGTCAGTCCAGCATTGGCCATGGCGCTCTACAGCGGTCGGCTCGGCTCGCGCGGAGTCTCAGTGATGTGCCTGTCGGAGGTTCGGCATGACGAAGCGCTGGCGGCAGCCTCGATGAACCAGAGCGTGGCGATGGAGTTCTCGCCAAGCGCGAAGCTACCAGACTGCTCGTGCCCTCCATGTCGTTCAAACCAAGATCTCGTGAACGCTGTCGCCGGCCTCTGCAACCTTGCGCGCGACCACTGGACCGAGCTCGGGTATTCGCTCGCGTCGGCACTTCGGCGCTTTGTGCTCGCTCGAGCGGCTGCGGAGCCAAAGCCTTCGCAACCAGTGCTCACTCGAACGCTCAACTACGTGGATCGGTGGTTGGGCTCGGCTCTCGACGTGCTCCAAACCGATTGCGCCGACTGACGCACGCAGTTCGCGACTGCAGTCCGCGCAATTGACACAACGTCGCCCGAATGGCTCGTGGACCTTGTTCACATTGCAACTCAGCAACCTCAGCGCAACCACGGACATCCTCTACACCCCGCTCGGACGCATACAGCTATCGAACCGTTGCACCTAGTCGGTACAGCCACGGGTACACACCACAGCGCGCGTACAGTAACATACCAGCGCTACCGCCACACATCTAGGCCCTCGTTCCACGACGCAGCGTGCCTCCGACACCTGTCGGGCAATGGCTGCCCCGGCGGGCAGTCGAGTTGCACGATGCCAAACCGGCTTCACACGTGGCCGGATCCGCTTCCGTCCGAGCTGGTCGCGTGGGCCAGAGCGAACGTCGGCATCCGGCGCAACCAGAACCGCAACCACAGCAACAGCGCACGCGCGTGACGGCGACGCGAGGTCGACATCGAGCAGACTGATAAGATAAATACAGTCCAGCCACATCGATCTGCTCTCAACGACCCTCGCTCCACCACCAGTGTCTCAATCTCGCGCCTCGCTCTGAGAGCACGCACTCCATCGCCACATCGACAACAAGCAACCGACGACAACCACGACTGCGCCACTACTCGCCACACTCGTCGACCATTTCTCGAGCGTGACAGCAGTCTGCAAATCGGCGGCGGCATTTCTAACGCTGCGAGCTCGCACCGCCGCAACCGATTGATGCCCAGGTACCTACGCAACACCGCGCGGACATACGCAGCGACAACCAACCCATCTCAGCACATGTACGCACAACCTGTGCGCGTCCTACGGACCCTCCAACGCCTCGCATCTACGATGCATCCGACATCAATCGAACTAGCCCTATGGGCAACCGACCAACAACACTGCGCACCCACGGTGTGCTCGTTGCGCAACGCGCTTGTCCAAGGGACATCACACTAGCCGGGCTCGGCACCGGCATAGAAGTCGATTAGCAACACATTTGTCCGACAAACGACTTCGACAGCGTCTACGACGCGACCATCACTCATTGCTCTCGGCGACTCATAGGCGCTGCGTCCCCGGCGACGACAGCGGACAGGATCACACACACCGCGCAGCCGACACCTAGCCAGGCTGTCAGCGCACGCAACCAGATCAGCCCGCCTACCTTTCGGCTCCAACCGCTCGCTATCTAAACACTCTTGTACGTTGAGCCAAGTCCGCCGAGCAGTCATGGTCCACACTCAGACAAGCACATCTGGCCAGCGCCTTTGCAGCCGTAGGCATCGCGTTCCCACCAACCCATTTGGCCCCGTCGCAGAAGGACACGCTGAACGAAGGACTTCAGGCAGCGGCATCAGAGTACGTGCGGCGCTCGGATCCCTCTGCACAAGTTTGTCGAGCTTTGGAGGTTCCAAACCAGCGACGACTACAGACCGAACAAGGCACTCGATCTGCAACGGCTGAAAGAGTTCTGCAACGGGTACAAGCACATCGACCATCTCCTCTCAACAGCAGCAGAAGGAGTCCGAGTGCATGCCTCGGCGGTCGATCTCCTGACCAGTGCACATCATCGCCCACGCAACCACCCGTCAGCGAGCAAGCGTCTCCACGTCCTGCTCAGGGACATTCGCAAGGAACAAGACTCAGGACGCTGTCTGGTTTTGGACATCGACCTTCTCGACGTCTGGCCCGAGATCGTGCTCAGCCCATTTGGTGTGCCGTCGACAAACCAGGCGCGGACTCATCGTCGGCCGGCAGAACGATCCACGACCTCTCCTACCCCGACGGCCACTCAGTCAACGATGCGACCAACATCTCGGGTACGCCACCACCATCGTACGAGCCGTGTCCAGCCGTTGCACGCGAGATTGAGCGTCAGCCTCTCGCATGCACCCCGCCTGTCGATGTACTCACCCAAGGCGGCGATGTATCAGCGGCGTTCCGCCACATCAGCATCCATAGTCACAGCGTCCGATACTTCTGCGGAGCGATCCCTGAAGTCAACGCTCTGGTCATCGAGCTGTGCGCCCCGTTCGGATGGACTATGTCTCCTGCAGAGTACGAAGTCGCGGGCGGCGCGATAGCTCATGTCCACGACAGGACCCTCAACCCCTCGACGTCGTCGCCGTTCTTCAGCTACCACTGGGTCGACGATCACATCAACATCGTTCGTGACTTACCGGGCGCGTGCGACGCAGCCGAGCGCTCCCTCCGCCGAGCCATGGTCACCGTGCTGGGATCGACCGCGCCCAACAACGACAAGTTCACATGTTGGCAACATCATCAAAAAGTACTCGGCCTCATGTTCGACACAAAAGGCATGTCGGTCTCGATGCCAGCTGCGAAGATCACGAAGGCGCGCAGTCAGGTCCACATGGCATTCCAAAGTGCACACATGAGTCGAACCGAGTTCCGATCCCTTCTCGGATCACTCCGCCATGTAGCCACATGCATCCGTCCAGCCCGTGCGTTTCTTCAACGCCTCCGCATCCGCGATCGACGCCTCCACGCTCGGTTCTCCAAGGTCGCCGTGACCATGGACATGAAGGAGGACCTCCGCTGGTGGATGCTGATCCTGCAAAGCGAACAACTCAACGGCGTACCGCTCCAGCACTTCGGTGACGTACCAAGCCCAGATGTCACGGTCTTTGTAGACACCTCCAACACTGGACTGAGCGCCATTGACGTCTCGTCACATCGGTACCTCACGTACGCCTTCAGCGATCTAGAACGGGCACTCACCAACGACTTCCTGGACGGCTCGAGAAACGGCTTTGACATCAGCTATCGGGAACTGCTCTCGCTCGCATTTGCAGTTCTCGCGTGGGGAAAGCGATGGTCGAGACCTCTCCAGTTCCCGCCCACTCACATTGAGTTCCGCGTGGACAACATATCTGCCGTGTTGTGGCAAACGCGCCTGGCGAGCCCGAACCCAAGAGCCCAAACGGTCATCCGTCTGCTGGCGTTGTGGGAAGTCCAGTACAACTTCCGCATGTCGTCTCGACACGTGTCCGGCACGATGACCACGCTGGCCGACCTCGGCTCTCGGACAAACCAGAGCAAGCGCGTCGCCGACGAGTTCGACAGACTAACACGATCGTGGACTGCCTCGCAGGTAACCAAGGACACGACGGCCTTCGAGAAGATATGGCACGAGTTTTCCGAGAGCGCTCCGTGGCTCCATCAACTCTCAGCAAGTACCAACGAGCGTTCAACACCTGGACCTCATTCTGCGACTCCTGCAGTACCGACCCATACATGCGCGACATCACAACCACAGACCAGGTCCAGCTCGTGACCAGCTTCATCCTGGCGTGCATCAACGGGGCTTACGAAGCGGCTCCATCGAAGGTCTCCTGGCCGGCGTGCGGTACTTCATCCTTGCGGCAGGCGGAACACCGACGACAAGCCATCCACAGATCCGCATGCTCCTCAAAGGCATCAGTCGGGTCGACGCTCCTTCTACAAGCAAGTCTCCGGTCACGCTCGACCTGCTCGCAGCGTGGTACAAGCGTCTCGACCTCCGACACCAACCGAGTCGCATGCTATGGGGGGGGGGGGGTTCTGTGCCTGGCGTTCTTCTTCCTCCTGCGGCGCTCCGAGATAGCTGCAAAAGGACGGGTGTTTGAGTGGTTCGCCCTACGCGACGAAGACGTGACAGTGACCGACTCGCACAACATGCCGACTACGAACACGGCGATGGCCCAAGGCGTCGTCATCAATCTGCGCGGCTCGAAGACAAACCGAGTTGGCAAGCCGTCGCGCCGTCTACTCTCTTGCTCAGGCAACCCGCGCATTTGCCCTGTGCTTGCCGCACTCTGCCTCAAGTCATCGCGCGGAACGATGCCCAGTACCGCTCCAATAGCAGCGTACACGATCGAAGGACATCACAAGCAGTTCGCCGTGTCCGCAGCCAACGTCACACACGCTCTGCGGTCAGCGGCCTCCAGCCTTGGCCTCGACCCACAGTGCCTGTCTTCGCACTCACTGCGCGCAGGCGGCGCGACGCAGATGTACCGGTCTGGCGTCGACATGCTCACGATCCAGTTCCACGGCCGGTGGGTGTCCGACGCGTTCAAGCTCTACTCGCGGCTCACCGACGACATCTCCACGTCTATCGCACCAGCAATGATCGTAAGTAAGGGCAGCAGGCGGTCGACGACCGACTGACACGCACGGCCGAGACCAAGTCTCGAAGGGGGGCTCCACTACGTGGGACTCGCCCTCTGCCTGTGCGCATCGGTCAATCAATAGACTGCGTGTTGCCCCATGCCCATCGCACATGCCGAGCTCTGTGCACGAGCCTCTGACAGCGTGGAAATCTCCAACGACGACACAACGCTGCGGAACGACCTCGTTCGAGTCTCCTCCATCCTTGCGACCCCACCTCCCACACATCGCACTATGGACCAAAGACCAACACCACTGTAGTCTAGACAACACTAGCGTACTGAGCAGTTCCCTCTGATAGGAGAGAGGTCCAACCTGATCAACAAGTTCGGCTCTTTGTCCCCCCTGTGTTTGGTCTGGTGCAACGACGAGGCAGACGCCCATCCTCCTTATTTACCGCACGCGTGACAGAGGCCGAGCAGCAGTGGCGACGGCGGTGATGGTGGTGGTGCGGCTGTGGAGGAGGTGTGAGGCGGTGCGCGCGTCTGCTTGTGCGTGTGTGTGGTGTGCTACAGGCCGAGACTGAGACCGAACCAACAGATTGACTGACACGCTGACTGACTGACTGTATACGTACGCCGTCGAGGTCGAGATCGGCCCTCTTCTCACTGAGGAGGGCCGCGACGATGATATCACATGGCCGCCCATCCACACGCCGCAAGCCCACACAACACAAGCAGACGAGCGCGGCGAGGCGAGGCGAGACACACACGCACACACACGCACCGGGCTCTGTGCGCCGCACGCGCCACACCCAGTCTGTCTTCGGAAGCTGGTCCACGCTTTTTGCCCTCTTCTGCAAGGGAGCTGAGCGCGTGCACTGTCAGCTGGTTCGGTTCGTCGACTGACTAGGGACCGGCTAGCTCGCTTGTTGGCAGCGCATCGACTGTGACCGCGAGCGAGCGCAGTCGGTTCGCAACGTCAACGTCAACGCGGCGCTGGAGCGGCGTGCGCTCTGCTACCAGCAGCCTCGCGCGCAAACCAAGCCAAGCCGAACCAAACCAAACCAAGACGACGCACTTTCGAGAGCTCACTTTCCAATTCACCGGCTCCCAGCGACTTCGTCTGCCAGCGCTCCAGTTCGAGCGTGTAGCAGCTCCAGTTCGGGTACCATGGCGTCCAAGATGGACATCGTCGAGCGCGTGTCGTACCTCTCGTCGGCCGCAAAGGGCAAGGAGGACGGCGACTACGTCGGCGTCGCGACCCCGGGCGACATCGAGGGCGGCGCGCTGCGTCAAGGTGGCGCGCCGAACATCTGGGGCAAGGACTACATCGGTCTGCTCATCTAGTACATGGCGGTCGGCATGATCTACGGCGCGCTCCCGGGCACGGCCTACCCGTTCCTGAACAACTACCTCCACACGGAAGGCACGCAGGTCGTGTCGGCGCGTGTGCTGCTCAACTTGCCGTGGTCGTTCAAGGTCGTCTACGGCATCCTCTCGGACTGCTTCCCGATCTTCGGCTACCGTCGCCGTCCGTTCATGATGATCGGCTGGAGCGTTTGCTTCCTCATGCTCCTCATCATGGCGTTCATGAAGGCGGGCAAGCCGTACTTGCTCGACCCGATGAACCCGAAGCTCAAGATCAAGAACTCTCGGACGCAGACAAGCTCAAGTACTGGAACCTCGACGCGCCGGACGTGGGCGGCAAGTTCATCATCATGATGATGTTCGCGGCGATTGGCTACGTTGGCGCTGACGTTGCGGCTGACGCTGTTGTCGTGGAGCTTGCGCAGCGCGAGCCGGAGGCGGTGCGTGGCACGACACAGACGACGATCTACATGATGCGCACGGTGTTCGTGACGATCTCGGGTATCCTGACCGGCTTTGCGTTCAACGGCAAGAGCTACGGCGGCGACTTTGACTTCTCGATCTCGTTCCCACAGCTCATGCTCATTCTCGCGATCTTCTGCCTGCCGGTGATCCCGCTCACGTGGTTCTTCATCAAGGAGGAGAAGCACCCGGGCGTGGTGTTCAAGGACTACATCTACGAGTTCTGGCAGCTCCTCCAGACGCGTCCGATGTACCAGGTCATCGCGTACAAGTTCTTCTCGGGCATCTTCGAGAACTTCACGATCACGTGCGCGGACCCGATGCAGTCCGACTGGGCCAAAGCCACGCCGCTCAACGACCGCATCTTGTCGATCATCGGCAACGCCATCTTTGCGCTCACGCTCTTCTGCACGGGCAAGTACGGTCTCCACTGGAACTGGCGGTGGATGCACTTCATCACGATCGTGATCGTGACGGTCATGGACTCGATCGTGACGCTCCTCACGACGTGGGACATCGTGCGCAACCAGTGGTTCTGGCTCGGCGTGCCGGTCGTTGAGAACTTGCCGAGCGGTGTGGGTTTCATCATTGCGACGTACGTCGTGGTGGAGCTCGCCGGCGAGGGCAACGAGGGTGCGGTGTACGGTCTCGTGACGACGGTGTCGAACCTGTCGTCGCCGTTTGCGAGCACGATCACGAAGAACGTGGACGCGGGCTTCAAGGTCACGAGCGACGACATTGCGCTCGACACGCACGAGGTCCGCATGGACGTGACGTACGTGCTGATCATCCGCTACACGATGAACCTCCTCGGCTTGTGCTTCCTGCCGCTGCTGCCAGCGCAGAAGGCCGAGACGCAGGAGCTCAAGCGCAACGGCGGCAAGAGCAAGGCTTTTGGTGCGTTCACGATCTTCTACGTCATTTTTGCGCTCTGCTGGTCGGTCATGGTGAACGTCATGTCGATCTACCCGTCGACCAAGTGCCTCAAGCTCGTGGGCGGCTGTGGCTGTGGCAAGAAGTAAGCAGTTGTCGGAGCGTCGTTGTTGCTAGCGTCTATCAAAGCCTTGGTGGTGCGATGGGAGCGCCGCTGCGGTCTTCGCTGCTCGCGCACATGCCCACGCTCGAGTGCGCATGTGGGCATGTGAGCGTGAGTGTGCATTGAGGACTGTGCGTGTAGGTACCATCTTGTATCGTACTTTGAAGTTTGGAGTACAGTACCATTTCATTAGCCATTTCATTAGCCATTCATAGCAAGGCAAAAGGCACGTGGAGTATAAAAGAACGGCTGGTAAGTACTATGAGCTGCCGCTTTTGACTTGAAATGTGTAGGTTGAGGAGTCCACAGCACTTGGAAGTACCAAAAACTAGTGGCTGCAGCTTTCCTCTTGCTTCAACTATACACTTGACATGCGGCTTGAGTCGCATGCTTGAGTGTTCGAGTTACTGGTACAAAAGCCAGCTTGCAAAAGACTTATGCAACACAACGGGGCGTTTTGTATTCCTATCGGTGGTGGTGCGTAAGAAATCCCTGTTTTGACTTGATATTTGTAAGTGAGTGATGGCAAGACTTTCAAGGTTTAAACAAATTCGAGGTGGGTTCCGATATGAATGTCGGCTGTAATCGAGCGAACGATGTTCGAGCTAATGTACACGTATTATGAATGAGAATCAAGAACAAAAGTCGAAAACACAATCCAAACGCCGAAGCACAAAAGATCTTATGCATATTTTTAAGGTTGTCCTCAGTGAGTCTTTGGTCTTCGGACATCGGTCTTCGATTGCTGTTGGCCGCTCTTTTTTGACTTGCCATTTTTTGTTGTTGTTCGATATTATATAGATTTTGATCGATTGTTCTTGTTTGGTATTAACGCTTGAGTCTTCGAACGCTTCGACGTTTGGACTGTTGGTTGCTTCTTGATTTGTCGTGTCCTTTTACAACTGCTGTTCTTTAATGGTTAGTCATGCGTTCTTTCATTGTGATTGGTGGTTGTATTTGTATACGAGCAGTTTGCTAAGATATCTTTTGCTTGCGACAGATGAGAGGCGTTGAACTGTTGTTTGCGGTTAAAATTGTGATTGCCCTCAACTCATTTTATATGCCGCAATGATACACAAATGACTGGATGATCACTGTGCGATTGCATATGACTACGGCAGTATTGCAAGACGTTGTCAGATGTCAGAGACGGTAAATATGAAATGTCTTTATCGGCACATTACACATTGTAGCGTGTCATTTATATAAATACATGTACAGTACTCAAAATGTACCTATAACAACAATCTTCAATATACACGTGAATTTATCTTTCCTTTCGTAGTTCTTGTGATATGTCAATGCAGTTCAATTTTACATGACACTCATCGTTTAGCTTCAAAATCAATGCTTCAAAAGGTTGACTGAATACAAACACGAATTAAAGTCGAAATTCAGGCAAATGAATCACCGACACTGGCGGGTAATTTGTAGTTGGCTAACATAACAGGCTTTCAGGATGTCCTTAAGTATCCTCGTGTAAAGTTCAGTCTGACATGTCATGTCCTTATACTCACAAACAGTAATCGTAAGAGGTGTTCAAGAGCTCCGCCTTCTAAAGCATTCTAGATGTCCACTCCGAGACTCCGTTTCGAGTACAGAGACTACTCCGGTGTCGTTTGAGCGAGCGGTAAACGGACAATGAACCATAGCAAGAGTGGAAGAAAAGAGATACATAGCTATATGACGGCACATCCAAGTTGCTATGCTTCGGAGATAAACGTACGTATACATTGGTCGTGAAAACGATTCGGCTCGGCCAAACATCATACAAATTATCCTAATAGTGCCTTGTTTGATATTGCCGTCCTTCTTGGAGACTGTAACGCTTTATGACCGTTGCAGGTCAGTGTTTTGACTGTTTGGTTTCGAGCCAAGCGTTGCGAGATGACGTAGTTTCTTCGAGTTGTATGTGTTCGATTCGAGGTGTTTAGCCCGTAGTTTGAGCATATACTGTTGTGTTGTGTGTGTTTGGTTCGAAATGTGCAGTCCGTAGTTTCAGCATATACTGTAGTGGCCAGTAAGCACCTCTGCACAGAGGCACGAATGTGGTGGGAGGGGTTGATGCGCACTTGCAGCTAGTACGGCTTCAACTGCCGGTGGCGCAACATCAGTACCGAATTGTGTGTCAAGTCCAAGGACAGAAGAAGTGCTACCACTGCCACTACACGTAACCCATGTGATCAACGACCGGTGACAACCATCTCGGTTCGAGGTGTGTCTGACGGCTCGAAGATGCATATATAACGGTTTCGACTGCAGGGTGGTGTGGTGTGGCCGGTAAGACATGTAGTGTGTGCTGAAGCGGTGTATAGCACGAAAGGCATGATCGGTGTCGTTTCAGATGACGTGTGTGTACATCTGCGAGCGTTATCCTCGCAATGCGGCGTGAGTTGTACGAAGCGCTTTCACTAACGTGGGCGCGAGTTCGAGCGACGAATATCACCTAATGTAGGTCGTACAACGTACTCTGATAGAGCTCACGCCTACCTTGCAATGATGGAGCAAACATTGAGGACCAGACTACCCAGAACAGTGACGATACTGTGAGCTAAAAGTAAGGATTGTTAGCAGCGCTTCTAGTGCTAGCGTGTTTGCACCTTTCGACACGCGCTGACCAAAACGTGTATTTAGGAATGTGAGCCCGTGCGATCTCTATCAGCTTGCAGTGATAACGCGCGTAATATTGATAATGTGAATGATGACGTTGAAAGATGTGAATGCAGCTGTAGCGCACTAGAGGCGCGACCAAAAGAGCGTCTGGGGGGTGCACAATGAAGAGATGGATGTAGGTTTGCTTGCGACGGGAACAGAACGCAAAACCCAATCGGTGTAGCTCGTGAGAGGGGAGGCGCAACGTGGGGCTCGTCAGCGCGAGTGTGCAGTTCCCTTATGTTGCGTCTGGTTCTCTGTGTTGCAGTCAGGCGCGTCGCTTCAGATCGTGATAATACTTCGCGCTGCTCGGCGTAACGTGCCAGTGCGTATTCGCGTTTTCGAGACGGACTATTTGCTTGATGTCGATGACTCGAGCATGCTCTGCTGACAAGAAGGTGACGATACTGAGTATAGTAACGAATTAGTGTCTGGAGCGCGACGGGTCTTCTGTGTTACAAGTGGCAGTGGTCGTGACATCTCGAGAGGCGCGGCTGGCGCAAGTATATGTGGCGGCGTCCCAATATCAATCGGTAAGCGCTACGAGTTCAGACATGTGTGATCTGTTGTCTAGTATCGACAGTGCACAAAATGTTCGAGCGGGAACGGGACAGTCCGACCATGATTTCACCTGATGTTGTCTTTATACCCAAAGAGTTCCTCCTATATCCTTTTTTTGAATATCAGATGTTTGTTCCCATATCACCAACGTCTTGGAAAACGTTTCTCAATGTAACTGAAACGAGAACATCCATCCCTGCTAAAAATCAACACTTTTGAGCGGGACTGATACGTTGACTGACACTGGTGAGGTAAAGACCGAGCTAGGCCCTTGACCAAATAATGACTGAATGTGGAAACATTCACTCGTATCGCAGGAAAATGAATTGACGAATGCGATTGGTCTGAACAGACATGATACTCAGTGTATGGTCGAATGAGAGGATACGTGTGGCGTGTCATTCATACACGCACCAAGTCGAACGCCGTCATACAATACACGTTGTAGAACGGCAACTATTCTACCACAAGATATGAGCGGAACAGGAAAGCAGTTGACTTTGCAAATTGTACTGTACAGCACGGTTGCAATGATCGTTTTGTAGAAGTTGGAATGCATGAAGGAAAAAACGTATTTTCACTTGCTTTTGTATTGATTATCACTGGTCAAAAACTGTTCCGACCAATAATGCGCTATGAACTGGTTGATGAAAACGGGTAGAATTCGTCCGTAAGTGATGTTCAAGACATGATTGGCAATGTTTCGGGTAGTACGTCTTCCGTACAGTTTGTGGATATAGGTTAGACTCGAAAAAATCGTGGTTAAAGTGAGTAACGTCAATCTAGCTGAGGTGACCATATTCTGTCATCGATTGGTCGCTTACCATATATAGATTGTTGAAGTTTACAGCTCGTATACCCTTTGAAACCAAACCAATCCGAGCCAAATGCAATGAAACAATTGGCACTTTGTTGGACACTTCTTTTGCAACTTTATGAAACACTCCAAACAATATGAAACTTGACTACTATCTGCAACGAAACTGCAACAAGGCAAAACAAAAGCAACAACTCGTGCAGCAAGCGCCGCTCGGCCAGTCTGATTGAAGTGATTCGACTCATTCGACTGCTACACGTACACAAGAACTGACACTCCAGCTACAGCTCAAGTCCCAGCATCAGCTCGAGCGCAAGCTCGGACGTGACACTACCACTCGCGCGCTTAGCAGCCATCGCCACCAGCAATGACGAGACACGCCGTGCTCTCGAAGATGCCCATGACGTTGGTCATGACTGACCACACGAACGCAAATGTGACGTAGAAGACTGTGATGGCGCCGATAGCCTTGCTCGAGCCACCCGTGCGCTTGAGCTCCTGCGTCTCGGCCTTCTGCTTCGGGAGCAAGATGAGGAAGAACCACGACGTGATCGTCATGCCGTACATGAGCAGCACCGACTTGGTGATGTCCATGCGGATCGAGTGGTCGTCGTTCTGGATGCGCTCGTTCGTCATGTTCCACTGCTGGTTCACGATCTTCGTGAGCGTCGCGGCGAACGGCGACGACAGGTTCGAGACCGTCGTGAGGAGACCGTACACGGCGCCTTCGTTGCCGTCGTTCGCGAGCTCCACGACAACGTACGTGCCGATGATGAAGCTGATGCCGGCCGGGACGTTGACCGCGATCGGGAGACCGAGCCAGAACCACTGGCTCCGGAACACGTCCCAGACCGTGATGAACGTGCAGGTGGCGTCGATGGCGATCACGATGATGCCGGTCACGACCGTGATCCAGCGCCAGTTCCAGTGCAGGCCGTACTTGCCGGTCACGAAGATGCCGAAGAGGAACATGAGCGTGCCGATGACGTCGCTGATCGTCGCGTTGATCGGCTCGACGCCGACCATGTACCGCTGCACGGGCGACGCCGCCGTGTACGAAAAGTTGGCAAAGACGTTGCTGAAGAAGTTGAAGAAGATGATCTGGTACATCGCGCGCGTCTGCACGAGCGCCCAGAGGTCCTTCAGGTACGCGCGGAACGGCGCGCGCTCGCGCTTCTCCTCGGCGATGAACCACCACGTGATCGGGAGAATCGGGAGCAAGAAGATCGCGAGAATGAGCATGAGCGTCGGGAAGCTCAGCGAGAAGTCGAAGCTCCCGCCGTACTCCTTGCCGTTGAACGCAAAGCCCGTGAGCAGCGACCCGATCGCCACAAACAGCGTGCGCGTGCCGTAGATCGCCGACTGCGTCGTGCCGCGGACCGCCAGCGGCTCGCGCTGCGCCAGCTCCACAACCACGGCGTCGGCCGTCACGTCTGCCATGAGGTACCCGAACGCCGCGAGCATCATGAGCATGACATACTTGCCGCCCTTGCCCGGTGCCTCGTAGTTGAGACGGTCGCGAATGCCGACGTTCTCTGGCAGGTCATACTCCTTCGGGTCCACGTCCGCGTCCTCGGAGTTCAGGAAGTACGGCTTGCCCACTGGTGTGACAGCCATGATGAAGAGCATGAGGAAGCAAATGCCCCAGCCGAGGATCATGTACGGGCGACGGCGGTAGCCAAAGATCGGCACGCAGTCCGACAAGATGCCGTAGAAGATCTTGAACGACCACGGGAGCACCACGAGCGTCTGCGCCGTCACGACCTGCGAGCCGCTCGAGTTCAGGTACGACTGCAAGAATGGGTAGATCGTTGCTGGCATGACGCCGTACACGAGTCCGACGGCGGCGTACTGGAGAATGAGACCGATGTGGTCCTTGCTCAGGAGCTTCGGAGCACCGCCGGCGCGCAGCGCACCGCCGTTCGCCTCGAGCACATCCGGCGTCTTGACGCCTTCGTAGCCTTCCTCGTCCTTGGCGTGCGAGAGGTTGCTCACGTACGATACGCGCTGGGCGATCTCGACCTTGTCGTTGCCGCGGTTCATCGTGATCGGTCACAACACGTACTTGCTCGTTCGTTTGACGGCTTGTTTGGCGTTGCTCGGGCGGCCGAGAACGGATGTGACTGGAACGAAGGGAATTGATAAGTGAGCCGACAACTGGAGCCGGCCACTGGGAGACGATCGATGCACACGCCCAAGTGCGAGCGAACGAGGGAGTGCGAGTGCGATGGATCCAGAATGCACACGACGAAAGTGCACACGAGCACGTCTGGGGACCCAGCGAGCCGTGCGTGGCATAACATGACACGCGCTGGATGCGTATATGCGTTTTTGCATGCGCATCGTTCATTGCAGCGTCGACGCCGCACCCTCGAAGGTGCGTGTGTGTTAGGAGACGAGGTGGGGAGGAGATTAATGGAGATGGGCGTGGAGAGATAGATGATGGTGATGATGCGAGAGAAGACTCGGCGGAGCCGGAAGCAAGGAGAAGTCGCGTGGGAAAGAGGCGCTCGACAGCCCAGCCCGGCAGCAGATGGTAGCAGCAGTCTGCGCACTCACCCGCGAGGGACGCGGTTGACAGCTAGGATGCGATGCGGTCGAGGCTCGTATGCGCGTTGTCGCCGCTAGCGAGCACGTTTGACAGGCGAGCTAGTGCGCCATCCAGCTGCATCTAGTGTGTGTGTGTGTGCGCATGCAGGTGCATGCCTGTGCGTGTACGCGTGTGCGGCTGTGTGGTAAGCAACTACATAGTCGCGTTGTAGAAGTGTCCAGGTGTAGTCGTCGACACCAAAGCGTCAGTCAGTAGCAGCGAGATTGGCAACGAAAATGCGACGACGAGGCGACAGTGAAGACGAAGCCGATGGCGAATGTGGCGAATGTGACCACTAGGAGCCGGAGCCAATGCCTTGAGAGCGTGCTGCGTTTGTCGGTTGCCACGTGCGGCGCTCGCTCGTACTCGAACTTGCATCGGAAATACTGCGCTTGTATCGATCACTTAGGAGTTTGCAGTTCTGTAGTCGACCGAGCGACCGCCGATCGACAGACTGAATGAATGAATGATTGATCGATCATCTGCTACTCAGCGCGCAATGCGCTTGTTGTATCTGTATGTACTGGTACAAGTAGACTCGGTCTACGTGGGGCGGCGACGAGAGCGCGAGTGCGAGCGTCAGCGCCTGCATGGACCGCCGCCGAGCGTGTCGCGCCACAAAAGCGACTTGCCGAAGAGCGACGCCAACGCTTTTAATCACGCGTTAATCGTGTGCTAGCGCGGCGTGCAGAGCACGGACAGATCCGAGACCGCCACGAGAGAGAGAGAGAGAGAGAGAGAGCCGAGCCAGCCACACGAACCAAGAACCAGGAGCCAAGAGAGTGCTTCAAGCGTAGACAGAAAAGAACCACCGAGGTGATGCGAGTCACCACCCGGAATCGCCTGGAATCGCCCAGAATCGCGACGCTGTACACGTCGTCGACCCGCACACACGCACACCACGCCAGAGCTCGTAGTGCGCATCCTCGTGCGTCGTTCACGCAACAGCGACGACAAACAGATCGACCGAAGCGAGAGCTGGCTGATAGCGAGGCTGACATTGCGAGCGTCCGCGTCGTCGACGTCGTGGCAACGAGAGCTTGACGCCGAATCAAAGTCGAGTGTGTGGCGTGTGTGATTGCTGTCAGAGAAAGAGGCTTGCTTGTTGCGATAAGAGAGAGAAGTTGTTGGCACTAGGAGTGCTTTTGTATTCGACAAGCAATCGGCATGCAGGCACGCACTCAATCGGTACCAGTGCAACGCACGAGTTGGCTGAGATCTCATGCATGCGATTGATGTGTGCGCGCTTTGCTGATCGGCTCTCGGTCGTTCCAATGTGTCGACTTGGCGGTTGCGGTCGAGCAAAGCAAAGTCTCAGCGACGCGCACCCAAAGCGCGCTGTACAGGTACGTTCCGAGTGCAATGTCGAATCCCACTTTCGAGCCATCTCGCAACACACATCGACCTCGCGTTCGATGATCAGCAGCACCTGTTGTTGTGTGATGAAGAAAGTGTGGGATAGTTACTCGATGCAAGCAGCATTCGTATGCGCTTCAGCTCCCAAGCGATGCCGATACAGTCTCCCATCAAAAGAATAAAAGCGTCGCGCATCCGTGAACGTGTTTCAAGTGTCAACGTTCAAGACGACACACGCCACACACTCGACTTTGATTCGGCGTCAAGCTCTCGTTGCCACGACGTCGACGACGCGGACGCTCGCAATGTCAGCCTCGCTATCAGCCAGCTCTCGCTTCGGTCGATCTGTTTGTCGTCGCTGTTGCGTGAACGACGCACGAGGATGCGCACTACGAGCTCTGGCGTGGTGTGCGTGTGTGCGGGTCGACGACGTGTACAGCGTCGCGATTCTGGGCGATTCCAGGCGATTCCGGGTGGTGACTCGCATCACCTCGGTGGTTCTTTTCTGTCTACGCTTGAAGCACTCTCTTGGCTCCTGGTTCTTGGTTCGTGTGGCTGGCTCGGCTCTCTCTCTCTCTCTCTCTCTCTCTCGTGGCGGTCTCGGATCTGTCCGTGCTCTGCACGCCGCGCTAGCACACGATTAACGCGTGATTAAAAGCGTTGGCGTCGCTCTTCGGCAAGTCGCTTTTGTGGCGCGACACGCTCGGCGGCGGTCCATGCAGGCGCTGACGCTCGCACTCGCGCTCTCGTCGCCGCCCCACGTAGACCGAGTCTACTTGTACCAGTACATACAGATACAACAAGCGCATTGCGCGCTGAGTAGCAGATGATCGATCAATCATTCATTCATTCAGTCTGTCGATCGGCGGTCGCTCGGTCGACTACAGAACTGCAAACTCCTAAGTGATCGATACAAGCGCAGTATTTCCGATGCAAGTTCGAGTACGAGCGAGCGCCGCACGTGGCAACCGACAAACGCAGCACGCTCTCAAGGCATTGGCTCCGGCTCCTAGTGGTCACATTCGCCACATTCGCCATCGGCTTCGTCTTCACTGTCGCCTCGTCGTCGCATTTTCGTTGCCAATCTCGCTGCTACTGACTGACGCTTTGGTGTCGACGACTACACCTGGACACTTCTACAACGCGACTATGTAGTTGCTTACCACACAGCCGCACACGCGTACACGCACAGGCATGCACCTGCATGCGCACACACACACACACTAGATGCAGCTGGATGGCGCACTAGCTCGCCTGTCAAACGTGCTCGCTAGCGGCGACAACGCGCATACGAGCCTCGACCGCATCGCATCCTAGCTGTCAACCGCGTCCCTCGCGGGTGAGTGCGCAGACTGCTGCTACCATCTGCTGCCGGGCTGGGCTGTCGAGCGCCTCTTTCCCACGCGACTTCTCCTTGCTTCCGGCTCCGCCGAGTCTTCTCTCGCATCATCACCATCATCTATCTCTCCACGCCCATCTCCATTAATCTCCTCCCCACCTCGTCTCCTAACACACACGCACCTTCGAGGGTGCGGCGTCGACGCTGCAATGAACGATGCGCATGCAAAAACGCATATACGCATCCAGCGCGTGTCATGTTATGCCACGCACGGCTCGCTGGGTCCCCAGACGTGCTCGTGTGCACTTTCGTCGTGTGCATTCTGGATCCATCGCACTCGCACTCCCTCGTTCGCTCGCACTTGGGCGTGTGCATCGATCGTCTCCCAGTGGCCGGCTCCAGTTGTCGGCTCACTTATCAATTCCCTTCGTTCCAGTCACATCCGTTCTCGGCCGCCCGAGCAACGCCAAACAAGCCGTCAAACGAACGAGCAAGTACGTGTTGTGACCGATCACGATGAACCGCGGCAACGACAAGGTCGAGATCGCCCAGCGCGTATCGTACGTGAGCAACCTCTCGCACGCCAAGGACGAGGAAGGCTACGAAGGCGTCAAGACGCCGGATGTGCTCGAGGCGAACGGCGGTGCGCTGCGCGCCGGCGGTGCTCCGAAGCTCCTGAGCAAGGACCACATCGGTCTCATTCTCCAGTACGCCGCCGTCGGACTCGTGTACGGCGTCATGCCAGCAACGATCTACCCATTCTTGCAGTCGTACCTGAACTCGAGCGGCTCGCAGGTCGTGACGGCGCAGACGCTCGTGGTGCTCCCGTGGTCGTTCAAGATCTTCTACGGCATCTTGTCGGACTGCGTGCCGATCTTTGGCTACCGCCGTCGCCCGTACATGATCCTCGGCTGGGGCATTTGCTTCCTCATGCTCTTCATCATGGCTGTCACACCAGTGGGCAAGCCGTACTTCCTGAACTCCGAGGACGCGGACGTGGACCCGAAGGAGTATGACCTGCCAGAGAACGTCGGCATTCGCGACCGTCTCAACTACGAGGCACCGGGCAAGGGCGGCAAGTATGTCATGCTCATGATGCTCGCGGCGTTCGGGTACCTCATGGCAGACGTGACGGCCGACGCCGTGGTTGTGGAGCTGGCGCAGCGCGAGCCGCTGGCGGTCCGCGGCACGACGCAGTCGGCGATCTACGGCACGCGCACGCTGTTTGTGGCGATCGGGTCGCTGCTCACGGGCTTTGCGTTCAACGGCAAGGAGTACGGCGGGAGCTTCGACTTCTCGCTGAGCTTCCCGACGCTCATGCTCATTCTCGCGATCTTCTTGCTCCCGATTCTCCCGATCACGTGGTGGTTCATCGCCGAGGAGAAGCGCGAGCGCGCGCCGTTCCGCGCGTACCTGAAGGACCTCTGGGCGCTCGTGCAGACGCGTGCGATGTACCAGATCATCTTCTTCAACTTCTTCAGCAACGTCTTTGCCAACTTTTCGTACACGGCGGCGTCGCCCGTGCAGCGGTACATGGTCGGCGTCGAGCCGATCAACGCGACGATCAGCGACGTCATCGGCACGCTCATGTTCCTCTTCGGCATCTTCGTGACCGGCAAGTACGGCCTGCACTGGAACTGGCGCTGGATCACGGTCGTGACCGGCATCATCGTGATCGCCATCGACGCCACCTGCACGTTCATCACGGTCTGGGACGTGTTCCGGAGCCAGTGGTTCTGGCTCGGTCTCCCGATCGCGGTCAACGTCCCGGCCGGCATCAGCTTCATCATCGGCACGTACGTTGTCGTGGAGCTCGCGAACGACGGCAACGAAGGCGCCGTGTACGGTCTCCTCACGACGGTCTCGAACCTGTCGTCGCCGTTCGCCGCGACGCTCACGAAGATCGTGGACCAGCAGTGGAACATGACGAACGAGCGCATCCAGAACGACGACCACTCGATCCGCATGGACATCACCAAGTCGGTGCTGCTCATGTACGGCATGACGATCACGTCGTGGTTCTTCCTCATCTTGCTCCCGAAGCAGAAGGCCGAGACGCAGGAGCTCAAGCGCACGGGTGGCTCGAGCAAGGCTATCGGCGCCATCACAGTCTTCTACGTCACATTTGCGTTCGTGTGGTCAGTCATGACCAACGTCATGGGCATCTTCGAGAGCACGGCGTGTCTCGTCATTGCTGGTGGCGATGGCTGCTAAGCGCGCGAGTGGTAGTGTCACGTCCGAGCTTGCGCTCGAGCTGATGCTGGGACTTGAGCTGTAGCTGGAGTGTCAGTTCTTGTGTACGTGTAGCAGTCGAATGAGTCGAATCACTTCAATCAGACTGGCCGAGCGGCGCTTGCTGCACGAGTTGTTGCTTTTGTTTTGCCTTGTTGCAGTTTCGTTGCAGATAGTAGTCAAGTTTCATATTGTTTGGAGTGTTTCATAAAGTTGCAAAAGAAGTGTCCAACAAAGTGCCAATTGTTTCATTGCATTTGGCTCGGATTGGTTTGGTTTCAAAGGGTATACGAGCTGTAAACTTCAACAATCTATATATGGTAAGCGACCAATCGATGACAGAATATGGTCACCTCAGCTAGATTGACGTTACTCACTTTAACCACGATTTTTTCGAGTCTAACCTATATCCACAAACTGTACGGAAGACGTACTACCCGAAACATTGCCAATCATGTCTTGAACATCACTTACGGACGAATTCTACCCGTTTTCATCAACCAGTTCATAGCGCATTATTGGTCGGAACAGTTTTTGACCAGTGATAATCAATACAAAAGCAAGTGAAAATACGTTATTTCCTTCATGCATTCCAACTTCTACAAAACGATCATTGCAACCGTGCTGTACAGTACAATTTGCAAAGTCAACTGCTTTCCTGTTCCGCTCATATCTTGTGGTAGAATAGTTGCCGTTCTACAACGTGTATTGTATGACGGCGTTCGACTTGGTGCGTGTATGAATGACACGCCACACGTATCCTCTCATTCGACCATACACTGAGTATCATGTCTGTTCAGACCAATCGCATTCGTCAATTCATTTTCCTGCGATACGAGTGAATGTTTCCACATTCAGTCATTATTTGGTCAAGGGCCTAGCTCGGTCTTTACCTCACCAGTGTCAGTCAACGTATCAGTCCCGCTCAAAAGTGTTGATTTTTAGCAGGGATGGATGTTCTCGTTTCAGTTACATTGAGAAACGTTTTCCAAGACGTTGGTGATATGGGAACAAACATCTGATATTCAAAAAAGGATATAGGAGGAACTCTTTGGGTATAAAGACAACATCAGGTGAAATCATGGTCGGACTGTCCCGTTCCCGCTCGAACATTTTGTGCACTGTCGATACTAGACAACAGATCACACATGTCTGAACTCGTAGCGCTTACCGATTGATATTGGGACGCCGCCACATATACTTGCGCCAGCCGCGCCTCTCGAGATGTCACGACCACTGCCACTTGTAACACAGAAGACCCGTCGCGCTCCAGACACTAATTCGTTACTATACTCAGTATCGTCACCTTCTTGTCAGCAGAGCATGCTCGAGTCATCGACATCAAGCAAATAGTCCGTCTCGAAAACGCGAATACGCACTGGCACGTTACGCCGAGCAGCGCGAAGTATTATCACGATCTGAAGCGACGCGCCTGACTGCAACACAGAGAACCAGACGCAACATAAGGGAACTGCACACTCGCGCTGACGAGCCCCACGTTGCGCCTCCCCTCTCACGAGCTACACCGATTGGGTTTTGCGTTCTGTTCCCGTCGCAAGCAAACCTACATCCATCTCTTCATTGTGCACCCCCCAGACGCTCTTTTGGTCGCGCCTCTAGTGCGCTACAGCTGCATTCACATCTTTCAACGTCATCATTCACATTATCAATATTACGCGCGTTATCACTGCAAGCTGATAGAGATCGCACGGGCTCACATTCCTAAATACACGTTTTGGTCAGCGCGTGTCGAAAGGTGCAAACACGCTAGCACTAGAAGCGCTGCTAACAATCCTTACTTTTAGCTCACAGTATCGTCACTGTTCTGGGTAGTCTGGTCCTCAATGTTTGCTCCATCATTGCAAGGTAGGCGTGAGCTCTATCAGAGTACGTTGTACGACCTACATTAGGTGATATTCGTCGCTCGAACTCGCGCCCACGTTAGTGAAAGCGCTTCGTACAACTCACGCCGCATTGCGAGGATAACGCTCGCAGATGTACACACACGTCATCTGAAACGACACCGATCATGCCTTTCGTGCTATACACCGCTTCAGCACACACTACATGTCTTACCGGCCACACCACACCACCCTGCAGTCGAAACCGTTATATATGCATCTTCGAGCCGTCAGACACACCTCGAACCGAGATGGTTGTCACCGGTCGTTGATCACATGGGTTACGTGTAGTGGCAGTGGTAGCACTTCTTCTGTCCTTGGACTTGACACACAATTCGGTACTGATGTTGCGCCACCGGCAGTTGAAGCCGTACTAGCTGCAAGTGCGCATCAACCCCTCCCACCACATTCGTGCCTCTGTGCAGAGGTGCTTACTGGCCACTACAGTATATGCTGAAACTACGGACTGCACATTTCGAACCAAACACACACAACACAACAGTATATGCTCAAACTACGGGCTAAACACCTCGAATCGAACACATACAACTCGAAGAAACTACGTCATCTCGCAACGCTTGGCTCGAAACCAAACAGTCAAAACACTGACCTGCAACGGTCATAAAGCGTTACAGTCTCCAAGAAGGACGGCAATATCAAACAAGGCACTATTAGGATAATTTGTATGATGTTTGGCCGAGCCGAATCGTTTTCACGACCAATGTATACGTACGTTTATCTCCGAAGCATAGCAACTTGGATGTGCCGTCATATAGCTATGTATCTCTTTTCTTCCACTCTTGCTATGGTTCATTGTCCGTTTACCGCTCGCTCAAACGACACCGGAGTAGTCTCTGTACTCGAAACGGAGTCTCGGAGTGGACATCTAGAATGCTTTAGAAGGCGGAGCTCTTGAACACCTCTTACGATTACTGTTTGTGAGTATAAGGACATGACATGTCAGACTGAACTTTACACGAGGATACTTAAGGACATCCTGAAAGCCTGTTATGTTAGCCAACTACAAATTACCCGCCAGTGTCGGTGATTCATTTGCCTGAATTTCGACTTTAATTCGTGTTTGTATTCAGTCAACCTTTTGAAGCATTGATTTTGAAGCTAAACGATGAGTGTCATGTAAAATTGAACTGCATTGACATATCACAAGAACTACGAAAGGAAAGATAAATTCACGTGTATATTGAAGATTGTTGTTATAGGTACATTTTGAGTACTGTACATGTATTTATATAAATGACACGCTACAATGTGTAATGTGCCGATAAAGACATTTCATATTTACCGTCTCTGACATCTGACAACGTCTTGCAATACTGCCGTAGTCATATGCAATCGCACAGTGATCATCCAGTCATTTGTGTATCATTGCGGCATATAAAATGAGTTGAGGGCAATCACAATTTTAACCGCAAACAACAGTTCAACGCCTCTCATCTGTCGCAAGCAAAAGATATCTTAGCAAACTGCTCGTATACAAATACAACCACCAATCACAATGAAAGAACGCATGACTAACCATTAAAGAACAGCAGTTGTAAAAGGACACGACAAATCAAGAAGCAACCAACAGTCCAAACGTCGAAGCGTTCGAAGACTCAAGCGTTAATACCAAACAAGAACAATCGATCAAAATCTATATAATATCGAACAACAACAAAAAATGGCAAGTCAAAAAAGAGCGGCCAACAGCAATCGAAGACCGATGTCCGAAGACCAAAGACTCACTGAGGACAACCTTAAAAATATGCATAAGATCTTTTGTGCTTCGGCGTTTGGATTGTGTTTTCGACTTTTGTTCTTGATTCTCATTCATAATACGTGTACATTAGCTCGAACATCGTTCGCTCGATTACAGCCGACATTCATATCGGAACCCACCTCGAATTTGTTTAAACCTTGAAAGTCTTGCCATCACTCACTTACAAATATCAAGTCAAAACAGGGATTTCTTACGCACCACCACCGATAGGAATACAAAACGCCCCGTTGTGTTGCATAAGTCTTTTGCAAGCTGGCTTTTGTACCAGTAACTCGAACACTCAAGCATGCGACTCAAGCCGCATGTCAAGTGTATAGTTGAAGCAAGAGGAAAGCTGCAGCCACTAGTTTTTGGTACTTCCAAGTGCTGTGGACTCCTCAACCTACACATTTCAAGTCAAAAGCGGCAGCTCATAGTACTTACCAGCCGTTCTTTTATACTCCACGTGCCTTTTGCCTTGCTATGAATGGCTAATGAAATGGCTAATGAAATGGTACTGTACTCCAAACTTCAAAGTACGATACAAGATGGTACCTACACGCACAGTCCTCAATGCACACTCACGCTCACATGCCCACATGCGCACTCGAGCGTGGGCATGTGCGCGAGCAGCGAAGACCGGAGCGGCGCTCCCATCGCACCACCAAGGCTTTGATAGACGCTAGCAACAACGACGCTCCGACAACTGCTTACTTCTTGCCACAGCCACAGCCGCCCACGAGCTTGAGGCACTTGGTCGACGGGTAGATCGACATGACGTTCACCATGACCGACCAGCAGAGCGCAAAAATGACGTAGAAGATCGTGAACGCACCAAAGTACTTGCTCTTGCCACCGTTGCGCTTGAGCTCCTGCGTCTCGGCCTTCTGCGCTGGCAGCAGCGGCAGGAAGCACAAGCCGAGGAGGTTCATCGTGTAGCGGATGATCAGCACGTACGTCACGTCCATGCGGACCTCGTGCGTGTCGAGCGCAATGTCGTCGCTCGTGACCTTGAAGCCCGCGTCCACGTTCTTCGTGATCGTGCTCGCAAACGGCGACGACAGGTTCGACACCGTCGTCACGAGACCGTACACCGCACCCTCGTTGCCCTCGCCGGCGAGCTCCACCACGACGTACGTCGCAATGATGAAACCCACACCGCTCGGCAAGTTCTCAACGACCGGCACGCCGAGCCAGAACCACTGGTTGCGCACGATGTCCCACGTCGTGAGGAGCGTCACGATCGAGTCCATGACCGTCACGATCACGATCGTGATGAAGTGCATCCACCGCCAGTTCCAGTGGAGACCGTACTTGCCCGTGCAGAAGAGCGTGAGCGCAAAGATGGCGTTGCCGATGATCGACAAGATGCGGTCGTTGAGCGGCGTGGCTTTGGCCCAGTCGGACTGCATCGGGTCCGCGCACGTGATCGTGAAGTTCTCGAAGATGCCCGAGAAGAACTTGTACGCGATGACCTGGTACATCGGACGCGTCTGGAGGAGCTGCCAGAACTCGTAGATGTAGTCCTTGAACACCACGCCCGGGTGCTTCTCCTCCTTGATGAAGAACCACGTGAGCGGGATCACCGGCAGGCAGAAGATCGCGAGAATGAGCATGAGCTGTGGGAACGAGATCGAGAAGTCAAAGTCGCCGCCGTAGCTCTTGCCGTTGAACGCAAAGCCGGTCAGGATACCCGAGATCGTCACGAACACCGTGCGCATCATGTAGATCGTCGTCTGTGTCGTGCCACGCACCGCCTCCGGCTCGCGCTGCGCAAGCTCCACGACAACAGCGTCAGCCGCAACGTCAGCGCCAACGTAGCCAATCACCGCGAACATCATCATGATGATGAACTTGCCGCCCACGTCCGGCGCGTCGAGGTTCCAGTACTTGAGCTTGTCTGCGTCCGAGAGTTCTTGATCTTGAGCTTCGGGTTCATCGGGTCGAGCAAGTACGGCTTGCCCGCCTTCATGAACGCCATGATGAGGAGCATGAGGAAGCAAACGCTCCAGCCGACCATCATGAACGGACGGCGACGGTAGCCGAAGATCGGGAAGCAGTCCGAGAGGATGCCGTAGACGACCTTGAACGACCACGGCAAGTTGAGCAGCACACGCGCCGACACGACCTGCGTGCCTTCCGTGTGGAGGTAGTTGTTCAGGAACGGGTAGGCCGTGCCCGGGAGCGCGCCGTAGATCATGCCGACCGCCATGTACTAGATGAGCAGACCGATGTAGTCCTTGCCCCAGATGTTCGGCGCGCCACCTTGACGCAGCGCGCCGCCCTCGATGTCGCCCGGGGTCGCGACGCCGACGTAGTCGCCGTCCTCCTTGCCCTTTGCGGCCGACGAGAGGTACGACACGCGCTCGACGATGTCCATCTTGGACGCCATGGTACCCGAACTGGAGCTGCTACACGCTCGAACTGGAGCGCTGGCAGACGAAGTCGCTGGGAGCCGGTGAATTGGAAAGTGAGCTCTCGAAAGTGCGTCGTCTTGGTTTGGTTTGGTTCGGCTTGGCTTGGTTTGCGCGCGAGGCTGCTGGTAGCAGAGCGCACGCCGCTCCAGCGCCGCGTTGACGTTGACGTTGCGAACCGACTGCGCTCGCTCGCGGTCACAGTCGATGCGCTGCCAACAAGCGAGCTAGCCGGTCCCTAGTCAGTCGACGAACCGAACCAGCTGACAGTGCACGCGCTCAGCTCCCTTGCAGAAGAGGGCAAAAAGCGTGGACCAGCTTCCGAAGACAGACTGGGTGTGGCGCGTGCGGCGCACAGAGCCCGGTGCGTGTGTGTGCGTGTGTGTCTCGCCTCGCCTCGCCGCGCTCGTCTGCTTGTGTTGTGTGGGCTTGCGGCGTGTGGATGGGCGGCCATGTGATATCATCGTCGCGGCCCTCCTCAGTGAGAAGAGGGCCGATCTCGACCTCGACGGCGTACGTATACAGTCAGTCAGTCAGCGTGTCAGTCAATCTGTTGGTTCGGTCTCAGTCTCGGCCTGTAGCACACCACACACACGCACAAGCAGACGCGCGCACCGCCTCACACCTCCTCCACAGCCGCACCACCACCATCACCGCCGTCGCCACTGCTGCTCGGCCTCTGTCACGCGTGCGGTAAATAAGGAGGATGGGCGTCTGCCTCGTCGTTGCACCAGACCAAACACAGGGGGGACAAAGAGCCGAACTTGTTGATCAGGTTGGACCTCTCTCCTATCAGAGGGAACTGCTCAGTACGCTAGTGTTGTCTAGACTACAGTGGTGTTGGTCTTTGGTCCATAGTGCGATGTGTGGGAGGTGGGGTCGCAAGGATGGAGGAGACTCGAACGAGGTCGTTCCGCAGCGTTGTGTCGTCGTTGGAGATTGCAGTCCGAAGGGCCTGGCGAACGTGTAGGCGGCGGCGACTGTGGATGATCGGCCAAAGATTGAGCGGGTCTGGTGGCAGTACGTCCTGGTGTTTGTGCTGGTTGCGATTGTGCCAGACGATTGAGAACACGATGCTTCGGGTGATGTTCCAAGCCAGGTGTACGCCATCGCTTGATCGTCGCCATGCATATGTCAGCGGGAGGTCAAGTCCAAATAGTGCTTGAGGCCAAGTTGGTCTGGTGACGAACACCGTGCGCCATTGTCGGAGAACGAGGTTCCAGAGCGCTGAGCTGTGCTTGCAGTCCCAGAAGAGGTGTCTGTACGTCTCGATCGACGAGCATCCGTGTGCGCAATGTCGGAGCAACTGGTCAAAGTGCTGACGCCAAAAGAAGTAGTGAGTCGGGAGGATTCTCCACCAGACGCGGATCGTGACGTCGAGAGTTCTGGGATCGATGCACTTCTTGAGAGCGTTCACGTGATCGCGCAGCTGAGTGACGTTGACGTCGCCTCCGGGTTCGTGCCTGTGGAACGGATGACGGGTTCTCGGCGCCTCTCGCGTGGCTGCGAGCGCGAAGCCGATGACTTTCGACGGGATGCGAGGAAACGAGTAGCGCTTGAGTGGTGTCGCTACGTGCCACGGCAGGAGTGGCGACAGCGACGTGTGGTAGCTTCCAAGCAGTGACGAGTCGACACCACTTGGAAGCAAGCGTGTAAAAACTTGTGTCAGCTGCTCGTACAAGTACACGACGTTGCGCCCTTGCGGTTCCTGTACCTTACCCGTGAAGTACACAATCGCGGCGAACTCGTCAAGCGACGGCCAGCGTCGGTCGCGTGTCAAGAAGTCTTGGAGGGTTGATAAGCCGCTGCTTGCAAGCGCTTGGCGGACGCGTGGGTTCGTTGATATCCGCAGCGGTCGACGTGCCAATCTTGCTACCAGACCAAACACAGGGAAGAGCCAACGCAAAGGCAAGGGCTGACCTGCGCTGCGATTTGACCTGATCTGAGCCGCCCAAGCCAAACCGAACCAAACAGGAGCAGCAACTGTTCGTTCGCATGGCACGCCTGTGTCCACCGTCTGTCACCAGCAGTGTGTCAATGACACTTGTACCAGTATGCCCTGTCCATCCAAACGAAGCGCGCACTCGGTACACCAATTGAGCAAGGATTGACCCGTGAGGTGGGCGAGCGTGCACTCGATCCACGCTCGCGCTCAAGCACTCACTCATTTGGCGTGATCGACCGAGGTTGATTGTGCTAGGATGCTTGTTGCTGTTGTTATTGCGCTCGCAATTGTTGCTGCGCAATTGTGCCCGCCCAGCCACCCGCTTGCTGTTTACGACACGAGTTGGCTCGACCGCGTCTCGTTCCTCGTCGTCATGCGCGTCGACACATCTCTCTCTCTCTCGTGCGCGCACGTCCTGGCTGCGACCAAAAGCGAACCTTTCAAGCAACAACAGCCGAAAGGAACGAACCAACAACAACAGCAAAAGCGTTCTGTTAATTTCGTTCACATCCATGTCAGTCGTCGCTCGGGCACACGCAGGCACAACTTGTTACAGACTACCAAGACGCACACCGCACACGGACAGCGTCTACACTCGTGCTATCCCTCTTTCCATCGCTCTCTCTCTCTCTCTCTCTCTCATACATGCACACACAATACACACGCGTATGCAAACAAACAAGCGAACAAGTATCCTGTGAGCACGAATCGAGTCCACTGACGCCGAGCGAATATAAAAGAGGCGGAGCATTCGTCCACAGCAACTTGGTACCACTCTCTGCGTGGCACCACTGCCATCGCCGCAGATCGCTCGGCACTTGTTCACACGTTTGTTTGTTTGTTTGTTTGTTTGTTTGTTTGGACTCGGTCGATGGGTTGCTTGGTCAGCGACGCTGTGGTGCATTGCACTTGCAGTCCTCGCACTCGCTCGAGTCGCCAAGCACAGAGCAAGCGGCTTTGTGTTCTCATGAAGCCGCACCACCACTACTACTGCTGCTACTGCTGTCGTATGGTATGCGCTCGCTCTCAAAGCCACACTAGCTCTCCAAGCTCCGAGCTATCAACGACACGATGCGCTCGAACGTGTAATCGCTTCAACTCGGTACTCACTCGTTCACTCACTCACTCACTCGAGGACAAGAAAGCGGAGCATGGCTTGGCAATGGCAGCGCAGCGCAGCGCAGCACACGCACACACGAGCTGGAAAATCGAAACGAAGGTGGTTGACGCGAGTGCGCGCCAGCGACTGCTCTTGCTCTTGCTCTTCTGTGTGGGTGAGAGAGAGAATTCCTAGTGCGACTCGGCTTGAGCCAAGTCCAGCTCTTCACAAGCAATGCAACGCACACATGTACTAGCACTTGCGCGTTTGCAGCGAGCAGACACGATCGACAAGCGATCGAGATGTATGCGCTCATGTCTGTCTTTCTGTCGCTGTGTCGGACTACGTCGGAGTGCGTAGGTCTCAGAGGCGTAGAAGACACATCGAGCCTGCGTGGCCTATACAAAGTCGCTAGTGCTTGAGCATAGTCAGCAGTGGGAACCCAGCTCGCAGTTAAAAAGTGTGTGATATGTCAGAGAGTGTGAGAGAGAGAGAGTCTACCGAGGAGCCTGCTCATGGCGCCGCGCACTCGATGCAAAGGCACGCACTTGAGCACATACTGTACACATGTAGAACTTGTATGCACAGACACGACGTGATATCCCATGGCGTGGCGAGCGTACTGGCTCAACGAGCACTCGCTTCGAGAGCTTGGCGTCACGTGATTCGCTCGCTCTTTGCTCTTTGGTCGTCGCTCTTTGCTCTGCACACACGTTCGTCCAGAGCGAACCCACGAGAGCGCTGCGCTTTACGCTGTGCAACTCTAGCGCTGAGGTGACGGTGAGAGGATGGTTGACGCCGCTCGCTCGGTGCACAGAGGTGGAGCTCCGCTCGCCCGTCGCACTGAGTGCTGAGCGCTGCGCTACAGGATGGTTGACGTCGCAGCGAATCGTCGCGAGCTGACGCTGGCGCTGCAGTACGCCGACACCAGGTGTAGATGCACCGAGTCTTGGTGCCACCGTTACACCCAGGGTGGTTGACGTCGTCGCCGCTCGCTGGGTCGTCACTGAGTGAAAGGAAGGGTGCTGACTCGGTCGATGACTCATGACTCGCGCTCGGCGACGACGACAACAGCGTGGACAAGTGCATGCGGCCACAAACCGAGATCTCATCGCAATGGTTGACGCAGAACCAAACATATCATCCGGCAGGAAGTTGCAGCGCAGCGTGCTGTCGCTCACCAGTCGCGCCACAGGATGGTTGACGTCGTAGTGCTCTTCCTCGCTCGCTCGCTCGCTCACAAGACGACGATGATGAAGAAGACGGCAACGCGGCAATGACGATGAGAGCACGTATCACTTCATTCCAACCAGCGCTTTCAGCGAGCGACTGCTGCTCTGAGTGGCGTTGCGACTGACGAGCAGGATGGTTGACGTCACCGCTGCTGGTGGTGCTGCTGCTTCGGATATCGCTCGTGCTTGGCGCAGACAAACCTCAGACTACAGCTTGGATACACAAGTAGACGGACTTTGCTGTCGACACAGTAGGCACCTAGCACGAATTCCAGCGTCAGTAGTTCTCGCTGCTCGGCGCCGATAGATGACAAAGTGCTGCTTAGCGAGTGCTGGTGTTCTGAGCGCATGTGCACCTTGAATCTCGCTCACTTTGCTCTCGTGTCAATAACCGGTGAGTCGGGTTCTTGTTGAACAGCGTACACGAATCGTCCTTGCGAGATTACCAACTCCTGGAGCGACTCAATTCCCGCAGGTTGTTGACACGGCGGTGACATGCAACATCTCGCTCGCTCACTCGACCCACGCACACTGACGGACTTCATCCAGCGCCACACAGTGTCGTGCTTGCGTCGAGCACTGTGATACCTCGAGGCCGCTGCTCAATCAACAGGTCTCACATACCATCAAGGCATATTATCAACAGACGCACAGGACACGCAGTGAGATGGATGTGGTGCTCGTGCGAGCAGGTCTTACCTTACTTGAAGCGCCAAGCAAGCATCAACCACAACAAGTCGAGGAGAATAGATCCCTACAAAACTACAAACACACAAAGTGATCAAAGGGGTGTACAAAATACATTGCATACATAACAGTACGAGATAAAGGTATAGTCACACAAATTCTGCCGAAATTGTACTCTGCGCAAAGCAACAGAAGTGAATTGTGTACGAAGCAATGTACAGACAAAATATGTCATTCGATTATGTGTGGACATATATTGATTACAACATTTAACATTTGATCTATCATTACACAAACGATATCCTGAATATACCATACAACACACTTCTATACTGTCATAGTGTGTGAGGATGCTTAGCTAGATCTCTGCGTCAGTCGAAGAGCATGGTTCACTACAATCATACAAAAGTGATCGATTTCATACAAGTCGATACAATACAAAGGAGTGTACACAACGGGTCGCGGCAGAACAAATGAAAACCAAAATCACACAAAAAGAGCATGGTATGTATTCTCAGCAAAGCGATCAAAGAAAACGCATACGAAAAAACGTAAACGACGAAATGTCTAGAACGACAATATCGCATGGGACGCGAGAGAAACGCGTTACGCCTGTGATCAGGAGAGTGCAGCGGTATCGCGGGCTTGGCATCTCGCGGCCACAGATCGATGTGATCGGTGAGGATACAAAGTACCTTCATAGACGGCATCGTGTCAGCAAGCGTCAGTCGGAAATGGGTGGCGAACGAGGCGTGGGTAACCACGCTCCAAAAGACGCTGCCGATGGCTAGCTTTAGGACAATGTGAAGTAAGCGAAACGATCAGCGGGAGTAGTGTACGGCGAGAAGTGCTTCCCCGCAGCTCGTCGTCAGAACAAGCTGTCATCAAGCGAGGAAACCCAAGCAATTAACGCGACACGTCGCCACGGATTTGTCCAAGTGCTGTGTAAGGAGGTCAAGGAGCTTCATGACTCGCTCGACGTTCAGATCTTCGGCGACGCAACAGCATGGTGTGACAGCACAATCTAGGCCGAGAGGACGCGATATACGTTCGGTGAGCGTACGTCGTCAAGCGAGTCGATCTTCGCTCTTCTCGAATCGTTCGCTGGTCGCTAAACGCGTTAGGTTCAAGCGTACGCAGCGTTCCACAACGTCCAGCTGAAGTTGCGTCCCGTCCATGTTCTTGTGGAAGCACCAGCCAGCTGATTTATCATGGATGAAGCCACTCAAGGACTAGCTGCAGGACAAGCGGGTCGAACACCTACGAGGCCAGCTCTCTCAGCACCAGTCAGTGGCGTTCTCGATGGTCCCGCCGGGCCGAAGTGACGTCGCGTAATGGATTCCGCAGTGCTGGCTGTCAACGGCATTGACGAAGATCGTCTCTGAGTTTGCGACATGTGGCTTTGCGTAGCGTGCATGCACGACCGAGGCTGTACCAGACGGTGGCGACATCATGGGGCTTGTCAAGCAACCGCAGGCGTTGGCTTGACTAACTTGAGCGCTGGTGGGGTGTCTGGTGCTTGCAATGTTGTCGACTCGACGATTAGCCTATATATAATTACAAAACCAGTTCCTGAATGCACTTTGTTTTTTTAGTACTGAGTTAACACATTGGCGTGCAAATGTAAAAGCAATAACCGCGCGTTTCACCGCAGCATTGCCAAACAGCATAGACAACCCATCAAATCGCGCGCTGCGAAATCACTCCCAAGGAGGCATGAAAAAGCAGTGTCTCGATACAAATGCTGTTGCAAGACTGACGTCGACGCCAGTTAAAGCCCGGTGCGAGCGAGCGAGAGCCAGCGCGCTCGCCAGCTGTGCGGGCAGGTCCGTGTGTGGATCACAATAGCAATCATGCCCCCTACCTCCCAGAGGATGTAAGTTCGCAACACGAATCACTTCTAGATCTGCGCTCCAAGAGTGCATCGACATCACTCAAGCAGATCTTTTCATATCTCTATTCCCGAAACTCGAGAAAAGAGTATTTTACAATAGTACTTGTATTGTTTTGAGATACAAATGCTGTTGTAAGCAGCTGATTTCTCATTCTCTATTGATTAGCGTGTAACTCACGGTACACAGTGCTTATCTTGCATATATTATTTGATACTTAGGCATGCATATTACAGAACGATAACAACTCAATGCACGAGTTTGGAACCTGCTCTGTTCTTCTCACAACTCCCAACTACGGGAATACGTCCTCGGCAACGTAAGTGCTGTACACGTGTGTACGCGCTTCCTCAAGCAAGGTGCTGTGTGTCCCCGTCACAAAGCGCGTGCATTGTGCTGCAAGTATCTTTCCTCATATAAGTTACTGAAACGTTAGTGACCAATACGGTCTCTTTGTTATATCAACTTCATAGCCAATCGCATCCAACAGCGACGCCAGTGAACGGTGCAAGCGCAGAATTGCGACTGAGAGATGCCGCGAGATGCAAGTACGTCGTCTTCACAGAAACAACAGATGTACGATCCAAATTTCGTATTTCCGACTCGTTCACTGTACTACGATTCGAGTTTGCTCACAAGTAATACAATAAAAGGCTAAAAAATATGCATGTGCTCGCTCAAGTGCGACCTCAAAAGCGACACGAAGGATGATCGAGTCGTCAAGTTCCTCTTCTCTAGGGTGCTTGTGTTCGTGCTCGGGCACTCCTTCGCCTTGCTCTCTCTCTCTGGCACACACACACAAAAGCGCTTTACTGTATATTACCTCTCCATTTCAATTCGCAGCTAGATGTAGGAAAATGTGTCTAGCACTGACAGATTGAGTTTTTTAATGCGGTTTCAACTACTAGAATCGTGCGTGTATTCTGCGTTGATTGGTGAAACACTCACTCGCAGGCTCACAAAAGACATAATGAAATCGAATGAAACGTGGGTAGCGGCAACTCAACTTCGCACACTGTATATGTGTGATGCCTCGCGCTCGATGCGATAACATTGATAAAGAGAGTCATTTGTGTTGCAAAATATATATGAGAGTGCCTATTACGACCGATTGGGAAGAAATTTCATCCGGACATGAAATGATGTATACAATCTCGGATTTTCATTGCTTGAGAGCGAAGCTGCGCCGAAGGCGCGTAGGGTTTCACACAGGAGAACTGCCCGCCGCAGGCGCTAGGGTCACACTAGTGTAGTCGCTGACCCGCCGCAGGCGCTATGGTTTTAACGGGAGTAAGGGTCGCGCGAAGCGCGGGGGTGGGTTCAATGTGGTATAGTTTTTTACCAGGTATACCGTGAATAGGTTAAAATATACGTATAAACCAGGCCTTTCTCGTAGCCTAATCGGTCGCAGTATCAAGTGCCAATATATATTCCTCGTGTACCTGAACTATTTTCTGTGTCGAATCGTTAGGACTACTTTCATACAAACATCAAGTCAAACGGAGCGCCGTTCTATTCAACATAGTGAAATAACTAATGTTGACATGTCCTTGACCTTATTTATTTCACTATGCAGCCGCTGCAATATATTGGCAAATTGCCGCCCCCAACGCTCGACGAGCGACGAAGGACGATCAAGCTCGGTGTGTGCGTGACGAGTGGCTCTTCTCGAGCCCGTGCCCGACCTTGTTCGTGCCTGCGCACACCAGACAGTGCGCGAGCCCATTGCGCTGCTAGCGCACCCTTGCGCTCAAGCTCTCTCTCTCTCGCACACACACACACACTCGCATTCGCAATTGACTCGAGCGTCCGCGCGCCAACATGATGGACGAAATGGACACAACGTCGTCGTCCTCGTCGTCGACGACGCGACTGCGGCGGCGCTCGTTCTTTGAGAACATGGACTCGGACCCGTCGGCATTCGCGCCGCCGCCGCTCGACGGTGCGTCGTCGTCGTCGCACAATGACAAGGACAGTGTGAGCACGGGAGCATCGAGCGGCGCTGGCGCTCAAGACAGCGACCACAGCATGAGCGCGAGCAGCGAGCGCGCCGCATTCAGCGCTGCGTCGACCGCCGCGTCGTCGTCTGCGCACGCATCGTCGCCAGCAAGCGGCGCGAGCGGCGCGAGCGGTGCGAGTGCGCCTGGACACGGATACCGAGGCGGCGTCGCCGGCGCGCTCGCACAGTGGCTTCTCGCGTCCGTGCTCACGGTGCTGTACTGGCTCAAGATGTGGCTCCTGCTGCGGTGGCAGCGCTTGCGCTTGCACGAGCAGCCGCCGTTCCGGTACATCCAAGTGCTGCGCGAGCGGAGCGCTGCGGCCGCCGCGGTCAAGCACTGGGCGTACCCGACGCAGTGGCTCACGCTCGGGTGCGTCTCGCTCGTGCTCGCGCAGGTCGTGGTGTACTGGCACTTCCAGCTCCAGCCGTTCGATCTGCACGTGAAAGAGTGCGTCTTCCACGAGCAGCTCATGCCGTCGATGCCGACCAAGGACGCGGCGGTCTCGGGCTCGTCGGCGCCGGCGATGCGGTACCTCGAGCGGCGCTTTGAGCAGCTCCACACGCACGTCGGACTGGCGCAGAAGAAGAAGAAGAGCCAGCCGCGACTGCCGTGGACGTGCATCGCGATCGTCTCGACCGGCGCGCCGCACGAAGCTGCGTACGCGCACGAGTTGGCGTTCCTGCTGCCGCGGAGCCGCGTGCTCGAGCCAGCGACTGCTGGGACGGTCGCGAGTCGCCTCCAGCTCGCAGTCGGCGCGTCGCCGCTCGAGCGATCGGAACACGCCGGCGTGCTCGGCGCGCTCTTTCCGCTCAGCGCCTTCCGCCGCGCGCTCTTTCCGCAGGGCTTCCCCGACCTCGTGCTCGTCAAGACCGAGTTTGCGCTCAAGCGCCTCGTCAAGTACCGGCAGGAGCGACAGGAGGAGCTGCACCACAACGTCCAGCGCGCTGGCGACGCCGCGGACCCTGCGCACCACGAGCTCTCGCGCTCGCAGTTTGGCATTTTCCTCACCAAGACGACGGTGCCAGACATCTACGACCGCCGCGTCGTGAAGCACTGGGACGCGTTCCTGCACGTTGTCGCCGTGTCGGAGCAAGACAAGAAGGAGCAGTTCACGAAGGAGCTCCTCACGACGTGGCTCCAGCACCCCGAGTGGCTGACGCTCCACGTGCGCTTTGAGCGCTCGCTCGCGCTCTGCGGCTCCTACGTCCGATTCCTCTCGAGCGTCCAGACCGACGCGGCCGACCACCACCGCGAAGACGACGGCGACGACGACGACGGCGAGTACCGCGCGCCGGCGAACATCGACATTGTGTGCGACGCCGACGCGAACACGCGGAGCGCGATCGTGCTCCTGAAGAACCAGATCGGCATGCACTTGTTCCCGACGCCACCAGAGACCGAGGCGTACGAAGAAGTGGCGCTCGAGAGCATCGCTGTCGGCGCCATGGTGATCACGTACAACACGCCGATCACGCAGGAGTGGATCCCCGACGCATGCGGCCTCCGCGTCGGGACGTTTGAGCTCCCGCCGGTTCGCGCCACGGACGAGCGCGCGGCGACAGCGACAGACGCGGAGCGCGATGACGCTGGCGCGTTCGCAATGCCGATTGTGAAGGTCACTGCGAGCGAGATCGAGCGCGCCGTGGCGTCGTTCCTCGCGCTCGACCGCGTGAACCGCGTCGCAACGGGGCGAGCTGCACGTCTGCAGTACCTCCGCATGCGCACGCACTACCTCTCAGCCGTCGCGGCGCTCGACACGGCGGTGTGCGACGACGACAACGACGACGCGATCGAAGTACAGAGCGAGATTGGCCACCGCAGTCGCAAGACGGTCGAAGTCGAGACGCTCCGCGTGTTTCTCTACTAGACAGAGCGGAGGACGGACGTAGGATGGCGCCGAGAGGTGGTTGAGTAGATGGGTCCTGATGATCGATCGACGGGTCTGTCAGCGCACTGAGCAACGCCGCAGTGCCCTTTGTGAGCGACTCGTGTGTAACGAGAGCGTCGTGCACGGGCAGCAGAGAACGTGCTTAGGTCGTCTTGGCGACTGCTAGTAGCTAGTGAGTAGGATGAGCATGGCGATCACCGTCTGTCTCGACTAGTCCGCTCGCGTCGTCGTGTGACGACAGTCGCCATTCTCATGTTCGTCCGACAAGAACGCGCTCGACACAGATGGATCCCTTCGTATTCTCGGGCGTGTGTGCGTCACTGCTCGTTCGCACGAGCGATGGCGCACAGCGCTCCGTGCGCACACACTTGTTTCACCTTCTGGAGCTGCTTGCGCGAACATGCAGACACGACCAGCTCAAGTGGTGCAAGCGGTCGTGCCAAGCGGCGCCACGCAGCGCAGCTGCAGCGTCAAGCAGAGCTGGAAGCGTGCGTGGGAAGCGTGGCATCGCCTCCAGATCAGCCGTCAAGGCAAGTACTCGATCGAGCGACTCCAGGCGCTTGATCAGTACTGCCGCGTCACGTCGCTCACGCGCGTGCTCTGCATCTGCTTCATGACACCGCTGCCGGCGCTCGCGGCGATTTTGCTCATCGAGTGCATGCCACTGTGCGACCCGGTTCGAGAGTGGCGCCGCGACTGGGCACTGTGGGCACGCATCTGGCTCACGCTCTTCTTTGTCTCGTTCGGCATCACTGTCGTCGCGATGGTCACGATCATCCGGCTCCCGCTCACACACACCAAGTGCCTCGTCGTGGCGATTGGCACAGCGACGGGCTACGTCGCGCTGCTCCGCGTCGTGGCAACCAACGTGACGTTCCCGATCCCGTTCGTGTTTGTGCTCGGCGCGCTCCCGACGTGTGTGCTCTGTAGCGCAATGCTCCTCCTCGTGCTTGGACGCAAGCCGTTCCAGGCGCACTCGGGCATCCGCGAACAGCTCGCGTGGTTCTTCCGCTTCTTCGCTGTTCAGGCGTCGCTCATGCTCATCTACTCGGGCTACAACGCCGTCTTTGTGGCGATTGAGGCCAAGTACCAGAACGTGCTCGTGCTCGCGCTGCCGCTCATCAAGCTCGTGGTCAAGAACGCCGTCTCGCGCTCGGCCGTGCACCTCGAGGACTACCTCCCACAAACAGTCGTGTGCCTCGTCGAAGTCTTCAACACGCTCTACTTGACCGTGTGCATGCAGAACGCCGGCTCGCTGCTCACGGCGCTGCTCATCATGCTCACGGACTTTGTCCAGGGCGTCTGGGCTCTGCGCGGCGTGCACAAGCGCACCAAGGTCGTGCAGGAGATGATCACGGCGTACACGAAGCGGAGGTCGCTCGACAACAACAACGAGCAGGTCGACTTCTTGCGCATCGTGATTGGCATCTGCGAGCATCCGATGCGACTCGAGGTGCCTGAGCTCGCGCACATCCGGTTGCGCGCGTGTCTGCCGCACTCGTTCCTCTCGCAGCACAGCATCGTGATGCTCGCGCTCTTGGAGAAGCTCAACGTCTACGGCGACAGCAGCAGTAGCAACTACGGCGCGTTCCGGCGCCGGCGCAGTCTCCCGAAATCGAGGACTCTGCGCTCGTGGCGCTCCAACAGCACAGTCGTACCAGGGACGCTCGAGTCGGCAAGCGGTGCGCCACCGCTGCGCTTTGTGGTTGAGCGCCACTCGGTGTCGCGACTGTACGACTCGGTCAAGTCTGCCGGCCGCACCGACTCGAACCAAGCGCGCCTGAGCAACGCCGCGGCGCGCCACAAGACACATTTGCTCTTCCAGACGCTCCAGATGCTCTTCCACTGCGAGTACCTCGTGCTCGTCGAGTACGTCGAGTGCTTCGTGCCGCTGCTCTACGTCGTGTACACGCTCGTGCTCTCCCACCTCCCGAACGTCGCGTACTACCCGAGCGCACACAAGCACGCGGGCTCGACCGTCACGAACGTCTTGCTGTACGCAGGCGTCGAGCTCCTATCGTTCGCCGCGCTCCACATCATGTTCAAGCGCACGTTCCGGTTCTCGCCGCTCTACCAGCTCGCGTTCGTGCTCGAGAACCAGCGCGAGCTCGTGCAGAGCATGCTCTTGATCTGGATCATCATCTTGCTCCAGTTCCACCTCAAGCACTTTGGTGCGTCCTATCGCATCGTGTGCGGACGTTGCGGGCATGGACTGACGGATGTGATGTCGTTCTGCTCACACAGGGACGGACTTTACGTTTGCGTTCGCGTGGGTGGCCGAGCGCAGCGCAACACACACGTCGTAGACAACACGCATCTTCACGCACGATGTGTATTGCAAGAAACGACGGTGTGGCGTGACGTGCAGACTATGGACGCAGCTACGTGTTACTGCTGCTATGCGCGAGACTCGGTAGATCAGCGGCCTTGAGCTGGCGCAGTGCCGTAGTGGTGCGCGTCAAAGACGTCGAATGACTTGTCCGTGTTCACGGGGTTTGGACGCAGCGTTGCGAGCTCCTCGCGGTGCTTGGTGTACTTGCGCACTTCGTTCGGATCGTAGCGCTCGAGCGTCGGCGTCTCGCGGCGCGTCTTGCTCACGTTCACGTCGGGGTTCCACGCAAAGTTGTACACGTTGTACGCAACGAACATGGTCATTCCGACCGAGACGCACACGAGGAGCGGGTAGATCTCGGGGTCGCGCACTGGAATGAGCGCGAACTTGCGCTTGCTGTTGCGCGGCTCAATGAGCATCGGGATCTTGGCTTGCACTTCATTCGGCTTGAGGTGCGGCACGCGCAGGAAGCGGAACCAGTACGTCATGCTGCTGCTGCTCCAAGTACGTCTTCGTGTCCAAGCAAGTTGATAAGTGAGCGCCTCGAGTGGCCTGTGGCTTCACTTTGCTTCTCATGTGGCAGTTATTCCAGTGGTCCACACACATGAAGCAGTACCGAGCTTATCGTCATTCATTCTGTCTCATACAGTACCTTGACAAGATCGTTGAAATCAGTCGATTGATTTGACTTGTACTTTGTATGACACTGATTTGTATGAATTAAAGTATCGCATGACACTGCTGTATGTTTTTGATAGTGATGAAATACACGAAATCATTTGGATTCTTTCACAATCAAATATTTCAAAAATAGACTGGAGATGCAATTTTGCATTGCGTCCGTCGATGGTCGTCTACATGCTTATTTTTGAAATATATCATTCTCACAGCCGTACTGTGCTTCATGGTTTTCATCACTATCAACTCTGAATAGGAGTGCCACGCAATACTTTGTTCAAAAGGTCCGTGTGCCATACAAAGTACAAGTGAAGCAACTGGCGGATCCGCACTTGAGCAGCTAGCTGCTTCATTTGCACAAGCAAGCATGAGCGACACGCACGCACGAGCAGACGCAGTAGAACCCATGCAACCTATGGTTCTGGCGGTGGTGAAGCACCTGTTCATCGACCACAATCAAGACCGCGCGCAGATCATGAAGGTGCTCCAGAACTCCGCAGTGTCAAAGAGCACGCTGTACCGAGCGGTGAAGTCTGTCGTCGAGAGCACGCGTCCGACGCAGACAACATTGCAGCAGCTCGAGCATGTTCGGCGCGCTCTGGACGACCAACTACAGCAGCGAGAGATGATCGAGCGCGAGCTCCGGCAACAGCAAGCAGTACTTGAGCTCCAGCTCGACCAAGAAAGAGCTGCACTCGAGCTCCAGCTCCAGCAAGCGCTCCAGCAAGAGCGAGCGGTACACGAGCAACAGCAAGCAGATCATCAGTGGCAACAACAAGCAGAGCTCGAACGGCAATCAGCAGAGCTCGAACGGCAGCTAGAGAGAGAGAGAGAGCGTCGATCAAGAAACAACTCGACGAAGAGCGAGCTGCCATGCAAGAAACAGTACGCGCAGCAGAAGAAGAGAGCAGCGGACACCGCCGTGCGCTTCACCGCACTACGCTGCAGCTGTTTGACTGCCAGCGCGAGCAGTTCCGCCATACGACCGCGCTCGACAGCTTGAAGCTGCAATTGGCGAGAGCGCGCACACACGTCACAACGCTGCCGTTCATGACTCGCGTGCACAGTCGCGACAGACGAAGTCGCGCGCAGCTTCGCGAAGAGATTCGCTGGCGACTCCGATTGGCCCGCGTGTCGATCGACATAGTCATTTACGACTTTACTGAGGAAGAGGTGCGTTCTCTCTCGGCATGTGGTGCTAACACTAACCTCACTAACCTCACATGCACGCACAGTTCTACCAGGAGATCTTAGATGCGGTTCGACGCGGTGTGCGCGTACGCATCATCGCGGACTTCAGGCGTGCTCGTGGTCCAAGCTCGCCGTCATCGACCGCGACTGGGTCATCCACGGTACGTGTCTCGACACTACTCGCTCTCGCTCACCATACATCTGGAACGTGTCACTCACATGCTCACGCTCGTGTGTAGGAAGCATGAATTGGACTCAAAACGGGCTCGATAGCAACATCGAGTTCGTGATGATCCACGGTGCTGGGAGCGAGCTCGATTCTGCGCTTGAGTTCATCGAAGATCTATGGGCCGCCTCTGTAGCTCCAGAGCTCGAGGTCGACGTGCGAGTTGTTCGTCCGGGTCTTGGCGCGCGCGTCATGACAGCAGAGGAGAGAGAGGTGATCGAACGGGTCGAGCGCGCGCACAACCAAGCAAATGGTGGAACAGCACGAGGACGCCGTCAACGACGAGGTCGTGCTCGAGCGAGAGCACAGATCCGTGAGCGCTAAGGCGCTAGGTCGTCTGTGTGCGTGTAGTGCGTGTAGTGCGTGTAGTGCTTGTAGTTGTAGTGCTAAGTAGTGCGTGTAGTGCTTCGTGTGTAGCCAACATGTCTTCTTTGCGTCGTTTGGCAGGGTTTGCATGTGAGCGTACGTGTGCATGTGCATTGTGCATTGGAGCTGCTCGACTCTCCAAATGCCCAAGACGAGTCTATCGAAGTCCCGACTTGATCGAGTCGACTTCGTCCGAGCAAGTGCAGCAAGCGCAGCAAGAGCAGCATGAAGTCGTTTCAAGGCAGCGTCGTCACGGTCGTCGAGCATGTCGTTGTTGTCGTCGTCGTCGAGCTCCAGTTCTCGATGCTCTCGATGGCCTTCACTCTAAAGCGCTCAGCTTGGTGCTCATAGCGCGTCGCACGTACCATGTAGAAGCGAATCAACAGCCCAAGACACAATCGGCGAGTCGACTTGGATCCACGAACTCGCGAACGTGCATGTGCGCGATGCAGCTGCTCAACGCGATCACACACGCTGCAGGTTCAAGCAGCGTCGCTTGAAGAAGACGCGTCTGTACATGCTACTCAATGCACCAGTATAACTATGCAGACAGGTCTGCGCTGCTGCAGTCGCTCGAAGGTTGTTCGGTCTTGTCATCGCAGCCACGACGTTGTTGATGGTGGTGCCCATGGCGCGGTAGCAGTCTCGCCGCTGCTTTGCTCTGTTGTAGTGCTTGCGGTATTCGACTGCATGCGCACTAGCTATTCGCGCTAGATGGTGATCGCGGCCATGATCAAGCGTAGTGCGATGACCGCGACCACGAGTAGCATTGAGCGATCAAGCCCTGATGCTCGTGGGAGCTCAACCACTGCAGTCACGCTGCTTGGACTGTCAAAGTGCTCGCTCGAGCTCATGTCGTGCACGGATGAATGACCTGGATCAACAGTGTCCGAGGATGCCGCTGGAGCTGCTCCTCCTGTGTCAAGTGGCGCTCAAAGACAACGCTACGCGTAACGCAACTGCTGCCGAGCAGCAAGCGCACACTCGATGCCTCGACAGCTCGCGTACGATTGCTGCAGCCGTGACGATCAACACACTTGCAGTATGCATACGCTTCGACGAGCATCGCAAGCTGACCAAACAGCAAAAGCGTTCACCCTCGAGCACTCGATGCCAGTCGGCAACAGTAGTTGTAGTCTCCAAACGAACTCAGCACACTCACCAAGTATCGCGATGCTAGCTCCGAAGACTTGACTTGCGTGCGACCGAGTGCTCGAGAGCAAGACGGTGCTAGTTCCAGAACTGGAGGACAGGACCGAGTTCAACGACAAGGTTCTGCTGTGTGCTGCTGCTGGTCACACCTACGAGAGGATCGACGCCTACCAGCGCTTTCACACCAATGTGCGAACCACGCTGCATCAAAGCAAGCACAACCAGTGGAGAGCTAGCCAGTCGAATGTGAACACATCGCGACAGAGCATGTAGCTATCCTCATGCAGTCAACAACGGACCTCACTCAATGCCACTCGAAGGTCTTGCAAGCAGACCAAAGGGCATGTCTACAACCAAGATGCAGTCATGCGATGCCAGCGCCGTTGATCGACAGTCGCCCTCGACGATGCAAAGCGCGTGTGTCGAGCGCACCACACAAACGAGATGAATGCAGCTCGAGGCAACGCGAGGCGCGAGTGAACAACTCACTCTCTCATGGCGCAGCGCCAAGCTCGAGACGAAAGGAGCGCGAACGAGAACGTGATGTCCACTCGACAAGCACGAGAGCACGACGACATGAGAGAGCACAACAACAAGAAGAAGACAGATACCACAAGCTTGTCGAGCTTGGTTGCTCTCGCACTCACGCATCGCTGCTTTGAGATCGTCCTGCGCGATCGAAGCGCAAGAGCAAGTCGCAGCCGAGCAAGCGGGTCGGCGAGAGTCGACAGCTATCGCTCAGATGACCGTTGGTGTTGCTGCTGCTGCGACTGCGAGTGCGGACGCGCATTGTTGCCTTCTTAGTGGTGGTAGTGGTGCTCGTGCAGCTTCTCGTGTCGCCACAGCGGAGCTTGTCACGACGCGCTCAAGACCAAGTGCGCATTGAGCTCGTCGCACTGAGCTCAACGATGCAGTCGAGTCACATGCCCATGCCACCACGCTGCAGTGGCTGCCGTGCAGCGCATTTCGCGTCAGAGTTCCACTTGCGCACGCTGTCTGTCGACTTGTTCGACATCGTGAACGCTGCTGCTTGGATGTCGTGGACGCACTAGGACTCGGTCGTGTCTGGATCATTCGCTTGTGCCGTCGAGTGCTCAGGAGCTGGAGCAACACCGACTCATCGGCCTCGCTTCGATCCTCAGAGCCATGCACACAGCATCTGAAGTCCGAGGCCGCGACCAAGAGCGCATTAAGAGCGTCGCGAGCGCGTGTGAAGACGCAAGAGAGAGAGAGACTTTGAGTGCGAGTGTGTGCGATAGAAAGGTGGGACCGAGTGGCGCACGCGCGGCGACGTCGAGCGAACGACAGACCGTCGAGAGGACACGCGTGCGCTACCCATTCGTCCGTTTGGTCGATCGCTTGCTCTCTCGTCACGTCCGAACCGCAGCGCAAGCACCTTCGAGCAGCTCGACGATCGTCTGGCAATGGCCGCAGCGCGCACTCGCGAGTGCTCGTTCGTACACGAGCGCAGCCTGGCGTGCTCGGCCCTGACACTGGACCGCACGCACGAGCACAGCAACGACGTCGGCTCGACCTTGCGCCACGGCTTCGTCGAGCGGATTGCCGGCAGTTGTGGCGTCTGTGAGGGCGTGCAGTACGCCGTCAGCGCGCAGCAGCGCGTGCACCGCGGCGATCTTCCCGAACCGCGCGGCGTAGCACAGTGGCGTGAGTCCGTCGGCGTCGCGGACAACAGCAGTGGCGCCAAGGCGCAGCAGCGCAGCGAGTGCCCTGGTGTCAGTGTGCAGCGCAGCATAGTGCAGCGGCGCCTTGTTGTGGCGGTCGAGCGCGTCCACGTCCGCGCCGTGGGCCACGAGGACCCTTGCGGCTTGGTCGGCGTTCTCAGCCGCTGCGCGATGGAGAGCAGTGCAGTTGCTCACGTCACGGGCGTCCACGTCAGCGCCGTGCGCGATGAGCACTTCGGTGACTTCGAGGCTCTGCGCTGTCGCGGCGACGTGGAGCGCCTGCTCGCCTCTCCGATTGCGAGCGTCGACGTGTGCGCCGTGAGCGAGCAGCAGCTGCACGAGCGCGTGTTGGATCGGCACTTGACGCATCGCGACGCAAAGCACGCGCTCGCCGCGTGCGTCTACGGCATTCGGATCCGCGCCGTGCTCGAGCAGCGCTGCAGCAGCGGCGACGGCTCCCGACTCGACCGCACACACCAGCGGTGAGTGGTGATTCACATGCGCGCCATGAGCGAGCAGCACGCGCACGATCGCCGCGTTGCCGCGAGTCGCTGCGAGTGTGAGCGGCGTCAACCGGAGCGACCGTCGCGCTGCTGCGTTCGCAGACACACCCGCGCACTCGAGCAGATGCGTCGCTGTCTCGACGTCGCCACGCGCGACAGCAGCGAACAGCTCGCTCTCGCCTGGCATGAGTGTCGTTGTGTCATGACCAGTGTCGCCTTTATTTTCTGATAGTGACAAAAATGAGATAAGATTGTCGGATTTGGCAAAATTCGTACTTAGTGGTATCTTGAAATTTCAAGTAATATTGACTTGGTTTTGAGTAAGAAGTTATCGTAGCAGTTTACAGTACTTTGGACATACAAATAAAAGGTGACAACGTACAGTGATTTGCTACGAACACTTCCTAGTCTAAAACGACGGACAGCAACAACACCATTCACAGCAGCAGCAACAAGCGCAAGACACACGAACGAGAGCAGCAGCATGAGCTACGGCGGCTACGAGGCGTACGGGAACGATGGCTTTGGCGGCGGCGGCTTCATGGAGGGCTCGCAGGGCGCGAGCCAGGGCACGCCCAACAAACGCGGCGGTGGCGGCAACCGTCCGTCGCGCGAAGCGCAGACGCTGCTGCCTATCACTGCAAAGCAGCTCTTGAGCCGCTCGACGGCCGACGACGACGTGATCCGGATCGACAACCAGGAGGTCACGAACGTGAAGCTCGTCGGCATCCTCTCGAACGTCGTGCCGCACTCGACGAACGTCAACTTCCAGCTCGACGACGGCACGGGCATCGTCGACGGCCGCCTCTTCTTGCACTCGGACGACGCCGACTACGCCGAGACCGAGGTCGCCAAGCTCCGGTGCGTCCTTCGCTACTCGTCTGTGTGTGTATGGATGGATGGATTGTGTCTTATGTCCGCACTTGTCGCTCGCTTGTATGTCCGCAGTGACGGGATCTACGTCCGCGTCGTCGGCAACTTGCGCACGTTCCAGGGCAAAGTGTCGCTCTCGGCGTTCTCCGTTGCACCGATCGAGGACTTTAACGAGGTCACGCACCACTTCCTCGACGCCATCTACGTGCACTGCTACAACACAAAGGGGCCGCTCCAAGGCGCGAACAGCGGCGCTGCTGCAGCTGGCAATGCGTTCGGCGCGCCAGTCAAGACCGGCTTTGACGTCCCAGTCGGGCAGCAGGCGTGGAACCAGGGCGGCGGCGCGTACTTGGGGCAGAGCGGCATGGGCGGCGGCGGCATGGACTACGGCATGATGGACTCCAACTTCTCGCCCGAGCAAAAGGCGATCTTGGACGTCCTCGGCACGTGCACGAGCGACCGCGGGCTCAAGATCGACCAGATCTTCACGGACTTGCGCGGACAGATGAGCGAGGACCAGCTCCGCGGCGCGCTCAACTACCTCACGAGCGAAGGCCACGTGTACTCGACGATCGACGAGAACCACTTCAAGCGTACGGCGTAGTTCACTGCGTATGTAAGCGGCAACGTCACGTCACCGTTCGCTCTCGCTCCATGTCGCGCGGTCTATTACTTGTTGTGTCTGTTATTGTACGCTCTCTCGCTCTCTTACTTGCGCCGGTTAAGTCCGCACGCATGGTGGCGCTACAGCGCGTCGTCCAGGTCAAAGTCCTCGAGCTCGCCGTCAAACAGCCAGTGCTTGAGCGTCTCGTAGACGCCGAAGCAGATCCCAGCCTGCGGCATGACCGCGAACGTGCGGCACGACGCGCCTTTCCAGAGCCCGCCCACGCCCTCGCGCTGCGCGATCGTGCGGAAGCAGTGGCCGAGACCGTCGTAGACCTTGTGCTTGCCCTGCGTCATGAGCCGCACGGTCACGACGTCGAGCGGGTTCGTAATGAACGCCGCGCCGCCGCCTGCGAGCGACCCCATTGCGAGCGACTCGACGGTGCTCAGCGCGCGCTCATTACCGTCGCGCGCAGCGATGTGCTTCTTGTACTGCGCCTTGAGCGTCTCGTAGAACAGGAACGAGAACGCCGAGTAGAACGTGTCGACGCTCAGGCACGCCGAGTAGCCCGAGTAGAGCCCGCGCACGCCTTCGGACCGCACGATCGAGAGCGCAGCGTGCGCCGTGCCGCGGTAGTTTGTCGTGTACTTGATCGCGCCGCCGCTTGCTGCGTGCGGGTTGCGCCCGAGCTGGAGGCGCGACTTGATCACCTCGCTCGGCACCGAGATAGCCGAGATGAGCGCCTCGCTGCAGGCGCCCGAGAGGAAGAACACGATGCTGTGGTTCCGCTCCGCCACGTGCGGCAGCGCGGCTGCCTTGAGCGTCTCGTACGACCCAAAGTACGTCGCAGCGCACACGGGCGAGCACATCATCGTCGTGCCGAGGCCGCCAAAGTACCCGCGCACGCCCTCTTCGCGCAAGATCGTCTTGATCGTCCGGAAGATGTTGGCGTACTTGGGCGTCGGCGCGTGCTGGATCTTCATGCGTAGGTTCACGACGTCGAGCGGGTGGAGCATCGAGTCGGCGACAACGCCGGCGACCGCGCCCGAGAAGAACGCGCGCGACGCCGGCGAGAGCGAGAGCGCTGCGACTGCTGCAGACGTCGCTTTCGCCCCTGCGGTCGCAGCGCCGCTCGCACGCACGCTGCTGCACGTTGCGACGCCTGGGAGCGCAGTCGACGACGGCGATGCCATGCTGTGCGTGTACGTACGTACGTAAACTAACGAGAGAGCGGCGAGCACGGGCGTCTGCAGCGCGCGACGTAGGGACGAGTGCGTCGCGAGCGGAGCCCAAGTCTGCGGTCGAGGCTCTGCGTCACCACTGAACTGGTGGTGTGGCGCACACCACGTGGCCAGGATTCGCCACAAAAACTCGCAGCGACATACAAATGCCAAGTGTAGCTCACCAGTCGAACGTGTCTTCATGCATGCGCGAGAAGCGATCGATCGAGATCAGAGGCGCTCTCTCTCTCGTTACACGACAGACACACTCACGCTCGCTCGCTCACATGCTCCTGCCTGCGACTGCCGACGCGCTCGCTCCACGAGCCGAACTAACGACGACGACCACTTGTCTGACGCAAAGCTTTCGATTCATTCTGTCGCTCTCGACCGACTGCGCGCTTCTGTCCAACCGATCGCCTGCGCCACGGCGCAGTCCGCAGTTCCTGAGCTCTGTCCTGCGTCCTCACTGCGGCGATCTGCTGCTGCGTCAATGCGCTGGTCCATCGAAGCGAGCGACCGCACGCTGCCACACGATGACACGCCTGGTCGAACTGGACGAGACGAAGCCCAGTCGGTCGCTCTCGACTCGCGGCGCACGGACGTCGCGCTGCCGCGGCTCGGCTATAATACTAATGATACGCCACGGCCGCGCCACGCACGCGCGAGGCGCCTACACGCCCATGAAGCGGTTCCGGCGGCTCAGCGCTGCGCTGGAGCTGCTCGGCGGTATCAGCCGCGCGGACCGGAACGCCGCTGCGCTGCTCGCAGGTGCCTCGAGCTTCTGAGCGAGCGACGTCGCCTTTGCTTCGCGCGCCGCAGTCCAGTCCGTCGCGCGCTGGCGCATCAGCACTGGACCCGTGGGCGGCGGCGGACCGAGGTCAAAGTCCTCGTCGAGCTCGCCGACGTCGCCGAACGCAAAGCTCTGGTGGTGAAGCTGCGGCAGGTCGCTCGCGATCCGCCGGTGCTCGCGACGGTCCAGCTCCTCCTCGTCGTCGTCGTCGATCGCCGGGTTCGACGAGAAGAGGTCGCTGTAGCGGCTACTGAGCGACGGCGCTGTGCTCGGAGTCGCTCCAGCGCACTCGGGCGTCACGCATGGCGCGAGACGCACGTGGCGCTGGAGCGGCGGCGCCGATGCCACTGGCAACTCGCAGTGCGCGCCAAAGACGTCGTCCATCAAGTCGAAGCGCAGCGTGAGCATCCAGCTCTCAGTGTATCGCGATCGTCTCGTTCGCGTGCGTCGCCACTCGTGCGTTGCCTGGGGGCTTCTTTACGTCGCGCAGGTCCTGGTCCTCGCTGTCCTTGTCGTCGTCGTCCGCTGAGACCACTTCTCCCGGACGCACCACCACCTGCCTGCTGCACACGCTGCTACCGACTCGCTCGCTCGCGACTGCCACTGCAGCGATCGACTTGTGCGTCACGCCTGCTGCGTCTGCTTCTTCTTTCGCTTCTTCCTACGACGCCGGCGCCTCGTGGTCGTCGTCGTGCCGAGAGCTGCTTGTCGTCGAGAGTGCCAAGCGCGCTTTACGACAGAGCTCGTGTGTGTGGAAGTCGTGCTGAAAATGGCGACTGGGCAGCAGCGAGAAGCCGGCCGTCTGTCGATTGCAAGCGCGCGAATCTCTCGAGCCATTTGCTGTTGTTCTTTCTACTATAGAGCGGTTAGGGTTCGAACGACAAGAATGACGGTAATGAATGTCGTCGTAAGGCAAAACAGATTTGTGTGGCGCACACGACGTCTGATTCGACTTGAATGACGTAATTGCTGTCAAACATTCTACTTTGATCTTGAACTGCACCCTCGATACAGCGAGCTAGCTCCAGGCTCGAACTCTCACGACGCTCGGTGGGCACCAGTCCACTCGACTCAACCCGCAAGTGAGCGAGCATGCGCTCGACCATGTGGCGATCGCGCCATGCGCACTGACGAGTCCAGAGAGCCTGGGATAGTGAAGGTCGCGAGCGCTGTTGACGCCTCGGACGCGCACATACTCGCGCGCGTCGGTGCGTGTCCTAGGACGAGAATGTGTGCTACATCAGTCGCTCTGGGTCAACGCGTTCAGCTCCTGGCAAGTGAGCGTCTCGAGTGCCCAATGGATCAACAACAGACACTAAGACACGACTGATCATAGAGTTGGCATTCGCAGGCGCCGCTACTTGCAAAACTCGACGTGGAACGGCTCGCCGGCGCGGTCGATCGTGGTCTTGATGGCCGAGTACGTCATGAGGCACGCGCCGACGCAAATGGTCGTCGCGATGCAGAAGACGATGATCGACTGCCGCCCCGAGCGCCGGACGTACCCGAGGATGAACACCTGTGCAACGGTCGTGACGACGAACGCGAGCGCGCAGAGCGGGACGCTCCAGTCCCACGCGATCTGGTTAAAGAGCGCGAACTTGGCGGACGCCGCGGCCGACGAGTAGAGCACGAGCAGCGCGCTCGTGGACGACGCGACCTCGGGCACGACGCCGAGCTCGAGCATGAGCGGACCGGCGATGATCGCGCCGCCGACGCCGAAGAGACCGGCGACGACGCCTGCGAGCATGCAGCCGAGCGGGAAGAAGATCGAGGTCTTGGCCGTCCACTCAATGTCGCCGGCGACGAATGGGAAGCCGAGCGCGAGCTTGTACGCGCGGCGCTTCTTCATGTACGCGACGAAGATCGCGGTGAAGCAGAGCACCCACGGCACTTCGGCCCAGAGCACGACCCAGTACGTGACACTGCCGCACGTCGCCTTTGCGCCACCGATGCTCGCGGCGACGATGCCCAAGTAGCACACGAAGATCGCCGCGTGCTTGCGCCAATTGAAGTGGCGCTCGCCTTCGATTAGCGCACGCAGCTCAGCTTCGCGGTCTTTCACAAGCGGCTGCGCGTCCTCGATGCGCGTGCTCGCGCGCTCGTCGCTCGCGACGTCCACTTGAACCTCCGGCGTCTTGACCTCCTGGAACGCCAGCGCGCCATCTGCTGGCTCTGGCACTGGCGATGGCGCCGCCGCTGTGGCCGCGTCCTTGGCCGCAGTCTCCTTCTTGTGGAGCTTGGTCGCCTTCTGTATCGTCCGGACGCCCGTGGCCGCGAGCAGGAGCACAAAGAGGATCGAGATGACGTAGCTCGGCAAGAGCTTCGAGAAGAACGCGCCGATCACCGCGCCGCCCATCATCGACGGGATCATCGCGACGCAAATGTCCGGATCCACGAGCGGCCGATCGACGAACGGATGGCGCTTGCGCAGATTGAACATGGCGTTCGCGACGGCGCCGCCCATGATGATGAAGTTGGACGACGGCGACGCGAACTTGATGTCAAAGCCCATGACGAGCACGAGCAGCGGCACGAGGATCGTCCCGCCGCCGACGCCACCGGCGGACGCAGCTGCGAGACCGCACGCCATGAGCACGATCGCGACGATGTCGTAGCCGTCGATCTCAGAGATCGGCTTGAGGTCGTCTTTCGTCTGCTGCGTCGCTGCGTCTGTGTGCGAGAGCAGGAGCGCAAACGCTACGACGAGCAGCAGCGACCGCAAGCGCGAGGACGCGCCTCGAGAGGAAGCAGAAAAAGCCATTCGTATCGCAGTGCTGTCGTCGTCTTTGTGGGCGATTCGCAAGTGTGCGTCTGCTCGTCGCTCCATGTGCTGAGCTCTTCGCTGTCGTCGTCGTCGTGATGTGTGTGCGTCGCCTATCGTCAAACCGAGTGGTAATTTTTGGCTTAGGCAATAACAACATGACTTCACTATGTGTTGAGACTTGGACTATCTTATCCGATGATCGAGTAGAAGCCCAAGTGCGTCTTAAGACGATCACGTGGTGCTCGCATTGCCAGTCCAGTCAGTCCTGCTTGTGCCAACAAGACACCCCACTTGCTGCGCGAGGCGTCGTAGCTCGTCAGTCTATTCGGTTGCTGTCAAGCCATCACTCGGTCATCATGTCGATCAAGGGAGCTCCACCACCAGAACCTCTCGGTAGTCGAGAGCTCGCTGAGCCGCTGACGGTGTTCATGTGCGTGTGGATGGCTATGACATCGCGTCACACCCGTCGCTCCATGCGCACGCAGCTCTTCTTGAGTTTGACGAGCTGCCGCACCACCACCACAGCAAACATCCTCACGTTCGTTAGTGTGGTGCGATCCACGACATCTCTAGACATGACACGACGACGCACCTGGTTGTAGCTCGTTGTGTGCGGACAGAGACGGCGGTAGCTCCCAAGGTGCTCCGGTAACTCGCCGTAGCTCCGCGGCACTTTGCCTCGCAGGATCTCGGTCAAATCTTCGTTCAGCTGCCGCACCATGAGCTCCTCCGCGTCTTTCGGATGCCGAATGTGCGCGTGCGGCCGCCGCTTCTCGTTCTCGACGTCCTGCACGCGCCGCGTGACGACGTCGACGAACTTGGCGCGATCGAACCGCAGCGGGTCCACGAGCTTGATCGTGTCGAGGATCAGCGCGTCTTTCACCTGGCAGAGGCGGGAGGATCGCCAGTATCGATCTCTCGCGTCAGCTCCGACTGCGAGAGCTCGCCACCACCAGCGGTGACTCCTACGCACATACGCACCTGGTAGTCCAAGTCGTTCTCGCGCGCCATGGACGGACTCGAGTTGATCTCGATCAGCCACGGCCGGAACGTGTCGTCGAGCAGGATGTCGTAGCCGTAGAGGTCGAAGCTATTGACCTGGAACGGGATGTGGTCCTCGCCACAGAGCAGCGACTTGAGGATCACGTCGTCAATGTCGCGCTTGACCTTGGCGACGTCGGCGCCCATGGCATCGAGGCGCTTCCAGAGGTACGCGAGCGTCATCTTCGTGCCGCCAGCTTCTTCGCCTGCAGCGGCGTTGATCGGATTGTCACTGTACGAACGAGCAGCCCAAGCCACAAGTCGGTGAGCGCCCACTGCCTTCATGGTAACTACAGCAAGCGCACTGACGCCTCGGACGCACCTCGTCTCGATCGCGTCCTGGTTCGCCTTCTGGATGCTGCTGTTCGTGAGGTGGACAAAGAGGTTCGACAGGTCGGCGTCCTCGTACGGCCGCGTGCACAGCCGCACGAAGCCGTCTTCGTAGAAGAACGCCTCGAGCGGGTTGAACGACGTCACGAGCACGTACAGCCGCAGGTCGAACTTGTAGCTGTCGAGCAGCAGCGGATTCGCAATGTACTCTTGGATCACGACTTGCTCACTGTACACGACGTCGCTGAGCGCGTTCACGAGCGAGATGCCGCGGCCGCGCGAGAGCGCCACGGGCTTCATGATCCAAATGTTCTTGCCATCAACTGCGCTCGCGTCCTCGCCGCGCTCTTCGCACCTCCGGCGGAGGCGCTCGCCCTTGTCCTGGAACGCCTGCACGAACGCAATGTACTCGTTTGGGAGGATGAACGTGAGCGGCACGACGTCGTACGCGCTCTTCATCTTGCCGCCCATGGCGACGTACTTGCCCATGTTCTTCTTGAGACAGTCCTTGCGCGTGAGCGCCTTGGCGTGCTGGAAGTGGTTCACCTTTTGCCACGCAAGGAGCGTCTTGCGCTCCACGCGCGGCTTGCTCCAGGTCCAGAGCAAGTTCCACGTCGTCTTGAGGCCGAGTCCCGACGGGTGCTCGTCCCAGTCCCCGAGCTTCTCGAGCGCCGCGATCACGATGTCGCACACTTCGCGCCGCGTCGTCGAGTTGATGCGGTAGTGCGCAGTGAACGGCGAGAGCGTTCCTGACGCAGAAGGCGACGGGAGCATGGACCGCGGCGTCGCGATCGAGCTCCCAAACACCGTCGCGTAGTCGTGCATGATGCTCTGCCAGCTCTCGTACAGCTTGAGCTGGAGACGCAGCGACTGGTCGTGCACTGGCGGCGCATGCGAGGGCAGCGCCGTGTGACTGCCCGTGTTGTTGCTGCTGCGGACCGCGTGGCGCTGCTCAAAGACGCTCGTGAGGATGCAGTGGAAGTTGTCAAAGTATGTGCGGTAGTCGTTGCAGAGCTTGGTGAGCGGTCGAGTGACGCGCACTAGAGTCTCGCGACTCGGTCGAGCGAGCGCTTGCGGCGAGCGCTGGTGTTGCTGTGAAAGCACTGACTTGGCTACTGAACCACTGGACGCAGCAGTAGCGGACGATGGGCGATCGACAGGAGGGGACGTTGCGCGCCTTGGAACGTCTCCCAGTCCCGACCTCGGACGCTGAGAGCGAGATGTCTCCAGCGTACGTTGAGCGTCATCAGGAGGTGACTTGGTGTCTCGCGTGCTCTCGAGCGCGCTCTGGTTCTCCTGAAACGAGCGCTCGCTGCTGCTTGCAACACGTCGATCGGCGCCGTCACGTTGCTCCGAACTGACTGCGTCGCTGACGCCTGGCGCCAAAGCGCTCGCGAGTCGGAGCTGCTTCTGCTGCTGCAGCTGCTCGAGCATCACCGCTTTCCGAGACGCTATGAACGTCTGGAGGTCCAGTGAGATCTGCGCTGCGTCAGAGCGGTCGTCACGTGCGCGTTCAGTGAGAAGTGCTCTGCTGCTCTCGTGTTTGGCTCGCTCTTCGCTGTCATCTTCGGCTTCTGGACGCTCGAGCGAACGCGCTGACTCGCCTCCCCGTCGGCGCTTCATGGCGCTCGCGTCGTCTCTTTGCCGAGAGGGAGTCGGCAGATCATCAGGACGTGTCTTCACCACAGCTTCTGCTGCCACTTCGCCTTCACTCGCGCCAGACTCGTCGCCACTTGCGCTCTCACTAGCGCTCGCGTCCTCGTCACCACTGCTGCTGGTATCGTGCAATAGCGCTCCACTCGCAGTCTCGTACTGCGGCGAGACTTGCTCTAGCGCATCGCCATTCACATCGTCGTCATTGTTTTCAGACGCTGGCAGCGCCACCTCGAGCGCCATGATCGCTCGCTCGTTCGCTTCGTCGCTGTCCGAGCAGTTGCTGACATCGCTCTCGTCGCTCTCGCTGTCGTCACTGGCGTCTGCATCTGTCGTGGCGCGTTCCGCGCGTGTGTCAGTGCGTGGCGTCTGCGTAGACGGCGTACTCGCATCGCTCGGTAGCGGATCTGCGCCAGCGTCGTTCACTGGCATCGCTTGTGCTTCGTGACGCTTCGTCGTCTCTTGCTTGCTCTTGCTCTTCTTCGCAGCTTGGAGCTCCTGGCGCGCAAGCAGGCGCTGGTACGCTTCCTGCCGCCGCCGCTCGCGCTCCTTCTCGACCTGACGCGCACGCGCTTGCTCCTGCTCAGCAGCGGTTTGCTTCTTCTTCGTCTTTGCTGTGTGCCGACGCCGTTTGGTGCTGTTGCTGCTCGAGTGATCGCCTGCTGCGATCACAAACGACGTGGACGAAGCGCCACCGCGCGCTGCACTCTCGCTGCGTTTGAGACTCGCTTGGACCAGCGCCTTTGCAGCTTCGATCGCCTCCTTCTTTGTCTTCTTGAGTGCGTTGCTAGAGGTCGGGAGCGCTGCGCTACTGACGGAGCGACTTGCGAGCGACGCGGTGCTGCGTGTGCTCGGGAGCACTGGTGTGTGTGCAGCAGGTCGAATGTTACTGCTGGCGTTGTGCGTGGCGTCATCTCGCGCCACAGAGCTCGGTGATGCCGAGGACGTGAGGAAGATCGGCAGCGCTTTCGCTGAAGCCTGCGTCTGCTGCTGTTGCTGCGTTGCTGCGAGCGGAGTCGCCTGCACCGAGACCTGGCCGCTGATGAGCTGCATGACGCGCTCTCGAGCACGTGCTTGTTCAATGTGGCGCTGCACGAGCGAGAGCTGGCGACTCGCGTATTTGGCGAGCTGCGTGTCGTCATTGGATGCGTTTGGTCCAGAGAGCGACTGTAGCAGTTGCAAGAGTCCGTCTTGGCACGTGCGCAGGTCTGCGAGGCTCAGACGCGGGATGACGGGCAGTGGCACGAGTGGGAAGCTGCCCATGTGGTCGTGGAGCAGCACGAGTGCATCTGCGTCTGCAACGACTGTCGCTCGCGAGCGCGGTGACCGCGCTGAGGACGGTCGACTCGCACTGCTGTTGCTATCGGAGTCGCAAAAGTGCTGATGCGCCGCCTGGACCATGGACTCGTGTCGCTGCTGTGCGGGCGGCGACGGCTGTGGTGCGCCTGGTGTCTCGTGCTGCGGCAATCGCGGCGAGAGCCACATGCTCTGAGGATCGAACGGCGGCAGCAGGAGACCGACTCGAGCTGCAGAGATGACCACACCAGAGCATGAAGCGGCGTAGTCATTTCGAGAGGCGGCTTTGGCGGTATCAAATAGTCTGTATGTAATAGATAGGTTGCCTTTTTATATATGCTACACACAGGATCATCAGCGACAAGAGCGTATTTAATGTGTGCTGTAGTGTATGCTGTCGCTACAAACAGTAAGAGAAATGGTACAGTATTTGATACGACAGTACGCACTCCAATTACACTGCAGAGTAAAAGTAATCTCATCTTTCGACCATAATGGGTATATTGTACTAGCTGCTATCGAATCTTGAGCGCGTCATCGTTGGGATCTCGTTGAAGAGCGCACGTTTCGCGCATTCTTGCGGTGGCGCGATCAGCCCAGCTCGTGCGTGACGACGAGCTCTCGGTTCGGAGGCGACGAGCTCCAGCGGCAGCGCCATGGTCGCTGTGCGCACGAAGAAGGCGGCGGTGTACGTCGCTGCGACGCGGCAGCACGTCGGCAAGACGAGCACGTGCCTCGGCTTGCTCCAGGGCCTCACGAGCCGCATCGACAAGATCGGGTTCCTCAAACCCGTCGGGCAGCAGAGCGTACTCGTGAACGACGGCTCGCTGCGTGTCGACAAGGACGTCGCTGTCGCAAAAGGTGCGGCTCTGTACACGCTCGCAGCGCACATGCATCATCTCTCTCTCTCCCTCTCTCTCGCTTCTTGCTGTATGATGCGCACTCACGCAGCACTTGGTATCGATACCCTCGACAGAGATCTTTCACTTGAGCCACTGCCACTACGAAGACATGTCGCCCGTGGTGATCCCACCTGGCTACACGCGCGAGTTCCTCGACGGCAAGATCACGCTCGCGTCGCAGCTGGACCGCATTCGCCAGAGCTTTGAGAAGATCACTGCTGCGAACGACGTGCGTCGCTCTTGCTCTTGCTACTGTTCTTGCTGCTAGTGACAATGGCTCGGCTTCTCGCTCTCTCCAGACAGACTCACACAACCGCTCACGACTTGCTCCTCTCGTGCTCCTACGCACTAGTACACGATCGTCGAAGGCACGGGCCACACGGGCGTGGGCTCGATCGTCGACATCAACAACGCGCGCGTGGCCGCTGAACTCGGGATCGACATGGTCCTGATCGCGAACGGCGGCATCGGCTCGGCGTTCGACGACCTCGCGCTCAACTACGCGCTCTGCAAGCACTACGGCGTCAAAGTGCGCGGCGTGATCCTGAACAAAGTGCGTCCCGACAAGATGGCGATGGTCGCCGAGTACTTTCCGAAGGCGCTCAAGCAGTGGGACATGCCGCTCATCGGCGTCGTGCCGAACCTGCCGTCGCTCGCGAACCAGAGCATGCTCGACTTTGAGGGGCTCTTCAAGACGCGGCTGCTCTCGGCGCCAGAGCGGCGCTTCCAGCAGTACGCGAACACGTCGCTCGTGACGTCGGGACTGCGGCGGTTCCTCGTGAAGCTCTCGTCGAACAAGTTCAACGACACGCTCTTCGTCACGCACGCGTCGCGGAACGACATCATCCTCGGCTTCCTCTCGCACTCGCAGAACTACGAGCTGCGCACAGGCGAGCCGTTCAACGGCGGGTTGATCCTCACGGGCGTCCCGCCAGTGGACCAGCCGCAGGACTACATCATGGAGATCATCGAGCGCTCGAACGCGCCGGTGCTGTACGCGCCCGTGACGACGTTCGAAGCCATGGAGAAGATCACGCGCTTCACAGGTGCATACGCTATATGTGAATGCTTGGGTCGTTGGGTGACTGGGCTTGGTACTGGCGCGTGCAGAGCGACCTGAGCGCTCCCATGAAGACGAACGCGACAGTCTGTGGACGAACTGACCATGCGCTGCGTGTGTCTCGTGCTTTCAGCCAAGTTCAACCCGACAGACCGACAGAAAGTGACGGCGTGTGGCGAGCACTACGCCAAGTACATCAACTTTGACATCATCTTGGACCGGTAACGCGTCGCGCGCAGCCAGCGTCGCTACAGCAAGCACGATGAGTCGCACACACGCAAAAGAGCGATGCTATCAAACGAACAAGTGCTGGTTGATCGCATCTCCTCAGTCTCTTACATTTTCTCTCAGTCAGGCTCTTGACCCCTTGGTCGACGATGCCTCGGAGATCAGCGACTGCGTCGTCGCGAGCGTTCTCGTTGCGACCGAGTCTCTCTCCGTGCTGTATCGAAACGACATGCGTGCTAGTCAGTCTCTTGACAGGCAGATGCCAAGTGTGCGCCGCTCTCGAGCGCTACCGGCACTATCAGTCTTGACGTCGCGCTTCTCACCCAGTATTGGATAACACCGATAACTATTATCCGTAAATGGCGATATTATTGGGACGCTATGGATAGACACGTCCACCATCCATTGCTCTCCATATTCATGCTCAGCTCAAAGCGCACGGTGCTTGTCTTCCAACAAGTGAACGGAAACGCAGATAGCGTAGCAAGAGAAAGAGGGCTCCCGAGGCCACTGCGCTTTGTATTTGAAAAGCTGCGTCGTTTCTCTCTCGTGCTCCCTCACATCGACAAGCTATGCAGTACATGATTTGGTGCCTCGCAATGACACCAGACGCCGACACAAGATGCCCAGGATGCGCGTGCCGTGAAGTCCAGTAGGTGTCTTTCGACCGTGAAATCTGCTGCGTGTGCGGTATCTCCAGCTGTGAGAAAGAGAGCTCGACAGCAAACGTGAAGATGCCTTTGCAAGTCATTTGTATACTGTAGTGCAAAGGCTTCAGTCACCAATATATGGATGTGAACCCCAAAATTGACGGAAACGTGATTAGTGCCTTCAATAATTGGGCCCAATATGATGGCAATATCCATCGATTGCACTAAACTCTGCCATCGCCTTCCAGCACCAGCTGCGGCCAGTGTTTGCGCCTGCGATGTGCAGTGAGTAGTGACATACTCGCCGACAAGCCGTCAGTGCAACGAGAGGAAGAAACGGAAGACGCAGACGACGCAAGCGCGTGACATGAACGAGAGGTTCCATTGTGAGTGAGTGAGTGAGCGTTAACAGGCGAGGAGGACGAGTCGGTACACTATCGAGACGTAGCATCCGAACGAGCCGCGCGCCACACCACGTCTCGCTACCACAGACCAGGAACGCAAAGACGAACCGAACGCATGACCGAGGCGCTTGCTCGAGGCTTCAAGTAAGCGCCTGCAGCAGTGCCAGCAGCGACAGTGTGCACAATGCACGCGCGCTGGCATCCCGTAGGGTGGTGACACAGGCGTCGACGTGGTGTTGCCGGCTACTTCTTCTTGCAGCCTTCGCCGCCCACGAGCTTGAGGCACTTGGTCGACGGGTAGATCGACAAGACGTTCACCATGACCGACCAGCAGAGCGCGAAGATGACGTAGAAGATCGTGAACGCACCAAAAGCCTTGCTCTTGCCGCCGTTGCGCTTGAGCTCCTGCGTCTCGGCCTTCTGCGCTGGCAGCAGCGGCAGGAAGCACAAGCCGAGGAGGTTCATCGTGTAGCGGATGATCAGCACGTACGTCACGTCCATGCGGACTTCGTGCGTGTCGCGCGGGATGTCCTTGCTCGTGACCTTGAAGCCCGCGTTCACGTTCTTCGTGATCGTGCTTGCGAACGGCGACGACAGGTTCGACACCGTCGTCACGAGACCGTACACCGCGCCTTCGTTGCCCTCACCGGCGAGCTCCACGACGACGTACGTCGCAATGATGAAGCCGACGCCTGCTGGCAAGTTCTCGACGACCGGCACGCCGAGCCAGAACCACTGGTTGCGCACGATGTCCCACGTCGTGAAGAGCGTCACGATCGAGTCCATGACCGTCACGATCACGATCGTGATGAGGTGCATCCACCGCCAGTTCCAGTGGAGACCGTACTTGCCCGTGCAGAAGAGCGTGAGCGCAAAGATGGCGTTGCCGATGATCGACAAGATGCGGTCGTTGAGCGGCGTGGCTTTGGCCCAGTCGGACTGCATCGGGTCCGCGCACGTGATCGTGAAGTTCTCAAAGATGCCCGAGAAGAACTTGTACGCGATGACCTGGTACATCGGACGCGTCTGGAGGAGCTGCCAGAACTCGTTGATGTAGTCCTTGAACACCACGCCCGGGTGCTTCTCCTCCTTGATGAAGAACCACGTGAGCGGGATCACCGGCAGGCAGAAGATCGCGAGAATGAGCATGAGCTGTGGGAACGAGATCGAGAAGTCAAAGTCGCCGCCGTAGCTCTTGCCGTTGAACGCAAAGCCGGTCAGGATACCCGAGATCGTCACGAACACCGTGCGCATCATGTAGATCGTCGTCTGCGTCGTGCCACGCACCGCCTCCGGCTCGCGCTGCGCAAGCTCCACGACAACAGCGTCAGCCGCAACGTCAGCGCCAACGTAGCCAATCGCCGCGAACATCATCATGATGATGAACTTGCCGCCCACGTCCGGCGCGTCGAGGTTCCAGTACGTTGGCTTCTCCTCGTCCGAGAAGTCCTCGATCTTGAGCTTCGAGTTCTTCGGGTCGAGCAGGTACGGCTTGCCCGCCTTCATGAACGCCATGATGAGGAGCATGAGGAAGCAAACGCTCCAGCCGATCATCATGAACGGACGGCGACGGTAGCCGAAGATCGGGAAGCAGTCCGAGAGGATGCCGTAGATGACCTTGAACGACCACGGCAAGTTGAGCAGCACACGTGCCGACAAGACCTGCGTGCCATCCATGCGGAGGTAGTTGTTCAAGAACGGGTAGGCCGTGGCGGGAAGTGTGCCGTAAATCATGCCGACTGCCATGTACTGCACAAGGAGACCGATGTACTCCTTGCCCCAGATGTTTGGCGCGCCACCTTCACGGAGCGCACCGCCTTCGATGTCGCCCGGGGTCGTGACGCCGACGTAGTCGCCGTCGTCCTTGGCCTTCGCGGCCGACGAGATGTACGACACACGCTCGACGATGTCCATCTTGGACGCCATGGTGCACAGTCACTTGGGCTGGAACCAATGCGGAGCTGATGCTGATGCTGGAACGGAGGCCTCGGACTCGAGTGCTTGCAGACGAAGTCACTGCGAGGCGGTGAATTGAAAAGTGAGTGCTGGAATGGCTTGCGCAGCGGTGCTGGTGACACCAAGGTCAGCACTGCACAGACATACCCTCTGTGTTGCGAGCGCAGTGCGGTACTTGCAACGCGCACGTGAGCGTATGTCGCGATAGACTGGGTGTCGTGTGTTCTGTGAACGAAGCGCCTGCCGCGCTCGTGTGGACAGCGACTGGTCATGATATATCGTTGCTTCACTATGCGCTTCCCTGTTTGACAGCTTGCGTGCTGAGACTGGTGGGGTGTGCCTTTCGCACGGCATACTAGGGCTAGTACTAGTAGTAGTACATGGATATCCGGCGCGGGGTTGCGGGTCCTTTGAAGTCATGGGCGTGAGCGAGCGCTGCTCCGTTGCGTCTGCTGGTGCGCAGGTCCTCAGTACTTGGGGGCTTTCCAGGTGTGTGTGTGACTCGGCTCGGTTTCTAGGTGTCGGTTAGTCGGGTTTCTAGGTGCGCTGGATTGTTTTTGCACATCAACCTGCACTGTCTTGGCGATGTTCCTAAATGCACGGGCTATGCGCCATTTCGGTGGACGCGCAGCCCAGAATGTGTCTATCTGATATTGACGCTCGTCTCTGCAGCATTCTCATGCGAGCAAATGAGCACCACTGCTCGGTCTCCCGGATGCAACGCGCTCTAGCTCCACTGAGCAACACTGCTCGACCACATCAAGTTGCAGAGAGCGATTCGGGACTAACTTACTGTAGCAAGAAGCGCTTACACCGAGTTGTGGAGATCATCCATGTCGTGCATCTCTGTCTTATGCCCCACACGATTGTACCCTTGCGCTACTGCTATTGCGCTCTCTCTCAAGAGCATGCAGTGTGTCTGTGGGTAAAAGCTGGAGAAGACAAACCGTCGTGCAAGTGAGCACTCACAGAGTCTGCTCGGTATGTCGCAACATGCCCGCGAGGATGGCTGACACCAATAGCTTTCTCTCGTTCGCATGCACCTGTGCTCGTTCCGTACACGCTGACGCAGGCTCGCTGCTTGCTGGTGAGTCACCGCCGCACCTGGATTACCAAGTTGATGCTACAGGACGGTTGACATCGTCGCGTTACCGCAGCGCCGAAGCCTGGCGACGTCAACTGCCGTGGCGCAAAGTACAGGTGTTGCTCGCGCTCTTGCGTACAAGGGGCTATTTTGACCGTGGCAGCACGCGGGGTGGTTGACGTCGTTGGCGATGCTGACGTCGCTCGCGCAAGGACGGAGCGTTGCGCAAGACAGAGCGTCACGCAGCTCGCCAGTCGCGCCAAGTGCGCTGCAGGATGGTTGACGTCGTGGTGGTAGTGTGGTGATAGTGTGGTGTTGCTACTACGAACGTATGCCACTGAGTCAGTCGCACCAAGTGTGTAGCAGGATGGCTGACGTCGTTGAGGCAGTGGTCGTAGAGAAGTCGACTGAAAGACAGAGTCCCTGAGTCTTGAAGAGCCCCTCAAAGTCGAGCATGCTCTGGTTCGCGAGCGACGGCAGGTTCGGCACGACGCCGATGAGCGGCATGTCCCACTGCTTGAGCGCCTTCGGAAAGTACTCGGCGACCATCGCCATCTTGTCGGGACGCACTTTGTTCAGGATCACGCCGCGCACTTTGACGCCGTAGTGCTTGCAGAGCGCGTAGTTGAGCGCGAGGTCGTCGAACGCCGAGCCGATGCCGCCGTTCGCGATCAGGACCATGTCGATCCCGAGTTCAGCGGCCACGCGCGCGTTGTTGATGTCGACGATCGAGCCCACGCCCGTGTGGCCCGTGCCTTCGACGATCGTGTACTAGTGCGTAGGAGCACGAGAGGAGCAAGTCGTGAGCGGTTGTGTGAGTCTGTCTGGAGAGAGCGATAAGTGTTGAGGCAGTTCTCGTAGATGAAGGAGAAGTCCAACCTAGCTAACAAGTTTGGTTCTTTGCCCCCCAGTGGTCGTAGACGAAGGATCTGCTGTGCGTCGACAAGGACGTCGCTGTCCCAAAAGGTGCGGCTCTGTACGCGCTCGCAGCGCACATGCATCATCTCTCTCTCTCCCTCTCTCTCGCTTCTTGCTGTATGATGCGCACTCACGCAGCACTTGGTATCGATACCCTCGACAGAGATCTTTCACTTGAGCCACTGCCACTACGAAGACATGTCGCCCGTGGTGATCCCACCTGGCTACACGCGCGAGTTCCTCGACGGCAAGATCACGCTCGCGTCGCAGCTGGACCGCATTCGCCAGAGCTTTGAGAAGATCACTGCTGCGAACGACGTGCGTCGCTCTTGCTCTTGCTACTGTTCTTGCTGCTAGTGACAATGGCTCGGCTTCTCGCTCTCTCCAGACAGACTCACACAACCGCTCACGACTTGCTCCTCTCGTGCTCCTACGCACTAGTACACGATCGTCGAAGGCACGGGCCACACGGGCGTGGGCTCGATCGTCGACATCAACAACGCGCGCGTGGCCGCTGAACTCGGGATCGACATGGTCCTGATCGCGAACGGCGGCATCGGCTCGGCGTTCGACGACCTCGCGCTCAACTACGCGCTCTGCAAGCACTACGGCGTCAAAGTGCGCGGCGTGATCCTGAACAAAGTGCGTCCCGACAAGATGGCGATGGTCGCCGAGTACTTTCCGAAGGCGCTCAAGCAGTGGGACATGCCGCTCATCGGCGTCGTGCCGAACCTGCCGTCGCTCGCGAACCAGAGCATACTCGACTTTGAGGGGCTCTTCAAGACTCAGGGACTCTGTCTTTCAGTCGACTTCTCTACGACCACTGCCTCAACGACGTCAGCCATCCTGCTACACACTTGGTGCGACTGACTCAGTGGCATACGTTCGTAGTAGCAACACCACACTATCACCACACTACCACCACGACGTCAACCATCCTGCAGCGCACTTGGCGCGACTGGCGAGCTGCGTGACGCTCTGTCTTGCGCAACGCTCCGTCCTTGCGCGAGCGACGTCAGCATCGCCAACGACGTCAACCACCCCGCGTGCTGCCACGGTCAAAATAGCCCCTTGTACGCAAGAGCGCGAGCAACACCTGTACTTTGCGCCACGGCAGTTGACGTCGCCAGGCTTCGGCGCTGCGGTAACGCGACGATGTCAACCGTCCTGTAGCATCAACTTGGTAATCCAGGTGCGGCGGTGACTCACCAGCAAGCAGCGAGCCTGCGTCAGCGTGTACGGAACGAGCACAGGTGCATGCGAACGAGAGAAAGCTATTGGTGTCAGCCATCCTCGCGGGCATGTTGCGACATACCGAGCAGACTCTGTGAGTGCTCACTTGCACGACGGTTTGTCTTCTCCAGCTTTTACCCACAGACACACTGCATGCTCTTGAGAGAGAGCGCAATAGCAGTAGCGCAAGGGTACAATCGTGTGGGGCATAAGACAGAGATGCACGACATGGATGATCTCCACAACTCGGTGTAAGCGCTTCTTGCTACAGTAAGTTAGTCCCGAATCGCTCTCTGCAACTTGATGTGGTCGAGCAGTGTTGCTCAGTGGAGCTAGAGCGCGTTGCATCCGGGAGACCGAGCAGTGGTGCTCATTTGCTCGCATGAGAATGCTGCAGAGACGAGCGTCAATATCAGATAGACACATTCTGGGCTGCGCGTCCACCGAAATGGCGCATAGCCCGTGCATTTAGGAACATCGCCAAGACAGTGCAGGTTGATGTGCAAAAACAATCCAGCGCACCTAGAAACCCGACTAACCGACACCTAGAAACCGAGCCGAGTCACACACACACCTGGAAAGCCCCCAAGTACTGAGGACCTGCGCACCAGCAGACGCAACGGAGCAGCGCTCGCTCACGCCCATGACTTCAAAGGACCCGCAACCCCGCGCCGGATATCCATGTACTACTACTAGTACTAGCCCTAGTATGCCGTGCGAAAGGCACACCCCACCAGTCTCAGCACGCAAGCTGTCAAACAGGGAAGCGCATAGTGAAGCAACGATATATCATGACCAGTCGCTGTCCACACGAGCGCGGCAGGCGCTTCGTTCACAGAACACACGACACCCAGTCTATCGCGACATACGCTCACGTGCGCGTTGCAAGTACCGCACTGCGCTCGCAACACAGAGGGTATGTCTGTGCAGTGCTGACCTTGGTGTCACCAGCACCGCTGCGCAAGCCATTCCAGCACTCACTTTTCAATTCACCGCCTCGCAGTGACTTCGTCTGCAAGCACTCGAGTCCGAGGCCTCCGTTCCAGCATCAGCATCAGCTCCGCATTGGTTCCAGCCCAAGTGACTGTGCACCATGGCGTCCAAGATGGACATCGTCGAGCGTGTGTCGTACATCTCGTCGGCCGCGAAGGCCAAGGACGACGGCGACTACGTCGGCGTCACGACCCCGGGCGACATCGAAGGCGGTGCGCTCCGTGAAGGTGGCGCGCCAAACATCTGGGGCAAGGAGTACATCGGTCTCCTTGTGCAGTACATGGCAGTCGGCATGATTTACGGCACACTTCCCGCCACGGCCTACCCGTTCTTGAACAACTACCTCCGCATGGATGGCACGCAGGTCTTGTCGGCACGTGTGCTGCTCAACTTGCCGTGGTCGTTCAAGGTCATCTACGGCATCCTCTCGGACTGCTTCCCGATCTTCGGCTACCGTCGCCGTCCGTTCATGATGATCGGCTGGAGCGTTTGCTTCCTCATGCTCCTCATCATGGCGTTCATGAAGGCGGGCAAGCCGTACCTGCTCGACCCGAAGAACTCGAAGCTCAAGATCGAGGACTTCTCGGACGAGGAGAAGCCAACGTACTGGAACCTCGACGCGCCGGACGTGGGCGGCAAGTTCATCATCATGATGATGTTCGCGGCGATTGGCTACGTTGGCGCTGACGTTGCGGCTGACGCTGTTGTCGTGGAGCTTGCGCAGCGCGAGCCGGAGGCGGTGCGTGGCACGACGCAGACGACGATCTACATGATGCGCACGGTGTTCGTGACGATCTCGGGTATCCTGACCGGCTTTGCGTTCAACGGCAAGAGCTACGGCGGCGACTTTGACTTCTCGATCTCGTTCCCACAGCTCATGCTCATTCTCGCGATCTTCTGCCTGCCGGTGATCCCGCTCACGTGGTTCTTCATCAAGGAGGAGAAGCACCCGGGCGTGGTGTTCAAGGACTACATCAACGAGTTCTGGCAGCTCCTCCAGACGCGTCCGATGTACCAGGTCATCGCGTACAAGTTCTTCTCGGGCATCTTTGAGAACTTCACGATCACGTGCGCGGACCCGATGCAGTCCGACTGGGCCAAAGCCACGCCGCTCAACGACCGCATCTTGTCGATCATCGGCAACGCCATCTTTGCGCTCACGCTCTTCTGCACGGGCAAGTACGGTCTCCACTGGAACTGGCGGTGGATGCACCTCATCACGATCGTGATCGTGACGGTCATGGACTCGATCGTGACGCTCTTCACGACGTGGGACATCGTGCGCAACCAGTGGTTCTGGCTCGGCGTGCCGGTCGTCGAGAACTTGCCAGCAGGCGTCGGCTTCATCATTGCGACGTACGTCGTCGTGGAGCTCGCCGGTGAGGGCAACGAAGGCGCGGTGTACGGTCTCGTGACGACGGTGTCGAACCTGTCGTCGCCGTTCGCAAGCACGATCACGAAGAACGTGAACGCGGGCTTCAAGGTCACGAGCAAGGACATCCCGCGCGACACGCACGAAGTCCGCATGGACGTGACGTACGTGCTGATCATCCGCTACACGATGAACCTCCTCGGCTTGTGCTTCCTGCCGCTGCTGCCAGCGCAGAAGGCCGAGACGCAGGAGCTCAAGCGCAACGGCGGCAAGAGCAAGGCTTTTGGTGCGTTCACGATCTTCTACGTCATCTTCGCGCTCTGCTGGTCGGTCATGGTGAACGTCTTGTCGATCTACCCGTCGACCAAGTGCCTCAAGCTCGTGGGCGGCGAAGGCTGCAAGAAGAAGTAGCCGGCAACACCACGTCGACGCCTGTGTCACCACCCTACGGGATGCCAGCGCGCGTGCATTGTGCACACTGTCGCTGCTGGCACTGCTGCAGGCGCTTACTTGAAGCCTCGAGCAAGCGCCTCGGTCATGCGTTCGGTTCGTCTTTGCGTTCCTGGTCTGTGGTAGCGAGACGTGGTGTGGCGCGCGGCTCGTTCGGATGCTACGTCTCGATAGTGTACCGACTCGTCCTCCTCGCCTGTTAACGCTCACTCACTCACTCACAATGGAACCTCTCGTTCATGTCACGCGCTTGCGTCGTCTGCGTCTTCCGTTTCTTCCTCTCGTTGCACTGACGGCTTGTCGGCGAGTATGTCACTACTCACTGCACATCGCAGGCGCAAACACTGGCCGCAGCTGGTGCTGGAAGGCGATGGCAGAGTTTAGTGCAATCGATGGATATTGCCATCATATTGGGCCCAATTATTGAAGGCACTAATCACGTTTCCGTCAATTTTGGGGTTCACATCCATATATTGGTGACTGAAGCCTTTGCACTACAGTATACAAATGACTTGCAAAGGCATCTTCACGTTTGCTGTCGAGCTCTCTTTCTCACAGCTGGAGATACCGCACACGCAGCAGATTTCACGGTCGAAAGACACCTACTGGACTTCACGGCACGCGCATCCTGGGCATCTTGTGTCGGCGTCTGGTGTCATTGCGAGGCACCAAATCATGTACTGCATAGCTTGTCGATGTGAGGGAGCACGAGAGAGAAACGACGCAGCTTTTCAAATACAAAGCGCAGTGGCCTCGGGAGCCCTCTTTCTCTTGCTACGCTATCTGCGTTTCCGTTCACTTGTTGGAAGACAAGCACCGTGCGCTTTGAGCTGAGCATGAATATGGAGAGCAATGGATGGTGGACGTGTCTATCCATAGCGTCCCAATAATATCGCCATTTACGGATAATAGTTATCGGTGTTATCCAATACTGGGTGAGAAGCGCGACGTCAAGACTGATAGTGCCGGTAGCGCTCGAGAGCGGCGCACACTTGGCATCTGCCTGTCAAGAGACTGACTAGCACGCATGTCGTTTCGATACAGCACGGAGAGAGACTCGGTCGCAACGAGAACGCTCGCGACGACGCAGTCGCTGATCTCCGAGGCATCGTCGACCAAGGGGTCAAGAGCCTGACTGAGAGAAAATGTAAGAGACTGAGGAGATGCGATCAACCAGCACTTGTTCGTTTGATAGCATCGCTCTTTTGCGTGTGTGCGACTCATCGTGCTTGCTGTAGCGACGCTGGCTGCGCGCGACGCGTTACCGGTCCAAGATGATGTCAAAGTTGATGTACTTGGCGTAGTGCTCGCCACACGCCGTCACTTTCTGTCGGTCTGTCGGGTTGAACTTGGCTGAAAGCACGAGACACACGCAGCGCATGGTCAGTTCGTCCACAGACTGTCGCGTTCGTCTTCATGGGAGCGCTCAGGTCGCTCTGCACGCGCCAGTACCAAGCCCAGTCACCCAACGACCCAAGCATTCACATATAGCGTATGCACCTGTGAAGCGCGTGATCTTCTCCATGGCTTCGAACGTCGTCACGGGCGCGTACAGCACCGGCGCGTTCGAGCGCTCGATGATCTCCATGATGTAGTCCTGCGGCTGGTCCACTGGCGGGACGCCCGTGAGGATCAACCCGCCGTTGAACGGCTCGCCTGTGCGCAGCTCGTAGTTCTGCGAGTGCGAGAGGAAGCCGAGGATGATGTCGTTCCGCGACGCGTGCGTGACGAAGAGCGTGTCGTTGAACTTGTTCGACGAGAGCTTCACGAGGAACCGCCGCAGTCCCGACGTCACGAGCGACGTGTTCGCGTACTGCTGGAAGCGCCGCTCTGGCGCCGAGAGCAGCCGCGTCTTGAAGAGCCCCTCAAAGTCGAGCATGCTCTGGTTCGCGAGCGACGGCAGGTTCGGCACGACGCCGATGAGCGGCATGTCCCACTGCTTGAGCGCCTTCGGAAAGTACTCGGCGACCATCGCCATCTTGTCGGGACGCACTTTGTTCAGGATCACGCCGCGCACTTTGACGCCGTAGTGCTTGCAGAGCGCGTAGTTGAGCGCGAGGTCGTCGAACGCCGAGCCGATGCCGCCGTTCGCGATCAGGACCATGTCGATCCCGAGTTCAGCGGCCACGCGCGCGTTGTTGATGTCGACGATCGAGCCCACGCCCGTGTGGCCCGTGCCTTCGACGATCGTGTACTAGTGCGTAGGAGCACGAGAGGAGCAAGTCGTGAGCGGTTGTGTGAGTCTGTCTGGAGAGAGCGAGAAGCCGAGCCATTGTCACTAGCAGCAAGAACAGTAGCAAGAGCAAGAGCGACGCACGTCGTTCGCAGCAGTGATCTTCTCAAAGCTCTGGCGAATGCGGTCCAGCTGCGACGCGAGCGTGATCTTGCCGTCGAGGAACTCGCGCGTGTAGCCAGGTGGGATCACCACGGGCGACATGTCTTCGTAGTGGCAGTGGCTCAAGTGAAAGATCTCTGTCGAGGGTATCGATACCAAGTGCTGCGTGAGTGCGCATCATACAGCAAGAAGCGAGAGAGAGGGAGAGAGAGAGATGATGCATGTGCGCTGCGAGCGCGTACAGAGCCGCACCTTTTGGGACAGCGACGTCCTTGTCGACACGCAGCGAGCCGTCGTTCACGAGCACGCTCTGCTGGACTTCGACGACGTCTGTGTTGTGTCGTTCACGGAGACTCACGTGGATGTGAATGAGAAGTCTGTCCCTGTGTGAATAGATCGGCGCCGATCAGTGATCGAGTCCGCATGTATCAACTGCACCGCAGGCGTCTCGACGAGCAGAGCAGCAGCAAGAGGTGGCGCGGCGAGCGTCGAGATGGCGTTGTCGTTCACTACAAGCTGCTTGAGGTTCACGCACGCGGCGACGACGGTCGTAAAAGTTGGAGCAACGACAACCTTAATACCACGACATGGTCGATATCGAACTCGCGGACTAGTCTAGAGTGATCACAGAGCTCTGAGAAACAGGGATGTGTGCGTACATTTTTAACTCCTTTAGCCCGGAGGTTTTTATCAGCGTAAGCTTTGACTTGAAGTTTGTATTGCTTCCTGTGAAATATTTTAACCTTGCTCATTTGGTTTTAGTATTCTTGACTTGAATAAAGTATTTATTTTTTAACCTGGCACTGCCAGGATACGAAACTTTTTATCCTGGCACTACCACGGCCATCCGTTCTGTGCGTGGCGTCGAGCGCAGGACGGTTGGAGCACAAGATCATTCCTGGTTCTCCTGCGGCCGATCACGATGCAGCCCAAGCTCCTGTGCTCGATTCTCTTCACGTTCAACGACAACAACTCGTACACATGCAACACTTGCAGCAAAGTGTACATGAGTACCAAAGGGTACTCGAACCTGATGGGTTATCTGCGAGCTAAGCATCCAAGATACGAGGAAGACGCACGAAGCTCGCTCAAGCGCAACAACACGCTCAGCCCCACGGTCCCAGACGACAAGTCGCGCGACGCTTACAAGTGTTTCGAGTAGGTAATCATGACTTGGCTTCCGTTCAGTTTTGTGGAGGACAAGTTTGCGCGCAAGAACGCGCGCATGCAGCTCATTTCGCGCAAGCTTCTCGCAGCGTATGTGGAGCGTGTCGCTGCGCGCGTCGAAGAAAACGTCGCGACGGCGCTGCCGAGCAAGTTCGATCTCGCTATCGACGGGTGGACCGGCGGCAGTCGCCATCACATTGCGATCTTCGCGGTGTATCAAGATGCTGTCTCCACTGACGCACCGCCAGCAGCCGAGACAACCTGCAGCTACGATGACGTCAACTGCAGCGGACGACGTTACGTGCTCCTCGCATTCTCTCCTCCAGAAGACGAGTCTGACATGAGCGCGCACAGCGTGTTCGACTTGATTGCCGACACGCTGTCGAGGTACCAGCAGCCATGGAGCGCGGTGCTGTTCATGGTGGCCGACAACTACAATGTAACGGGGCTGCTGTGCATAGTACGAAGGAGCACAGCAGACTCCCAATTAGTGACCTAACCTGATTTATGACGACCTTGGGCGTCATATCAGAGGGCTCACTATTTTGGTTAGCTCCCTCACTTTCATCACTATTCATGATATCAACGCAAAAACCTCAGAGTTGAAAATACCGAGTTCAGCGCAGTCCCTCTGCGCTTCACCACATCGCTTCCTCGTAAGACCACGTGTAAGCCACGTCACGGAGATCACTCCCGTAACACCTGGTAGCACTTCGTAGTCCGTCTAACGACCAAGATGAGCACGCTCCCGATCGAAGGTGACAACGGAACGTCGCTCAACTACAGCGACTTCGCGCACCTGACGCCATACGAGTGGGACGCGCTGCGCCGCCTTGCCGACGTGTCAGGTCTAAGGGCTGTCGCAGCGATGCTATCTGCGATGTCGCACGAGCACCAACGTGTAGCTGCACAAGAGTTCATGGTCCGCGAACTCGCCGACGCGCATCGGCGACGCTCAACTCCCGCGGCATCATCAAGGAGTGACGTTGTCAAGCTCGACGTCACGAGCTACAACGGCGAAGGTCCCCACCGGCTCGCGTTGAACCGCTGGCTGTATGAGGTCGACATCGCCATCCACGCGCGCCAGCTCACCTCTGAGGTGTCGCGCACCCACTTATTTCTGTCCAAGCTCGGCGGCCGTGCGAAGGAGTGGGCTTTGGGTCGGATAGTCACCGATCCTGACTTCTTCCCGACACTCGACGCGCTGAAAAGCGACCTGCGACTCGCGTTCGAGCCACCTCAAGATGAGATGCATCATCGTGCAGCATTTCTCGCACTCAAGCAAGGCCGCGCGTCTATGCGCGACAACGTGCAACGTGCTCGGAAATTTGTGTCATTCGTGACATCGGTCCAATCGACATGGCGACTCAAGTCCACGTCTTCATCTCCAGCATGACTGCCGGCCACCAGCGGCTGTACTTGACCCGGAAGCCTCCGGCGTCACTAGTAGAGGCGTTCGCAATCGCGATTCGCGAAGACTTTAGCATTTCCGTCTCGCGAGTGCATCACGCTGTCGCTCAGCGAGCTGACAATGGCGCTGAGCCGATGGAAATTGATCGAACACGACGCAAACACGCCGCGCACGAGCGGTGGCAACAGCAGCAAGGGCAGCCGGCGCTGTGGGACAAGCAACAAGCAGCTCATTTGCTTCCGTTGCCGCAACCTCGGCCATCGCGCGGCGGTGTGCCGCGCTCCAACTCCAGTACTTGCAACTGTCGAGGTCGAAGACGAGTTCAAGCAGCCCGCGCATGCAAAAAACGCGGGCACCCAGTACATGCAGGGCGATCTATTGGGCTCATCGAGCGAAACGTGCCTCCAGTAGCGTCGCGTTCAGCTAGCCCCTCCAACGCTGCGCTTCACGCGCAGCTGTTTGCCACCACCTCAAGCAGCGATGATCGTACTCAGCTTGCATGTCGACGGCGCGCAGCGATCACTTCGCGCCCTTGTCGATTCAGGCGCGACAAACAACTTCGTACGGGCCGAGTGCCTGCAGCGTTTGCCCTCGCGGGTGCGTGCCCGCGAGCAACCAGGGGCGATGGTCGTCAAGTTTGCAGATGGCGAGCCGCGGTCACTACCGCGGCGCTCAGTTAAGTTCCAGTACGAGTTCGATGGCTTCAAGAGCAGCGACGACTTCCTCGTGGTCGACCTCGGCGACTCATTCGATTGCATCTTTGGAATGCCGTGGTTTGCTCGTCACCGGCCTGACATCGCCTGGCTGAGTCGCACTGTAAAGCCGCGCGACATTGACGTCAGTGGTGTCCTCGCACACCTGGCGGATAGCGCAAGCGCCTGGCCGCACGTGACAGTCGTGAACCCCGACTCCGCGACGCTCAACACGCAAAAGAGCGATGGCCTTTCATGCTGGGTTTGTTGCAACGCCCCATGCGCCACGTCTGCGAGACAACCAGTCAAAGGGGACCAGTGGGTCACCATGAGCAGCAGGAAGTCCGCAATCCCTGCGGCAAGAAGTTCGACGGCGTCCAATTGCGCGGAAGTCCGTACAGCGCGAGCAGTGTCTCGCGCCCTGGTTTACCAGTCGCAAGAGATCTCCCCATGCGCACCGGCTTGTCCCTCTGCGCCTGCGCCGTGGTTCGACACGATCCACGTCATCGACCTGACTGGTCATGGCCCACCACGCCACGACATGATGGTCGCCTGTCCTCCACGTGAAGCAGCCGAGCTCACTCGGGTGCCAGTGATGTCTGGAAGGACATGCTCAGCGAGATCATACTTGGTCGCGTTGAGCAACTATGCGCCATCGTGATCGATCCCGCGGAGACAGCGCTCGTTGTCAATGAGCGCCCTGTCGGTGCGGAACCGAAGTCTGCTCGCGGAGAACGATACGCTGCGCAGTGCTGGGACGATTTCGAAGCGTCCGGGAATCCAGTAAGCCAGTGACGCGTTCTTCCAAGGTCGTCGTGCCGCCGGCCACGTGCGCGAGTCGACCTCGCCATACTCGAGCCCCACGTTCTGGATGAAGAAAGCGACCGGGGGCTGGCGCATCGCCCACGCGTTCAATAAGCTGAATGACGCGACGATCACGGCGCAGACGCCGATTCCACGGAAGGGCATGGTCCTCAACACCATGTCTGGCTGCACGGTCTTCAGCGGGATTGACCTCTCGGCACAGCAGCTCACTCTTTGCTTCGCTTCACTGAGCTTGAGGCCATGAGCCGAGGTGATCGCCATGAACTGGTGACGGCGCACAACGAACTGGTCACGGCAGGTAGCGAAGATGATGATGTCGTCGACCCAGACGAGAAGACTGACGAGGTACATATCGCCGTAGACGACCTGCATCTGGTTCTGGTAGTGCATCGCTGAATCCGTTGCGCATCGAGGCACTCGGGTTGGCGTGTAGATTCCATCCGGCGTGACGAAGGAGAACGGCTCCTGACATCGCTTATGGAGCTCCATCTGCCAGATGCCCTTGTTGTTATCGAAGCGGGTAAAGAAGCGAAGCCAGCATTGATGGTCTTCATGTCCGGCATCGCTCCTGCGATGGGAACCACCATATTGTTCACACGCATGTAGTCGACTGTCGTCCGGAACTCCGTCGAACCGGAACCTTTTTGGACTGGTTGCGCCAGCTAAAACCACTTGTTGTGCGTGTTTCGTCGGACTAAACCGATGCGCTCAAGCTCAACAACGTACTTGCGAAGGTAGTTCGCTTGTTCTGGAGGGTACGAGCGAGGGTTAGAAGTCACAGGCGTCGCATCAGAACGGAACGTGGCCTACAATGGCTCGACCTTGGCTGGTGGATCGCAGTCAAGCCTAGCCCACCAAACGTCGCCGAATTCAGCTGCGAGTTCGTAGAGCTCATCGCCAAGTCCTTCGTCGTCGTCTTCTGCTGCGACTGCTGCAGCACACATCTTGGACAGTCACCCTTGGATGTCGCTGTCGACGTTACGACCGACGTCGACCAGCGGTACGTCGAGATCATCGCCGTCATCACTCATGATTGGATCCATGGCGAGGCGCTCGATCATTGCAGTCACATCGATGCCGAGCGATTGGAGAATGTCGCGCCCAAGGATGAACTGGTCTTCGTCGCCTTCACGAGCCAAGTGTGGAACTGCTCACACATGATCTCTGCCTGCAGCTGTGCGCATATCCACGTCAAGCGTCGCATGCACAGAGCAGTGAAGCACCTCGCCACCGACGACTTCACCACTTGGTGCGGTAGCGCCTTGATAGTGTACCGACTGCTGTGAAGCCTGAACAACATCGCCCGCGGTACGATCGACGTGTCGGACCCGGAATCCGCACACATAGGCACGTTGACCTCGCCGGCGAGTCCTGCGACAAGACCATTCGCACGTCCGAGCTGCGCACGCTTTACTGATGTGCGTCATTGCTTCGGTCTCGTGTCGCACGTCGGGCTTCGTCCTTCAGTGCTTGAGTGGCCGTCGGGCATTTTGCTACCCCTTGCGCGACTCGACACACCAGGCAGCCATCACTAGGGGGAAGTGGTTGTACGACGGCAGCCACTTGGTAAAAATTCGCTTCTTGTCTCGCGTGTTTGCAGTTGCGCTCCCTGGGATCGTTGGGGCTGCCGTAGTACTGGCGCTTGGCACTGACTCGATTTTTCGTCCAGTGCGAGGACGAAATAGTGGTGTTAGGCTCGCGCACGTAGAAGCATCACGTTGTGCATCTCGAGCTCGTTCGATTTGGCGCCGTGTTGGTCGGGCTAGAGCAGTCGACCAACCTCTCGCTTGAGCATCTCAGGAGCCAGATGCGTCACAAGATACTTCGCTCGCTCCTTCAACCGTGCAGCGTGCTCGGTGTCGCTAATGCCGTCAAGTCCAAGGACCGAGCGCAAGCCGTGCTCTTTGATGATGCGGTTGAATGACATGCAGTAGGAGAGGACGCGAGCGTCAAAATCATCCTCCTGGAGATCCATATTCAGCTTTGGCTCAAACAGCGCGTCGAGGTCTGGGAGGTGGTTGTTCTTGACTGCTTGGTACCGCCTCTCAACCTTCATGATGTTGTCGTCGTCAGTCCTCTGCCTGTTTGCCAAGGACGTACAGAGCCACGTTCGCACGTAGGCCGGCGGCGAGCGAGCCCTTGATACTTGTCGCAATGCACTAGTAGTGCTCGCCAGTTGATGCACAACGCTTGTGCAGCTTGCGCTCGTACTGGCATCGCTCGCGTCGCCATCGTATCAACGTCGCTTTGTTCCACGACAAGAGCCTTGGCGCCATGACCTGTTCCGGCGCGGACAGATATGCTGCAACCATCTCCACATCTTCTGAGCTTGCCCGGAAGGCCGACATCATCGTGCGCTTGATGGTGGCCGGTGACTTGATCTTGCTTAGGCAAAAGGAAACTTTGTGCTGTCTCTGGGCCCTTGAGGCCAAGATGTGAAGTGAGGTTCATTGAGCCGCTTCTCTTGCTCATGTCGTGGTCCTGTCGCGCAGACAGCAGCAAACCTACGTCTGTTTCCTAACTGAAGAGCCTATCTACAACCTTGTATGCAAGTACACGAATGTTCGAGGAGACGCAGAGGCGCCTCGAATGCCAAGCGTACTGAGCGCGTTCGAGGCCGATAGAGAAGTTTCTCAACAGACCTGGCACTTTGCATGGACAGCTCAGTACGGCGAAGATGTCATAGAAGACGGCGTGAGCCAACAAGTTCGCATGCTTTTCTGTGTCGAGACAAAGAACGCGTACAGACTAGCGTACGTTGATACGAGACATGACACTACTGCGTGCGTCAGCGTCGACAGCGAATTCGCACTGCTGCAACAAGCGGTAGACATGAACGCGCCGATCAAACTGACGCTCCAGACTCCGTGCTGCCCAGTGTAACATTACCACTCGCTTCGATAACTCTGCCGCTCGATCAACCGCCACTGCAGGCGCAATGTCCGTGGCACTGGCACCGCCTACAAAGCGCCCTGGTGTTAGCTGACACAAATACGCCGCAATATTGCCCCTCTGCTCGTGCACAACATCGCGATATTCTTTGGCAACACGATTAGCAGCAGCGCATCAATGGAGACGCGCGACATCGTAACAGCAGTGCATTGATGTTGTTGTTCTTGAGACCAACGAGGCTCCTTGATTCGGTCTTGCTCTCGCATTTCGTCTAGCTCTGGCTTTGGTCTCACTTACTCTTATCCCTCGTTCGTTCTCTCTTGATGTCTCTCTTGCTCGCGAGTGCTTTCAAGAAAGCTGTACTACTAGTACGTAGTAGACGTCGAGTCGAAGCGACCACTCCGTGCTGCAACACCAGACCACGCATGAACACTGTGTGTTGTGTGTGTCTGTCAATGCACAAGAGAAGGAGAACGGAAGGAAGGAAGACAGAAAGGAGACGACAGAACGAGCTCGTGTGTCGTCACGATCAAGCGTGTCTGTCCTGTCAATCGTTTGGCTTCTGCTGATCATTGTTGTTGTTGTTGTTGTTGTTGTTGTTGTTGTTGTTGTTGTTGAGACCACAGTCATGCTTGGACGCTCGTCGAGGTTGCTATTACTAATGCACTACTACTAGTACATAGGATCTGACCTTGGTGATTCTTCATGTCAGTGGCAGTCAGCACTGATTCTGTTGCTGGTATTGCTTGTGTACACCCGTGCGGTGTAGTGCTGGCACGTGTATGTGTGTGTGAGAGAGAGAGAGAGCTAGTGCAAACTAACGACTGAGAGAGTGAGTTGTGAGAGAAAGAGAGTGCCAGGAGCAAGCAACACACAACACAACTCGCTTGGTTTGGTCTTTTCGTAGACTGAACTTGGGAAAATGTACTTGGGAAATGTACTTGGGAAAATGAGCCAAACGAATGGGCGAAGCTGAAACGCGATATCATATCAATCGCGTTTCTTGTTGTTTTGAAAGCGATGTGGTTTGAACCAGTGGTTGAAACCAGATCGATTTCTGAACGAGCAACTGTACCGATACATTGCAACTATATTAGTATACAAAAGCCAATTGATCAAACGATGCAGCTTTTACTGGACGCTCGCTCGTAAAAAGCAACCACACCTCTGCCACACCAGAATTACGCGCATTTTGATCGCATTTGATTGGCTCATTGTCTGCCACACTTCTGCCACACCAGATTGCTACACTTTTACCATATTTTGAGCAAAGTTAGTATGTATTCAAACGCGTTTGTTGTCAATTGAAAGGAAATTGACAATATTTGGCCAAACCCCAAAATGCCACATTTGTTTTGAAGTGTCAGAAACGCAACAAGAAAAAAGCAAGCGACGAGCTCAAATATACACAGTTTGATAGGCTGCTCTCTTTCTGTGTGAACGCAACACAGATCAGTCTTCAGCTGTCAAAGCTCAACCCTCAGCTCCAAGCTCTCCAAGCTCTAAGCTCAGCGCTCACCTCCAGGCCCAAAGCACTCACCTCCAAGCTCCAACGCTGTCGCACACGCCACGTCCAAGACGACAGCGCTGCAAGCAAGCACGCACACAGGTGTCACTGCGTGTGTGTTTGGCCGTACACAAGCTCAGATGTCTGAGATGCCTGCGCTTCCAAGAAAACGAGCGAGAGACAGTGACGAATGAGCTCGTGCTCTTGAGTCGGCTTTGCGGCGTCTGCGCTCACCCGATCTCTCTCTCTCTCTCTCTCTTGGCAACGGCAGCAAACGTGCCGTGTGCCGCGTCAAACCACACACTCCACACACATGCAAGAGGCACTACATTGAGCTTGTGCTGTGTCGTCTCTAGCGTGTCCTGACGCGATGCATCTCTCCGATATCACGATCGAGCGCCTGCATCGAGAGTACTCGTTGTGTCTCTGTTTGGTTGTCTCGTACTTTTTGTGTCTGTCACACCACAAATGTTTGGTGTTTTGGTGCACGAAAATCGTTTTTTTCTTTTTAGTGAAAGCAAAGAATGCAGACGAACAGCATCGACGACGACACTTCAGGTTGACAGGTATCATCATGGAAGTCGTTCGCAGCGTGACGTTCGACCTCGACGACACGCTCTGGTGCGGCGCGCAGGTGATCCGCAAGGCGAACACACACTTCCACGCGTTCCTGCAGACGCGCGTGCCGGCGGTCGCAGCAGCGTTCCCGCCCGCGGCGTTCGATGCCGAGCTCAGCCGCTTAATGCACGAGCTGCCCGACCGCGCGCACGACTTCACATTCCTGCGCAAGCACACGCTGCGCCACTGCATCGAGACAGTTGGCACGCACACGCTGGCGCTGACCGAGCCGCATGCGCTCGAAGCACTTGTCGAAGACGCGTTCCAGGCGTTCCTCGTCCCGCGGAGCCAGCCCGAGTTCTTCGCCGGTGTCGACGAGCTTTTGCTCGAGCTCGAGCGTGACCTCGTGCGCGTCCACTCTGGCCCGCGCCTCGGCGTGATCACGAACGGCAACTGCTTGTTCGCGCAGCTCCCGCCGTCGTTCCAAGCGCACATGCAGTTCATGGTCTCGGCCGAGCAAGTGGGCGTCGCGAAGCCTGCGCGCGCGATCTTTGACGCTGCGCTTGCGCACTTGGCGACGCCGAGTGCGCACGTCGTGCACGTCGGCGACCACTACACGTGCGACGTCGCCGGCGCAAAAGCCGCAGGACTGCGCACGATCTGGGTCAACGCGGCGTGGGACAAGCCGAACGCGCTGCACCGGCGTGACTTGGCGCCCGAGGACGCGGCGCAGTACCCCGCAGCCGACGCGATCGTCAAGGACGTCACAGCCGTGCTCGACGTCGTGCGGCTCTGGAACTGCGAAGCAGCTGTGGCACATCCCGAGCACTAGCGACAGTGAGAGCGCGCCACGACTATCGTACAGACACCTCCATCCATTGCATGTGTCTGTCTATTGCATGTACGAAGCGCTGCTACAGAAGTCCTACGCTGTCCTAGAGCGCGTCTGGGAGCAGATACCGCTTGCCGACCTTCTCGTTGTACGCGAGGACCTCGGCGCGCACCTTGCGCTTCGCCATGAGCTTGTGGCGCGTGCCGGCAAAGACGACGGCGTTCGGGTCTTCGGGGATCAGGTCCGTGAAGATCCCGACCTTCTCGGTCGCGCGCCGGATCTTCTTGAGGAACTTCTCCTCGACGGCCACGCCCATGGCGTCGGCCTCTTCGAGCACCACGAGCGCGCGGCGCAGCTGCCGCTTGCGCGCGTACAGGTCCACGAGCAGGCCGTACACGACGCCGTCGCGCTCGATCGTGCCGTCCGCTTGCTCGCGCCGGATCGTCTCGAGCAGGCGCTCGGCCTGCGCCGTGCGCTTCGACCGCACGTACATGTGCATGAGCACGCGGTACGTGAACTTGTCGGGCGTCGCGCCGTACTTGGCGAACGTCTCGGCCACGAACGTCTCGGCCGAGCGCAGACGCAGCGCGTTCGCGTACACGTTGAGCATCGAGTTGAGCGTCACGAGCGACGGCGCCATGGCCTTCTCGACCGTCATCTCGTAGAACCACTGCTCTGCGCGCGCGATGTTGCGCGCCTGGAACGTCCCAAAGTCGCGCAAGTCCATCGGCTGGAGCTCAAAGTCGCCCGTCTCTTCACCGCTCGCACCGGCGCCAAAGTACTCGGCGTCGCTCACTGCGAGCGCGTCCTGCGTGCGCAGCGCGTCGATCTGCGCGAGCTCGTCGGGCGTGAGCGCACTCTCGCTCACGCTCTCGCTGTCTTCGAGGCCGTCGTTGTCGACCACCTCGTCGTCCTCTTCGTCCTCTTCGTCGTCGAACGCGCCGTCGTAGTTGAGGTTCGCGAGCGACGACACCTCCTTCCCAGGGCGCGTGAGGTCGATCTCGTTGCCGTCGTCGTCAAACTCGAGCGGGCGCTGGTAGAGCTCCTCTGGCGCTGGCGCCGATGCGGCGTTGCGCGGCGCTTTCGCCACGACGCTCTTGACTTGCGCGCGCGCGTAGACGTTCAGCAACGTGTTGTACGTCACTTCGTCCATCGGCACGTGGTGCTTCTGCATGTGGCGCATGATCTGCTCGGCCTGGAGGAAGTCGCCCTGCTTCGCGCAGGCGTGGAGCACCGTGTTGTACGTGTACAGGTCCGGGATGTAGTCGTACAGCTCCTGCATCTCGTGGTAGAACTCGATCGCCTTGTGCGCGTAGTAGTGCGACTTGGCACACGCGTTCATGAGCGAGTTGAACGTCACGTGCGTCGGCGTGAGGCCGCACTCGAGCAGATCCTCGAGCAAGTTGAGCGCGCGCTCGACGCGTCCGACCTTGGCAAAGCCGTGGATCAGGCACGAGAACGCCACGACGTCCGGCTCGGCGATGTGCGACCGCATGAGGTGGAACGTCTCGAACGCCTTGTCAATGTCGTTCTCGGCGATCGCGGCGTTCATGAGGATCGTGAACGACGCCTTGTCGGGCACGAGGCCCGCGACCTGCATCTTCTCCATGATGTTGTACGACCACTGCACCTTGTTCGCCTTGGCGCAGACGTTCATGACCGCGTTGTACGTCGCGACGTCCGGGAACACGCCGTGCTCTTTCATGCGTCCGAGCGTGCGCACGGCCGTCGCCGCCTGCTTGCTGCTCGCGAGCGCGCAGATGTAGTACATGTACGAGTGCGCGTTCGGCGCGACGACGTGCGGCACGGCGTCGAGCTCGGACGCGAGTGCCACGTTCGTGCTCGTGGCGTCTGGCGAGAAGACCACAGGTACTGCGCCGCCGCGGAGGTTCTTCTCCATGCGCGCGAGCAGCGCGTTCGCCTCTTTGTCAAGGCCCTTGATCGCGTACACGCGCAGGAGGAAGTTGTAGTCCTCGACTGCGAGCTGCTTGACCGCGTCCACTTCGCTGCCGTCGTCGTCGAGCTGCGCGAGCACGTCCTGGTCGCCGCGCGCGAGCGCATTGAGCTTCGCGAGCGCGTCGGTCTCGTCGAGGTCGAGCAGCGTCGGCTCAGGCTCGTAGATGTAGTCGCCCTCAGCACCGAGGTTGTTGAGGTAGTCGAACGCTGCGTCGAGCTCGCGATTGAGCTCGTCGTCCTGCTCGAGCTCGTCCCACACGCGCTCGTTGCGCACGCCGTCCTTCTCGCGCGACTTGAGCTCGCGCATGGACTCGAGGTGTGTCTTGTGCGGCGCCACGTCCTGCTTGAGCTTGTGCTTGGTCTTCATCCCTTTCTTCTTGTACTGCGAGCTCTTGACCACGAACGCCGAGTGGCCGCCCTTGCGCTTGAGCAGCGCTGGCGTCGCCGAGATCGCACGCTGCTGCTGGTGGTTGTTGATGTTGTAGTCGGTGCTGTTACGCCACGCTGGCAGCGTTTGCGTGGCAGGCACAGACGACAGCAACAGCGCGCGCGCGAGCGGCCGAGCGCTGCGCGTCGCGGCGAACTGCAGGAGCGCGGCCATCGAGATCGAGCTGGACGATGATGGTGCGACTGGAAGAGCTTTTGCTTTTTGCTTTGAGCTCTGAGAACCAATTGTTGACTTCACTATAGGTTGATACTTGATGTGGGGTGGACTACACGCATTCTATCACAATCTATCGACCTGTAATACATAGAAACCTCTTAGAAGCTATCGGCCAATTGCGTAGTGCTACTGTGTCACCTCGGTATAGTTCGCATCCAACTGCGTATTTAGATAGAGAAACGCGTATTAAATACGCAATATGCGTACATCAACATTTAGAATTGTTCTTTCAGATTTAGATTTAGATAAGATTTGTATTACCCAATCAGAGCGATAAAAAAATGATAATGCAATCACCATTGTTGCAATTCGAATTGATTTGTTGTGCTGCTATGAGCGTGTCGAATGTCTAAAAGTATACTGAAAAAGGTATGAACTCGGTCGACAAGGTGGCTCGAACGCTGAATGTAAACTAGAAACATCTGAGAACCTAGAAATATCCAAACGGTAGTCTCTTGTGTAGGGTGATTAGTAGTGCGAACGGATCGATACAATCCTCCAGTCATTGTTGGAATCTGCTCCATCCGTGTGATGTTTGAGAGGTTTCTGTAGCGCTGTCAAAACTGATTTGTACCAATTTCGCACTGGCACACAAGACACACACAAGACGCACAAGACACACAAAGACACAAAGAGAGACACAAAGAGAGACACGAGCACGAGCACGAGTAAGAGTGATCTGTGACCGCTCCGAGAGTGAAGAGCTCTACTCGCTCGTGAAGAGGTTGTTGTCGCGCCGCGTATTTGTCGCAATGTCTCACGGCTGTTTTCACTTGAAGGTGTGTTCACTTGCTCGCATGTTTGTTCATTCTGAAGAAGTGCTTAGCTGATCAATGTTATGTGTGTAGTGGATCATTGTAGACGAAGTGAAGATCCTTCGCGGTGCGTCGGTGTCGTTGCTGCTCTTGTCTCTCACTGCACGCTCTCTCACAGCTTGTTCAGGTTCCATGAACTTGAGCGCGAACGGTCTGCTGTACAACCATGAAGTTTCTACGCTAGACGGTGAGGGGCTATCGCTGCACACGAAGCTTCTGTTCCTGTACGACTTTGTCGCTACGAAATGCGACTACGCCGTCGTGACGAGCTCGGCGATCACCTTCGACTACAGCCACCCAGGCATGTCAGTGAAGCGGTCAGCGTGGTCAGTAGAGGAGGAGCGCACGCTGCTGTTCGCGTGCGCAACTTGCGACTCCTGGTGTGGCGTCGAGCGGCTTTTGCCTCGGCGCACACGAAAAGCGATCCGATCTCGCTACGCGTTGCTCACTCGGTGCGGTCGAGTTGCCGACGCTCGCGATTCAGTCGCATGGTTTGCCTCATCTGGCTCTGTCTCGACGATGGCAACTGCACAGCCAGCATCTACATCTTTGGCGACGCATTTGGGCACCAAGCGCAAGCCCGAGCAAAGCACTCCCGCTCAGCCCAAGCCGAAGCCGATCTTGCCGACGCCACCGCCGCAGTCTGAACCGCAGCTCCAGCCACAGCAGACGCCTCCGCCACTCTCTTTTGCATTCCCATTCCTCCTTCCTCCGTTCGTCTCTCCGTTCCAAGTCCCGATCCCGATCCACTCGACAAGCCCCAGCACTCCGACGCACAAACACCGACGCGACTTAAGCTATTTCTGGCACCGATGTGGACTACACCAAATAGCTCGATAAACAGGTATCTCGACTCGACTCGACTCGACCATCAGCACCTCAGCACCTCGAGCATGCGCGACGTACCACCAGCGCTGCTGCACGTCGGTGAGCGCATCGAAGAAGCAGGTGGCGACAATGCGACTGGCACAGTGCGCTACATCGGCCCGGTCGCGACCTCGAATGACCCTACGACCATCTACTACGGTGCGCATCATGACGTTGTCTGTCCTTCTCGTCACTGGACAACAATAGTGACTGTGTACCTCTCTCTCTCTCTCTCTCTCTCTCTCTCTCTCTCTCTCCTCTCAACGTGTCCATGCATGTGCTCACGCTTATGTCTCTATCTGCATCGCGTTGACTCACTCAAGGCATCGAGTGGGACGTCTGGGGCCGAGGGCGGAACGACGGCAGTGTCGTGCTGCCGTCAGGCGAGCGCATCGTGTACTTTGCTGGGCCTGCAGGTCGCGCGCGTTCGTCTTCTCCGCTCTCGTCGCCACGGTCGCCACCAGCGCCGACTGCGACCGGCGAACTCGAGTACAAGTGCTCGTTCGTGAAGGCGTCCAAGTTCTGCGTGAAGCCGCCACAGACGCTGCTCGCGAAGCTCCAGGAGCGCTACGGCCACACGGACGCGTCGCCATCGTCATCGTCCACAGCGCCATCGCCATCAACGCGCGTTTCCGCAGCAGCAGACGTCGTCACGGCCGGTGAAGTCGGCACGACGCTCGGGAGCCAGAAGCCGATCGAGCTCGTGGGCGTCGCGAAGCTCAAGACGCAGCAGACGCTCGCGACGCTCGAGAAGATCACGCTGGCGAGGTGCCAGATCACGGCGCTCGATCATGACGATAGTAGCGATGGCTCAAGCGCCGGCAAGCTCCGCGCGCTCTCGCCGAGCATCAGCGAGATCGACTTGTCAGGCAACTTGTTCCCGTCCTGGACGTCCGTCTTGCGCGTCGTGCAGGAGCTGCCGACGCTCGAGACGCTCATCTTGAGCGCCAATCGTCTCACGTATGACCTGCCGCTGTCGTCGCCATCGCCTGCAGCCTGGCGCTTTCCACGCGTGACGAACCTCGTGCTGAACCAGACGCTCGTGGTGTGGCCGGACCTGCTCCTGCTGCTCGAGCGCCACTTCCCGTGCGTCGTCGAGCTCCACTTGGTCGCGAACGACATCTCGGACGACGACCTCGCACTCTTGGTGCCGGCGAGCAGACGCTCGGACAGACCGGCGCGGCCGTCGTGGATGGAGACGCTTGAGGTGCTGGACCTGAGCCAGAACCGCCTGCGCAGCTGGTCGAACGTGCTTGCGACCGTCGGCGCCGCGTGCGTGAACCTCAAGCAGCTCGTGGTGAACGACAACGCCATCTCGACGCTCGCCGTGCCGCCTCCTGCTGCTGTTGCTGCCGCACCAGCTTCGACTGGAGGAGCAGCAGCAGCGTTGCCGATGGCAGTGCCGCCCCAGACGCTGGCGTTCCAGCACCTGCGCGCGCTCTCGATCAGCGGCAACCGCGTCGACTCGTGGACGTCGATCGACGCGCTGAACGCGTACCCGCGTCTGGACACGCTGCGCTTCACGCGGAACCCGCTCGTGGCGCAGATGGGCGCCGGCGAGGTGCGCATGATCGTCGTCGCGCGCACGGACGCCGTCACGAGCATCAACGGCAGCGGCGTGCGTGCCAAGGAGCGGCAGGACGCCGAGCAGCTGTACCTCAAGCGCATCTTGCACGAACTCGCAGCCGTCGGCGATCGAGTCGAGGACCAGCGCCGCGTGCTGGCGAGCCACCCGCGCGTCGACCGCCTGCGCGCGCTGTACCCGGACATCCGGTTCGACGTGGACGACGGCTCGCTCAGCAGCAGTAGCGGCGCGCGAGCAGGTCCGACGACGCTCGCATCGAGTCTGATCCGCGTCACGATCGTGCCAATGTCGATGCAAGCGACGTCGTTCGAGGCGCTCGTGAAGCGCGTGCCAGAGAAGATGAAGGTCGCGCAGCTCAAGCTGCTGGTCGAGAAGAAGTTTGGCGTCGAGGCGCCGTCGCAAGTGCTCTCGTTCCGACCAGACGCACGGGTGCGTCTGCTTGCGTGCGTGTGTGTGTCTCACTCGTGGTGCACGTCTCTCTCTCTCTGTGACTCTGACGCTCGCCTACGTGCTTGTGTCTGTGTCTGTGCGACTGCAGAGCATGCCGTGTCCTCTCGACGACGACAACTCGGAGATAGGGTACTACGGACTCCAGGTACAACGCGACTGCGTGGTTTGCATGGACAGATGCGTCTGCTGGGTCGATCATCATGGACCTACAGGCCTGTTGTCCGTGTGTCTGTGTGCGTCTGTGTGAGAGAGAGTGAGCGTACTAGTATGTGGCAGACTGACAGTGTCGAGTGGATGCAGTGGCACTCACTTGCTTCTGTTGTGCGGTCGGTCGGTCGTCTCTTGGTGCTGCAGGACGGCGCAGAGATCCTCGTGAACGACATGTAGCGAGAGCGCCGCGCATGCGCAGTGGCGACGTGCGCTGCTGCTCAGACTCGCGTGGTCCTTGCGCGAAGTAGGAGCATCAACAACACGTGCTTGCGTGTAGTGTGAGCGTATGCACAACGTCAGAGGGCGTGATGAACGGACGAACACCAGTGCGTCGCGAGTTTGGAGCTTGGATGTGGTTGTTGTGCTGCGAGTACTTTGTAGTACTGCGAGTGCGACGAGCCGCGTATCCGCTGTCTTGCTGCGACGAGCGTGTGCTTGTGCTCTGGGTAGCTCTCGGACAGTCTCTGCGATGTCTTGTGCGCCAGAGCAGAGCTCGTGATGTGCCTTCGTACATGACCTCAGACTCGACACATTCACCTGCTCTGGTGGTGCGAGTGCGTTTGCTCCAGCGTTTGCATTTGGTTTGCTCTACCAGAGCGAGAGCTCTGCGTCGCACGAAGAGCAGCTCTGGAGACAGTCAAACAGTCAAACAGACAGATAGTCACTACGAGTACTCTCGATGCAGGCGCTCGATCGTGATATCGGAGAGATGCATCGCGTCAGGACACGCTAGAGACGACACATCACAAGCTCAATGTAGTGCCTCTTGCATGTGTGTGGAGTGTGTGGTTTGACGCGGCACACGGCACGTTTGCTGCCGTTGCCAAGAGAGAGAGAGAGAGAGAGATCGGGTGAGCGCAGACGCCGCAAAGCCGACTCAAGAGCACGAGCTCATTCGTCACTGTCTCTCGCTCGTTTTCTTGGAAGCGCAGGCATCTCAGACATCTGAGCTTGTGTACGGCCAAACACACACGCAGTGACACCTGTGTGCGTGCTTGCTTGCAGCGCTGTCGTCTTGGACGTGGCGTGTGCGACAGCGTTGGAGCTTGGAGGTGAGTGCTTTGGGCCTGGAGGTGAGCGCTGAGCTTAGAGCTTGGAGAGCTTGGAGCTGAGGGTTGAGCTTTGACAGCTGAAGACTGATCTGTGTTGCGTTCACACAGAAAGAGAGCAGCCTATCAAACTGTGTATATTTGAGCTCGTCGCTTGCTTTTTTCTTGTTGCGTTTCTGACACTTCAAAACAAATGTGGCATTTTGGGGTTTGGCCAAATATTGTCAATTTCCTTTCAATTGACAACAAACGCGTTTGAATACATACTAACTTTGCTCAAAATATGGTAAAAGTGTAGCAATCTGGTGTGGCAGAAGTGTGGCAGACAATGAGCCAATCAAATGCGATCAAAATGCGCGTAATTCTGGTGTGGCAGAGGTGTGGTTGCTTTTTACGAGCGAGCGTCCAGTAAAAGCTGCATCGTTTGATCAATTGGCTTTTGTATACTAATATAGTTGCAATGTATCGGTACAGTTGCTCGTTCAGAAATCGATCTGGTTTCAACCACTGGTTCAAACCACATCGCTTTCAAAACAACAAGAAACGCGATTGATATGATATCGCGTTTCAGCTTCGCCCATTCGTTTGGCTCATTTTCCCAAGTACATTTCCCAAGTACATTTTCCCAAGTTCAGTCTACGAAAAGACCAAACCAAGCGAGTTGTGTTGTGTGTTGCTTGCTCCTGGCACTCTCTTTCTCTCACAACTCACTCTCTCAGTCGTTAGTTTGCACTAGCTCTCTCTCTCTCTCTCACACACACATACACGTGCCAGCACTACACCGCACGGGTGTACACAAGCAATACCAGCAACAGAATCAGTGCTGACTGCCACTGACATGAAGAATCACCAAGGTCAGATCCTATGTACTAGTAGTAGTGCAGTAGTAATAGCAACCTCGACGAGCGTCCAAGCATGACTGTGGTCTCAACAACAACAACAACAACAACAACAACAACAACAACAACAATGATCAGCAGAAGCCAAACGATTGACAGGACAGACACGCTTGATCGTGACGACACACGAGCTCGTTCTGTCGTCTCCTTTCTGTCTTCCTTCCTTCCGTTCTCCTTCTCTTGTGCATTGACAGACACACACAACACACAGTGTTCATGCGTGGTCTGGTGTTGCAGCACGGAGTGGTCGCTTCGATTCTACGTCTACTACGTACTAGTAGTACAGCTTTCTTGAAAGCACTCGCGAGCACGAGAGGCAACAAGAGAGAACGAATGAGGAACAAGAGCAAAAGAGACCAAAGCTAGAGCAAGACCAAAGCAAGAGCAAGAGCGAGAGTAAGACCGAATGCGAGAGTAAGAGCAAGATCGCCACTACCGTCGCATGCAGTACGAGCACCAACAACATCGCCAGCAAGAGCAGCAACTTGACCTGATTTTGATCTTGACCTTGGTCTCGACGTTGCGGTACACTGTCAATCTTGCACGCTCTGTTGCTCGTGAGTCCATTGCCATCGTCGAGTCGAGTCGGGTGCTCGCTTTCGATCTCGCTCTCGTTTGCTTGCACCAGATCGTGGATGGGATGTCCCCAGCATCGTTTCCCTTCGGCTCCAGCAGTTCGTTCCTCTTGCGTGGCTTGTGCCAATATGTGTGCGCTCTGGTCATGGACATCGCCTGTTGCTTGTCTTGCCAATACGACCACAACTGCGACTCGAGAGAGCGACTTGTCCACTCGATTGGCTCGAAGGCGACTTGACTACTACTCCTTGGCTCGAACGAACTCACGCATCTTTTCTCATACTTCTTCTCGCAAGAGCAAGAGCAAGAGCAAGAGCAAGAGCAAGAGCAAGAGCAAGAGCAAGAGCAAGAGCAAGAGCAAGAGCAAGAGCAAGAGCAAGAGCAAGAGCAAGAGCAAGAGCAAGAGCAAGAGCAAGAGCAAGAGCAAGAGCAAGAGCAAGAGCAAGAGCAAGAGCAAGAGCAAGAGCAAGAGCAAGAGCAAGAGCAAGAGCAAGAGCAAGAGCAAGAGCAAGAGCAAGAGCAAGAGCAAGAGCAAGAGCAAGAGCAAGAGCAAGAGCAAGAGCAAGAGCAAGAGCAAGAGCAAGAGCAAGAGCAAGAGCAAGAGCAAGAGCAAGAGCAAGAGCAAGAGCAAGAGCAAGAGCAAGAGCAAGAGCAAGAGCAAGAGCAAGAGCAAGAGCAAGAGCAAGAGCAAGAGCAAGAGCAAGAGCAAGAGCAAGAGCAAGAGCAAGAGCAAGAGCAAGAGCAAGAGCAAGAGCAAGAGCAAGAGCAAGAGCAAGAGCAAGAGCAAGAGCAGTCAACCTGTCTACTCCTCGCAAACTAACCTTTCGACCAACATCGACCAGCAAACTAACCACCCAGCTAGCCAACCATCAGACCAACCAACTAGTCAATCGAGCGGGCAAAGGCAACACTACTCGAGTTTGGTATTGGCATCGACGCAGGTGCAAGTCTCGACATCGGCATCTCGGCCATGCCGAGCGAACAACATCAGAGATTGGGCTAGTGGAGCATCGTCGCGATGGAGCAACAGAGAGGTCCAGCACGATAGCAAGCGGGCGCGATGGCGAGATGAAGCGATGTTGGGATGTTGGAAAGTTGATGTGTTGAGGAGGGGAGATGAATCGCTGCGTCGATGAAGAGTTCCAAGGCGATGGAGATCCAGGTCGATGAACCATGGAGAGCCGAGCAGAGCTAACAGACAGACAATCCCAGTTCGAGAGCACGGGCAATCCGGGAGCAAGTGCAAGTGCAATCCGAAAGCACAGGCAACGAGAGGAGCAAAGGAAATGGCAGCAGCAAGCGCAAGCGTGCGGACGCAACAGAGAGCACACAAGTGAGAGCACACTCCCGCAAACTCAAGAGCGAGCGAACAGCAGAAGTACTAGTGAAGCAACGCATTCATTACAAAAGCGACAGAATCGGATCTACAGCGCTGCACTCGCGCTCGCGGCCAAGACATGACTTGACGACAAGCCGCAGACTCGACTCGACTCGACTCGTATCCCACGACGGGATAAAGCACAGACAGCAACGACGCCGCGCGCACACACTCACTTACTTCTTGCCACAGCCACGGCCGCCCACGAGCTTGAGGCACTTGGTCGACGGGTAGATCGACATGACGTTCACCATGACCGACCAGCAGAGCGCGAAGATGACGTAGAAGATCGTGAACGCGCCAAAGTACTTGCTCTTGCCACCGTTGCGCTTGAGCTCCTGCGTCTCCGCCTTCTGCGACGGCAGCAGCGGCAGGAAGCACAGACCGAGGAGGTTCACCACGTAGCGGATGATCAGCACGTACGTCACGTCCATGCGGACCTCGTGTATGTCGAGCGCAATGTCGTCGCTCGTGACCTTGAAGCCCGCGTTCACGTTCTTCGTGATCGTGCTCGCGAACGGCGACGACAGGTTCGACACCGTCGTCACGAGACCGTACACCGCACCCTCATTGCCCTCGCCGGCGAGCTCCACCACGACGTACGTCGCAATGATGAAACCCACACCGCTCGGCAAGTTCTCGACGACCGGCACGCCGAGCCAGAACCACTGGTTGCGCACGATGTCCCACGTCGTGAGGAGCGTCACGATCGAGTCCATGACCGTCACGATCACGATCGTGATGAAGTGCATCCACCGCCAGTTCCAGTGGAGACCGTACTTGCCCGTGCAGAAGAGCGTGAGCGCAAAGATGGCGTTGCCGACGATCGACAAGATGCGGTCGTTGAGCGGCGTGGCCTTGGCCCACACCTCCTGCATCGGGTCCGCGCACGTAATCGTGAAGTTCTCAAAGATGCCCGAGAAGAACTTGTACGCGATGACCTGGTACATCGGACGCGTCTGGAGGAGCTGCCAGAACTCGTTGATGTAGTCCTTGAACACCACGCCCGGGTGCTTCTCCTCCTTGATGAAGAACCACGTGAGCGGGATCACCGGCAGGCAGAAGATCGCGAGAATGAGCATGAGCTGTGGGAACGAGATCGAGAAGTCAAAGTCGCCGCCGTAGTTCTTGCCGTTGAACGCAAAGCCGGTGAGGATGCCCGAGATCGTCACGAAGATCGTGCGCATCATGTAGATCGTCGTCTGCGTCGTGCCGCGCACCGACTCCGGCTCGCGCTGCGCAAGCTCCACGACAACGGCATCTGCTGCAACGTCAGCGCCGACGTAGCCGATCGCCGCGAACATCATCATGATGATGAACTTGCCGCCCGTGTCCGGCGCGTCGAGGTTCCAGTAGTTGGGCTTCTCCTCGTCCGAGAACTCCTTGATCTTGAGCTTCGAGTTCTTCGGGTCGAGCAGGTACGGCTTGCCAGACTTCATGCACGCCATGATGAGGAGCATGAGGAAGCAGACGAACCAGCCGATCATCATGGCCGGACGGCGACGGTAGCCGAAGATCGGGAAGCAGTCCGAGAGAATGCCGTACACGACCTTGAACGACCACGGCAAGTTGAGCAGCACACGCGCCGACACCACCTGCGTGCCTTCCATGTGCAAATAGTTGTTCAGGAACGGGTAGACCGTGCCCGGGAGCGTGCCGTAGATCATGCCGACCGCCATGTACTGGATGAGCAGACCGATGTAGTCCTTGCCCCAAATGTTCGGCGCGCCACCTTCACGGAGCGCACCGCCCTCGATGTCGCCCGGGGTCGCGACGCCTGTGTAGCCGTCCTCCTTGGCCTTCGTGGCCGACGAGATGTACGAGACGCGCTCGACGATGTCCATCTTGGACGCCATGGTGCGTGACGCTGCTAACTGGGGGTCAAACTTGCTGCGAGCTTGCTTGAGTCGCCGAGCTGGCAAATTGGAAAGTGAGAGCGAACAGCACCCGAGAGTGTGCGATGTCCCGATCGGCGTCGATCGGTGTCGGCGACAGCGACGGCGAGCAGCAACGGCGCGCGCAGACGGACAGACTGACAGACGAACAGACGGGGTCTGGGCTCGGGTTCGTTCGCTCGTTCACTCACACGAGGACGAAGGCAGCAGCACCAAATACGAAGACGAGCGAGCGAGCGAGTGAGTGTGCGGTGTGTGTGAGTGATGCGAGTGCGTGATGTGATGAGAGAGAACGTAGCGAGCGAGAGAGAGGCGATCGATCGAGACGAGAGACGAGAGAGCGAGCGGGTGGTGCGACCAGCTGTCTGCGGCGGCCGTGTGGCCGAGCGTGCCAAGCCACCAAGCGATGCAAACAGAGCACAAGCGAGCGAACAAACCAGTGCGGAGCTCAGCCATCATCAAGGCGCTGGTTGGCTCAATTGCTGTTGTTGCTGTTGTTGTTGTGTTGGCAGACGCGAGGCGAGCGAGTGAGCTAACCGGACAAGGAGGGTTGACCTCGCTCGCTCGCTCGCTCGCTCGCAAGTCGAGTCGAGTCGAGTCACAACGCAGTCGGCAGTCGGCAGTCTGCTGCGGCTGGCTCAGTGAGCGAGTCTGCGCGCGCCGGTGCTGAAAGTGCGCGCTGGTGCTGAAAGTGCGCGCTGGCGCTATACAATTCGCCAGTCAGTTCTGGCCGCGGCGACCCGATATATCACACCGCACATGATATCCCTGGTGCGCGCTGGCCTGTCGATCGACTCGCTCTCGCGCGTGAGCGAGCGTGAGCGCGTGCAACTCCGCCGCGACCGAGAGTCTCGAGAGAGCGAGTCGCGAGCGACTTGCGGATTTTGCGAGCGCATCCCGCTGCGGCGCCGGCGGGTCATCCCTCCTCCTTATTGCTGGTCTCGCTCGCTGGTCTCGACGACACCGACGACGAAACGAATCGGCTGTCTCTTGCACACTTGCGCTCTTGCACAACGCGGGCGGGTCATCTCTCCTCGCTGCTCGCCCCCTCTCGCTCCGCGCAAACGAGCGCGCCCCGGCTCTCGCGCGTCTGCGCTGACGGACTGACTGACTGACTGACAAGTCAAACTCGACTCGCGGCCGGCCGCGAGAGTCTTCGCGAGAGACTCTCTCAATCTCACGTTCACGCTTGCTTGTTGCAGCGCTTTTGAAAACAGAACAGCGCGACCAAACAAGCAAACCATAGCAAAAGGCAAAAGCAACAGCGAGCTCTGCCTGCCACGAAAACAGCAGCTCGCTCGCTGCAATCCACTCGCGAGTGCGCACGCAGAGCGCTCAGAGCCTCGCCTGTGCCCGCTCTCTCGTTCGCTTTGCTCGGTCAAGGATCTGATAGCGAGCGAGCGAGGTCATCTCTCCTCCTCGAGGTGCCCGAGCTCATCGGAACTTGGAACACACAATCAAAGCAAGCAGGCACTTGGGCTAGACCTCGAGGACTCGCGAGCGAAGCTCTAGGTAAACTAGGTACGAGACCGCCATGCTCGCGCCAAGAGTCCACACAAACGAAACCAAAGCAAGTGAGCGAGCACTCCGAGAGCAAACACACTTCAAAGCGACTGCATTGTTGGCAGGCAACAACAACGAGCGCCGTCGCCGCCACTGTCGTCGAGCGACGATGTTAACAGCGCGCGCTTGCAATTTCAAGACAAGCAGAGACCGACTGATCGGTCGATCGCGTGCATGTGCGCGCACTCGCTCGGGCGGTGGTGCTGTGTGCTTGCTGACGAGTGAGCGCGCTTTCACTTCACTTGGTGGGGCAATGCGGGGCAACGCAGCAGCACCGCCGTCGCGATCGTCTCAGTCTTTTGTTTGGCACTTGATACTGCGACCGATTGGGCTACGAGAAAGGCCAGGGGTATACGTATATTATTAACCTATTCACTGTATACCCTGGTAAAAAACTATACCCCACTAAACCCCCCCCCGCGCTTCGCGCAACCCTTACTCCCGTGAAAACCCTAGCGCCTGCGGCGGGCCAGCGACTACGCCAGTGTGACCCTAGCGCCTGCGGCGGGCAGTTCTCCTGTGTGAAACCCTACGCGCCTTCGGCACAGCTTCGTTCTCAAACAATGAAAATCCGAGATTGTATACATCAATTCTTGTCCGGATGAAATTTGTTTACCAATCGGTCGCAATAGGCACTCTCCTTTTGTTTTTGTTGCTGTCAGCTGGTGCGGCGTTAGGCTCGAGTTGGCAGAGCACAAAACGTGGTGTGTTGCAACGAGGATCGGCGCATACAATCCCCGAGTCAAACACGCTTGCTTGCGCCGCGGCGCTGCTCTGTTCTGCTCGCTCGAGACTCGCGATGTGTTGCGTTGTGCGCCTGTGCTCGACGACGACGACAGGCGAGCGAGGGGATGCGCACACCACGCTTCTTTTTCTTGCGGGCGGCCTAGCAGAAACGGGCGCGCACCTGTCAACAACCAGCATCCGTATCGTGTGCGCGCGCGACGAATCGAAAGCTGTCGTCGTGGCGCCACGTTCGTCTCCAGACGGCGGCGACGCGCATCGCATCCGTCGCCACTCCGAGCTAGCGAGAGCAAGCCAGTGACCGCGGGGTGTAATGCATGCAGCAGCGCGCGATCGCAATGACCTCGATGTCCTTCACGCCCTCCTCATGAGCGACGCTGGCAAAGCCAGCAGCGACAATTGCAGCAGCAGAACCGCCATGGACGCCATGATCCTGTCGTCTCGTGCTTCACACGGCACTCAGAATCGGCGCCATCACACCTGCGCGATCACACAGTGGACCCGCCAAAGCGATATAGAATGGAGTCCGCCAATCAGCGCCGGCGGATCGGATCCATCATTGCACACACAGCCACACCAATCAAACGATCAACCACCACCCCACTCCAACTCAAAGTCACACCGACTGTGTGTTCTGCTTGCTCGCTCGCTATCCAAGCGGCGCGAGCACGCCGCGCTCAAGTCGCTCTAGAGCTGCAGCTCACGCGCAACGATACGCGAGAGGTGTCTGTGTCGATTTGTGTCTGTGCGTGCGTGTGTGTTTGAGCACTGCAGTGAGTGGCGGCGGCACCACAGAGTCGCTGCCAAAGCGAGCGACCGGCTCCCTCCTCCTCCTCCTTGCAGACGAAGGCGAGGACGAGGGCGACGGTGAGGAAAAGAAAGGAAAGACAGCAGCGCCTCTAGCGCCTCCCGCAGCAGCAGCCGCAGCAGCAGCAGCGGCACGGCCGCGCACCAACCAACCAACCACGCAAGCCGAAAAGAACCAGCGAACAAACCCAGTCGGCGGTCAAACGCCCAAACGAACCGATCCGATTTAGCGGCCCGATCTTCAAGAGCAGGGCGATGCCATTGCAAGTCGGCAAGTCGGCAAACACGATGCGCATACACACGCCGCGATCGACAAAGGGGGCGAGCTCGCTTTGACTGGTCTCGCGAGCTCGCACACACCGTGCAGCCCGGAGTGAAATCTTTGGTGAACTGGAGCAGAACGATCGTGACGTGAATGCGTGCTTGCGGCCCAAGATCAAGAATGGATCCATCTAGGCGTTTATGAACGCTGCTGCCCAGGTCGTGTTGCACAGAGATGAGGTGTGCGTATTCATGCTCGGTTGTTGGCAGTTCAAAAGAACGTCTTGCGGTGGCCGCTGTGCTCGTGAGTCGCCGAGGCATGTCGAGTGTGAGTCTTGTGCTTGAAGAGCGAGCACCGACGCAGCAGATATCGAGCGAAGCGCTTGAACGATGTGCATCCTGAGATCTCATGTGGCTCGCGAATGTGTCGGCGCAGCGTTGTCCTGTTCGGCGTCGTGGCAGTCAAGAAGATCGCGCTGCTGTACTAGTACCGTAGAGTTCGTTCATCTACAATGACCCACAATGCAGCGGCAGACTTGTAGACGAAGCGAGTTCCGTCGACAAAGATCGACGCGTGCTTTTGCGGCGGCCGAGACACATGCTCGAGCTTACGGACGCGAGCTTGGCGCTGGTCGGTGGCAATGGCACGGTAATTCTCTCTTGAGCCCAAGCGCTCACAGCAATGCTCCAGCTCTCGGGCGCTTGTTTGTTTGGTGCGTCTCAAGGCACACACACACAACGAACAAACAACAGCTCTCAACCTGCGCGACCTTGCTTCAAGCGAATGCACCCACACTTCTCATCACATCCTCCTCTCGTGACACGTGGGATTCGGATTCGGACGACCGCGAGGTGATGCGCGAGCGCTGTGAACTCTGATTCGCTTGAGGTTGCTGTGCGTGCGAGCGCGTCACTCACGAGTTCGCTGCAACAGCAAGTTGGCGAGGACAGAGAGCGTGCGCGTCTTGATGCAAGCGAGCAAACGTGGGGCGCAATCGTCTCGATAGCCGCAGTGCTTGCCTCGGCGGGAGCGGCGCTCTCTGGTGCAATGTGAGCTGCCAAGACGATCGCTTCAAGACTCGCATCGGCGCGCCAGGAATGCCAACCATGAACGCACGCTCGAGTCGCACGCGAGCGCCATTGCGATCGAGACCGCTTTCGTTTCTCCATGTTGCGTGAAGCACTTGCGTTGCGTGAACGAGCGAGGTGTTGGCTGGTGAGGAGGTTAATCTCTTGTCGCGACAACGACGACGACGTCCCGCACAAGACGACACGACACACGATCAGCGATCATGGTGTTTGGACGAGGTGCTCACTAAGGCGCTTCCTTTTAAGATCGCAAGCAAAATGAGCAAAGCTGGCAAACGCACTTGTGCTGTAGTGCCGCCGATGGCAAGAGCGCAACCAGATCGCTCTTGATGTGAAGGCCAAGCGATCAATGGTCTTCGTCTACATACAAGCGAGCGCGATCTGCGCGTCTCCAAGCCACACAATTCTGGATCAGAGCCATTGCACAGTACTTCAGGCGACTTGGCGTGTGAACTTTGCCAACATGCGTGATTTTCATGACCATTTTGCGCAGCTCTAAGGACCGCACCACAGAGTTCACGCCACTGCTCGTGCTGTCTGCTGCATCGCTCGGTTCTTCGACTGCACGGTGTGTGCAAGCTCGCGAGACCAGTCAAAGCGAGCTCGCCCCCTTTGTCGATCGCGGCGTGTGTATGCGCATCGTGTTTGCCGACTTGCCGACTTGCAATGGCATCGCCCTGCTCTTGAAGATCGGGCCGCTAAATCGGATCGGTTCGTTTGGGCGTTTGACCGCCGACTGGGTTTGTTCGCTGGTTCTTTTCGGCTTGCGTGGTTGGTTGGTTGGTGCGCGGCCGTGCCGCTGCTGCTGCTGCGGCTGCTGCTGCGGGAGGCGCTAGAGGCGCTGCTGTCTTTCCTTTCTTTTCCTCACCGTCGCCCTCGTCCTCGCCTTCGTCTGCAAGGAGGAGGAGGAGGGAGCCGGTCGCTCGCTTTGGCAGCGACTCTGTGGTGCCGCCGCCACTCACTGCAGTGCTCAAACACACACGCACGCACAGACACAAATCGACACAGACACCTCTCGCGTATCGTTGCGCGTGAGCTGCAGCTCTAGAGCGACTTGAGCGCGGCGTGCTCGCGCCGCTTGGATAGCGAGCGAGCAAGCAGAACACACAGTCGGTGTGACTTTGAGTTGGAGTGGGGTGGTGGTTGATCGTTTGATTGGTGTGGCTGTGTGTGCAATGATGGATCCGATCCGCCGGCGCTGATTGGCGGACTCCATTCTATATCGCTTTGGCGGGTCCACTGTGTGATCGCGCAGGTGTGATGGCGCCGATTCTGAGTGCCGTGTGAAGCACGAGACGACAGGATCATGGCGTCCATGGCGGTTCTGCTGCTGCAATTGTCGCTGCTGGCTTTGCCAGCGTCGCTCATGAGGAGGGCGTGAAGGACATCGAGGTCATTGCGATCGCGCGCTGCTGCATGCATTACACCCCGCGGTCACTGGCTTGCTCTCGCTAGCTCGGAGTGGCGACGGATGCGATGCGCGTCGCCGCCGTCTGGAGACGAACGTGGCGCCACGACGACAGCTTTCGATTCGTCGCGCGCGCACACGATACGGATGCTGGTTGTTGACAGGTGCGCGCCCGTTTCTGCTAGGCCGCCCGCAAGAAAAAGAAGCGTGGTGTGCGCATCCCCTCGCTCGCCTGTCGTCGTCGTCGAGCACAGGCGCACAACGCAACACATCGCGAGTCTCGAGCGAGCAGAACAGAGCAGCGCCGCGGCGCAAGCAAGCGTGTTTGACTCGGGGATTGTATGCGCCGATCCTCGTTGCAACACACCACGTTTTGTGCTCTGCCAACTCGAGCCTAACGCCGCACCAGCTGACAGCAACAAAAACAAAAGGAGAGTGCCTATTGCGACCGATTGGTAAACAAATTTCATCCGGACAAGAATTGATGTATACAATCTCGGATTTTCATTGTTTGAGAACGAAGCTGTGCCGAAGGCGCGTAGGGTTTCACACAGGAGAACTGCCCGCCGCAGGCGCTAGGGTCACACTGGCGTAGTCGCTGGCCCGCCGCAGGCGCTAGGGTTTTCACGGGAGTAAGGGTTGCGCGAAGCGCGGGGGGGGGTTTAGTGGGGTATAGTTTTTTACCAGGGTATACAGTGAATAGGTTAATAATATACGTATACCCCTGGCCTTTCTCGTAGCCCAATCGGTCGCAGTATCAAGTGCCAAACAAAAGACTGAGACGATCGCGACGGCGGTGCTGCTGCGTTGCCCCGCATTGCCCCACCAAGTGAAGTGAAAGCGCGCTCACTCGTCAGCAAGCACACAGCACCACCGCCCGAGCGAGTGCGCGCACATGCACGCGATCGACCGATCAGTCGGTCTCTGCTTGTCTTGAAATTGCAAGCGCGCGCTGTTAACATCGTCGCTCGACGACAGTGGCGGCGACGGCGCTCGTTGTTGTTGCCTGCCAACAATGCAGTCGCTTTGAAGTGTGTTTGCTCTCGGAGTGCTCGCTCACTTGCTTTGGTTTCGTTTGTGTGGACTCTTGGCGCGAGCATGGCGGTCTCGTACCTAGTTTACCTAGAGCTTCGCTCGCGAGTCCTCGAGGTCTAGCCCAAGTGCCTGCTTGCTTTGATTGTGTGTTCCAAGTTCCGATGAGCTCGGGCACCTCGAGGAGGAGAGATGACCTCGCTCGCTCGCTATCAGATCCTTGACCGAGCAAAGCGAACGAGAGAGCGGGCACAGGCGAGGCTCTGAGCGCTCTGCGTGCGCACTCGCGAGTGGATTGCAGCGAGCGAGCTGCTGTTTTCGTGGCAGGCAGAGCTCGCTGTTGCTTTTGCCTTTTGCTATGGTTTGCTTGTTTGGTCGCGCTGTTCTGTTTTCAAAAGCGCTGCAACAAGCAAGCGTGAACGTGAGATTGAGAGAGTCTCTCGCGAAGACTCTCGCGGCCGGCCGCGAGTCGAGTTTGACTTGTCAGTCAGTCAGTCAGTCCGTCAGCGCAGACGCGCGAGAGCCGGGGCGCGCTCGTTTGCGCGGAGCGAGAGGGGGCGAGCAGCGAGGAGAGATGACCCGCCCGCGTTGTGCAAGAGCGCAAGTGTGCAAGAGACAGCCGATTCGTTTCGTCGTCGGTGTCGTCGAGACCAGCGAGCGAGACCAGCAATAAGGAGGAGGGATGACCCGCCGGCGCCGCAGCGGGATGCGCTCGCAAAATCCGCAAGTCGCTCGCGACTCGCTCTCTCGAGACTCTCGGTCGCGGCGGAGTTGCACGCGCTCACGCTCGCTCACGCGCGAGAGCGAGTCGATCGACAGGCCAGCGCGCACCAGGGATATCATGTGCGGTGTGATATATCGGGTCGCCGCGGCCAGAACTGACTGGCGAATTGTATAGCGCCAGCGCGCACTTTCAGCACCAGCGCGCACTTTCAGCACCGGCGCGCGCAGACTCGCTCACTGAGCCAGCCGCAGCAGACTGCCGACTGCCGACTGCGTTGTGACTCGACTCGACTCGACTTGCGAGCGAGCGAGCGAGCGAGCGAGGTCAACCCTCCTTGTCCGGTTAGCTCACTCGCTCGCCTCGCGTCTGCCAACACAACAACAACAGCAACAACAGCAATTGAGCCAACCAGCGCCTTGATGATGGCTGAGCTCCGCACTGGTTTGTTCGCTCGCTTGTGCTCTGTTTGCATCGCTTGGTGGCTTGGCACGCTCGGCCACACGGCCGCCGCAGACAGCTGGTCGCACCACCCGCTCGCTCTCTCGTCTCTCGTCTCGATCGATCGCCTCTCTCTCGCTCGCTACGTTCTCTCTCATCACATCACGCACTCGCATCACTCACACACACCGCACACTCACTCGCTCGCTCGCTCGTCTTCGTATTTGGTGCTGCTGCCTTCGTCCTCGTGTGAGTGAACGAGCGAACGAACCCGAGCCCAGACCCCGTCTGTTCGTCTGTCAGTCTGTCCGTCTGCGCGCGCCGTTGCTGCTCGCCGTCGCTGTCGCCGACACCGATCGACGCCGATCGGGACATCGCACACTCTCGGGTGCTGTTCGCTCTCACTTTCCAATTTGCCAGCTCGGCGACTCAAGCAAGCTCGCAGCAAGTTTGACCCCCAGTTAGCAGCGTCACGCACCATGGCGTCCAAGATGGACATCGTCGAGCGCGTCTCGTACATCTCGTCGGCCACGAAGGCCAAGGAGGACGGCTACACAGGCGTCGCGACCCCGGGCGACATCGAGGGCGGTGCGCTCCGTGAAGGTGGCGCGCCGAACATTTGGGGCAAGGACTACATCGGTCTGCTCATCCAGTACATGGCGGTCGGCATGATCTACGGCACGCTCCCGGGCACGGTCTACCCGTTCCTGAACAACTATTTGCACATGGAAGGCACGCAGGTGGTGTCGGCGCGTGTGCTGCTCAACTTGCCGTGGTCGTTCAAGGTCGTGTACGGCATTCTCTCGGACTGCTTCCCGATCTTCGGCTACCGTCGCCGTCCGGCCATGATGATCGGCTGGTTCGTCTGCTTCCTCATGCTCCTCATCATGGCGTGCATGAAGTCTGGCAAGCCGTACCTGCTCGACCCGAAGAACTCGAAGCTCAAGATCAAGGAGTTCTCGGACGAGGAGAAGCCCAACTACTGGAACCTCGACGCGCCGGACACGGGCGGCAAGTTCATCATCATGATGATGTTCGCGGCGATCGGCTACGTCGGCGCTGACGTTGCAGCAGATGCCGTTGTCGTGGAGCTTGCGCAGCGCGAGCCGGAGTCGGTGCGCGGCACGACGCAGACGACGATCTACATGATGCGCACGATCTTCGTGACGATCTCGGGCATCCTCACCGGCTTTGCGTTCAACGGCAAGAACTACGGCGGCGACTTTGACTTCTCGATCTCGTTCCCACAGCTCATGCTCATTCTCGCGATCTTCTGCCTGCCGGTGATCCCGCTCACGTGGTTCTTCATCAAGGAGGAGAAGCACCCGGGCGTGGTGTTCAAGGACTACATCAACGAGTTCTGGCAGCTCCTCCAGACGCGTCCGATGTACCAGGTCATCGCGTACAAGTTCTTCTCGGGCATCTTTGAGAACTTCACGATTACGTGCGCGGACCCGATGCAGGAGGTGTGGGCCAAGGCCACGCCGCTCAACGACCGCATCTTGTCGATCGTCGGCAACGCCATCTTTGCGCTCACGCTCTTCTGCACGGGCAAGTACGGTCTCCACTGGAACTGGCGGTGGATGCACTTCATCACGATCGTGATCGTGACGGTCATGGACTCGATCGTGACGCTCCTCACGACGTGGGACATCGTGCGCAACCAGTGGTTCTGGCTCGGCGTGCCGGTCGTCGAGAACTTGCCGAGCGGTGTGGGTTTCATCATTGCGACGTACGTCGTGGTGGAGCTCGCCGGCGAGGGCAATGAGGGTGCGGTGTACGGTCTCGTGACGACGGTGTCGAACCTGTCGTCGCCGTTCGCGAGCACGATCACGAAGAACGTGAACGCGGGCTTCAAGGTCACGAGCGACGACATTGCGCTCGACATACACGAGGTCCGCATGGACGTGACGTACGTGCTGATCATCCGCTACGTGGTGAACCTCCTCGGTCTGTGCTTCCTGCCGCTGCTGCCGTCGCAGAAGGCGGAGACGCAGGAGCTCAAGCGCAACGGTGGCAAGAGCAAGTACTTTGGCGCGTTCACGATCTTCTACGTCATCTTCGCGCTCTGCTGGTCGGTCATGGTGAACGTCATGTCGATCTACCCGTCGACCAAGTGCCTCAAGCTCGTGGGCGGCCGTGGCTGTGGCAAGAAGTAAGTGAGTGTGTGCGCGCGGCGTCGTTGCTGTCTGTGCTTTATCCCGTCGTGGGATACGAGTCGAGTCGAGTCGAGTCTGCGGCTTGTCGTCAAGTCATGTCTTGGCCGCGAGCGCGAGTGCAGCGCTGTAGATCCGATTCTGTCGCTTTTGTAATGAATGCGTTGCTTCACTAGTACTTCTGCTGTTCGCTCGCTCTTGAGTTTGCGGGAGTGTGCTCTCACTTGTGTGCTCTCTGTTGCGTCCGCACGCTTGCGCTTGCTGCTGCCATTTCCTTTGCTCCTCTCGTTGCCTGTGCTTTCGGATTGCACTTGCACTTGCTCCCGGATTGCCCGTGCTCTCGAACTGGGATTGTCTGTCTGTTAGCTCTGCTCGGCTCTCCATGGTTCATCGACCTGGATCTCCATCGCCTTGGAACTCTTCATCGACGCAGCGATTCATCTCCCCTCCTCAACACATCAACTTTCCAACATCCCAACATCGCTTCATCTCGCCATCGCGCCCGCTTGCTATCGTGCTGGACCTCTCTGTTGCTCCATCGCGACGATGCTCCACTAGCCCAATCTCTGATGTTGTTCGCTCGGCATGGCCGAGATGCCGATGTCGAGACTTGCACCTGCGTCGATGCCAATACCAAACTCGAGTAGTGTTGCCTTTGCCCGCTCGATTGACTAGTTGGTTGGTCTGATGGTTGGCTAGCTGGGTGGTTAGTTTGCTGGTCGATGTTGGTCGAAAGGTTAGTTTGCGAGGAGTAGACAGGTTGACTGCTCTTGCTCTTGCTCTTGCTCTTGCTCTTGCTCTTGCTCTGCTCTTGCTCTTGCTCTTGCTCTTGCTCTTGCTCTTGCTCTTGCTCTTGCTCTTGCTCTTGCTCTTGCTCTTGCTCTTGCTCTTGCTCTTGCTCTTGCTCTTGCTCTTGCTCTTGCTCTTGCTCTTGCTCTTGCTCTTGCTCTTGCTCTTGCTCTTGCTCTTGCTCTTGCTCTTGCTCTTGCTCTTGCTCTTGCTCTTGCTCTTGCTCTTGCTCTTGCTCTTGCTCTTGCTCTTGCTCTTGCTCTTGCTCTTGCTCTTGCTCTTGCTCTTGCTCTTGCTCTTGCTCTTGCTCTTGCTCTTGCTCTTGCTCTTGCTCTTGCTCTTGCTCTTGCTCTTGCTCTTGCTCTTGCTCTTGCTCTTGCTCTTGCTCTTGCTCTTGCTCTTGCTCTTGCTCTTGCTCTTGCTCTTGCTCTTGCTCTTGCTCTTGCTCTTGCTCTTGCTCTTGCTCTTGCTCTTGCTCTTGCTCTTGCTCTTGCTCTTGCTCTTGCTCTTGCTCTTGCTCTTGCTCTTGCTCTTGCTCTTGCTCTTGCGAGAAGAAGTATGAGAAAAGATGCGTGAGTTCGTTCGAGCCAAGGAGTAGTAGTCAAGTCGCCTTCGAGCCAATCGAGTGGACAAGTCGCTCTCTCGAGTCGCAGTTGTGGTCGTATTGGCAAGACAAGCAACAGGCGATGTCCATGACCAGAGCGCACACATATTGGCACAAGCCACGCAAGAGGAACGAACTGCTGGAGCCGAAGGGAAACGATGCTGGGGACATCCCATCCACGATCTGGTGCAAGCAAACGAGAGCGAGATCGAAAGCGAGCACCCGACTCGACTCGACGATGGCAATGGACTCACGAGCAACAGAGCGTGCAAGATTGACAGTGTACCGCAACGTCGAGACCAAGGTCAAGATCAAAATCAGGTCAAGTTGCTGCTCTTGCTGGCGATGTTGTTGGTGCTCGTACTGCATGCGACGGTAGTGGCGATCTTGCTCTTACTCTCGCATTCGGTCTTACTCTCGCTCTTGCTCTTGCTTTGGTCTTGCTCTAGCTTTGGTCTCTTTTGCTCTTGTTCCTCATTCGTTCTCTCTTGTTGCCTCTCGTGCTCGCGAGTGCTTTCAAGAAAGCTGTACTACTAGTACGTAGTAGACGTAGAATCGAAGCGACCACTCCGTGCTGCAACACCAGACCACGCATGAACACTGTGTGTTGTGTGTGTCTGTCAATGCACAAGAGAAGGAGAACGGAAGGAAGGAAGACAGAAAGGAGACGACAGAACGAGCTCGTGTGTCGTCACGATCAAGCGTGTCTGTCCTGTCAATCGTTTGGCTTCTGCTGATCATTGTTGTTGTTGTTGTTGTTGTTGTTGTTGTTGTTGTTGTTGAGACCACAGTCATGCTTGGACGCTCGTCGAGGTTGCTATTACTACTGCACTACTACTAGTACATAGGATCTGACCTTGGTGATTCTTCATGTCAGTGGCAGTCAGCACTGATTCTGTTGCTGGTATTGCTTGTGTACACCCGTGCGGTGTAGTGCTGGCACGTGTATGTGTGTGTGAGAGAGAGAGAGAGAGCTAGTGCAAACTAACGACTGAGAGAGTGAGTTGTGAGAGAAAGAGAGTGCCAGGAGCAAGCAACACACAACACAACTCGCTTGGTTTGGTCTTTTCGTAGACTGAACTTGGGAAAATGTACTTGGGAAATGTACTTGGGAAAATGAGCCAAACGAATGGGCGAAGCTGAAACGCGATATCATATCAATCGCGTTTCTTGTTGTTTTGAAAGCGATGTGGTTTGAACCAGTGGTTGAAACCAGATCGATTTCTGAACGAGCAACTGTACCGATACATTGCAACTATATTAGTATACAAAAGCCAATTGATCAAACGATGCAGCTTTTACTGGACGCTCGCTCGTAAAAAGCAACCACACCTCTGCCACACCAGAATTACGCGCATTTTGATCGCATTTGATTGGCTCATTGTCTGCCACACTTCTGCCACACCAGATTGCTACACTTTTACCATATTTTGAGCAAAGTTAGTATGTATTCAAACGCGTTTGTTGTCAATTGAAAGGAAATTGACAATATTTGGCCAAACCCCAAAATGCCACATTTGTTTTGAAGTGTCAGAAACGCAACAAGAAAAAAGCAAGCGACGAGCTCAAATATACACAGTTTGATAGGCTGCTCTCTTTCTGTGTGAACGCAACACAGATCAGTCTTCAGCTGTCAAAGCTCAACCCTCAGCTCCAAGCTCTCCAAGCTCTAAGCTCAGCGCTCACCTCCAGGCCCAAAGCACTCACCTCCAAGCTCCAACGCTGTCGCACACGCCACGTCCAAGACGACAGCGCTGCAAGCAAGCACGCACACAGGTGTCACTGCGTGTGTGTTTGGCCGTACACAAGCTCAGATGTCTGAGATGCCTGCGCTTCCTAACGCAAACTGCGCGTTGGTACGAGTGGTGCGACGCCACCGAGTACGCGCTACTGCTGCACTTGCGCGTGGACGACTCGAGCGGTCAAGCTCGCGATCAGCAGAGAGGCAGGGAACACTTGAGCTCCACGAGGTGTGTTTGGGATTGGGGAAGGGAAAGCCTCTAGAGGCACAAAACCCACCCGTGGAGAGAGACGTAGTGATGCACACGACACTACCAACTACGCGCATGTCCTGACCACTACTCCGAGCGATCTCTAGAGCCTCGTCTAGAATCACTCTCAGTGGCTGTCTGCGCTACTTTCTCATACTCTTCGTGACTGCACTCGACCAAGCACAGAGTTGCAAACGCACCTGCGACTGCGCGTGCTGCTCGACTAGAGCTGTACCTCGCGCAATCGCCATACTCCCACCCAACTCGTGCTTGTCGCGGTGCTCTTGCGCTAGTTGTCGTTCTTGTAGTGATTGAGCAGCTGCTCGACGTCCACGACTCCAAGTCGCCCGCGCAGCTTGGCAAACTGTGGTCCTGGTAGTGACTTCGTCAGAACGTCAGCCACCATGTCCTCGCTTGCACAGTACTCGACCTTGAACTCGCCTTGTTCGGCCTGTTGCCGGACTTTGTGGAACTTGAGATCAACGCTCGTCGCCTTGTATGTCTTGTTGCTGCCTGCAAATACTGCGATCGTGCTCGTGTTGTCTTGGTGCAGCGTCGACTGGACATGCGCAACGTCCAGCTCCGTGCACATGCTGTGCAAACGCGTCAGCTCACTCGTGCACATGCTTACAGCGACAAACTCCGCTGCACACGTGTCTTCTGCTACGACGCTCTGCTGCTTGCTTCGGTATGCGACTGTGTTCCCGTCCACTTGAAGCACGTATCCAGTGATCGAGCGGCGCGTGTCAACGTCGTTGCCGAGGTCTGCGTCTGCAAACGCATCGATCTTGATCTCCTTCGTGTCACCATTGCTCTTCACGAACACGAGACCGAACGTGCGCGTGCCGCGCAGGTAACGTAGCACGCGCTTCGCCATGATGCAGTGCTCGTCCGTGTACGCCTCGAGATGCTTGGACAGCTCACGCACGGCATTCGCGATGTCCGGGCGCGTGCACCGTACCAAGTACTGCAAAGAACCGACGATCTCGCGATACGGGATGTCGCGCGACTTGATGCTGTTGCTGGCTGCTTCCGTCTGAGACTTCGCCTTGCCAACGACTTGTGGCGTCCGCACTGCCTTGCTGTTCTTCATCCCGAACTTCTCGAGCACCTTGTCGATGTACGCCGTCTGCGTGAGCGCAATGAGCTTCAACGGCACGCGGCGGACCTCCATGGCAAGCAAGTGCCGAACCGCGCCCAAGTCCTTGAGTTCAAACTTCGCGCCGAGTTCACACACGACCTTGTCGATCGTCTCGTTCTGTGCTGCCGCAACCAGCAAGTCGTCAACGTAGACCGTGACGTAGACGACCACTTCTCCCACCTTGCGGCAGTACAGACCGACGTCCATGTGCAGCCGAACGAACCCGATCGCCACCATGTGCGCGTGAAGCGCGCTGTGCCAGACTCGCGGCGCTTGCCGAAGTCCGTACAAACTCTTCCGAAGCGCGCACACGCGACCAGTCCCGTCACCGAAGCACTTTGGCTGCTTCATCACCAACTTGTGCTCGGTCATGTCACTGTTCAGGAACGCCGTGACAAAGTCCACGTGCCGACACTCCAAGTCGAACTTCACCGCGAGCGCCAGGATGAAGCGAACCGTGTCGTAACGAACGACTGGTGCGTACACGTCCAGGAAGTCGATGCGACGCCGCTGCATGTTGCCGCAAACCACAAGTCGAGCTTTGCGACGAATCACGCTGCCCTTCTCATCGCACTTCCGCGACAGCACCCACTTGCACGACAGCGGCTTGACGTGTCTCGGCGGGTCGACGAGCTGCCATGTGCGGTTCTTCACCAACGCCTGTAGCTCGGTCTTCATCGCCGACAACCACTGCTCTCTCTCACTCGACGGCAGTGCCTCTTCCACCGTCGTCGGCGTGAGCACTGCGCTGACAGCAAAGATCTTGGGCATGCGACCAATATAGTCCTGCATCCATGCTGGGTGGCGCCGAGCTCGACCCGATCGTCGTGGACCACCTTGATCTTCATCACTGCTGTCGCCATCACTTTGCGCTGCAACACTAGACGTGCCGTCACCTCGAGCTCCACCCGGACGCTGTGCTCCGGTCTGCTCGTCTTGGTCACCGCCACTCGCTTGACCTTGCACGCCTGTTGCTCCCACCGACGCGGCGCTTCCAAACTGCACGCGTCTGTAACCTGGACCCGAGTCACCGTCCGACGAGCTGTCACCAGTGTCTCCTCGTCCGAGATCGAACGCCTCGTCGTCCCACGAGTCGTCAGCGTTGCCATCGATCTTCACTTCTTCATCCACGACAGATCGCGATGCAGCTCCCAGCTGCCGCGAGCCTCTGCCTGGTACCCCACGTTGCTGAGCGAGCAACTCCCACGTTGCTTCACCTTCGTCACCGTCGTCCCACGACGTCTGAACCACAGCACGCGCTCCCACCGCCTTGCTGCACCGCACTCTCTTGCTCGCTCTGGCACTTGACTCGTCGGCGACACCAACTCGTCCACTGCCACCGTCTTGTTCCTTGTCACGGGAGTGTTCTCCGTGACGTAGCTTACACGTGGTCTTACGAGGAAGCGATGTGGTGAAGCGCAGAGGGATTGCGCTGAACTCGGTATTTTCAACTCTGAGGTTTTTGTATTAGGATCATGTATAGTGGTGAAAGTGAGGGAGCTAACCTAAATAGTGAGCTGTCTGATGGGACGACCAGGGTCGTCCAGAAATCAGGTTGAGCCACTAATTGGGTGTCTGCTGTGCTACTTCGTACTTAGCACAGCAACCCCGTTACACCATCCCCCACACAAGCTTGCAGACACGCAAGCGAAAAAAAGCAAAAGCACACAAGAAGAAGCAACACGACGCGCACACGTGGCGCGACGCAGAGAGCAACAGCAGCGACGACCTCGAAGACCATGCAGCACGGCGACGAGAGCCGAGCTATGTGCGACGCCTGCCGCCAGCCTCTGCCGAGCTCGAGCGTGATCGCAGCGACGGCGACATACGCCGACGCGCTTCGCCGACTGTCGTTGTACGACTGCAACACTGTGCGTGACTCCCTGGCGACGAGGAGCTCGCCGACATGTGGCGCCGATGGCGCCAGTCGCGCGGCAAGACCATCACGACGACCAGCCAGGTGACGAAGGGGGCGCTCGACGAGTCGTGGACGCGCTTTGTCGCGCGTTGGAACCTGGAGCCAGGCATGGCGCTCGCCCTCGAGCGCCGCGAGTCCCAGCACGGACGATACCATCTCGGCGAGCTCGCCGAGCGTGTGTGCTCTGCGTCGTGGGACGCAGACCGGCCGTGCTGCTTCGTGCACGTCGTCGCGTACTGCCGCATCTGCGCGCACCGCGAGAAGCCGACGCTCGAGCAGTGGGAAGCGATGCTCGCGGAGTATCCGCTCGACGAAGACGAGAAGGCTCTCCTCGCCCAGTATCGACGCCGCGGCGTCTCGCCACCACGTCGCTCGCACGCGCGCGCGCTCTCGCTCATCGTCTCCGTCTCGTCGCGCGACAAGCGCGCGTTCTTTGTCTCGAGGGCGCAGCCCGCGCGCTCCCCCAGCGCGCGCTTCGCGCGCTCGCAGGAGAGGCATGTGGCGTGGCAAGAGCCGAGACGATCGCGTTCACGCTCTCGGTCGCGTGGTCGCGCGCGCGCGCCGTCGCCTTGGCGCGAGCAGTGGCCTCGTACGCCGTCACCAAGTCGGGGACATCCTCGAGCAGCGTGGCGCGAGGCTCCCACGAGTCACTGGCCGAGTCGAAGCCCAGCCAGCGAACGCGATACTCGCGGCGACTGGCACCGCGACCGCGGTCGCGGTGTTCAAGCAGACGATCGACGATCCAGCGCGGATGACCCGCGCTGTCAACAAGCGGCGGCGGACCATCGCGGCGGAACGTGGCGCGACGAGACGACAGTCGCGCCTGTGCCTGATCGGCTGGAGATGGTGTCGCACGACGCCGACGTTGCTCTGAGCCGCGCCGATGACGCCATTGCGGAGGCGGATCGACTCGACCAAGAGGTTGCTGCGCTTCGAGCGCAGCTGGCGAAGGTCGTTCAAGCGAACGAGGCTCTTCGCGCGGACAATCGGGCGTTCCGCGCGGGTCAGACGCCGCCAAGCGCTTTGACGAAGCCGCGTCCTCGTCACGTCGGGTCGCGCTTCGAGCCTGGCGAGGCAGCTCGTCCGTAGGGGGCATAGCCGGTACATAGCGCTTTAAGCGCCCGACATAGAATGTCGGGTGCAGACGTAATGCACTTGGCATGTCGAGTGTGTACGCCTCGCCTTTGCATCGTACGATCGTGAACGGACCGATGAAGCGCGGCGCGAGTTTGGTCGCGCCAAGGTTCGTGACAGAACCAGGTGCAATGCTGGACGCCGATAGCAAAACACGGTCACCGACCGCGAACTTCTCGAAGTTCTTGCGCCCACGCTGGTCGGCTGCGGTTTTCTGTCGATCGACTGCTGCGGCGACTGCATCGCGCACAAAGCGAGCGACAGACTCGCGCTTTTGAACGAACCCGAGCACACGATCCTCGTCGATCGTAGTTGAATGCGTGGATGGTTTGTCCGCGCCAGTGCGCGTGGTGATGGCGATCGCGCGTCGCGACGGCGCGATGAGTGCCGCGTTCACCCAAGCCGTCGCTTCGTTTGGTGACATCGCGACTGTGCAGCGCGCGGACCGGTCACCGCACGAGCTCTTCTCTTTTGCTGAAGGAGCGCCGCCTTGCGATACCGATGTACTAGGTGTCCCTCCCCCTTCAAGAGAGCCGCCGTTGTCAAAGCCAAGAACCGCAGGAACGCGCGGATGACGCGCGTTGTTGATGAAGAACGGCGTGTGGCCAGTGGACTCGTGCACCGCGTTGTTGATCGCAAACTCGACTATCGGCAACAGCGCGCTCCACGACGTGTGCGACGACGCATAACTGCGCAGCACGTCCTCGACGACACGGTTGACGCGCTCGGTCTGCCCGTCGGTCTCTGGGTGCGACGCGGTCGACATGAGCAGCCGCGTCCCGAGGAGCTGGAAGAGGCGATCCCAGAACGATGCCGTGAAGCGCGGGTCGCGGTCAGAGACGATCGACGTTGGCATGCCATGGTGCCGATACACCATGGAGAGGAAGAGCTCAGCTGTCTCCTGCGCGGTGATGCCGACCGCGACTGGCGCAAGGTGTGTCATCTTGCTGAAGCGATCGACAACCACAAAAATGCCCGTGCGACCAGCTTGATCACGAGGCAGCCCGAAGATGAAGTCCATGCTCACGGATCGCCAGGCGTCCGCGGCGATTGGGAGGGGCTGCAACGGGGCTTGCGACGACTGCGCGGGCTTCACGCGCTGACAAGTCTCGCACGACCGAACCCACTTGCGCACCCACTTGTACATGTGGGGCCAGTAGAAGTCGCGTGCAAGAGCGAGATACGTCTTCTCGCGGCCAAGGTGACCGCCAGGCGCAGCGTCATGGTACTCGTGCAAGATACGAGCGCGCAGGTCGTCGTCGAGCGGCACGACGACGCGAGGGCTGTCGAAGCGATCGATCTGGTACTTGAGCAAGTCGCCGGATACCGAGAAGCGCGGTGCTTGACTCCGCGCTGAAGGCGTCAGCTGCAGCAGCGCCGACGGAGACGGGTCTCGACAGTACTTGAGCATTGCGGCGCACGACGGGTCGCGGGAGTACGCCGCGGCGATCTCATCTCGAAGCGGGCTCACAGCTGTCGACGTTGTCGCGCTTATACCAAGCGCGACACACGCGCTGCACTCTTCGTCGTCATCATCGACAGCGTGTTGCGGCGAGTCGGGTCGCGGGTCGTAATCGGGACGCCGCGACAGTGCGTCAGCGATGATGTTCGTCGCGCCCGGCTTGTAGAAGACGACGAAGTTGTACTCGGCGAAGAACGACAGCCAGCGCGCCATGCGCTGGCTCAAATGCGGCGACTTTGTCGCGGTTCGGAGAGACGCGTGGTCGGTGTAGATCGCGAACGTCTGCTCACCCAGCAGATACACGCGGAACTTCACCAACGCGTAGCGCATCGCGAGCAGCTCCTTGTCGTGCACGGGGTAGTTGCGCTCCGCTGGCTTCAGCTGCCGCGACTGGAAGCTGACGACGCGCTCCTGTCCCTCGGCGCCATGCTGCATGAGCGCGCAGCCGATTGCGAAGTCGCTTGCGTCGCAAACGACGTGGAACGCCTTGGCGTGATCCGCCAGTGCAAGAACCGGCGCGGTGGAGAGCCGCGTCTTGACGTCATCAAACGCTGTCTGGTGCTCGCGACGCCACTCCCACGTGGCGTCTTTCTTCAACAACTGCGAGAGTGGGAAGATGACGGACGCGAAGTCTTTCGCGTAATGATGAAGGTAGTTCGCCAGCCCAAGCCACTGCCGGAGCTCCTTTTGGTCGCGAGGTACCGGCCACGCGACGATCGAAGCCACCTTCTCTGGATCAGCGCGGACGCCGTCCGCGCTCACGTAGCTGCCGAGCACTGGGATCTCGGGAGCGCAGAAGATGCACTTCTTCAAGTTGGCGTACAGCTTGTTCTCGCGCATGGCTTCGAACACCTTGCGCAAGTGCCCGAGATGGACGTCCAGGTCTGTCGCGCCCTCGGTGGCGCGACTGTGCACGAAGATGTCGTCAAAGTAGCTTGGGGCAAAGTCGCGCAGCGGGCGAAGCACGTGCGACACCATGCGGTTGAACGTGGCAGGGGCGTTCTTCAGCCCCTGCGGCATCACCAGCCACTCCCAGAGCATGCCGCTGGGAGTACTGACTGCCGTCAGCGGAACATCGGACTCGCGCATGAGGATCTGGTAGAAGCCGTCGGTGAGATCGATGGTACTAAAGATCGTGCTGCCAGACATGGTGTCGAGGACCATGTCCTTGCGCGGGATCGGCGTCTGTGCTGGGATCGTCGCGTCGTTGAGCTTGTTGAACGCGTGGACGATGCGCCATCCTCCAGTCGCCTTTTTCACGCAGAACGTTGGACTCGAGTGCGGTGATGTCGACTCGCGGACATGGCCGGCGGCTCGCCGGCCTTCGAAGAACGCGTCGATCGCTTCGACTTGATCGCGAGGCAGCGGTCACTGCCGCGTCACGCAGTACTTCGCTCCGGGCACGAGATCGATCTCGTGTCGCACGCCCCTGTCCGCCGGAAGCACCGGTGGAATGGTGTCAGGAAAGATGTCGGAGAACTTGCGGGCGAGATCCAGGACGGGATTTCCAGAGGCTTCGAGCTCGCTCCATGACTGCGCAGCGTAGCGTTCTTCGCGAGCGGACTTCGGCTCTGCTCCGGCAGGCCGCTCGCTGACAACAACCGCAGGATCCGCTGGGTCGATCACGACGGCGCACAGTTGCTCGATGTGGCCGAGTTTGATCTCGCTGAGCATGTTCTTCCAAGACATCACAGGCAGCCGAGTGAGTTCGGCTGCTGCGCGTGGTGGGGATGCGACCTTCATGCCGTGGCGCGGCGGGCCGTGACCAGTCATGTTGACGACGTGGATCGTATCGAACGTCGGCGCCGGCGCGACGGGCCAAGCCGGCGCGTGTGGATGTCTCTCGCGCGCCTGAGACGCTGGAGCGCGAGCCACTGCTCGTGCTGTGTCGGCTTTGGAACGGCCGGGGGCCTCTCCGCTTCTCGCCGCAGGATCGGTCTGCTTCCTGCGGCACACTGTGACCCACTGGTCATCAGCGATCTCTTGTCTCGTTGGCGTGGCGCACGGTACGTTGCAGCAAACCGCGCACGAAAGGCCATCGCTCACTTCGTGCGGGTTGAGGGTCGTGGAGTCCGGGTCCACGACAGCCACGTGCGGCCAGGCGCTCGCGCAATCGCTCAAGTGAGCGAGAACACCGTCGACGTCGATGTCGCGCGGCTTTACAGTGCGACTCAGCCAGTCAATGTCAGGCCGGTGGCGCGCCAGCCACGCCATTCCAAAGATGCAGTCGAACGAGCCGCCGAGGTCGACGACGAGGAACGTGTCGGTGCTCTTGAATCCGTCGAACTCATACTGGAACTCGACCGATCGCCGCGGGAGCGACCGTGGCTCGCCGTCTGCGAACTTGACGATCATCGCACCTGGTTGCTCGCGGGCGCGCACCCGCGAGGCCAGGAGCTTCAAAGACTCGGCTCGGACGAAGTTGTTCGTCGCACCGGAGTCGACGAGGGCGCGAAGTGATCGCTTCGCGCCGGCGACATGCAAGCTGAGTACGATCAGTCGCTTGTCGCTGCTTGAGGAGGTGGCAAAGAGCTGCGCATGAAGCGCGGCGTTGGAGGGGCTAGCAGAAGGTGACGCCACCGGAGGCACGTTCCGCTGGATGAGCCCAGTAGGTCGCCCTGCACCTACTGGGAGCCCGCGTTTTTTGCATGCGCGGGCTGCTCGGACTCGTCTTCGACCTCAGCAGTAGCAAGTACTGGAGCTGGCTCGCGGCACACCGACGCGCGATGACCGACCTTACGGCAGCGAAAGCAAATGAGCTGCTTGTTGCTTGTTCCACTGCGTCGGTTGCCGTTGCCGTTGCCGTTACCACTGCTGGCGCGCTGCGGGGTTGCGTCGTGCTCGATCGCGTCGATCTCCATCGGCTCGGCGCCGTTGTCAGCTCGCGGGACGACCGCGTGGTGGCCCCGCGAGGCGGATACGCTGAAGTCTTCGCGAATCGCGATCGCAAAAGCCTCCTCGAGCGACGCCGAAGGCTTCCGGGCCAAGTACAGACGCTGGTGTCCAGCGTTCAGACCGGAAATGAAGACATGGACTTGGATCGCCATGTCGATCGGGGCAGATGTGACGCATGAGACGAGGTGGCGAGCGCGTTGCACGTAGTCGCGCATGGACGCGCGACCTTGCTTGAGTGCGAGGAACGCAGCGCGATGATGCATCTCGTCTTGAGGCGGCTCGAAAGCGAGTCGCAGGTCGCTTTTCAGCGCGTCGAGCGTTGGGAAGCAGTTCGGGTCGGCAACAAGCCGGCCCAAAGCCCACTCCTTCGCGCGGCCACCGAGCTTGGACAGGAGGAAGTGGGTGCGCGACAGCTCGGTGGTGAGTTGTCGCGCATGGATGGCGATATCGATCTCACAAAGCCAGCGGTTCAAAGCGAGCCGGTTTGGACCTTCGCCGTTGTAGATTGTGACGTCGAGCTTGACGACGTCGCTCCTTGATGATGCCGCGGGAGTTGAGCGTCGCCGATGCGCGTCGGCGAGTTCGCGGACCATGAACTCTTGTGCAGCGGCACGTTGGTGCTCCTGCGACATCGCGGACAGCATTGCCGCGACAGCCGTCAGGCCGGACACGTCGGCGAGGCGGCGCAGCGCGTCCCACTCGTATGGCGTCAGGTGCGCGAAGTCGCTGTAGTTGAGCGACGTTCCGTTGTCACCTTCGATCGGGAGCGTGCTCATCTTGGTCGTTAGACGGACTACGAAGTGCTACCAGGTGTCACGGGAGTGTTCTCCGTGACGTAGCTTACACGTGGTCTTACGAGGAAGCGATGTGGTGAAGCGCAGAGGGATTGCGCTGAACTCGGTATTTTCAACTCTGAGGTTTTTGTATTAGGATCATGTATAGTGGTGAAAGTGAGGGAGCTAACCTAAATAGTGAGCTGTCTGATGGGACGACCAGGGTCGTCCAGAAATCAGGTTGAGCCACTAATTGGGTGTCTGCTGTGCTACTTCGTACTTAGCACAGCAACCCCGTTACACCATCCCCCACACAAGCTTGCAGACACGCAAGCGAAAAAAAGCAAAAGCACACAAGAAGAAGCAACACGACGCGCACACGTGGCGCGACGCAGAGAGCAACAGCAGCGACGACCTCGAAGACCATGCAGCACGGCGACGAGAGCCGAGCTATGTGCGACGCCTGCCGCCAGCCTCTGCCGAGCTCGAGCGTGATCGCAGCGACGGCGACATACGCCGACGCGCTTCGCCGACTGTCGCTGTACGACTGCAACACTGTGCGTGACTCCCTGGCGACGAGGAGCTCGCCGACATGTGGCGCCGATGGCGCCAGTCGCGCGGCAAGACCATCACGACGACCAGCCAGGTGACGAAGGGGGCGCTCGACGAGTCGTGGACGCGCTTTGTCGCGCGTTGGAACCTGGAGCCAGGCATGGCGCTCGCCCTCGAGCGCCGCGAGTCCCAGCACGGACGATACCATCTCGGCGAGCTCGCCGAGCGTGTGTGCTCTGCGTCGTGGGACGCAGACCGGCCGTGCTGCTTCGTGCACGTCGTCGCGTACTGTCGCATCTGCGCGCACCGCGAGAAGCCGACGCTCGAGCAGTGGGAAGCGATGCTCGCGGAGTATCCGCTCGACGAAGACGAGAAGGCTCTCCTCGCCCAGTATCGACGCCGCGGCGTCTCGCCACCACGTCGCTCGCACGCGCGCGCGCTCTCGCTCATCGTCTCCGTCTCGTCGCGCGACAAGCGCGCGTTCTTTGTCTCGAGGGCGCAGCCCGCGCGCTCCCCCAGCGCGCGCTTCGCGCGCTCGCAGGAGAGGCATGTGGCGTGGCAAGAGCCGAGACGATCGCGTTCACGCTCTCGGTCGCGTGGTCGCGCGCGCGCGCCGTCGCCTTGGCGCGAGCAGTGGCCTCGTACGCCGTCACCAAGTCGGGGACATCCTCGAGCAGCGTGGCGCGAGGCTCCCACGAGTCACTGGCCGAGTCGAAGCCCAGCCAGCGAACGCGATACTCGCGGCGACTGGCACCGCGACCGCGGTCGCGGTGTTCAAGCAGACGATCGACGATCCAGCGCGGATGACCCGCGCTGTCAACAAGCGGCGGCGGACCATCGCGGCGGAACGTGGCGCGACGAGACGACAGTCGCGCCTGTGCCTGATCGGCTGGAGATGGTGTCGCACGACGCCGACGTTGCTCTGAGCCGCGCCGATGACGCCATTGCGGAGGCGGATCGACTCGACCAAGAGGTTGCTGCGCTTCGAGCGCAGCTGGCGAAGGTCGTTCAAGCGAACGAGGCTCTTCGCGCGGACAATCGGGCGTTCCGCGCGGGTCAGACGCCGCCAAGCGCTTTGACGAAGCCGCGTCCTCGTCACGTCGGGTCGCGCTTCGAGCCTGGCGAGGCAGCTCGTCCGTAGGGGGCATAGCCGGTACATAGCGCTTTAAGCGCCCGACATAGAATGTCGGGTGCAGACGTAATGCACTTGGCATGTCGAGTGTGTACGCCTCGCCTTTGCATCGTACGATCGTGAACGGACCGATGAAGCGCGGCGCGAGTTTGGTCGCGCCAAGGTTCGTGACAGAACCAGGTGCAATGCTGGACGCCGATAGCAAAACACGGTCACCGACCGCGAACTTCTCGAAGTTCTTGCGCCCACGCTGGTCGGCTGCGGTTTTCTGTCGATCGACTGCTGCGGCGACTGCATCGCGCACAAAGCGAGCGACAGACTCGCGCTTTTGAACGAACCCGAGCACACGATCCTCGTCGATCGTAGTTGAATGCGTGGATGGTTTGTCCGCGCCAGTGCGCGTGGTGATGGCGATCGCGCGTCGCGACGGCGCGATGAGTGCCGCGTTCACCCAAGCCGTCGCTTCGTTTGGTGACATCGCGACTGTGCAGCGCGCGGACCGGTCACCGCACGAGCTCTTCTCTTTTGCTGAAGGAGCGCCGCCTTGCGATACCGATGTACTAGGTGTCCCTCCCCCTTCAAGAGAGCCGCCGTTGTCAAAGCCAAGAACCGCAGGAACGCGCGGATGACGCGCGTTGTTGATGAAGAACGGCGTGTGGCCAGTGGACTCGTGCACCGCGTTGTTGATCGCAAACTCGACTATCGGCAACAGCGCGCTCCACGACGTGTGCGACGACGCATAACTGCGCAGCACGTCCTCGACGACACGGTTGACGCGCTCGGTCTGCCCGTCGGTCTCTGGGTGCGACGCGGTCGACATGAGCAGCCGCGTCCCGAGGAGCTGGAAGAGGCGATCCCAGAACGATGCCGTGAAGCGCGGGTCGCGGTCAGAGACGATCGACGTTGGCATGCCATGGTGCCGATACACCATGGAGAGGAAGAGCTCAGCTGTCTCCTGCGCGGTGATGCCGACCGCGACTGGCGCAAGGTGTGTCATCTTGCTGAAGCGATCGACAACCACAAAAATGCCCGTGCGACCAGCTTGATCACGAGGCAGCCCGAAGATGAAGTCCATGCTCACGGATCGCCAGGCGTCCGCGGCGATTGGGAGGGGCTGCAACGGGGCTTGCGACGACTGCGCGGGCTTCACGCGCTGACAAGTCTCGCACGACCGAACCCACTTGCGCACCCACTTGTACATGTGGGGCCAGTAGAAGTCGCGTGCAAGAGCGAGATACGTCTTCTCGCGGCCAAGGTGACCGCCAGGCGCAGCGTCATGGTACTCGTGCAAGATACGAGCGCGCAGGTCGTCGTCGAGCGGCACGACGACGCGAGGGCTGTCGAAGCGATCGATCTGGTACTTGAGCAAGTCGCCGGATACCGAGAAGCGCGGTGCTTGACTCCGCGCTGAAGGCGTCAGCTGCAGCAGCGCCGACGGAGACGGGTCTCGACAGTACTTGAGCATTGCGGCGCACGACGGGTCGCGGGAGTACGCCGCGGCGATCTCATCTCGAAGCGGGCTCACAGCTGTCGACGTTGTCGCGCTTATACCAAGCGCGACACACGCGCTGCACTCTTCGTCGTCATCATCGACAGCGTGTTGCGGCGAGTCGGGTCGCGGGTCGTAATCGGGACGCCGCGACAGTGCGTCAGCGATGATGTTCGTCGCGCCCGGCTTGTAGAAGACGACGAAGTTGTACTCGGCGAAGAACGACAGCCAGCGCGCCATGCGCTGGCTCAAATGCGGCGACTTTGTCGCGGTTCGGAGAGACGCGTGGTCGGTGTAGATCGCGAACGTCTGCTCACCCAGCAGATACACGCGGAACTTCACCAACGCGTAGCGCATCGCGAGCAGCTCCTTGTCGTGCACGGGGTAGTTGCGCTCCGCTGGCTTCAGCTGCCGCGACTGGAAGCTGACGACGCGCTCCTGTCCCTCGGCGCCATGCTGCATGAGCGCGCAGCCGATTGCGAAGTCGCTTGCGTCGCAAACGACGTGGAACGCCTTGGCGTGATCCGCCAGTGCAAGAACCGGCGCGGTGGAGAGCCGCGTCTTGACGTCATCAAACGCTGTCTGGTGCTCGCGACGCCACTCCCACGTGGCGTCTTTCTTCAACAACTGCGAGAGTGGGAAGATGACGGACGCGAAGTCTTTCGCGTAATGATGAAGGTAGTTCGCCAGCCCAAGCCACTGCCGGAGCTCCTTTTGGTCGCGAGGTACCGGCCACGCGACGATCGAAGCCACCTTCTCTGGATCAGCGCGGACGCCGTCCGCGCTCACGTAGCTGCCGAGCACTGGGATCTCGGGAGCGCAGAAGATGCACTTCTTCAAGTTGGCGTACAGCTTGTTCTCGCGCATGGCTTCGAACACCTTGCGCAAGTGCCCGAGATGGACGTCCAGGTCTGTCGCGCCCTCGGTGGCGCGACTGTGCACGAAGATGTCGTCAAAGTAGCTTGGGGCAAAGTCGCGCAGCGGGCGAAGCACGTGCGACACCATGCGGTTGAACGTGGCAGGGGCGTTCTTCAGCCCCTGCGGCATCACCAGCCACTCCCAGAGCATGCCGCTGGGAGTACTGACTGCCGTCAGCGGAACATCGGACTCGCGCATGAGGATCTGGTAGAAGCCGTCGGTGAGATCGATGGTACTAAAGATCGTGCTGCCAGACATGGTGTCGAGGACCATGTCCTTGCGCGGGATCGGCGTCTGTGCTGGGATCGTCGCGTCGTTGAGCTTGTTGAACGCGTGGACGATGCGCCATCCTCCAGTCGCCTTTTTCACGCAGAACGTTGGACTCGAGTGCGGTGATGTCGACTCGCGGACATGGCCGGCGGCTCGCCGGCCTTCGAAGAACGCGTCGATCGCTTCGACTTGATCGCGAGGCAGCGGTCACTGCCGCGTCACGCAGTACTTCGCTCCGGGCACGAGATCGATCTCGTGTCGCACGCCCCTGTCCGCCGGAAGCACCGGTGGAATGGTGTCAGGAAAGATGTCGGAGAACTTGCGGGCGAGATCCAGGACGGGATTTCCAGAGGCTTCGAGCTCGCTCCATGACTGCGCAGCGTAGCGTTCTTCGCGAGCGGACTTCGGCTCTGCTCCGGCAGGCCGCTCGCTGACAACAACCGCAGGATCCGCTGGGTCGATCACGACGGCGCACAGTTGCTCGATGTGGCCGAGTTTGATCTCGCTGAGCATGTTCTTCCAAGACATCACAGGCAGCCGAGTGAGTTCGGCTGCTGCGCGTGGTGGGGATGCGACCTTCATGCCGTGGCGCGGCGGGCCGTGACCAGTCATGTTGACGACGTGGATCGTATCGAACGTCGGCGCCGGCGCGACGGGCCAAGCCGGCGCGTGTGGATGTCTCTCGCGCGCCTGAGACGCTGGAGCGCGAGCCACTGCTCGTGCTGTGTCGGCTTTGGAACGGCCGGGGGCCTCTCCGCTTCTCGCCGCAGGATCGGTCTGCTTCCTGCGGCACACTGTGACCCACTGGTCATCAGCGATCTCTTGTCTCGTTGGCGTGGCGCACGGTACGTTGCAGCAAACCGCGCACGAAAGGCCATCGCTCACTTCGTGCGGGTTGAGGGTCGTGGAGTCCGGGTCCACGACAGCCACGTGCGGCCAGGCGCTCGCGCAATCGCTCAAGTGAGCGAGAACACCGTCGACGTCGATGTCGCGCGGCTTTACAGTGCGACTCAGCCAGTCAATGTCAGGCCGGTGGCGCGCCAGCCACGCCATTCCAAAGATGCAGTCGAACGAGCCGCCGAGGTCGACGACGAGGAACGTGTCGGTGCTCTTGAATCCGTCGAACTCATACTGGAACTCGACCGATCGCCGCGGGAGCGACCGTGGCTCGCCGTCTGCGAACTTGACGATCATCGCACCTGGTTGCTCGCGGGCGCGCACCCGCGAGGCCAGGAGCTTCAAAGACTCGGCTCGGACGAAGTTGTTCGTCGCACCGGAGTCGACGAGGGCGCGAAGTGATCGCTTCGCGCCGGCGACATGCAAGCTGAGTACGATCAGTCGCTTGTCGCTGCTTGAGGAGGTGGCAAAGAGCTGCGCATGAAGCGCGGCGTTGGAGGGGCTAGCAGAAGGTGACGCCACCGGAGGCACGTTCCGCTGGATGAGCCCAGTAGGTCGCCCTGCACCTACTGGGAGCCCGCGTTTTTTGCATGCGCGGGCTGCTCGGACTCGTCTTCGACCTCAGCAGTAGCAAGTACTGGAGCTGGCTCGCGGCACACCGACGCGCGATGACCGACCTTACGGCAGCGAAAGCAAATGAGCTGCTTGTTGCTTGTTCCACTGCGTCGGTTGCCGTTGCCGTTGCCGTTACCACTGCTGGCGCGCTGCGGGGTTGCGTCGTGCTCGATCGCGTCGATCTCCATCGGCTCGGCGCCGTTGTCAGCTCGCGGGACGACCGCGTGGTGGCCCCGCGAGGCGGATACGCTGAAGTCTTCGCGAATCGCGATCGCAAAAGCCTCCTCGAGCGACGCCGAAGGCTTCCGGGCCAAGTACAGACGCTGGTGTCCAGCGTTCAGACCGGAAATGAAGACATGGACTTGGATCGCCATGTCGATCGGGGCAGATGTGACGCATGAGACGAGGTGGCGAGCGCGTTGCACGTAGTCGCGCATGGACGCGCGACCTTGCTTGAGTGCGAGGAACGCAGCGCGATGATGCATCTCGTCTTGAGGCGGCTCGAAAGCGAGTCGCAGGTCGCTTTTCAGCGCGTCGAGCGTTGGGAAGCAGTTCGGGTCGGCAACAAGCCGGCCCAAAGCCCACTCCTTCGCGCGGCCACCGAGCTTGGACAGGAGGAAGTGGGTGCGCGACAGCTCGGTGGTGAGTTGTCGCGCATGGATGGCGATATCGATCTCACAAAGCCAGCGGTTCAAAGCGAGCCGGTTTGGACCTTCGCCGTTGTAGATTGTGACGTCGAGCTTGACGACGTCGCTCCTTGATGATGCCGCGGGAGTTGAGCGTCGCCGATGCGCGTCGGCGAGTTCGCGGACCATGAACTCTTGTGCAGCGGCACGTTGGTGCTCCTGCGACATCGCGGACAGCATTGCCGCGACAGCCGTCAGGCCGGACACGTCGGCGAGGCGGCGCAGCGCGTCCCACTCGTATGGCGTCAGGTGCGCGAAGTCGCTGTAGTTGAGCGACGTTCCGTTGTCACCTTCGATCGGGAGCGTGCTCATCTTGGTCGTTAGACGGACTACGAAGTGCTACCAGGTGTCACGGGAGTGTTCTCCGTGACGTAGCTTACACGTGGGCTTACGAGGAAGCGATGTGGTGAAGCGCAGAGGGATTGCGCTGAACTCGGTATTTTCAACTCTGAGGTTTTTGTATTAGGATCATGTATAGTGGTGAAAGTGAGGGAGCTAACCTAAATAGTGAGCTGTCTGATGGGACGACCAGGGTCGTCCAGAAATCAGGTTGAGCCACTAATTGGGTGTCTGCTGTGCTACTTCGTACTTAGCACAGCAACCCCGTTACATTCCTCCTTGCCGTCACAACCGTCGCTCGACCGTCCGGTCGGCATCTCGATCGCTGGCAAGTTCACGTACGGGAGCGAGCGCGGGAGCACGTTCTTCGCCGCGCTGTACCGGTTCTCGAGCAGCGCCACGACATAGTCGCGCGCCACCGTCTTCGACTCGACAAACTTCACATCACGGCGCTCGATGACGTTGCCAGTCGCGAGACACAGCAGCCGATAGCCCTTCGACGCTTCTGCAAAGCCCATGAGTAGCGCTGGCTGTCCTGGATTGTCGAGCTTCGACTTGCGCTTCACTTTGGGCGTGTGCGCAATCACCAAGCACCCCCACGTGCGCAGCTTCGATAAGTCTGGATACGCACGATAGAGCCGAAGGTTCGGCGAGTCGCCGTTGTGCGCGCGTGTTGGTGTCACGTTGTAGATGTCGACCGCGCACCGGAGCGCTTCTCCCCAAAGAACTGCTGGTAAGTTCGCGGTCGTGAGCATCGCCCGCACCTTTGAGAGTAAGACGCCGTTGATCTTCTCCACGAGAGCGTTCTCCTCCGGTGTGTACGCGTTTGTCGTGAGAAGATGAACGCCACGTTCGCGCAAGAACGCCTTCGTCGCTGCATTCACGACTTCGCGACCTCGATCGCTGGAGACTGCCTTCACCTTGTGCCCTTGCGCAAGCAGGAACCCAACTAGCTCTGTCAGGTTCGCAGACGCGTCCGCCTTGCGCTTCAGCACAAAGCTCCACACAAATCGTGTCGCTTCATCCATCACGATCTGGAACTGCTCACTGCCGCCGGCCGACGCGATCACCGTCGTGCCCACGAAGCAGACGTCAGTCATCAGCTTTTCGTACGCGACTTGCGAGCGTGTCGGCTTCGTGTTCTTGAACGACATGCGCTTTGACTTTGCTGTCAAGCACGTCACGCAGTCTTGGAACCCGTCTTGTTCGGCATCTGCGAGACATACACCGCGCATCGACCCAGACGCCACGCCCTCCTTGATCGTCTGGTAGTGCGCGTGTGCGAGACGCCGATGCCAAAGCGCGATCGACTCGTGTCTCGCAATGGCCATCACGCCGACCTGGTCGTCAACTGTATTCATGACGTAGCGACGCTGGCGCTTGAGCAACTCGAGCACACAGTCGCCCTTGATCAGCCAGCACTTCTTTGGACCCGACTCGGCAAAGCGAACACTCCAGCCAGCGAGCTCCAACTGGTGCAAACTCAGGATGTTCGTTGCGCCCGAGCCCGTGTAGCGTACGTCGTTGAGCATGAGCATCCCGGCTCGCTGCATCTGCTGGTCAAACACTCGTAGTTGAACATCACCGACGAGGTCAGCGCGAGTCGCGACGCAGTTCCATGTCGCGAACTCGACACCATCATCTGCACGCGCGTTGAGAAGCAAGCTGCTGTCGACGCACACGTGTACGTCGCTGCCGCTATCCAGCATCCACTCGCGCGCGATCGAGTCCACCACACTACCTCGATACACCATCGAGATGCTCGGCCCGTCTGGTTGCCAGCGACGAAAGCTCGGATCCATGTTGCTGATGTTGTCGTTGCTTTCGCTGCGTTGTCGCTTCAGCTGCGGACAGTCACGCTTGTAGTGTCCGAGCTTGTCGCACAAGAAGCACCGGGTCTTGGCCAGGTGCGACGGCTTCTTCACAGCACGCGTGCCGATCTTTGGCTTGCGATCGGTCCGCCCGACTTGGTCCGTCGCCATGATCGAAGCGTCTTCCTTCTTTTGCATGTTCCGCATGATGCGCAACCGCGTCTCGTTCTCAAACCGCAGCGCATTGAAGACTTGCGCAGACGTATGCCGCGGTGCATCTGGCTGCGCAAAGCGACCTTCATGCTGCCGCACGAACTCACGGAACACGTCGATCACGTGGTAGAAGATGATCTCCACGTAGTCGTCCTCGTCGATCACGCGTCCGAGATTCGCGAGCGAACGTCGCTGCTTCTCAAGTGAGTCGATCCATGCGTCCAAGTCCATGTCGTCTTCGTACACGTTGGTGTAGAACTTGCGCCGGACGTCAATCAGGTTCGTGAACGCACGTTTTGTTTGCGAGTCGGCAAAGATGTGCCACATCTCAGCTGACGTCGCGCACCGGCAGAGCTTGTCCGCCTCCTCCGGCGCGATGCCGCCCAAGATCGCTTCGCACGCGATCGTCTCGCGGTCGTCCCAGCTGGCTTCTGCATCCACGTCGTTCACTGGCCGTGGCTCGTCGCCACTGACAACTCGCCACGCGTTCAAGCGCATCAAGTAGCCAGTGAGCTGCCGTTCAAAGAGTTCAAAGCTGACCGTCATCTTTGGCGGTCGTAGAGCAACTTGAGCAGCGTGCAGTCGTTGGACTGGTGCTGCCGGAGCTGCTGCAACTGGCACAGCCGCCGCACTGCCTGCCGCCAGTGCACCCGCGCTCATGCTGTGTGATGTGTGTGTTCTGATCCAATGTCGTCGAAGCTTGGGCTCATAACCTAACGCAAACTGCGCATTGGTACGAGTGGTGCGACGCCACCGAGTACGCGCTACTGCTGCACTTGCGCGTGGACGACTCGAGCGGTCAAGCTCGCGATCAGCAGAGAGGCAGGGAACACTTGAGCTCCACGAGGTGTGTTTGGGATTGGGGAAGGGAAAGCCTCTAGAGGCACAAAACCCACCCGTGGAGAGAGACGTAGTGATGCACACGACACTACCAACTACGCGCATGTCCTGACCACTACTCCGAGCGATCTCTAGAGCCTCGTCTAGAATCACTCTCAGTGGCTGTCTGCGCTACTTTCTCATACTCTTCGTGACTGCACTCGACCAAGCACAGAGTTGCAAACGCACCTGCGACTGCGCGTGCTGCTCGACTAGAGCTGCACCTCGCGCAATCGCCATACTTCCAAGAAAACGAGCGAGAGACAGTAACGAATGAGCTCGTGCTCTTGAGTCGGCTTTGCGGCGTCTGCGCTCACCCGATCTCTCTCTCTCTCTCTCTCTCTCTTGGCAACGGCAGCAAACGTGCCGTGTGCCGCGTCAAACCACACACTCCACACACATGCAAGAGGCACTACATTGAGCTTGTGATGTGTCGTCTCTAGCGTGTCCTGACGCGATGCATCTCTCCGATATCACGATCGAGCGCCTGCATCGAGAGTACTCGTAGTGACTATCTGTCTGTTTGACTGTTTGACTGTCTCCAGAGCTGCTCTTCGTGCGACGCAGAGCTCTCGCTCTGGTAGAGCAAACCAAATGCAAACGCTGGAGCAAACGCACTCGCACCACCAGAGCAGGTGAATGTGTCGAGTCTGAGGTCATGTACGAAGGCACATCACGAGCTCTGCTCTGGCGCACAAGACATCGCAGAGACTGTCCGAGAGCTACCCAGAGCACAAGCACACGCTCGTCGCAGCAAGACAGCGGATACGCGGCTCGTCGCACTCGCAGTACTACAAAGTACTCGCAGCACAACAACCACATCCAAGCTCCAAACTCGCGACGCACTGGTGTTCGTCCGTTCATCACGCCCTCTGACGTTGTGCATACGCTCACACTACACGCAAGCACGTGTTGTTGATGCTCCTACTTCGCGCAAGGACCACGCGAGTCTGAGCAGCAGCGCACGTCGCCACTGCGCATGCGCGGCGCTCTCGCTACATGTCGTTCACGAGGATCTCTGCGCCGTCCTGCAGCACCAAGAGACGACCGACCGACCGCACAACAGAAGCAAGTGAGTGCCACTGCATCCACTCGACACTGTCAGTCTGCCACATACTAGTACGCTCACTCTCTCTCACACAGACGCACACAGACACACGGACAACAGGCCTGTAGGTCCATGATGATCGACCCAGCAGACGCATCTGTCCATGCAAACCACGCAGTCGCGTTGTACCTGGAGTCCGTAGTACCCTATCTCCGAGTTGTCGTCGTCGAGAGGACACGGCATGCTCTGCAGTCGCACAGACACAGACACAAGCACGTAGGCGAGCGTCAGAGTCACAGAGAGAGAGAGACGTGCACCACGAGTGAGACACACACACGCACGCAAGCAGACGCACCCGTGCGTCTGGTCGGAACGAGAGCACTTGCGACGGCGCCTCGACGCCAAACTTCTTCTCGACCAGCAGCTTGAGCTGCGCGACCTTCATCTTCTCTGGCACGCGCTTCACGAGCGCCTCGAACGACGTCGCTTGCATCGACATTGGCACGATCGTGACGCGGATCAGACTCGATGCGAGCGTCGTCGGACCTGCTCGCGCGCCGCTACTGCTGCTGAGCGAGCCGTCGTCCACGTCGAACCGGATGTCCGGGTACAGCGCGCGCAGGCGGTCGACGCGCGGGTGGCTCGCCAGCACGCGGCGCTGGTCCTCGACTCGATCGCCGACGGCTGCGAGTTCGTGCAAGATGCGCTTGAGGTACAGCTGCTCGGCGTCCTGCCGCTCCTTGGCACGCACGCCGCTGCCGTTGATGCTCGTGACGGCGTCCGTGCGCGCGACGACGATCATGCGCACCTCGCCGGCGCCCATCTGCGCCACGAGCGGGTTCCGCGTGAAGCGCAGCGTGTCCAGACGCGGGTACGCGTTCAGCGCGTCGATCGACGTCCACGAGTCGACGCGGTTGCCGCTGATCGAGAGCGCGCGCAGGTGCTGGAACGCCAGCGTCTGGGGCGGCACTGCCATCGGCAACGCTGCTGCTGCTCCTCCAGTCGAAGCTGGTGCGGCAGCAACAGCAGCAGGAGGCGGCACGGCGAGCGTCGAGATGGCGTTGTCGTTCACCACGAGCTGCTTGAGGTTCACGCACGCGGCGCCGACGGTCGCAAGCACGTTCGACCAGCTGCGCAGGCGGTTCTGGCTCAGGTCCAGCACCTCAAGCGTCTCCATCCACGACGGCCGCGCCGGTCTGTCCGAGCGTCTGCTCGCCGGCACCAAGAGTGCGAGGTCGTCGTCCGAGATGTCGTTCGCGACCAAGTGGAGCTCGACGACGCACGGGAAGTGGCGCTCGAGCAGCAGGAGCAGGTCCGGCCACACCACGAGCGTCTGGTTCAGCACGAGGTTCGTCACGCGTGGAAAGCGCCAGGCTGCAGGCGATGGCGACGACAGCGGCAGGTCATACGTGAGACGATTGGCGCTCAAGATGAGCGTCTCGAGCGTCGGCAGCTCCTGCACGACGCGCAAGACGGACGTCCAGGACGGGAACAAGTTGCCTGACAAGTCGATCTCGCTGATGCTCGGCGAGAGCGCGCGGAGCTTGCCGGCGCTTGAGCCATCGCTACTATCGTCATGATCGAGCGCCGTGATCTGGCACCTCGCCAGCGTGATCTTCTCGAGCGTCGCGAGCGTCTGTTGCGTCTTGAGCTTCGCGACGCCCACGAGCTCACCTCGCTTCAAAGTTCCCAGCGAGACAACAAGTGCACTATGACGGTCTTGTTGGTGGTCAATACGCGGTGGTGGCGCGCGAGTCGGCTGCGCTTGGCATGTCGATCGAGACGCAAGAGATCCCTCGCGAGTCGACACAACAGCAGTCGTCGTCAAACGTCCACTGACGTGAGACGCTTGTCATGCAGACTCGAGCGCCAAAGAGCGGCACTGGAGGCCGTCGAGTGGGCTCTGGATCGAGTCAAGCTAGTGCACTGGACGCCGTAGTCCCGAACTCGGACGTCGGCTTCTCCTCGTTCACACGCACGCCATCAATGACAACTCGAGCGCTCACGAGCATTGGTCAGTAGCGCAGAGTAGATGTGTACGACTGGTGGTGGTGATAGGCATCTCTATTGGGTGGTGGTAGTGGTGGCTGTTGTAGTGGCCGTCGTATCTGTCTATCGCACGCGCTCGCGGCGCTCTGAGCCAGCTCAGCGTCTCCTCGTCGTCGTCATCGCTGCCATTGTCGCGCGCTCACGCTCGCTGCGCATGCGCTGGCGATGCTGCTGCGGTGCTCGCAGACGCCTTGCGGTGCGCGCAGAGCCACTTCTTGCGGGCGTGCTTGGCACTTGGCGCACTGGCGCTCGCGCCGCTGCTGCTCGCAGACGCACTGTCGCTGCTGTTGCTGATGGGGAAGTGAAAGTGCTCGGGCGCCGTCACTTGCGGCACGCGCGAGAACGGCAGCGGGTGGAGCAAGCGGATCTCGTCGATCGGGATCTTGGCGCCGCTCGCGAGCGCCTCGAGCGCCACTTCCTCGTGCTGGATCGCGATGTTCACGATCGAACGCTCTTTCCAGCGCTCGATGAGGTCCATCGAGATCGCGGGCGGCGCGGCGTCGCTCGGCTGCTGAACAGCGCCTTTCGACACGGCGCTGTTGAGCAGCGCGAAGACGTGGTCGCGGCCTTGGTCGTTCGTGACGACGCGGCCGTCTTTGCCGAGCAGCACGCTCGCGTAGAGCCAGAAGAGGTCGTCCGAGATGCAGTCCGTGCGGCAGCTGAAGAGCAGCCCCTGCGCCTGCCACTTGTCGATCAGCGCCTTCTCGTCCGCCGTGCGCTGCCGCGTCGTGAACTTGCCCTGCCGGTGCTGCGCCTTCGTCTTCTTCGTGCGGATGCGCAGGACGATGCGGTCGGCCAAGTACGAGAACGGCATCGTGATCGAGACCTGGTGGCCCGCGCCTTGGAGCATCGTCGTGACGGCGTCGATGTGGTCGAGGCGACAGCTCCCGGCGTCAAAGTTCTGGTTGATGTACGCGATGTTCGGGCCGTCGAGGACGTAGTGGAGCTTCCCAGGCGCTGGCGCGTGCTTGGCGAGGAGCCAGCGCTTGAACGGCGCGAGGAACTCGTTCGCCGTCACGTCGTCCTTCATCACCTTGCTCTCGCGCGACTCAATCGCTCGGAGCAGCTGCGCGCGCTCGGCGCTCGAGACGTCGAGCTTCGCGAGCGCCTCGCCGCACGCCATGCACGTCGGACACATCGCGTGGTCGCTCGGCAACGTCTTGACGCTGTAGCCCGTGTCCTGGAACGCCTGCCGCAGACGCTGCGCGCTCACACTCGAGACCTCTTTGCACGCAAGCTGCACGTCGTGGAGCAGCGCGGTCATCTGCGCGTGGTACGCGCTCGCAGTCGTCTCGCGCCGCGTGTAGTGCGCCGCGTGGCACGCAATCACCATCTGCACGAGCACGTCCTCCATCGCAGTCGTCCAGCCGACGTCGCTGGCTTTCAGCGCCTGCCACCGCGCGTACGCCGTGGCAAAGTGACCAAACCGGCACTCGTGCTCGAGGATCGCACCGACGGTGCGGAAGTGCAGCTTGGCGCGCGCCACGGCGTGGAGCTTGTCGACGACGCGCCACGCCGCGGCGGCGTCGTGCTGGCTCAGGTGCAGCTTGATCACGGCGCCAAAGACCGCTTCGTTGAGCGACTCGCCGAGCACGAACGCGCGCTGCGTCTCGGGGTCGTGTGCCTGGAAGAGCTCGTCGTCAAAGTACTGGATCACGTCGGCGCGGAACGCCGCGTCGAGTGTCTGCGCTTGCTGCACGCAGTGGAAGTAGAACATGTCGATCGCCTGGCGCACGGACGCGGCTTTGAGCGACCGGAGCTGCTTCTCGGTCTTGAGGCGCGCAAAGACCTCGGGCAAGCTCTTCTTGCGCGTCACGACCTCGTGGTGCACGTTCCAGTAGCCGCGCCCTGCACGACGTGGCGGTGTGCCGGGAAGATCGGCCGCACTTGCGGCAGCAGACGATGATGAGCTCCAGCGGCGCGGCTGCAGTGTCACAAGCGGCGCTACTGCTGCTGCTGCTGCGAGTCGCGGCCTGTGCGCACGTACATGGGGTGGCTGGAGACACGACACTGCTGCCGCAGCTGATGCAATGGACGAGCTGAGCTTCCGAGCGCTGCGCTGCGCAGACGCAACGGACGCAGCAGCGGCACACGCGCGTCGTGCAACGATGTGCTGCATGGATGGCGAGGTGTGTGCTTGTTGCTGCTCGTTGGTTGTGCTCGAGCCAATTGGCTCAGGCACGCTGACACTTGTTTTTTGTATGCGCTTTACAACTCGAGTAAGAAAACTACTATTGTGCCGCTCACAGTACTTCTGCGACAGCAATAAGCCCACCCGACGCTCGAGTCTGCATGACAAGCGTCTCACGTCAGTGGACGTTTGACGACGACTGCTGTTGTGTCGACTCGCGAGGGATCTCTTGCGTCTCGATCGACATGCCAAGCGCAGCCGACTCGCGCGCCACCACCGCGTATTGACCACCAACAAGACCGTCATAGTGCACTTGTTGTCTCGCTGGGAACTTTGAAGCGAGGTGAGCTCGTGGGCGTCGCGAAGCTCAAGACGCAACAGACGCTCGCGACGCTCGAGAAGATCACGCTGGCGAGGTGCCAGATCACGGCGCTCGATCATGACGATAGTAGCGATGGCTCAAGCGCCGGCAAGCTCCGCGCGCTCTCGCCGAGCATCAGCGAGATCGACTTGTCAGGCAACTTGTTCCCGTCCTGGACGTCCGTCTTGCGCGTCGTGCAGAAGCTCGTTTGAGTGTGGCATCACAGGGCTAAGGAGGCTGGATCTCCAAGACATGTCTACGAAGAGCGGACTGATCGATAGACTTGTAGACAACGAGGATGGCCCCCCTAAAGTCACCTCAGAGTGATCGAAACCTCTCAAGCTGCTGATGTCGCCGCAATGCAGCTCGCAGTCGACTAGCTCTCTCTCTCTCTCTCTCTCTCTCTCGTTGTCTCTGAAGCCTGAACGAAGCAAGCAAATGGTGTGCCTCGCTACGTGTCCTCTGTCACGCCAGCTGTCGCGACGCGCTTTCAAGCGCCACGAAGAAGTCTCCACCCACGCACAGCAGCCGAGCGTCTGTGTATGTGTGGCGCACGCTCGTTTCCTCAGCACATGGCGTTCCTGTCGCCACGAGATCTTGGTGTCGGACGCGTGCAAGAACGTACTAGTATGGCGCTCGAGCTCCACACGTCTATGCCAACGCCAACGTCAAGAGTGCGGACCAAGACCGAGTTCAGGACCGAATCCACGCAGCAGTCGAGTGAGAGCGAGCGCGCGAGCGTGTGTGATCACAGCATGGGCGCAGCTTGGACACCACAGAGAGATAGAGAGAGAGGTTCGCTACAGACCGTCAATCGCAAGTGCCGACGAGAGCGACTCGATAGGAGCACCTCAAGAGAGCCTCGCGTCTCGCTCGTTTATCCGGACGTTTTCATGCGCGTGCGCTTTGGTCGTCTGGTCTTGCAAGTCTGGTCTTGCTGCTGATGTTGCTGTTGCTCTCTTCGTCGAACGACTGCGTTGGCGTTTGTACCGAGTGCGAGCAACATACATACGCTCGCAAGTCAGCATCGGCTGACAGTCTGAAGCGTTCTGCTGTTTGTGGCGGTGCTAGCAAGTCGCCATCCACGATGGCTTCATGCACTCTGTGTACATCACCGACGCAGGCACGAATGTGAGCACACAAGCACTACAGCTCGAAGCGCTAAGATCTCAGCGCTAGGCACGAAGCACGAGTCGCAGCGCAAGCTCGGTCTGGTCTCGCGATCAGCCAGTACGAACGACCTCGACGATCTCGACGACAACGAGCGCCACTGCCTTGCTTTGCTTTTGCTTTTTCGTGAAAGGCAGCCGCCACGCACGAAAATCCAGTTCCAGCAAACCCACGATGTTGGTGTGCTTTTGAAGGCGATGTTGGACACACAAAAACACGCGATTTTGAACGCTCAGTTCGTTCGTTCGACTTTTCGATGGAGACGCTTACAATACACAAGTCACTTTGTCTGTTCGTTTGATTTGGTTTCTTTGATGTCGTTGATTTGGTTGATTGGGTTTCTTTGATTTGGTTGGTTTGGATCAGAGATGCTTGCCTCTTGCATGTGAGTGCTGTGCTCGAGCGCGCACGACTCGAGACTGTTTTGTGCGTCTTGTGCGCGACTCGAGGCTGTTTCCTATCGCGTGTTATCTTCGTGCAGAGTTGTAGTGTGGTGTTCTCTTGGGTCTGCTGAAAGCAAGCCGAGACGAGCGAGACGAGCATATCAAGTGTCTGTCCATGAGGCGACGATAGCAACGATAGCAGCGACAGCAGCATGGGCGACAACTCGAGTCTGAAAATCCAACGACTGACTGCTATCGGTCGATACGGTCGAGCAAGCGCGGTCTCCTGTGTCGTGCTTGCTGTGCTTGTGCGCATTGCGAGAATCCCAGAAATCCGGTGTGTGATGGAGACTACTACGACAACAGCAACGACTACGATGCCGTCGTCGTCGTCGTCGTCGTCGTCCATGACGAGAAGAAGGAGCCAAGGAGCCGAGATACCAAGCGAGAACAGGCATACAAACAACCAAAAGCGCGCGAGACACGAATGTGCAAGTGTGTGCTTGAGACGATGGAGAATCCAACACACGAGCAAGTCGCTGTGGATTGTCATGAGCAAGAGCAATGCGATGCGACATACTATGTGGGTGTGCTGGTGTTGATCGAGACTGCGCTCGTGTCGTCACGCTCGACTGCTCTTGTGCCTATGTGTGCGTTGTGCGTTGCTGCTGCCTGGAGAGCAAGCGCTTGGGTGTCAATGTCAATCGAGCTTGCTCTTGATCTTGCTCTTGCTCTTGCGATGTGGTTGTTTTGTTGCTTTGATTTGCTTTGTTGCTTTGATTTGCTTTGTTGTTTGTTCTTCCCACTCGAGGGAATCTTCCTACCGGGAATCTTCGTATACAAATATGCATATACACTGCACAGCCGCGCTCGCTGCCGTTTCGCGGTGCCTCGCTTGTGTCCAGAAACGAGAGCGAACCCATCTCCCTATCTCACTCTTACAAAAACCAAATCAAAATCAAACGCACGCCGCTCGAGACTTGAACGAGAGAGTCTGTTGTTGCAATTGCAATTGCAATTGCAATTGGCTTTGACCACACACAAACACACACACAACACACACGAAAAGCAAGCGAGACGCGAAAAAGCAGAGAGCGAGCGAAGCAAAGCGCGTGGCAGCACAACGCGACCGACGAGCTCGAGCACACACACCACAGCAACACGCGCACAGCAACTACAGCAACTACAGCAGCAGCACGTGCTACGATCTACGACCCACAGGCTCTGCTGCACTCGCCGCACACTAGCACCAGACGAACAAGCACGTGTCCACGTCCACTCAAGGCCACTCGACCAAGCCATCCCTCCTCCCTCTCTGTCCATTAATCAATCAAGCGATCAAACAACAGCAACAACACAGGCATGTCTCGCGCACCCACAGCACCAGCACCAGCAGCGATTGCAGTGTGCCGAGGCGTCCGCGCACGCACCTCGTCCTCGTCGCCGGAATCTAGCAGCAGCAGCACCAATGCCAACAGCAACAGCACCAGTCGCACGCGCAGACGCAGCAGCAACAACAACAATAGCACGAGCACTGTGCTGCACGCTCGCGTGTCGGCGCGCACTGCGTCGCCTGGTGCATCATCTGCCACGTTCGCCAGCATCAATGGCGGTAGCTACGACAGCTGCGAGGGCTACGTGCACATCAAGAAGCGGTCGGCGCTGACGTGGAGCACGCGCTTCGCCGTGCTGCGCGGCGCCGAGCTGTACGTGTTCTACTCCAAGCAAGACGCGACGCTGCGGCGCAACCTCGTGGACGCGTTCACGGTCGCGTCCGGCCGCATCGCGCCACGCATGGACCTCGGTCTCGAGCTGTATGCAGCCGACGCGCGCGAGTTCCAGGCGCGCGTGTTCAGCCGCGGCGACCTCGCGCGGTGGGTCACAGCGTTCCATCGCCTCGCAGTGCGGACAGAGGCTGCGGAAGCTGCCGCTGGTGCCACCTCTGGCGCAGGAATGGCAGCAGGCGCACCACGCGCAACGCGTGCAAAGCGCATGCGCATCGGCTCGGTCGACAGCGCCATGCCCTCGCCCGTCGCGTCAGTGCGCGCGAGCGAACGAAGCTCTGCGTACGCGTCCGAGGCACAGACCGACAGCACCGACGAGACTGTCGGCAAGAGTGACAACAGCAACAGCAGCGACAATGACGAAGACGACGACGAAGACGAGGAGGAGGAGCGCAACCCAGTCGTGCTGGCTCCATCATCCGCGATGCCACAGACGACGAGTGGCGGCCGCCAGCCGAGCGCAAGGCGGCGCGTGTCATTCAACGGCAGTGTGATGGTGCGACTGATCCCGGCGCTGGAGCAGGAGCAGGTGTCCGAGCTGTTCTACTCGAAGAAAGAGGTCGAGCGGTTCTCGGTGCAAGCGACGAGTCTGCTCAGCCGCACGGAGGACGCCGTGAGCTGTGCGTATTTGGCGCTGCGGCGCGGTCCGACGACGCTGCTGCCGTGGCGTCGGCAAGTCGCGTGATGCAGCTTGCCGATCTGTCTGTCGGCAGCGCGAGAGTGCATATCGTCGCATGTCGTCGCATGCGCTGCATCGTCGTCGTCGTCTCCTTATTTAATAGCACCAGTGCACGTGCACGTCCCTCCACTTCGCTTCTCGACTTGTTTGCTGCACACTTGCACACTTGCTCATGTGTTGCTCATTCGCAGGCTCACCGGTGTGTTGTATGTTGTCAGACCTTGCGTACGCGTCCACTTTCTACTTGTCCACTTGTGTTGCGCACAGAGCGTTTGAGCAAAACACACACACGCACACACACAGCTTTGCAGTCCATGAAGGAGCGTGATCGACAGACCGAGAGCCACGACAACCCGAGCACGGACATGCTGCGAGTCTGCATGCTGCAACCTGCGAGTGAAAGAACACGAGCAAGAGCAAGAGTAAGAGAAACGTGGGAAGGAGACATACGAAGCAACTACGAATGTCTTGTCATGCCATGTGCTGCTGCTGGTGGTGGTGATGTTGTCGTGTTGCCGTGTTTGCAAGGCAAGAAGAGGTTGCAGAGAGGCATGTGTCGATCCAGGCAGACTCCTTGATTTGGTCGACGATGGACGTGTTTGTTTGCTCGGTGTTCACTCTGTCTAGGATGCTCACGCTTGCTGTGAGTTCAGCTCGTCATCTCATTCAAAAGGCGTTATGCTCACTTTTGTTGTGATTTCAGCCTACCAGCACACCACCACCAACACTCATCGCTGATTGACACAACTCATACTAGTACACACTAGTACGCAACGCTGCCAGAGAGAGATATGACCAGATGGAGAGAGCGATGGAAGGCCACCCGCTTGCCTCTTCACTCGCTTGGCAGGACACTATCTATCTCCTGGACCTCACTCGCTTGTATGCTTGCTCACTCACTCGCTCGTTTGGCAGCTTGTTTAACTGGTCGCCACATGTGCGCTGCATACGAGGCAACGCTATGGACGCGGATTGAGTACTGTTATATAATATACCAGTGAGCGAACACGACGTTTCTTGACACTAAAGTTGCTGCGGCGATGATAGCGTCGGGCGACGGTGAGTTGTCGCCACTAGCACACGTGATGATGATGCCGTACAAGTGCGATTGCTGTTGTTCACAGTGATCTTGCCGATGTTGCTGGCGACGTAGTGGTGGAACTCGCTCATGCCTACGAATCGCACTCACTACTAGTACTAACGAAGTGTCCGAGCCAAGGGTACTGCGGCGTTTGCCTCGTATTGCAGTCGATGGCACGTGGAACCAACAAGTCCCTGTCTTGGTCATTTCTGGTGTGAAGCCATCTCGAATGGCTTCATTGCGGCACATGTGTTGGAACACACGTAATGTATGATGTATGATGTATGGTGCCATGTTAACGTGACCAAATGCAAGACCAGTGTGAAGATGTAAACTACACTGTATTTATGTGACCAAAAGTAAGACCAGACCACTGCGTGACTGACCCGCCAAAGAGCCAACCCATACTAGAACGAGGCATGCGTCGCATCGCGTGACACTGCGTGGCGCCTCCGACGCGCGACTTAGCAGCCGTCGCCGCCTGCGATAATGAGGCACGACGTGCTGTCGAAGATGCCCATGAGGTTCGTCATGACCGACCAGACGAGCGCAAAGGCGAGGTAGAAGACCGTGAGGCCGCCGATGAGCTTGCTCGAGCCGCCCGTGCGCTTGAGCTCCTGCGTCTCGGCCTTCTGCTTGGGGAGGAAGACGAGGAAGAGCCAGCCGATCGCCGTCATGCCGTACATGAGGATGATCGCCTTGGTCACGTCCATGCGGATCGAGTGGTCGTCCGTCTGGATGCGCTCGTTCGTGAGGTGCCACTGGCGGTCCACGATCTTTGTGAGCGTCGCCGCGAACGGCTGCGAGAGGTTCACGACCGTGGTCATGAGGCCGTACACTGCGCCCTCGTTACCCTCTTCCGCGAGCTCCACAGTCGCGAACGTCGAGATGATCCAGCCCATGGCCGACGGCACGTTCACGGCCACTGGCACGCCGAGCCAGAACCACTGGCTGCGGAACACATCCCACACCGTGATGAACGCGCAGATGCCGTCGAGCACGATCACGATGATACCGGTCGTGACGATGATGAAGCGCCAGTTCCAGTGCAGACCCCACTTGCTCACGATCGTGATGCCGACGACGAAGAGCATCTCGCCGAGCACGCTGCTCAGCGAGTTGTTGATTGGCGTGACCTTGGCCCAGAACTCCTGCACCGGCGACGACGCCGTGTACGAAAAGTTGGCGAAGATGCCGCTGAAGAAGTTGTAGAAGATGATCTGGTACACCGCGCGCTTCTGCATCAGCTCCCAGAGACCGCGGATGTAGTCACCAAAGTTCGCGCGCTCGTGCACCTCCTCCTTGATGAAGAACCACGTGATCGGGAGCACCGGCACGAGGCAGATCGCGAGAATGAGCATGAGCGTCGGGAAGCTCAGCGAAAAGTCAAAGCTCCCGCCGTACTCCTTGCCGTTGAACGCAAAGCCCGTGACGATGTACCCGAGCGCGATCACGAAGCTGCGCACGCCGTAGATCGTCGACTGCGTCTTGCCGCGCACGGCGATCGGCTCACGCTGCGCGAGCTCAACCACGAGACCATCGGCACTCACGTCTGCCATGAGGTACCCGAACGCCGCAAACATCATGAGCAGAATGTACTTGCTGCCCTTGCCTGGCGCCTTGTAGTTGATGCGCTCGCGAATGCCAGCGTTCTCCGGCAAGTCGTACTCGGTCGGGTCCACGTGGCGGTCCTCTGGGTTCAGGAAGTACGCGTCGCCCACGGGTGTCACCGCCATGACCAGCAGCATCACGAAGCAGATCGTCCAGCCAATGACCATGTACGGGCGGCGGCGGTAGCCGAAGATCGGGAAGCAGTCCGAGACAATGCCGTAGAAGACTTTGAACGACCACGGCAGCACCACAAGCGTCTGCGCCGTCACCACTTGCGTGCCGCTCGAGTTCAGGTACACTTGCAGGAACGGGTAGATCGTCGCCGGCAACACGCCGTAGACGAGACCCACGGCCGCGTACTGGAACAGCAAACCCACGTGGTCCTTGCTGAAGAGCTTCGGAGCGCCGCCGGCACGCAGCGCGCCGCCGCCCTCCTCGAGCGCGTCTGGCGTCTTCATGCCTTCGTAGCCCTCACCATCCTTCGTCTGCGATACGTTGCTCAGGAACGACGCGCGGTGCGCGATCTCGACCTTGTTCAGGTTGTTCGCGTTCGCTGCGACGCTGCTCATTGTGACAGCGTGCTGAGGTACTAGTGCACTGTACTAGTACTGGGGTGCTGGAGTGCAAGCGGATCCAGTTGTGTGCGTGCGCTTGAGCTCGAGCTGGTGAAAAGGAGAATGAGCGAGGTTGCAGCGCAGTGCGCACGCGATGTCGAGTGAGAGATCGATCAACGCTAGCGGTCAAGCGGTGAGGATCGAGTCGAGTCGTCTGGCCGCCAGTAGCAGCAGCACAGCAGCAGCCGCACAGCAGTAACAGCTCCCGCAGCAGCGAGGATCTGCCGGAGACGAATGAGTGCGTGAGTGCTGTAGCCGATGCGCTGGTCTTGAACACAGAACCAGCTCTCACGCTCGCTCTTGGCAGCAAGCGTCGCGGTTCGTTTGCTGATGTTGATGCATGTGTCGCGTGATATGGTGTCCATCCTCGAGGCTTCGCGGTGGTCCTGGCTCACATAGACCATGCGGAGGTCTCTCGAAGTGCATTTTGGTGCAGAATGCCAGCGCCAGCGCTTGGGATCGATAGACGTTTGTATCGCGTGCGCACTGCTGCATTGCATGCGCGTTCGATGATGTTGTCGGGATGGAGGATTTGCTGCGATGCATCGGACGAGCAGAGTGTCGACGACGACAACGACTGCGACTCGCAGCGGCAGCTCCATTCGCTTGCAAGATGCATGTGTGTGTCTGAGTGTAGACGACGACAAAAGCCGCCTCCTGCGTGCGTCTACAGATTGGTCGACACTCCTTTCGGCGACGTGCTCCTGCCGCATTCATCCGCTCGTTCGCCCGTTTGTTGACCTGCTTGCTTGCTTGATGGAGTGTGCAGACTCGCTCACACTCATCAGCTACGAAGTGTTGAGTGAGCCGAGCTGAAGACGAGAGCTCCAAGGAGACAGCGATTGGAACGGAGCAGGAGCGAGGACAGCCCCGCGTATGTGTGTATGTTTGTGTGCAGCCTCGCCTCGCCTCGGCTCTCTCTTTCATCAGCAGCAGCGTCTGAGTGTGTGCACTCTCTTCGCTGCGTGTTGCGTGGTGCACCAAGTGCGCATGTATGTGCTTACAGCATGAGCGAATTCGCTCATGGCGAATGCTCCAACGACCCAACATCGATTCACCCAGTGCATTGTCCACACCAAAGCGTATGTGCGCCTCGAGCATGTGTCTCGCACTGGTTGACATCGGAGATGGTTCAGCGTACGATTGGCATGCTACTCTGCAGCACATGGGATATCAGACTGAGCCGGGGCAAGACATCGCCACTGCCACTTTGGCCTCGACAGTGGTTCAGGACCAAGCCTTTGGTTCTTTGGTGGACTCGCCTTCATGTGCGAGAGCAAGAGACGAGAGTAACTCGTGAAACATCGCGAGGTCGAGTGCTGGTGCGCCTTCATGTCGGCATGTGCGCTGCATTCGGACTCGTCGAAATGGCGCTCGGCGATGCTGGAGCGCAGCATTTCTGAGCGTGCACGCAGCAACAGCGCTCCTTCTTTTCGTCTCTGCTCATTTCGCTCGCTCGTTCGTTCGTTCGCTCTCGCTCTCGCTTTCGTGTGCTCGTTCGCTTGGCTGCATGCATGCATCCATCAGCTTCAGCACGCAGTGTGACCGCCTGTCAGTCATCTGGTGCGGTCGGGACGCCAGCGCTGCGCTGCCACAAGAAAATGTGGCGCGCGTCCAGATGTGTGTAAGTCGCTGCATGTGATGCTGTCGAGCGTCCCCTTCGCTCGCTCGCTCCTCGACATTGCGTATGTATGTGTGTGGCATTCGCGTGCGGCCGGATGAGTGGCGATGTGAAGACCTCTCCTCGCGTCACTTCGCCAGACAAGCTCTGCTTGCTCGCGTGCACAAGTGTCGACGAGTGTCTCGAGTCTCGTGCATGCTGCTATCGATCGCAGCGTAGCGCTCTCGCCTGCTTGCCAGCTTGCTTCTTCGTCAACTGTGTCCATGTCGACGATGCATGGCGCTTGTCGCCGAGCAACGTTTGTTCATGCGTTAATCCAACCTCGCAACTGCAGTGGAGCTGACGAAGTCGTGTGGTCACCTGTCCAAACACCACATCGTCCAATCCACCAAGCACGAGCGTGTCGCAGCGCGGGGACCTGCACACGAGTCCCTTGACAGGCGTGACCAAGTCGACCTCGCGCAGGAGACGCATGACGGAAAGACCTGCGCATGCTCGTTGCTCGCTCACAAGTCTGTGCCGATGTCCGCGCAGCGCCTTCCAAGATATGCCTGGTCGTACGAACAAGCTGCGCTCGCGTGCTCATACACTGCACCGTAGCTCTCCGTATGATATCTCACTCTGGTGTTGTATGTTGAACGCCCTCCTCCTCGCTCGCGCGTCCTGTTTCACAATCGACGCACTCGTTTGGACGAGTGCTCCGCCACACATACACCGCGCCTGTTTCGCGACCGGTTGACTGATGCACCAGCTGGTCGTGCGCTCGCTGGTCGCACACTCACACTCATACGCACACAGAACAAGATCAAACAGCATCGAACCAACTCGGTTTGGAGACGTGAATCGAGGACCAAGCGCAATGTTGAGCTGGCTGTTCGCTCGCTCGCTCGGTCCGTCAACAAAGACGAGCTGCTCTTCGACTGTCCAAGTCGCCGGGTTTGCCCAAACGCTCACGCACTCATTCGTCTCCGGCAGATCCTCGCTGCTGCGGGAGCTGTTACTGCTGTGCGGCTGCTGCTGTGCTGCTGCTACTGGCGGCCAGACGACTCGACTCGATCCTCACCGCTTGACCGCTAGCGTTGATCGATCTCTCACTCGACATCGCGTGCGCACTGCGCTGCAACCTCGCTCATTCTCCTTTTCACCAGCTCGAGCTCAAGCGCACGCACACAACTGGATCCGCTTGCACTCCAGCACCCCAGTACTAGTACAGTGCACTAGTACCTCAGCACGCTGTCACAATGAGCAGCGTCGCAGCGAACGCGAACAACCTGAACAAGGTCGAGATCGCGCACCGCGCGTCGTTCCTGAGCAACGTATCGCAGACGAAGGATGGTGAGGGCTACGAAGGCATGAAGACGCCAGACGCGCTCGAGGAGGGCGGCGGCGCGCTGCGTGCCGGCGGCGCTCCGAAGCTCTTCAGCAAGGACCACGTGGGTTTGCTGTTCCAGTACGCGGCCGTGGGTCTCGTCTACGGCGTGTTGCCGGCGACGATCTACCCGTTCCTGCAAGTGTACCTGAACTCGAGCGGCACGCAAGTGGTGACGGCGCAGACGCTTGTGGTGCTGCCGTGGTCGTTCAAAGTCTTCTACGGCATTGTCTCGGACTGCTTCCCGATCTTCGGCTACCGCCGCCGCCCGTACATGGTCATTGGCTGGACGATCTGCTTCGTGATGCTGCTGGTCATGGCGGTGACACCCGTGGGCGACGCGTACTTCCTGAACCCAGAGGACCGCCACGTGGACCCGACCGAGTACGACTTGCCGGAGAACGCTGGCATTCGCGAGCGCATCAACTACAAGGCGCCAGGCAAGGGCAGCAAGTACATTCTGCTCATGATGTTTGCGGCGTTCGGGTACCTCATGGCAGACGTGAGTGCCGATGGTCTCGTGGTTGAGCTCGCGCAGCGTGAGCCGATCGCCGTGCGCGGCAAGACGCAGTCGACGATCTACGGCGTGCGCAGCTTCGTGATCGCGCTCGGGTACATCGTCACGGGCTTTGCGTTCAACGGCAAGGAGTACGGCGGGAGCTTTGACTTTTCGCTGAGCTTCCCGACGCTCATGCTCATTCTCGCGATCTGCCTCGTGCCGGTGCTCCCGATCACGTGGTTCTTCATCAAGGAGGAGGTGCACGAGCGCGCGAACTTTGGTGACTACATCCGCGGTCTCTGGGAGCTGATGCAGAAGCGCGCGGTGTACCAGATCATCTTCTACAACTTCTTCAGCGGCATCTTCGCCAACTTTTCGTACACGGCGTCGTCGCCGGTGCAGGAGTTCTGGGCCAAGGTCACGCCAATCAACAACTCGCTGAGCAGCGTGCTCGGCGAGATGCTCTTCGTCGTCGGCATCACGATCGTGAGCAAGTGGGGTCTGCACTGGAACTGGCGCTTCATCATCGTCACGACCGGTATCATCGTGATCGTGCTCGACGGCATCTGCGCGTTCATCACGGTGTGGGATGTGTTCCGCAGCCAGTGGTTCTGGCTCGGCGTGCCAGTGGCCGTGAACGTGCCGTCGGCCATGGGCTGGATCATCTCGACGTTCGCGACTGTGGAGCTCGCGGAAGAGGGTAACGAGGGCGCAGTGTACGGCCTCATGACCACGGTCGTGAACCTCTCGCAGCCGTTCGCGGCGACGCTCACAAAGATCGTGGACCGCCAGTGGCACCTCACGAACGAGCGCATCCAGACGGACGACCACTCGATCCGCATGGACGTGACCAAGGCGATCATCCTCATGTACGGCATGACGGCGATCGGCTGGCTCTTCCTCGTCTTCCTCCCCAAGCAGAAGGCCGAGACGCAGGAGCTCAAGCGCACGGGCGGCTCGAGCAAGCTCATCGGCGGCCTCACGGTCTTCTACCTCGCCTTTGCGCTCGTCTGGTCGGTCATGACGAACCTCATGGGCATCTTCGACAGCACGTCGTGCCTCATTATCGCAGGCGGCGACGGCTGCTAAGTCGCGCGTCGGAGGCGCCACGCAGTGTCACGCGATGCGACGCATGCCTCGTTCTAGTATGGGTTGGCTCTTTGGCGGGTCAGTCACGCAGTGGTCTGGTCTTACTTTTGGTCACATAAATACAGTGTAGTTTACATCTTCACACTGGTCTTGCATTTGGTCACGTTAACATGGCACCATACATCATACATCATACATTACGTGTGTTCCAACACATGTGCCGCAATGAAGCCATTCGAGATGGCTTCACACCAGAAATGACCAAGACAGGGACTTGTTGGTTCCACGTGCCATCGACTGCAATACGAGGCAAACGCCGCAGTACCCTTGGCTCGGACACTTCGTTAGTACTAGTAGTGAGTGCGATTCGTAGGCATGAGCGAGTTCCACCACTACGTCGCCAGCAACATCGGCAAGATCACTGTGAACAACAGCAATCGCACTTGTACGGCATCATCATCACGTGTGCTAGTGGCGACAACTCACCGTCGCCCGACGCTATCATCGCCGCAGCAACTTTAGTGTCAAGAAACGTCGTGTTCGCTCACTGGTATATTATATAACAGTACTCAATCCGCGTCCATAGCGTTGCCTCGTATGCAGCGCACATGTGGCGACCAGTTAAACAAGCTGCCAAACGAGCGAGTGAGTGAGCAAGCATACAAGCGAGTGAGGTCCAGGAGATAGATAGTGTCCTGCCAAGCGAGTGAAGAGGCAAGCGGGTGGCCTTCCATCGCTCTCTCCATCTGGTCATATCTCTCTCTGGCAGCGTTGCGTACTAGTGTGTACTAGTATGAGTTGTGTCAATCAGCGATGAGTGTTGGTGGTGGTGTGCTGGTAGGCTGAAATCACAACAAAAGTGAGCATAACGCCTTTTGAATGAGATGACGAGCTGAACTCACAGCAAGCGTGAGCATCCTAGACAGAGTGAACACCGAGCAAACAAACACGTCCATCGTCGACCAAATCAAGGAGTCTGCCTGGATCGACACATGCCTCTCTGCAACCTCTTCTTGCCTTGCAAACACGGCAACACGACAACATCACCACCACCAGCAGCAGCACATGGCATGACAAGACATTCGTAGTTGCTTCGTATGTCTCCTTCCCACGTTTCTCTTACTCTTGCTCTTGCTCGTGTTCTTTCACTCGCAGGTTGCAGCATGCAGACTCGCAGCATGTCCGTGCTCGGGTTGTCGTGGCTCTCGGTCTGTCGATCACGCTCCTTCATGGACTGCAAAGCTGTGTGTGTGCGTGTGTGTGTTTTGCTCAAACGCTCTGTGCGCAACACAAGTGGACAAGTAGAAAGTGGACGCGTACGCAAGGTCTGACAACATACAACACACCGGTGAGCCTGCGAATGAGCAACACATGAGCAAGTGTGCAAGTGTGCAGCAAACAAGTCGAGAAGCGAAGTGGAGGGACGTGCACGTGCACTGGTGCTATTAAATAAGGAGACGACGACGACGATGCAGCGCATGCGACGACATGCGACGATATGCACTCTCGCGCTGCCGACAGACAGATCGGCAAGCTGCATCACGCGACTTGCCGACGCCACGGCAGCAGCGTCGTCGGACCGCGCCGCAGCGCCAAATACGCACAGCTCACGGCGTCCTCCGTGCGGCTGAGCAGACTCGTCGCTTGCACCGAGAACCGCTCGACCTCTTTCTTCGAGTAGAACAGCTCGGACACCTGCTCCTGCTCCAGCGCCGGGATCAGTCGCACCATCACACTGCCGTTGAACGACACGCGCCGCCTTGCGCTCGGCTGGCGGCCGCCACTCGTCGTCTGTGGCATCGCGGATGATGGAGCCAGCACGACTGGGTTGCGCTCCTCCTCCTCGTCTTCGTCGTCGTCTTCGTCATTGTCGCTGCTGTTGCTGTTGTCACTCTTGCCGACAGTCTCGTCGGTGCTGTCGGTCTGTGCCTCGGACGCGTACGCAGAGCTTCGTTCGCTCGCGCGCACTGACGCGACGGGCGAGGGCATGGCGCTGTCGACCGAGCCGATGCGCATGCGCTTTGCACGCGTTGCGCGTGGTGCGCCTGCTGCCATTCCTGCGCCAGAGGTGGCACCAGCGGCAGCTTCCGCAGCCTCTGTCCGCACTGCGAGGCGATGGAACGCTGTGACCCACCGCGCGAGGTCGCCGCGGCTGAACACGCGCGCCTGGAACTCGCGCGCGTCGGCTGCATACAGCTCGAGACCGAGGTCCATGCGTGGCGCGATGCGGCCGGACGCGACCGTGAACGCGTCCACGAGGTTGCGCCGCAGCGTCGCGTCTTGCTTGGAGTAGAACACGTACAGCTCGGCGCCGCGCAGCACGGCGAAGCGCGTGCTCCACGTCAGCGCCGACCGCTTCTTGATGTGCACGTAGCCCTCGCAGCTGTCGTAGCTACCGCCATTGATGCTGGCGAACGTGGCAGATGATGCACCAGGCGACGCAGTGCGCGCCGACACGCGAGCGTGCAGCACAGTGCTCGTGCTATTGTTGTTGTTGCTGCTGCGTCTGCGCGTGCGACTGGTGCTGTTGCTGTTGGCATTGGTGCTGCTGCTGCTAGATTCCGGCGACGAGGACGAGGTGCGTGCGCGGACGCCTCGGCACACTGCAATCGCTGCTGGTGCTGGTGCTGTGGGTGCGCGAGACATGCCTGTGTTGTTGCTGTTGTTTGATCGCTTGATTGATTAATGGACAGAGAGGGAGGAGGGATGGCTTGGTCGAGTGGCCTTGAGTGGACGTGGACACGTGCTTGTTCGTCTGGTGCTAGTGTGCGGCGAGTGCAGCAGAGCCTGTGGGTCGTAGATCGTAGCACGTGCTGCTGCTGTAGTTGCTGTAGTTGCTGTGCGCGTGTTGCTGTGGTGTGTGTGCTCGAGCTCGTCGGTCGCGTTGTGCTGCCACGCGCTTTGCTTCGCTCGCTCTCTGCTTTTTCGCGTCTCGCTTGCTTTTCGTGTGTGTTGTGTGTGTGTTTGTGTGTGGTCAAAGCCAATTGCAATTGCAATTGCAATTGCAACAACAGACTCTCTCGTTCAAGTCTCGAGCGGCGTGCGTTTGATTTTGATTTGGTTTTTGTAAGAGTGAGATAGGGAGATGGGTTCGCTCTCGTTTCTGGACACAAGCGAGGCACCGCGAAACGGCAGCGAGCGCGGCTGTGCAGTGTATATGCATATTTGTATACGAAGATTCCCGGTAGGAAGATTCCCTCGAGTGGGAAGAACAAACAACAAAGCAAATCAAAGCAACAAAGCAAATCAAAGCAACAAAACAACCACATCGCAAGAGCAAGAGCAAGATCAAGAGCAAGCTCGATTGACATTGACACCCAAGCGCTTGCTCTCCAGGCAGCAGCAACGCACAACGCACACATAGGCACAAGAGCAGTCGAGCGTGACGACACGAGCGCAGTCTCGATCAACACCAGCACACCCACATAGTATGTCGCATCGCATTGCTCTTGCTCATGACAATCCACAGCGACTTGCTCGTGTGTTGGATTCTCCATCGTCTCAAGCACACACTTGCACATTCGTGTCTCGCACGCTTTTGGTTGTTTGTATGCCTGTTCTCGCTTGGTATCTCGGCTCCTTGGCTCCTTCTTCTCGTCATGGACGACGACGACGACGACGACGACGGCATCGTAGTCGTTGCTGTTGTCGTAGTAGTCTCCATCACACACCGGATTTCTGGGATTCTCGCAATGCGCACAAGCACAGCAAGCACGACACAGGAGACCGCGCTTGCTCGACCGTATCGACCGATAGCAGTCAGTCGTTGGATTTTCAGACTCGAGTTGTCGCCCATGCTGCTGTCGCTGCTATCGTTGCTATCGTCGCCTCATGGACAGACACTTGATATGCTCGTCTCGCTCGTCTCGGCTTGCTTTCAGCAGACCCAAGAGAACACCACACTACAACTCTGCACGAAGATAACACGCGATAGGAAACAGCCTCGAGTCGCGCACAAGACGCACAAAACAGTCTCGAGTCGTGCGCGCTCGAGCACAGCACTCACATGCAAGAGGCAAGCATCTCTGATCCAAACCAACCAAATCAAAGAAACCCAATCAACCAAATCAACGACATCAAAGAAACCAAATCAAACGAACAGACAAAGTGACTTGTGTATTGTAAGCGTCTCCATCGAAAAGTCGAACGAACGAACTGAGCGTTCAAAATCGCGTGTTTTTGTGTGTCCAACATCGCCTTCAAAAGCACACCAACATCGTGGGTTTGCTGGAACTGGATTTTCGTGCGTGGCGGCTGCCTTTCACGAAAAAGCAAAAGCAAAGCAAGGCAGTGGCGCTCGTTGTCGTCGAGATCGTCGAGGTCGTTCGTACTGGCTGATCGCGAGACCAGACCGAGCTTGCGCTGCGACTCGTGCTTCGTGCCTAGCGCTGAGATCTTAGCGCTTCGAGCTGTAGTGCTTGTGTGCTCACATTCGTGCCTGCGTCGGTGATGTACACAGAGTGCATGAAGCCATCGTGGATGGCGACTTGCTAGCACCGCCACAAACAGCAGAACGCTTCAGACTGTCAGCCGATGCTGACTTGCGAGCGTATGTATGTTGCTCGCACTCGGTACAAACGCCAACGCAGTCGTTCGACGAAGAGAGCAACAGCAACATCAGCAGCAAGACCAGACTTGCAAGACCAGACGACCAAAGCGCACGCGCATGAAAACGTCCGGATAAACGAGCGAGACGCGAGGCTCTCTTGAGGTGCTCCTATCGAGTCGCTCTCGTCGGCACTTGCGATTGACGGTCTGTAGCGAACCTCTCTCTCTATCTCTCTGTGGTGTCCAAGCTGCGCCCATGCTGTGATCACACACGCTCGCGCGCTCGCTCTCACTCGACTGCTGCGTGGATTCGGTCCTGAACTCGGTCTTGGTCCGCACTCTTGACGTTGGCGTTGGCATAGACGTGTGGAGCTCGAGCGCCATACTAGTACGTTCTTGCACGCGTCCGACACCAAGATCTCGTGGCGACAGGAACGCCATGTGCTGAGGAAACGAGCGTGCGCCACACATACACAGACGCTCGGCTGCTGTGCGTGGGTGGAGACTTCTTCGTGGCGCTTGAAAGCGCGTCGCGACAGCTGGCGTGACAGAGGACACGTAGCGAGGCACACCATTTGCTTGCTTCGTTCAGGCTTCAGAGACAACGAGAGAGAGAGAGAGAGAGAGAGAGAGAGCTAGTCGACTGCGAGCTGCATTGCGGCGACATCAGCAGCTTGAGAGGTTTCGATCACTCTGAGGTGACTTTAGGGGGGCCATCCTCGTTGTCTACAAGTCTATCGATCAGTCCGCTCTTCGTAGACATGTCTTGGAGATCCAGCCTCCTTAGCCCTGTGATGCCACACTCAAACGAGCTTCTGCACGACGCGCAAGACGGACGTCCAGGACGGGAACAAGTTGCCTGACAAGTCGATCTCGCTGATGCTCGGCGAGAGCGCGCGGAGCTTGCCGGCGCTTGAGCCATCGCTACTATCGTCATGATCGAGCGCCGTGATCTGGCACCTCGCCAGCGTGATCTTCTCGAGCGTCGCGAGCGTCTGTTGCGTCTTGAGCTTCGCGACGCCCACGAGCTCACCTCGCTTCAAAGTTCCCAGCGAGACAACAAGTGCACTATGACGGTCTTGTTGGTGGTCAATACGCGGTGGTGGCGCGCGAGTCGGCTGCGCTTGGCATGTCGATCGAGACGCAAGAGATCCCTCGCGAGTCGACACAACAGCAGTCGTCGTCAAACGTCCACTGACGTGAGACGCTTGTCATGCAGACTCGAGCGCCAAAGAGCGGCACTGGAGGCCGTCGAGTGGGCTCTGGATCGAGTCAAGCTAGTGCACTGGACGCCGTAGTCCCGAACTCGGACGTCGGCTTCTCCTCGTTCACACGCACGCCATCAATGACAACTCGAGCGCTCACGAGCATTGGTCAGTAGCGCAGAGTAGATGTGTACGACTGGTGGTGGTGATAGGCATCTCTATTGGGTGGTGGTAGTGGTGGCTGTTGTAGTGGCCGTCGTATCTGTCTATCGCACGCGCTCGCGGCGCTCTGAGCCAGCTCAGCGTCTCCTCGTCGTCGTCATCGCTGCCATTGTCGCGCGCTCACGCTCGCTGCGCATGCGCTGGCGATGCTGCTGCGGTGCTCGCAGACGCCTTGCGGTGCGCGCAGAGCCACTTCTTGCGGGCGTGCTTGGCACTTGGCGCACTGGCGCTCGCGCCGCTGCTGCTCGCAGACGCACTGTCGCTGCTGTTGCTGATGGGGAAGTGAAAGTGCTCGGGCGCCGTCACTTGCGGCACGCGCGAGAACGGCAGCGGGTGGAGCAAGCGGATCTCGTCGATCGGGATCTTGGCGCCGCTCGCGAGCGCCTCGAGCGCCTCGGGCGCCACTTCCTCGTGCTGGATCGCGATGTTCACGATCGAACGCTCTTTCCAGCGCTCGATGAGGTCCATCGAGATCGCGGGCGGCGCGGCGTCGCTCGGCTGCTGAATAGCGCCTTTCGACACGGCGCTGTTGAGCAGCGCGAAGACGTGGTCGCGGCCTTGGTCGTTCGTGACGACGCGGCCGTCTTTGCCGAGCAGCACGCTCGCGTAGAGCCAGAAGAGGTCGTCCGAGATGCAGCGCCGGTGTGCCACGTTGCGCGCCGAGAGCTCCGCTTCCTGCACAAGCGTGAACGTGTGGATGAGTGGATGAGTGGATGAATGGATAGATAGATGGACAGATGCACGGTCACTCCGTCGATAGTCAGCACACACATACACACATACACACCGTCGTCGCTAGCATGTCCGCGTGGTCTCTCTCATACTACTACGACATGCAGTACAAACACAGACATACTACAAAGTATATGCACAGACTCCAGCACACCAGCACATGCGCTCTCACTCTCCTGTGTGCTGTGTGCACACGCGCATCCACAAGCAAACTAGCAGTACGAAGCGCAGTGCACGCTCCAAAAGACGCACGGACCTTGGAGTAGACGCCCTCGAGCGGCACGAGACACTTGAGCGCGAGAGCAGGCAGCGCAGTGGGTGGTGATGCACCATGGTCGTCGGTCGCGACCGCAGAGCGTCCGCGCATAAGTGGATCGGAGGGAGCAACAGCAGCAGTTGTAGTACGTAGTAGAAGAAGCGTCGATCAAGCCGTTGCCGCCGCAGCGCACGCACAGCTCACACAGCCTCACAGGCTTATAGCCTCATGGCGTCATAGCTCAGACCGCGCTCGTCGCTCAGTGTCGTGGTCCGTCGAGCTTCATCAAGCTCCATCGTCTATCCGCACACTCAAAAACCGAGTCAAGTCACTGCTATTTTCGTAGCAGTGTACATTTTGAGTTGCAAACAAATGAGAGAGAGGCACTCAAACAAACACCCATTTGCACAAGCAAACAATCAAACAATCAAACATGCAGATGTCAGAAACGATTCAGACGTCGAAAGCGTTTCTACACTCGAAACGATTTCAAGACAACCCGCTCGTTGATATCCTTTCGACGCTCTCGAGTTGACAGTTGCAGTTTCTTCATGTTGGCATTTTCAACACCAGCGGCTCTCGAATCAACATCAACGATGCGACTACTATACGGTATTGACAGCCACGCACAAAGTTGTTGACAACAACGAAAGAATAGCATGTTTGTTCCACATGCAATAGCTGACGTAGCGCAGCTCACTTCGTCTTGCCTTGCTGCGCTCAGCTCAGCTCACAGCCATCGGCTCTTGGTTCTTGGCTCTTGGTGCGTGCACATGTGTACGGCAACAGCGTATCTCTCAAGACGCCTATGCGTCTGCGCATGCATGCACATGTAAATCGTAGCGAATGTTGCTGTTGATGTTGCCGAGAGTGCCACCGATTGCGTCGAGCGAGTGCTTTGTGATTGAACATCCGTTGTCAAAGTAAGTCCCTCACGACCTGCAGCAGTAGCGAAGCGCTCGGCTTGTGAGGTTTAATGCATTCAAGTGGGGACGTTCATTCCATCCATGACTCGTTCGCTCGCACGCGCGTGTGCTTGTGCTACCGCCTGGTGCATCCGTCAAATCCCATTGTGTCCTAGCGCTGGGGCGTCAGCGGCAGGAGCTGGCTAATGCTCTTGCTGTACACGAGCGTGAGCGCTCCTCGCACGTCGGCGCTCGGAGTCTTGATGAGTTCGTTCAGTAGTGGGTAGAGCCACAAGAGGTGGCGACGGATCTGCACGTACACGACACCAGCGCCGCGTTAGAACGCTCAGCATACACACAAGTACTCCATCGTGGCATCATCACACACACACAGAGACAGACAGACGCACCTCTGGTCCATCGAACTCGGCCAGTTCGCGCAGGATCGCAACGAGCAGCGCCGAGTACTGCGCCGTGCGCTGGTGCGCGTCAGCGGGCGTCTTGATCCCAAACCGCGCGCTGCTGCTGTCGTCACTGCTGCTGCTGCTGCTGTCCCAGTCTGACGGCGGCGTCGTCCACGTCAGGTACTCCTCGACCGATTGCTTGACGAGCTGCGTCATTTGACGCCGCGCATCGTCGCGCTTGCGCTCCTCGAGCACGTCGTGGCGCTCGCGAATGAGATGGAAAAGCACGCGGAGGTACTGTGCCTTGCCCTGGACCTCTTGCTGCAAGAGGCTCGGGAGGTCCGACGCGTCGGTCGACTGGCCGTACGTCCAGCCCGCGCGGTGCAGGTGTTGCCGCAGCGCCATGGCGTCGTTCACGCGGCGCGCAAAGAGGTAGCTCTCGCGCAGGCACGCCATGAGACTCGCGACGTGGCCGTCGCTGAGCGCGAGGTGGCGGCTCAGACGCGACGCGAGGACGCCCCCGAGCACGTTCTGGAGCGCGAGGATGACGGTCAAGTGCGTCTTGGACGGCACCTGCTGCGCGTTCACCTCGTCCGCAGTCACGACCTTGGGTGGGAAGTGCCGGTTGAACGTGAACCCGAGCACACGCACGACCGACGGGTACATCGAGATGATTGACGGCAGCCGCGGCGACGCGAGCTGCGCTGCCGAGGGCGAGAGCGGCAGTGTGGCGCCTGCAGCTGGCGACGTCGGTGCGGTCGCAGCGCCATTCGCCGTCGGCATGCTGAAGAAGATCCACGTTGGCTCGGCGCGCGTCATGACGGACCGGAGCTCGTCGGCGATGAGGCCCCAGACGTCGTCGGGGAACTTGTGGCCGTGCGCCACGAGCATCTTCTCGAGCGACGCTGCAGACGCCGCTGCGAGCTCCTCCTCTGTGTCGTTCGTGTCCATGCACTTGCCGAGGAGGAAGAGCACCTCAGGGAGGAACCCGACCGTGTCGTAGAACAGCCCAAAGCACTCGAGCAGGCGCTCGAGACAGAACGTCGACGTCGTCTGGCCTGCGCGATACTGGATGCGCGACGGCGAGCGCGCCGGCAGCGGCAACTTGGGCTTGCGGCGCTTGCCCTGCTCCACAAACACTTCGAGGTGGCGCAGCTCGTCGAGCAGCGGGATGAGCACGCCTTTGAACACGAGCGACCAGAGGCCGGTCGAGAACTTGGCGCCGTGTGCCTCAAGCGCGTCAAAGAGACCGTGGAGCGCTGCGAGGCGAACGTCAAGCCGGACGTCTGCTGCGAGCGTCGACAGCGCCGTGAGCACAGGCCACCACATGCGCGTGTGCGCCGACGAGTCGTTGTAGACGCTCACCGAGTCGTCTCCTGCTACTGTCGGTGTCGCGACGACCGAGCTCCGGCGCCGCGGCGACTGCGGTGGCGAGAACACGGCGATCTCCTCTTCGAGCGTCTTGGACGACTCCTGCCGCTCGTACCGCACGGGACCGCGTCCTGCCGATGGCGACGCGACGCTTGTAGTCGACTCGTCGTTGCCAGGCGCCGAGACGCTGTTGGCGCGCTTCTTGGCGCGGAAGCCCACGCGCTTGGGCACCGCGGCGTCGACAAAGAGCTTCTCGATCACTTGACCCGTTGCGAGCTTGCGCATGCACACGTGCTCGAGGATCCCGATGCTCTCGATGCTCAGCTGCGTCAGGCCCATGTGCTCGTCCATGCGCTTCTCCACCTCTTCGGAGCCGCACACTGCGAACGCGAGGAGGCACTCGACTGCGTCGACAAAGACCTCGACGATGCGGTCGAAGTGGTTCTCAAAGATGCGCTTCGCGATCGCGAACCCGAGCTGCACGATCCGGTCCTGCTGCTCGCCATTCCCAGGCTCATACGTCTCGGCCGCGACGCGCAGGACGCCCCAGATTGTCTTCCAGCCCGACTTGATGTTCGTGACGCGCGCGAGGATCATGTTCTCGACGCACCGGAGCACGAGCTCGCGGATCTCCATCGACACGGCGTTCGCCATGATCACTTCGAACGGCGCGAGGAAGAGGCGCTGGAAGTTAAAGTCCTTGAGCTCCTCGCGCTCGAGGAACTTCATGCTGAGCTGCCGCAGCGAGTCGATCGCGTACATGGCGATCGAGAGGTTGTCGTGGCACCCGATCGTCGTGAAGTGTCGCGACAGCACCTTCCACGTCGACGCCCAGATCACGCGCGACCGCATGTGCATGTTCATGTCGGCGACTTCTACGAGCTTCTGGAGCGAGAACACGCGCGGCGGGCTGAACGCGCTCTCCTGTCGACTCGACCGGCCGTTGCTCACGCCCGAGCACTCGGTGAGCGACACGACGCAGAGCTGGAGCACAAATTCCTGCACAGCCGTGTCGTTGAGCGAGACGGAGCTGCTGAATACGCGGTCGCTTGCGAGCGAGTCGATCTCGGCCATCACGCGCGCCGCGTTCTCGTCTTCGATCGCCGGGTTGTACAGGTCCTCGCCGCCCGGGCCGCTGCTGCTCGTGGACTCACGGTGCGACGGCGACGGGAACGTCGACGTTGCCGACGAGTGCGTGCGCTTCGAGAGCCCCATGGACGCCAAGCTGCTGCTGCTGTGCGTCGGCGTGGTCGAGAAAACGCTCCCGCCGCTGCTGCTGTTGCTCGGTGTGCTCCCAGCTGGCGACGACTGGTGGTGGTGGTTGAAGAACTGCGTGTCCGAGTGGAGTCCTTGCGCGTGTGTCTGGATGCGCGCGAGCTGCGAGATGCACTGGAGGATGTCGCGCCAGGCGTCGCCGAGGTAGTTGCCCTCCTTCACGCTGATCGAGATCAGCGCCTTGATCGCCTCGATGTTCTTCGACCGCATCAAGCGCGAGCCCGTATTGTGCAGCGCCGTGAACTTGGACAGCACAGTCACGAACGCGTCGCGCTCAGACGGCATGTTCAAGCGCGCGGCGAGGTGGATCGCGTGCTTGAACGAGTTGAGACAGAGCTGGATCGCCACAGGCGAGTCCGAGCTCTCAAAGATCACCGAGCAGCACGCCAGGAGCGGCGCCCAGACCGTCTCAAACATCGGCCGCACGTGGCTGTTCTCAGTCAACTCGGTCACGAGGTGGAACTGCGGCGTCGCTTGCGTGCCACCGCCGACTGCGTTTGCCGACCGCGGCGAGCTCGGAAGTCCGCGCGACGAGACGCCCAAGCTCGCTGGGTTTCGCCGCTTGAACAGCGCTTCGGACTGCCGCACCATGGACTCGCGCTCCTTGATGTACGCGTCGCGGCGCTGGCGATCGACCGTTGCGCCGGATGCGCCAAAGAGCGTCGTGGCGGCGACGGCTTTGACGCCGCCGCCCACCTTGCGCCGCGCTTTGAAGTCCTCGTCCTCTTTGAGCGAGATCGGCGTCTGCTTGATGCGGTCAAAGATGCCGCCGAGGTACTCCTCCGGCAAGTCCTCGCCGTTGTTGATGCCGCGGTTGTTGCGCAAGAAGCCCTCTTTCGTCATGCGCTTCTCCTCCGCAATGCTCGGGTTGTGCAAGTCAGTCTGGAGCATGATGATCGAGAACGACAGGATGAACGCCGTGTCGGCGCTCGGGAAGAGCCCTGGCGTGCACGACGAGTAGAACCGCTCGGCGAACTTCTCCATCATGCGGTCGATCTTCTGCGACTCGCCCGGGAGACGGAAGCCCGAGAGGAAGAGCCGGATCGCGACGTCGATCTCCATGCCCGTGAAGTCCATCATGTCGACGTACTCGTGCAGGACTTTGACGCAAAAGCCGTTCTGGTACTGCGACTCGCGGCCGAGGTAGTCGCCGACCATGGTCTTGTCGAGCTTCCCATTGTGCTCCATGAAGAACCGCGCCACGTCGCGCGGCGTGCCTTCGCCCATGTGTCCGTGCTGGATCAGGTACTGGACGCCTGCAGTCGGCTTCACGTTGAACTTGAGAATGCCAGTCGCGAACTCCTCCTGCCGCTTCTTCTTGCGGTCAAACGCTTCAACTGCCGACATGGTCGACGGCGCGGTCGACTGCGTCGCGGTCAGTGGTGCCATCGGCGCAGCGCCAGCACTTGCGCTGCTGTCGTCGTCGCCGTCGTGCGTCGAGCCCGAGTTCGTGCGCTGGCTGCTCTGCTTCTTCTCAGTCTCGACAAAGTTCGCGGCCTTCTTGAGCGACGCCACAGTCGCAGTCATGCACTCGAGGCCCTTGAGCACGATCGCCGCGTCGTTCTGCTGCGCCTTGAGCCGCATCGCGGACGACAGGTTCGCATAGTGCGCGCCGCTCGGGTCCTTCTTGCCCTTTGCGGTCTTTGCGAGCGCGTCGATGATCTGCTTGAAGAGGTCGTTCGTGTTCCAGTCGCAGTCGTAGTTGAGGAAGATCTCGCCGAGCACCTGCGCGTCGTCGCAGAGCGTGTTGAGCACTTCAAGCACGAGCATCTTGTGCTCAAAGCTCGAGTTCGCGCTGTCGAGGAGCTTGAGGAAGATGGACGTGACGAAGATCTCGATCTCGGCCTTCAGGTGCCGCTTGAAGTGCGTGATGAGCACGAGAAAGACCTGGAGCGAGAGCCCGACGATCTGCGTGTAATTGGACGTGCAGTTCTGCAGGAGCGACTGGCACAAGTACTGCCGAATCGCGTGGATGAAGCGCTCGCCGCGCCGGAACGACGGCCCCGCGCTGTTGATGATCGCGAGCACGAGCTCGAGCGACAGGATCTTGCTCTGGAACGCAAACGGATCCTCGGAGCCACTGCCGCTGCTGCTGCTGCTGGGCGCTGCACTCGTGCCTGAGAGCATCCCGAGCGCCGAGTCCTCGGCGACAGACCGCATCGAGATGCGGCAGAGCGACCGGAAGAGCAGGAACGCGTCTTTGTGGAGCACGGACGGGAACGCCGGCGCAAAGAGCGGCGCCGCAGTGCCAGTCGTCGCAGCGCTAGGTGGCGCAATGCGCGATGCAGTGCTGTTGCGACTGGCACTCGACTGGCTTCCTCCGTCGAGCTGGAGCACGCGCGCAACGCTCGGGTACCACGCAGCAGTCGAGGCCGCGACGAGGCGGTCTGTGTCACTCGCCGAGTCGGCTGCTGCTGCTGCTGCCGCGGCGGCAGCCTCGCTCTTCTGGAGCGACTCTTTGAGCGTCGCCTCAGTCTCCTCTTGCACGCGCTGGTCGAACGTCTCCATACGCTGGAACACGATGCTGATGATCTGCTGCAGCGTCGCCTTCGCCACAGTCTGGTTCGTCGCATTCTTGCTCACGAGGTGGATGTGGTAGCACGCGCGCACGGCCTTGAGCAGCGAGTGCTCGTGCACTTCGCACGTCGTCGTCGTCACGGCTGTGAGCAGCACGCGCAGCACTTGGATCTGCACGGTCTCGTCCGGATGGTCGTTGCAGTCGCAGATCACGTCGACGATGCAGTCGATGAGCTTCCAGTTCTCCTCGTTCAGCGACGAGCCACTGCCGTCGAGTCCGTCGTTCGTGCTCTCGCCACTGCGCGCTTGGCTGCTGCTCGCGCCACTCGTGGCTTTCTGCACGAGGCGCTTGCGAATGCCGTCAGGGATCGACCCGTTCCCGCGCAAGAAGCCGAACGCGAGAAACTTCTCGATGCAGTCGAGCGCAACGGCCACGAGCTTGGCGTGGCGCGTGAGGCACGCGAGCAGAAATGGCTCGAACGGCACTTCGGTCGCGCCGCCAATGCCGCCGCCAGTCGCAGCGCCAGCGCTGCTCGCGTCCGGCTTGCTCTTGCGCTCAACGGCTGCTGTCATCGCTGCAGCCGCTGCATCGATCACGTCACGGAGCTCCTTGTGGCTCCGCGTCGTGATCTTGCGCAGCTTTGCGAGCGACTTGAGCACTTGCGCCTCCATGGTTCAGCTCCCTCACTCGCTCGCGTGCGCGTGGAGGTGGATGCGGTATGTATTCGTGTGAGTAGGTGTGTGCGTGTGAGCAGCGACGCGCGCTTCAGACACACTCGACTCGGTTCGCTCGGTCGCGCAGCGCTCGTGCTCGTGCTGCTGGCGTGGAGGGGGACTTGTTCTCCTTCTCGTGCTGCTCGCTGCTGCTCGCTCGTATGCTTGCTGCTGATCTTCGAGCGCGCACGTGGCAATCGCATCGCTTTCACCAATTCTCGAAATTATATAGCTGTATGAATATTCGTGCGCGAATCGAAACACAAAACGCGAAACCGATACGCAATTATCAAGTGTTGAACCAAAAAGCAAAGGTAAAGTGCACGACAAAAGTCTTGGAAATTTCTTGTTTCATTTCAAATATTTTTGATTTTCATCGGACAGAGCTGCAATGAAGCTGGATTAATAGCGCAATTAAATACGGTTCGAATGCTATATGTCGATCATCGAAATACACAGTGTAGCCAGCACAATGGCAGAAAATGTCATTTTCGAAATATTTCAACGATGCGAGAATAAATGGAGAGGCGTGGTAAGATTGGTATCAAAATTGTAATTGTGGTCAAACGAGCTCGAAAACACGTAATTTAGATAGAACACATTGCGTACACCAAGCGAACAAATTTCCAGTGCCTCCGAAGCTGTTTTGCGATGACGGCGTGGCAAGAGATGACGGCGAGCGACGTCGCAACTATCCTCGACCTTCGAGGCCAAGGCGAGAGGCTGCAGGTGATTGCAACGCGTGTGCAGCGCAGCGTATCGACTGTGTCACGCGTCATCAACGGCGAGAGAGCCTCGAAGACCAAACAGCGCACGGGAAGGCCTCGAAAAGTGTCTGAGCGTGAGGGCCGGCGGCTGGTGCGCGCGGTCACGACGCGAAATGAGAGCGCCTCTCAAGCCCGAGCGAGTGTCGGTGTTGACGCATCGGTGCGCACCGTGCAGCGCGTCCTCCATGCACACCCTGACGTGTCTTGGAAGAAGAAGAAGCGGACGACGGTGATGACCAAGATGCACCAAAAAGGACGAGTCGCATGGGCGAGCGAGAGAGCAGCTTGGGGCGCGAGTGAGTGGTCGCGTGTCGTGTTTAGCGACGAGAAGAAGTGGAACATGGATGGGCCGGATGGCTTGCAGTTTTACTGGCATCGCGCGGGGCAGCCAGAGCGATGCGCCGTGAAGCGTCACAGCGGTGGAGGATCGGTCATGGTCTGGGGCGCATTCTCTGCAGCCGGCAAGTCGGAGCTCAAGTTCATTGAGGGCAGCCAAGACGCGCAACGCTACACAGAGACGCTTGCCACGCACTTGCTGCCGTTCTTACGCGCACACCACGAAGAAGGGCACGTGTTTCAGCATGACAACGCGCCGTGTCATCGCGCTCGACTTACTCAAGCATGGCTGCAGACGAGCAACGTGACGACGATGAGCTGGCCAGCGATGTCCCCGGATCTCAATCCGATCGAGCACCTCTGGGGCATCCTGACGAGAACCGTGTACGCGCACGGTCGCCAGTTCTCATCGCAGCAAGAGCTCAAGTCCGCCATCACCCAAGCGTGGCGCGATCTCGACCACTCAGTCATTGCCAACTTGGTTGCATCGATGCCCAAGCGCTGTGCAGCTGTCCTCGAGCGCAAGGGAGCGTTTATTACTAGTTCGTAAGCTTCAAACGCAGCGTCCTCACGTTCAATACCAATCTTACCACGCCTCTCCATTTATTCTCGCATCGTTGAAATATTTCGAAAATGACATTTTCTGCCATTGTGCTGGCTACACTGTGTATTTCGATGATCGACATATAGCATTCGAACCGTATTTAATTGCGCTATTAATCCAGCTTCATTGCAGCTCTGTCCGATGAAAATCAAAAATATTTGAAATGAAACAAGAAATTTCCAAGACTTTTGTCGTGCACTTTATGTACTTGTAATTGGCTCAAAGTAATCATGATATTTTGTGTAGCTGGTGTGGTACAGAATATATCTTACTAGTATACTGATTTATTACAACGCTCTCTTCACTATATGACTGCGTCACTGACTGCCAAGCATCCTAGCACCAGTGCGTTGCCTGAAGAACGTTGACTTCGCGCCGAGAGAGTCATCAATGATATTATCTGTTGCGTAGACCGCGAGGCCGCCTTAGCGTCACGAAATCAGGCTTTGACGCAATGATACCAGCATCCACTGGCTGGAGCACCGGTGTTAAGTTAAGTACGGATAGAGCCGCCGTTGATACCCTCTGTTGCGTAGACCGTAGACCGTGTGACTACCCCGAAGTTATTTTCGATGGGAGCCCCACCTCGATGTTGCTGAACGCCGACGCAATGCGCCGAGGCACCATCCAGAATCAGTACGGGCTATTCCTCTTCTTTCGTACGCTCAATGAGACCTTCAAACCACTGCGCGAAGAGAGCGCAAGTCTTTCTGCTCTCTTCAACTAAAGGTATAGAAACGAATTGTAGGACCTAACAGTGCATCGAGTGGAGACACAACACAATTTATCCACGCATCCTACTAGTAATAGTACAATAAAATCATAAGCGAGGTTATGACACCACACACGCGGCTCGTCGCGAGCGCTGCCGACCGCTACAGCAGGTACAACGTGCAAGAACGAAACAGGATCTCCTCTTGACACTCACAAAATTGACCACAACTTGCCGAGAATGTGCAACTCGTCGCATTCACTGATCGCGCTCGGCTCGGCGTTCTTAGTTTTTTTGCTCATGTCGTTGTGTACACAGCATGGAACGAACTCGAAAAAAACTGCAAGTACACTCAATTTGGTCGGCGCGTGTTCAACATGCGTGCGACTGGTACCATCGGCGTCCATGCACGCACATCATGTCTTACGTCGCGCCCGCTTGCAATGTGCTTGATGTGATTGTTTGGAATGTGAGGAAAGATCTCTCCCCCAAACCTGAGATATGACACGATTTAACGCAAAAGTTATCAAATGCAACACCCTCAAACACGGATGAGTGGTTTAAACATTGTAGGGAGTATTAAAGAACTACACATTGCGCACTGACCGTGAGGAAACGATTGATTTATCAGTTTATATGAGTCTTCCGAATGACGTCCACATCAAGTATCGGTTTGCCAGTCAATGCATGAGCATGTTGCGACCAGTATTCTTCAACCGCCAAAACCTATTCAAAATATCTGCACTAGGTTGACGACACTAAGAAACACACGATAGACCAACGCTGTGGTAAGCGCTACGCATTTTGATCTTGATAGAGCGCAAGATAGTGCGTCGATGCCACGTCAAACGATGACGGAACATGGGCTGGGTTCATCGTACTTAAGTCGCTAGCGGTGGTCCAGCGAGCGGAATTTGTGTGCAAGCCCAAGAGCAACATGATTGGCAATCAAGACACTTTGATAGCAAAGGCTCCCTTCATCGTGGAGTCTATCAGATGTTCCGAGAATTTTTTGGGTTCGTCACGTCGAAGAATGAAAGGCGAAACAGATTGTTTCCGATACCTGCTGCGCAAACTGTCCAACAGTGACTAAGGCCCTCAAACGACGTCTTACCACGATGGACTCCTGAACACGGGGTTTTGTTAATGACCTCGTTTTGCGATGCAGGTCGCTATCTCCTCACAGCAGACTGCGACTTCAATCTCTCATCGAAGCTTGTCGGGTGTGCAAGTGCGAATGTGGCTCTGACAGAAACAACGATAGTACGAGGGAGTCGGCTACGGCTAGCCCCTCTGCAACGTGATTGTGCGGGAGGTCAGGGCGCTCATTGGGCCTACTAGGTATTGTTCCAGCCTACCCGACATTAATCAAAAGTTAAGTCCAGCGGGCAAATCGGGGCGTCCTGTAAGACGCCTGACTCTGGTTGCTCGAGTTTTAGCGCGGCTAGTCGAATGAAAGGAATAAGTGCTGGTCATACAGGCTAATCTCTACGTCACTACCGCTCGCAGTCCTTTTTTGTCAGCGCGATTGACTGCTACCTGCGCTGAAAAACTGTTTATCAATGAGCACGAAGATGTGAAAACAATATCTACGAACGACATGGCGGTAAACACATAACGCGCGGGACGACGAGATTCGTTTGCATATTCGAAGTAGGAGAATGTGATCTGGTCGCGCAAGTGTTGTGTTTGTGTGTAGACGTTAAATTGGGTCCTATAGCAACGTCAACAAGCAACACATGCAAGTAACATCATCTAGCATCTGCTCACGGGCTATTGCGTGGACGTACATCCGACTCATATATAGAGCTACGCCGATATCTCGATCGACATGAATATGGAGCACGTGAGTTGTTTGGACACCATAAGAGTCGCTTTAAGGCTGTTAGGGTGTACAAGTTGTCTAGCTCGCTTAGGATCCGTTGTGCCCGAGAGATAGCGATGTATAACTTCAATCATATGATACGGAGATTAAAGTGCCTCTACAAACACTACGATGTGTATGAAGGGTAAACAAATTGATTCTTGACTGTCAGCATTCATACAAGGTTTGAGGAAAACGGGGGACTATTCATCACCGCCGACGAGCTACCTACCTCAAACGACGTGAGTTGCAGAAAGATGACAGTGACTACACATTTCGAGCCGCGACCATAATGTATTTGAGATGAATAATCTTTTTGTAAGCCTATAGCTAAGATGTCCACACAAGCTTAGAGAAATGAGTTGGGAAGGCTGACATTGCATCGATTTGGAGTCAAGACAAAACTAACCCTGGCGACCTACTGCTGATTTGAATTAAAAACACCCGCGACATCACGCTGGGCATAACGTGTACGAAAAAAGGAGACTCCTCTAGATGCCAACGCCTTTGGCCACGGTCTGCCGCGTATGTTCTTCTGTTCACCAATCGCGACTCGGTTCGGCGCTCTAGGCTATTTGTTCATGCCGTCGCACGACAAACGCTGTAGGCAGAGGTAGAAAGCGCTGTGTGTGCGCCACTGGTACTACTTACGATCGATGGTTTTCTTGATGCTTGAATAGTTGTCATCAACACCCATGCACGTACATTGTATCCCTCGTCACGCGCGCCATCGATATGTTTGAAGTACTCGGCAGGCGGCACGACAGTTTTGAATTTTGAGGAACTGATTAAAAGACGTTTCCCTTCAAAAATCAAATCTCAGCTCCGAACGATATCTGTCGCCTGGTCCATTACAAATAAAAATTCCGTTTTACATGCACGCTACTGCTACCATCACATACGACGCTCACACGTCGTGCACCACGCCTTACACGCTAACCACACGCTCGACCCGCGTGATGCTCGTTTGGATTGGAGAAGTTCGTCTAAATGACTACCCCTGCCAGAACCTAAACCTCGGCTTTAAGAATACTACGGATAATCATTTTGGCGTTTTATACGGTGATGCCAAAGTCAGATACTTGGTTTGAGCACTAGCAGAGTATCTCATAGGACTACTACTTATATTCTGCTTGTGCAGACGGTATCGATAGAATACAAGGCATATCTGCGTCTTGAGAATGACGTCGACATGATTGTGACGATGCTAGGCCCGGGATCGCGCAGCAGCAGTCTCTGCAGCGCGCATGATCGCTGCAGTCCAAGACAGTTTTTGAGCCGCTCGACTCGTCCACGCTCGTCGCCCACGCGCCAGTTGCTCCCAGGAGTCCGAGTACCGGCGATCCATCGCCAGGTTGCTCGATCAAGACAGAGAGGCAGCCGAGAGCGTGTGCGTGCGACACCCAGACGTGCCAGAGACGTGATGAGACCCACGACAGTGCACGACATGTCAAGAGACCCTGGGGGGGGGGGCGAGTTGTGAGGGCATCAAGATCGCGCCAGAGTCAAGTCCAAAAGGTGTGCAGACTACGCCATCGTGACTACATCGCTCGACTACATCACCAGACGTCACAGAACCGCTCCCGCGTCTCCACTTCGAGCGCGAAGACTGCCGGAGGGTCGAGTCGGTCGATGCACCTCCAGTGTGTCAGATTCTCAGGGTGCACCCTCAGAGGCAAAACACCAGTTCGAGTCTCCGAGCAGTGGGACAGTGAACCCAAGCGAACCTTGTGCGCGCGCATACACGCAAACTCTCGTGTGTGCTCAAGACTGCGCGGCCAGACAAGTGTCGACACTAAAGCACTCGAGCAGCTTCAAGAGTCAAGGCTCAAAGCACTCACGACAGCATAGTGAGTAGCAAAGCGAACGACCCTAGTCTTTTGCATACCTTTATCAATACAGATTCACCAATTTGACAGCTACTCCTCAAGTCCCATCTAGGCTCTCCTCAGACTCGACCGTTCATCCGATTCTCTCTGCCTCGACGCTTGCACACGGCACAAAGCATGCACCACCCTTAGGCTTTGGCGAGATGGTACCAGCTGAAGTGCAGTGGAGTGCTGTCTGCTTGTACCTTAGTGTCTCAAAGCATACATGTTGGTGCTGCGCGTGAGGGTGAGGCCAATCGTGGGGTATAACATATATTGCATTATGTGCCCCTGGGGATCAACCGGAGATCGGATAGGCGCCAAACGTCGACGCTCCTGGTCCCAGGACTGCCACCAAAAAGACACAAAAAGAGAAGAAGTCCCGGCGAGCTCGAGGTGAGAGAGGCCCTCGAGTCTCAGGTCAAAGAAGAAGTGTCCCCCCAGGTCGCGGCGATCGAGGACATCTCGCCCGACCAACCGTCCAGAGCGCTCGAACCAGTGAGACTCCTGTTGACACCCCAGGTCCAGTCGCGCAAGCGCAGATGACCACAGTCGTTGCCAAAGTCAGCAGTCCCATCGAACGTACGCCCAAGGCTCGACGTGAAGCCCAAGTGTGCCCGGCGACGCACCTGGAGACGAACAGCTGTCGCCCGTTCGGTCTCGATCAAGACCGCAACAAAACCAAGGTTAACCAAGGCTAGAAGAACACATGCCTTGTCCCCAGATCCGAAGACTCGCGCACGATCCAAATCCTAGGCCGATGCTCCTCGTCGTCCGAGTCCCCAGGGCTGTCGAAGACCCCCAATGCTAGCTTGAAGGCGGGCTTCTTCGCTGTATTGTCACGATCCAAAGAACGTTCTAGGGTACACAGTGTGAGGTCTGACCAACCCAGTCTCGACATAGTCCTACCCTTTGGCTCGCACTCGACGACTCCTTTACTACAGGCGAGGTCGATGAAGACTCCCAAGTCCCAGGCCACCCCACATCCAAGATCCACGAAGATCTAAGGCCCCGGAAGCACCAAGGTCCCGAAAGATCCCAGTCGCCCATACACAGAACACAAGATTTGCACGCCACATCACCACATAATTGATTTGCCAGCCGCTGCACTGATACGTTGTGCACAAAATTATACGACCACCGCAACATTCTCATGATGTTTACGCGTGGTCGACCACACCAAAAGCAACAAGGGACCAACCACTGTGGTGGGATCAACACGTTTTGCGGTTGTGGTGCGTAAAAAGCATATCGCTTGTGCGTCGAAAGTTGACGATAGATGTGCTGACGTCAGGACATGTCGGCTGCCTGTGACCTTATAGCGAGCGGAGTTGATGGTGCACACCCTTGGGCAACATGTTAGGCAATCAATTCTTCTGTGAAACGTGTGGGTGGCTGCTGGAGTCGACACTCATCGCAACTCAAGACGAAGCGGAATATCAAGATTGACACAACAAGAAGAATTATACTGACCGTTGGAAGTTTCATGACTCGATGAGGATGCCAGCAAGCACATCGGCACCACTGGCTCACATAATGAAAGTGGCGCGGACGTTTTCATCTGTCCCAAATGGGCTTTGTCACGACGCCCATATAAGACACAGAGATATAGATCGTTCCTGTTGCTCAAAGCAACCAACAGTTACAAAAGGCTCAACTGACAACTGCCGCGATGACATTTGACCATAGAGTTTCTGTTATTGGGCTCGATTTCATACAAAGCCCCCGACCTCATTACGCTCTACATCGATCTCTCTACATTCTAAAATCTCGCCGAGCTCAAGCGCGAATGCGTTAGCGGCGGCAACAGTGGTAATACCAGCGTGTTAGCCGTCCGGAAACGAGGGTGGCAGATTCCAGCTTGCACATATGTAGCGTATTGATGCGGGAGCTCAGCGCGCGCCTGGGAACGAACCAAGTTAGTTCAGCCTACATGATAAGAATCAATTTCGAGTGAGTGAAGCTCGTCTGAGACTCGCTGTTCGAGTTCCAGCTCGACATACGAATGAGTGATCTCGGGATTTTGCTAAACAGTCTGTACGAGCTGTATGATGATCAATTTTGGTTATAACCCACGTATGTAATACAAATAGACAAAGTCAGGTACATGCTGCGCGCTGCAAAGACTCTAGTCGCGCGTCTTTTGGAATATAAGAAATGTGCTGAAATCTGTCGGCATGGATATATTTGGTTTTGTGTGTGTATTGCGTCATCTCCTATTGCATCGTCGACAAGCAACACAAGGAATTACTCCACATTTGTTCATTACCGAACGCGCGGACGGACGCCCACTGGGCCCGTCTAAATTCCTTCGTCAATACCTCGCTTGATGCGATACAGCTGTGTCACCGCAATTCGCCTCTATAAGGTGTAAAGGTCGTTGTGCGCGACGTCTACAACGCGCGGGTAAATCGGAGGTTCAAAGAATGGTAGCTCATGACTGCACAATAAGGGATTAATCTTCGAGAAGTCGTGGGAGTCGCTGACCGGTTTTTATATTGCTGGTTCCAAACATCGTCTTAAATTACTGGCGAGAAATCTACGGCAAGTACAATAACCACATGGTTTGCTCCGTGGCCACGTCGTGTACAACATCCTGAGCCTCGTCGGGGAGACGTCGTCGTTTGAGGCCATCTCCACTGACAAGTGACCACACGAAGTAGGGAGCGGTTGGACGCTTGACCGCAAAGAATGCGTGTGAATGTCGTTCAAGTCCAAAGACGCCAAGTCGCTTCCACCTCGCCGCCAGCGATTGCCACAAGCGACTAGCAAGTGGGCATTCCCAAAAGATGTGGGCAATTCGTCGAGGAGAGGTTCGAGACGTCATTGACGGGGTAGGAGAATTGTAAAGGTACTGACCCGCTACGCGTCGACCACGTGCATGTGAGGAAGCGGCGTCTTGTCACCCGTGGGGCGCGACAAAGGAGAGAGCTACAAGACGTGAAGGTTTTGAGGTAAAACTGCTTTGAATACATCTCACCTTAGCTTACTTGACCTTGTAATCTAAGTGAAACTTTCCAAATACTAAATGCATACGCTGGTGGGCTCTGATAGGCTGAAATCTCAGACTCACCAGCCAATGAAAACAATCCAGGCGCGTGGACTCGTGACGTACACGAGTCAAACGAGAGTGTCGTAATCCTGCCTACAATGTAAATTCCTAAACATGAAATGGTCACCTAGGCCCATTTCAAGAAGTTGCTCGCGCACATGTTCCTTCAGCAATGAAAGAGCGATGGGAAATGTAGTCGCGCAACGTGCGCTTTGCGGTGACCAGTACTGGCGACAACCTCGACAGCGCAGTGAGAGAGAAAGCGTGGGGAGCAGGGCGAGAGCGTGTGGAACGGCGGCGACAGCAGCGGCGAGCATTGCAACTGGACGACAGGCGATCGAGCGCGCCCACTACTAGCTTTCGCGATCACGTTGGCAACGACGCAGATGAGTACCAACGCGCGCGACGACAACAAACAAGCGAGAGCGGCCGTGGCGACGGCGGCAACGACAGCTGTGGCGATCTCGGCAGCCGCAGCGACCGCGACGACTGTGGGGACAGCGACGGCCGCGGCGACTGTGACGACAACGACGACGGCTCCAACCGCATTTGTATCGATGATAGTGACCGCGGCAAACGCGACGACAGCGATGACTCCAACGGCGGCGACCATGAACGTGGTGCCGGATCGATCGGCGTAGCCCACGGCAGCGACTGCAGTCCTAGCAGCGGCACAGCACGCGACTTGGCGTTTGACGCGCCTGTACGTACCGCATACGTTGTTCACCAGCGTCGACGCAGCCGCACGCGTTCTCGAGGCCGGGGGCTGTGGCTGGCGCACCTGGGCAAGATCTTGAAACGCTGGGACTGGAATGTCGGACAAAGTCGCGGATTTGATTCCGTACGGAGACACGTGCGCGCTAATGAACCCAAACGGCGTCAGCAGCGACGAGATCTACGCTTGGTACCAACGCGCCAGCAAGAACAAGATCATGGACGCATCGGCGCGGTCGCTTCGCGCCTCCTGAAACGCGTTCGCGCAATGCTGAAACAACTGCGATCTCCAAAGCATCTCCGCTCAGCGCGAAGCCGATCGCGAGCAGTACTCGCTCTCGTACTTGCGCGGACCAGCACACAGTGTCTGCCGCTGGTACGGGTACCCGTGCCTCGCCGACATCCGCGAGGGCTGCGATGAGTGCTTCACGCGCTAGAAGGTGAGGATATCGATAGCTGATTGGGGCACGGCCATCTGCAACACGCCGCTCAACGATGACGCCTGACACAACGTTACTCACTTACTACTCGCGCGCGCTTGACGAGATGTCGCGCTAGAGGCGCGATCGGATGGTCAGCTTCTGCTCGTAGTCGCGCACAAGATCCGGAACCTCCTTGACCAACTCCTGGCCGCGCTTACAAGTATCCGGGCTGCTCGGAAAGCCGAGCCAGTGGACGCGGTGGTACCGCGTCACAAGTGACGCTCGAGGTGTCGTAGCTGCAAGTGATGCGCAAGTACAAGGAGGGTCCGTGGGGCGAATGCGATTGTCAACGACGCGTCGACAACCCAGCGCCGACAGCCGGCATATCAACGAGCGGCGGAGGATCGTCGCGCGCCAAGTGGATCGGCGGATCAGCATTGTGACTCGCACTCGATCTTCAACGCGCTTTGTTCCTCGTTCGCGAATCTTCGTCTCAATGTCGGCGATCTTCTGATACCCACGGATCGCTTTGAGCGCGTGATCGACGAGTCAAACGACATCGCTCTTGCGACGAGGTTGCTATCGATACGATGGCGGGTCGCAAGAGCCGTTTGGAAACCGAAAACACTCGTCTTCGTCAGTCTCACGACGCGTTTGTTGACGAGTTCCACGCGCTACTGGACCTCCTTCACACAGAGCTCGGAATTGAGCGCGTGCAGTCGGCGAAGCGGCAGCAGGGCGTGCGCTTTCGCGTGGCAGCGACTCTTGGTCAGCGGAAATAGTCGACGCCGGCGCCGGCGTTACGCTACGAACTGCGCGGTGGTCCTTCAGAGCCGTGTCGTGGCGCGACTGCTCCTCGTGATGGCGATGAATCGCCGCCACTTCCGTAGAAGGTACGGCTTGAACCGGCCAACGTAAAACGTTGCGTGCAGGCGCATACGAGTTGGCAGATCGAGCGTGGCAGATCGAGCGTCGCCAGTGACAGCTGTGACTCGGAGCGGGCTGATGAAGCGCGGCAAGAACTCTTGTGCAAACTTGTACTGAGGAGTCTGCTTGTCGCTCGCCGTACTCGTCACACCGAAAAGCGCGAGTAGGCGCGCCTCAAGCGCGCTCATTGTGTCATCGTGTTGCGCATGGTGCGCGGCGAGCGTGTCATCGGCGCTGGCCTTACCAGCGCCATTAACTGACCTGAACTCGCTTTCTTCACGCCCGGGCAATGTAGTGTCATACTCGCCGTCGTAGCACTTGTGGTCAAAGTTGAGCGCCGCAGCAACGGTTGCCGCGTGAGCGACACTCACGCGGTAGCTCAGGCGAGCGGATAGTCGAGCTGGCGCCGCGGTTTGGACCCACTTGTACATGTGCACTCAATAGAAGTCGCGCGCGATCGCCGCGAACGTCTTTTCGCAACCCAAATGGCCGCCTGTCGGCGAGTCGTGCTGTTCGCGGATCAGCCGCCATCGGAGCTCGTTGTAGAGGGGAACGACAACATGAGCAGCGTCGAGTACATCTATGCTGTAGTATAGCAGCTTGAGGTTGAGGCTGTAGTGGTGCAGCCGTGCACACGCCGTGCCTGAGATCCGCGCAAGACTCGCATCGCTGGAGTCCGAGAGGTGTGCGATGAGGTCCCGACAGAGCTCATCGTTGTCATACGCTCGCACGATGTCGCCGTTTCTCGACTCCTCACGAGGATCGTTATCTGGACGACGCGAAAGCGCGTCTGCGAGGATGTTCGACGAACCGTGCTTGTAGAACATGACAAAGTCGTACTCGGCAAAGTACGATAGCCAACGAGCCATTCGTTGCGAGAGGTGCGGGTCTTGGTCGCTGTCTTCAGCGACGCGTGAACTGTGTTGATCGCAAACTGAGTCACGCCAAGGAGATACACACGGAACTTTATGAGTGCATACCGCATGGCGAGGTTCTCCTTGTCGTGGACTGGGTAGTTCCGCTCCGCTTGCAGCAGCTATCTTGACTAGTAGCTCACGACGCGTTCTCACCCGAGCTCGTTGTGCTGCATCAGCGCGCAGCCGATGATCGCTGAGTTGCTCGCGTCGCAAACGACGTGGAAGGGACACTGCGAGCACGGGCGCCTCCTGCAGGCTCTTCTTTACCGCATCAAATGCTACTTAATGCTCGTCACTCCATTTCCACTCGGAGGCTTACACCAGGAGCTGCAACAGTGGTCACACCAAGTCTGCGTAGTTCTTCGTGTACTTGTGAAGGTATATGTCGAGGCCCAACCACTGCTTTTGGGTCTTGGGCACCTGCCAAGAACAGATCGACCCGGTATTCTCGGGGTCTGTTTGAATGCCGTTCTTGCTCACGTTGCAGCTGAGCACCGGAATCTCCGGAGCAAGGATGACGCCCATCTTGAGATTGGCGTAGAGCTTATACTCGCGCGTCGCAGCGAACACTCGCCGCAGGTGATCTTCGTGGACGTCGCCTGCCGACTTGCCTCGATCAACCTTCCTTGCACAAAGATGTCGTCAAAGTAGCTTGGCGCAAAGCTGCTGAATGACCGTAGCAGGTGAGAGACCATCCGGTTGAACGTCGCCGACGCGTTCTTAAGCGCTTCGGTATCACGAGCCACTCCAATAGCATCCCGCTCGAGGTGATCAACGCAGTGAGAGCGACATCGCTTTTTTGCATGAGGATCTGGTGGAAGCCGTTGTTGGGGTCAAACTCGCTGAACACAGTAGATCCCGACATGACGTCGAGGATCATGTCGTTGTCGGCGTTTGTGCCAGTATCGTCGCATCGTTCAGCTTGTTGAAAGTGTGAACAATGCGCCAACCACTAGTGGCCTTCTTTACGCAGAAGGTCGGGCTCGAACGCGGAGTGATCAATACACACACACGTGACCCGCCTTACGGCCGTAATGAACTCATCAATGGCTTCAACCTAGTCTCTTGGAAGCGGACACTGCTGCGTCACGTAGTACATTGACCCGGGCACGAGGTCGATCTCTTGCCGCACACCACGGTCTGGCGGGAACTCTTTGGGCATCTTCCCTGGGAAAATATCTTGGTACTCGGCCACAAGCGATTACGCGCGGTTAAGAGACGACTTAAGCGAATCAAGCGACTGAGCTGCAAAGCGCAGTTCCCTCTGCGTCTTATCGCGATCATCGTCGTGCTCGGGTACGAGTACGCAGATCCGCTCGACCTCACCACGCTTGAGGTCCTTGAGGAACGTGAGTGCCGACAGCACGTTCAGCTGGAGGCAGTCATCGACGCTCGATGGCGATGACTCGATGCGAACCTTCGCCATTGCAGGCTCATCTCCAGTGTAGACGATCACCTTGACGACTTCACACTGGACCCTGGCCTCAGCGTCGGAGAGTATGGGCCTGTGCTTGTCACCGGCATCGAACGAGTCGCTCTCCTGTCCATTGAAGGGATCCCGTTCCTCCTCAACGTGAAACGTGTCGGCAATGCCATTGCTCGAATAGTCACGTGCGCAACGTGCTCGAGCGCGCATTCTCTTGCTCAGGTGTGGGCCCGAGGGCTTCTTCTTCTTGGTCGGAGCACCCTGCTCGACGACCGTACCTTGGTCCGAGGCGTCGCTTGACGACGTCGCTTCGCTCTGCAGCAGTTCGGAGTCGACCGAACTGGTGTGGCCATCGCTCACCAGCGCAATTCGGAAATTCCACGAGCCGGAAAGCGACACGCTCATCATGCGTGCCTCGGCCGCGATCGCTATCGCGGATCCGTGGTCAGCAGGCCCAACGCTGCTGACGCTCTTTAGCGACCGACGTTCCCAGTCGATCTCAGGCCGATGGCGTGCAAGCCACGGCATGCCAAGGATGCGGTCCAACTTGTCGTCAAGTCAAATGGCAAGGAAAACGTCCTCGCACCTGAGACTCCCCAATGAGTAACTCAGGCGTGCGGAACGCATCGATATCTTCACTGGTTTGCTGTCCGGTAGCCGTAGCACCATGGTCTTGTCTTGATCGGAGACCTTGGCGTCTGGAAGGAGCTCCAGACTCTTCGAGCGCACGAACTGTTCGTCGCTCCTGAATCCAGCAGCGCTGTCAACAGTTCAACCATTCCGTTGATTCGGAGACTGAGGGTGATCAGTCTCGCGTCGCTGCTGGAAGTGGCTTGGAAGCACGCGTGCTGCGTGCTTGGGCCTGATCGATGTGGAACCACCACATCACACATCGATTGCCCCTGGCCAGTAGGGCGGCCCGCGCCTACTGATCGTTGCCGTAGTTTTTAGCCCCGACAACGACGACCACTGTCGTTGCTGCGACGGTGAGCACCAGCAACCGGCGCAGGAGCACGGCATGCGCTCGCAAGGTGGTCAACCTTGCCGCAGCGATGACGGGTGCGTGACTCGCAAGCACACAAGTCGAACGAGACGCAGGCGGCTAGTTCTTGAACAACTGAGAGTCCCTTGGCTCTTGGACACCAGTGTCACATTGAGAATGAACGCGTGATGAACCACGCGCCTGACGCGCATTGGAGTCTTCTCTCAGCGCCTGTGCGGAAGGCTTCTTCAAGCGTGGTGGGGTACTCCTGGTACAGTTGAGTGCGAGCGTGGCCATCTCGCAGGCCAGCCATGAAGACCGTGGCTTGGGTGGTCATGCCCATTGGTGTGGTGGACACAAATCGCGAGGTTTTGCGCCTGCTGGATATACTCGTGGAAGTCACGAGTACCTTGCATAAGGTGCAGATACTCTGCGCGTAGTCGGTACTTGTTCTTCGTCGGCTCAAACGTTGTGTCGAGCATATGCGTGAGCGAGTCGAGCGTTGGGAACACCGACGCAACAAACTGCCCATGAGCGGGCTCTGCCAGTCAGAGACGTGATCGCAAACGACACTTGCGTCCGCGGATCGGTGATCTGGCGCGCCTCGATCGCTTTCAAGAGCTCGAAGTACAAACGGCGCAGTGGCGTCGTGTCGTCGCCAGCGTACTTGGTGACGTCGAGCTTGAGGATTTGAGGCTTGGGCTGAAGCGAAGGAACAGAAACGCGGAGCGTAGCGCGTTCGCTTCAGCGAATTCACGGCTGATGAACTCTTGGGCGGCGAGTCAAATCGCCGACTCAGTACCGCAGGTAAGCAGCGTCTTCACTGTCATCTCGCCCGTCATTACTGCAAGACGTTGCAGCGCCTTCTATTCGTAGTCAGTCACAAACGCGAAGTGATCTTCGTGTGTCAATGAGCTGATGTCGATGCTCATGACGTTCATGGCGAATTGATCGTGTGGACGGAACCCGAAGTGCTACCATGTGTGACGGGGCTGACCCGCTACGCGTCGACCACGTGCATGTGAGGAAGCGGCGTCTTGTCACCCGTGGGGCGCGACAAAGGAGAGAGCTACAAGACGTGAAGGTTTTGAGGTAAAACTGCTTTGAATACATCTCACCTTAGCTTACTTGACCTTGTAATCTAAGTGAAACTTTCCAAATACTAAATGCATACGCTGGTGGGCTCTGATAGGCTGAAATCTCAGACTCACCAGCCAATGAAAACAATCCAGGCGCGTGGACTCGTGACGTACACGAGTCAAACGAGAGTGTCGTAATCCTGCCTACAATGTAAATTCCTAAACATGAAATGGTCACCTAGGCCCATTTCAAGAAGTTGCTCGCGCACATGTTCCACCGCGTCAGTCGACTGGTCTTGAGATGTCGTAGTGTTTGTCGTTCGTACTACCTCCGTCCCAAAAGTATATGGGAAATGGGAAATCGTCGATTACAACAGCAAATGTATTGGGAAAGTGCGATTCTGGCGATTTCAAAGGCACCACTCATCCGATTCCATATCTGATTGCACACACGCAAAGAGAAATTTTGTTAGCTTGGATGGTGAGATTTGCGTGCATTTCGTGCTGATTTAGCCACTATCACCCTCTCACTTCTTGTGGCCAATCACGTACTTGAGGTGTCTAAGGGTCAATTTATTCAAGCAAAAAAGTCCGATTTAGTTGTCAATTTAGACAACAACATCGTCCGACTGCAGTGTGACAAATACTTTGTCGATTGTAGTGTGCTGCATGTCCTCGAACGACGCTGACACCGCATCCACAAGCTCCTTGCGTGTGAAGCACGTGCGCTGCTGCTGCAGCGACTGGGGCGACGCGAAGAATCTGAGGTCGAGAGCGTTCATGTCGGGACTTTTGGGAGGCTGTCGAACAAACTTGATGTCGCTGCCTCTTGTACCTCTGCGCTGGTGTCGATGCCGTGGGGTGGAGCATTGTCATGCTGAATGATCACACGCTTACCCACCACCATAGTGGAATAAACCAATCCGTTTTCAAACCACGACTTCCGCAGTGCAATAATCAAGGTAGCTTGTACCTGGCCACTTCTCCTTGATCGCCGGCAGCAGGCGTGTGAGCACGATGTCCTTGTATCGCGCGCTGTTCAGCTCCACTGGCTGAAGCATGCTCGCTCCTGCAGGGCGATACTTGGATATGCGCACGGCTCGCTGCTCCTCGACCACCGACCACAGCCCCACTTTCCCATCAAACATCACTGCGCCCTCAGCGTTGTACTTGGGACGTGAGACTGCAACGACAAAATCAACCTTCGTGAGGTGGTTCTTGTTAGCGACTTGAAGCTGTGGCTTGGGCTCGTCGTTGGTGAGGTAGTATTTCTTGCATATCCTACTAACATAAAACCATTTCTCGTCGACATGCACGCAGTCATCGAAGTCGACAAAGTGCAAGCCGTCTGCATTGTGTAAGTGTTTGGCCTGTGTGAGTCAGAATGTCACGCAGTTTGCACACAAGAGCACAGTAATCGCAATGTACCTTCATTTAGCTTCACGTGAGTAGGCACCACTCAAGCCGCTGAGTCATGTGGGCTGCTGTGAGAACTGCTTTTCGTTCGCTGTCACTCTGCGCACGCAGCTGCGATTCGCCACGCTTCGCTGCAACGTCGACTTGCTAATACCTGCCGCGGCAGCGGCAGCTCGAAACGTCGTGCGCTGTGCAAGCGGCACTGCTCTGAGAGCGGACGCGATCACCTCTGCTGTTGCTGTCTTTGGTCGACCAGTGCTGCGAGTGGACGTCGAAGGCGCGGCCTCTCTTGCCTTCCACACGTTTTCGATAGTGAGTTGCTGCGCCCGAAGCGAGCGGCAGCAGCGGCCATCGCACCACGCGCGAGCTCGCCACGCGATGCGCGCGAGTACAGGTACTCGAGGATGGCGTGGCGCTCATCGCTTGTCAGGTTCTTGGCGTTCGGCTTGCGCGGCATAGTGGCGTTGATTTCGTGTTGTGGAAATGTTGTTTTGTATGGCGATTTATTAAGCCAATTGCTGTGTGCAAGTGCAGAAGGTGTTTGAGCTGCCGTCAATCTTTAATCAAAACCCATATACTTTTGGGACGAAGTAGTACGCGTTAAGCCCTGGGATCGTGTCAATGTCTAGGGTTTAGTTGTTTAAGCATCGCAAACAGCGCGCATGTCGTAGAACGCCTCAGCGATCTTGACGTCTCGTATCCCCGCCCGCGCTTCACACGAGGAGTAGAGACGAACTTCAAGTACCGCTTGCGGCGCGACTGCCACCTGCGCTGGCCGCCCCACAGCTGCACCAGACTAGAGAAGCGCTGCGCCGCGTGGACGTGCACCGGCCTGCCTCGCGAAATCCGTCGCGCGTCTGCTTCGACTTGGGAAGTCGTTCTTGCCTCCGTGGTAGCAGTTACAAGCGTTGCGTCCCAATGTTCATGTTGCGACTCACTTGTGAGGTGTCACGACAAAAGGTCGTATGGACGTAGATCGGTAGTATCGTCCGGCCTTAGGAGTATCCTCGGGAAGTTGTAGATCAATGCCATGCAGACTCGTCGGAACTTTCGCCTCGTCGGCGCACTTGGAAACCCGCGCCCACCGACGTAGCAAAGAGACAGCGAGCCGGGGGCCGTCCACGGCCACGAGACGATGCCCTTCATGTGTGATGTGCCCCTGGCCGGTTGCAAGCGGCATAGCTTGTAGTCGTGGCTGTGGCGATCAAGCAGCCAGCCATCGCGAGTCGTGGATGCGAACGGCATCCGCTCTGCTTGCATGGCCCCCAGACCTTGCGGATAGGGGCAGCGTTACGAGACGCGCAGTCCTGAACCGAACAAGTGGCGTGTACGTGCAGCGTAGCGTTGTTCCACTACGTGGAGCAAACGAGTAGTAGTGTTTCCGCCGAGCATCGCACTCTCGCTCGCTCTTGATCGTCATGTCCAGTCCAGCGGGCCGTCTCGACTATGTCGCTTTCTGTCGCCCACAGGGTCTCCCTTAGCCGCCGCGCAGTCTTGTCAGGTGCCGCTGGTGTCAAGAACACCGCTGTATTCGGGCGTTCTGACATGAATATGTCTCCGATCGCCCGACCTGTTGCCTGTCTGACTGCTGGCCCACCTGCTAACAGCGCTGTCTGCCAACTACGTCAGCTCCGCCCTGATGTTGGGCACCCCGGCTCCGCCCTCTTTGGTTGGCAGCTTCACCCACCCTCGCTCATCCGCGCGCGTCGTCGTTGACCGGCCTCGGCGCCCTAGACAAACACCTTGACGAGACGTTGCAATTCGTAACCTGCAGTCGCTGACAGCCAGCTGTGCCGAGCAACGAAAAGGATCTTGGAAACTTGGCAAACTTAGCGCGCTATAGAACAGTGTGTGTCTTGGCACTCGCATGTTGTATCCTGTAGTACTGCCGCAGAGCTCGGTACAGCACTTTCATTACGGTGATGTACAGGAGCGGCGTCAACGGGCAGTCCTGACGTATTCCGCACGTCGCGGCTAGCTTAGTCGAGCTGAACCCGCTGACCAGGAACGTATTCGACGTGCTTGAGCGGGTCGCTCGCACCACAACGATGACGCGCGGGAAGCCAAGACGAATGAGCGTCTCAAAGAGGAACGTCCGGTTCGTGGAGTCGTACTCTTTTGAAATGTCCGCGAGCAGCGCCATCGCTTCTTTGTCGCCTGGCTTGCTGTTGGGCTTGCTGGTGAGGTCTCTGCATCGGCGCAAACCGATAAGCGCAGTACAAAGAACTTGTCCAGGGTGTCATGAATCGACCCGCCAGGCACAAACCCGGACTGCGGTGGATCAATGAACCCTGGGAGATGTGGTCGCAGTCGTATCGTAAACAGTCGCGCGTAGATCTTGTAGTCAGTGTTGAATAGCGCAATCAGTCGAACGTCGAGTGGTCGTGACGCGCTCTCGGACTTCTTGAGTGCTTGTACCAGTGCTTCGCCGAGAGAGCGCGGCACTACGCCGTTGTCGAACCAATGCTCAAACTGTCGTAGACGCAGCGACGTCGATGCGGTCGCGGTACCAGTCGTTCGGGAGCTCGTCGGGTCTGCAGGCGCGGCGACGTTTGCATTCCACGCCGCCAGACGCTTGACCTTCTGGCGGTGTGATTGACGCGCCTTCGCTTCTCCGTGCCTCGATGTTGTAATATCCAGCTGCCGAAAGCGAGCCTTAACGCTATCCCACCACTCCGCCGACGTCGCGCTGCCAGTTATTGAGACTGCGCGCGTTTGATGATGCTGACAAGCTCGCTGTCTAGCGTGCTTAAAAGAGACAGCGAGCGCTATCGCGCTAACTCATGGCCGCAGAACCGCGGTGGGTAAACCCGTCGACGTCGGCGCACGTGCACTCATCTGTCCGCGGACGAGATCCGTAGCTGTACAGCGTCATGACTGAAGAGCGCTCCAGGGGTCAGCACATTTGTGTTTCTTACCCAGCTATCGTGGCACCAAGAGGCACTATCGATTTTACCGCCCGTCGGACTAGCAGCCCTGGTTCCAGCTGCTTCGTATCGGAAGAACAAGAACCAAAAGTCCCTCTATTTGAGCGACAACGTGGTGCAAAACACTGAATTAAAGTATACAGTACTGGGATCTTATGCGGAGCGCGAAACGAGAAGCTACGAGCGACGGCGGTATGACCGGCGACGACGACGGAGGAGCCGCAGGTGGCGGCACGGCCACGGGCGACACCGGAGCAGGAGCGTACAGTACCGCGATGGCGACCGAGCGGAGCAGCTGGCCAAAGGAATACACGACATCGACACGTCTGCCAGCAGGCAAGAAGTCGGCGACTGGCAGGAGCGGCAGCGACACGACGACAGCGAGGAGTGTGCAAACCAAGTGCGGCGGGGCGAAGGACGGCCTTGCCGACGTGGCGTCTAGAGACGAGGAAGGCGGGGCGGCTGAGCGAAGGCCCAAAGCGCTACGCTCGGTGGACCACTTCGAGAGCGCTCAGCCAAGTGCGAGTAACGAAGGAAAAGCGGCGGCATTGCAAATCCAAGAACATTTGAACGCCATGTGTGTATAAGGCGCTTGTTTTCGGAACGAAGTGTCACAAAAGCGACGCCACATATCCGGAACTCGAAGCCCAAGAGAGCGAAGCGCTACGCGACCTATACACGCGGTTCCTGGCGTCCGCAAGCCCGACGTTCTCGGCGCGGAAAGCGCTCATGAAGGACGTGGGACGAGTGTTGCACCAGTCGTCATGGACGTTCGTCCAGATCGAGCGGTCGATGGGTGATCGCCTGCGGCTTGGGCCCGCGATGGAATCCGTGGTGTGGAACGCGCAACCGCGATGTGTGGAAGCACTGGAAGCCCCCCCATCAACATTTACAGCGAGCATTAGTGTGCAACGCCAGCAAGTACACCGCGAAGGAATAGAAGGAGATCGTGGAGCACTGTGAGCAACAGTTTAAGGCTTGTCCCACGAAACGTGAACCCACTGAGCTCGAGTGGAAGATCATGACTGGAATGCTTGAAGGCGACATTGTGGCGACCATGTTGCCCCAGTTCAATTGACGAGTGAGCTCGAGCGAGATCCTTTGGCGGTTCCAGTTAACGATCATGGCGCAAGTCGAGGGCCACCTTTCCGGCCGGCTCACAGATATCACGCCGGTGTACGCGCCCACAAGACGGCCAAACAGCTGGTGGAGGCGATAACGCTGGCAGCACAACACCTTGACGAGAGGAAAGACCGCCTCTTCGCCATGCTCAGGGACGTCGAGCGAGTGGAGTACCGCGCGGGATCCCACTCGCTCAACTTCTTCTTCTACACCAGAGCAGATGCAGCTCGCTGGGCGAACACTGCAATGCCATTCCGACGCCAGCGGGTGATCATCGCCAACGTCCACGAGCCGGACAGAAGCGGAAGCGAGCAAGACGGGCAACCGCAGAAGTCAGGATGGGACCGACAGACTGGCGCGGACGGCGGGTGCGACGTCGATACCAGGTTTCGGTACAGAGTTCAGGTCATGAACGTGTCACGCTTCATGAGAATAGCCACCTTCCTCGCGATGTTCGAGCAGCGCCTGGGGTCACCATTCCTGGCGTATTCCGTTGACCAAGGCGGCCCACACTCGATGCACAGCCAGCACTGGGAGGTGGAGTTCGAGACAACAGAGTGCCGTCGGCTCTGGTCAGCGTGCACAGGGTGTACTGGGTCGATAGTAGATTGCAAAACGGTTTAAATACGGACCTGGCCTCGATTCGGATCACAAATTTGTGGCCCTTGATAACACGTCAGGCCACGATCGATGGTCGCCACACGATTCAGACCCTCAGTCGACAACTTGACCTCGACACAACACCAGCAACAACTCTCCTCGACGCTCTCATGTATGCCTCAAAGTGAGCTCCTCAATCCTCGCCCCACGCTCACTCTCCTCACGCGGCGGTTCGCGCTCGTCCCGTGGCCGCTCACGCTCCCCTCGAAGCATCCGTCACTTGCCCTCGCGATCACCTCGTAGCATCCTGCGCTCACGCTCGTCCAGCCGCGCACCGCGATCGCGATCGCCTAGTAGCATCCAGCGCTCGCACTTGTCCGGCCGCGCACTGAGCTTGCGCTCATTGAGCCGCAAACCGTGCTCTCGCTCGAGTCGATGCGACCGTCGCTCGCACTCATCTCAACGATCGCGCTCCCACGCACGCGCGTTTGAACAGCGATCGAGCGCTCGCGCGCATGCGCCAAAGGAACGATCGCGCTCCTGCGCACGCGCGTTTGAGCAACCCGCCTGCTCACGCGGAGAACAAAGAGATCGATCGCGTTCGCGCGAGCGCGCATTCGCTCTCAGCATGACTCGCGAACGCGTACCAACACGTGGCTCGAATGACCGTGTAGATCCGCTTTGGTTCGACACTTTTGGTCATCCGCACGCGGCATTCGTATACACCAGAGCACTAAACTCAACGCGCGCACGCTCAATTGTCGCGCTCCTGCTCCTGTCCTGCTCCTTGCTCTGCTTTCCTGCTCCTGCTCCTGTCCTGCTCCTGCTCTGCTCCTGCTCCTGTCCTGCTCCTGCCTCCTGCTCCTTCTGTCCTGCCCTGCTCCTGCTCCTGCTCCTGCTCCTGCTCCTGCTCCTTGCTTCCCTGCTCCGCTTCTGCTCCTGCTCCTGTCCTGCTCCTGCTCCTCTCCTGCTCCTGCTCCTGGCTCCTGCTCCTGCGCTCCTGCTCCTGCTCCTGCTCCTGCTCCTGCTCTGCTCCTGCTCCTGCTCAGCTCCTGCTCCTGCCTCCTGCTCCTGCTCCTGCTCCTGATCTGCTCCTGCTCCTGCTCCTGCTCTGCTCCTGCTCCTGCTCCTGCTCTGCTCCTGCTCCTGCTCCTGCTCTGCTCCTGCTCCTGCCTCTGCTCTGCTCCTGCTTCCTGCTCGCTCTGCTTCCTGCTCCTGCCTCCTGCTCTGCTCTTTGCTCTGCTCTTCTCCTGCTCTGCTCCTGCTCCTGTCCTGCTCCTGCTCTGCTCCTGCTCCTGCTCCTGCTCCTGCTCCTGCTCCTGCTCCTGCTCCTGCTCCTGCTCCTGCTCCTGCTCCTGCTCCTGCTCCTGCTCCTGCTCCTGCTCCTGCTCCTGCTCCTGCTCCTGCTCCTGCTCCTGCTCCTGCTCCTGCTCCTGCTCCTGCTCCTGCTCCTGCTCCTGCTCCTGCTCCTGCTCCTGCTCCTGCTCCTGCTCCTGCTCCTGCTCCTGCTCCTGCTCCTGCTCCTGCTCCTGCTCCTGCTCCTGCTCCTGCTCCTGCTCCTGCTCCTGCTCCTGCTCCTGCTCCTGCTCCTGCTCCTGCTCCTGCTCCTGCTCCTGCTCCTGCTCCTGCTCCTGCTCCTGCTCCTGCTCCTGCTCCTGCTCCTGCTCCTGCTCCTGCTCCTGCTCCTGCTCCTGCTCCTGCTCCTGCTCCTGCTCCTGCTCCTGCTCCTGCTCCTGCTCCTCCTGCTCCTGCTCCTGCTCCTGCTCCTGCTCCTGCTCCTGCTCCTGCTCCTGCTCCTGCTCCTGCTCTTGGCACTGGTGCTCTTGCTATTGGCTCTACCAATCCATCTCCTGCTCTTGCGCTTGACTCTGGCGCTACCGCTCTACTATTTGCCCCGTCGTCATCCACGTCTACTGTGGCGCTTGCAACAGACCAAGCACAAAGCACATCTGGACAAGAGCAAGAGGTGCAGCGCACCAAGCACCACAGTGTCATCCGCATCGGAGGCTTCCAGTACTCCAAGGCAACGTCGTCAAAAAAGAAGATCGTGTACCGCTGCAGCGTGCACAGGCGCACAAAGTGCCATTGACGCGTGGAGTTCGTCGCTCAACATATGCGCTTCACCAACTTCGGGCCTCACACATGCAAGACCTCCTCTATCAGCCCTGACGTTCTTGACGTCTCCAAGGACATGGCGTCATTTGTGGACCAGCTGGCGGTTGACTCGCCGACGTTGCGTGCCGTCGCAGTTTGGGAAGCGGCGTGTGAAAAGTTCTTCAACGGCAACGAAGACAACACGACACAAGCGGTGTATGGGTTGCGTCACGACCAGGTCGTTAGTCGAGTGTATAGACCCCGCTAAGAGCAGCACGGCTGTGACACCCTGCGTCAAATCGAGTGTCCTCCTCTCGCTTTTGTGCGCGGAAGCACGATGCGCTTCTTCCAGCTCATTCTCAGCTACGGTCACATCACGCAGGTCGCAGCGAGCCAATAAGAGGAGAGACTCATTGGCTGGGGGCATCCAGAGTAAATAGAGAAGCTGAAGTACAGTTGTTCGTCGATGGTTGTCGACGGCATGTTCTGATGCGTATACAATGGGTTCTATCAGTGCGTCGTCGTCATCGTCTACGACCAAGCATCAAGTCTTTTCCTTCCTGTCTTTTACGTCCTCTGCAGCTCGAAGGACACGCGCATGTACCGCAACACTCTGTACTTTGTTGTTCAAGCCACAGAAGGAAAGGCAGACCCGGCCAAAGTAACGTGTGACTTTGAGCCTGGGCCCGTAAAGGTCGTGATGACCAAGGTTTCGATGGCCGAGTTGTGCGGCTGCTACTTCCACTTTATGCAAGCTGTGGTTTGGTGCATGAAGCGCATTCGCATTCCCGCGCGAGAGATGACATGCGCGACTGCTGATGGCGTGCTCAACGTACTCGCCGTCATTGAACCGACTAAGGTGTCTGAGCTCGGGGTCTCTTGGGTTCAACGCAAGATCAAGAGCGAGTGCACACGCCACGGTGACGCACTCAGAGTCCAAATGGCTCGAGTTTTGGGTATACTTTGAGCGTCAATGGCTTGACCACTTCGGCCCAGACCTTTGGCACGCGTGGGGTATGGACATGCACGTTGTCGCTTGGACCAACAACCCGCTCGGGAGATTCAACAGGGAATTGAACGGCGCATTTCTTCGTCCACATCCGTCGCATCCTACTTTTGTCGCTGGTATCGAAGAGCTAGCGCGTGGTCACGTCAAGGCGCTCAACGACATTCCACGTGGAAGACGCGAAGCACCGCGACGCGACGCATACAATCTCCCTGAACCTGTGGACGAGTCAGTGTAGATAGCACAAAACATTAATGGTATTGCTCTTGGTCCAGTCTTGCAAAATGGTCAATATATTGTCAGACCAATGATCAAGACCAGACCCGTGTTTGACCCGCAAAAAATCTAACCCCGCTGAGCGAGTAGTCCAACTTCCGCCAACGTCAGTACCGTCAGCTCCTTGGTGTCCATCTCGAGGTTGACTAGGTATTCTGCCGCTTTGTTGTGCTCTCGCCTGACGTGTCGCCATGTGACCCAGCTGAAGCTGCTGGGGATCTCTCGGACTTGTGCCGCTGTTGTCTTCAGGTGCTTCGCTTGGATCATCGCTCGTCCCGCCATCTGCTCCATGATGAGGTTGCTATCCCCGGTCACTGTCAGGTGCGCTCTCAGGTTTCTGAGTTCCATGCGCGACGCCGTGTAGGAGCGCGTCGTTCTCGCATTCGTTGTTGGTCGCCTTGAGACCTTGGTACGTGTATCCATATCAGATCAGGTTCCATGTGTTGGCCCACGGGTCGAACAGCTCCAGAGCCCAGCCACTGCCGCCCAATCCCGGGTTATCTCGCGCTCCACCACCGAAGAGAAGGCTCGCTTGGGTTTCCCGCTCCCAGTCCTCGGTCGTGCGTTACGTGCTCCAGCGCGCTTGTACACTGCTCGATGCAGATGCCGAGTACTCTGTCAGTACTTGTCTTGATCATGGCGTCACTGAGTGCTGTGAGCTGTTGTACACACCGGCGCCTCCTAGCCTCGGCAGCTTCGCTTGGCGCCATCGTTGTCACATTGAAGACGGTCTCGTTTATCTGCATTCACTGCGTCACTGCGACACCTGTGACGGTCACGAATCAGATCTTCTTCATCGCTGTCACGTGGCTCTCGCTGTACGCCCCGAACTGGGCTGCAACTCTTCGAGCACTGCTGTACTGACCGGGAGCGCAACGCGGGCTGCGATACTGCTCACCGCGCGCTCTCTCCACTGCTCGTACTCGCCATCCGACAGTTGCGCTCCAGTCCACCACTGGGCAAACCAGCGCCAAGCCGCTCGTGCCCTGGTACATTTCCACAGAATGTGTGCCGTGCTGGAAGATTTATTTCCCGGATTTTTGCGTGTCTGATCTCGTATTGGGTCACACTGTGCGTTTGAGTTCGGTCTTGGATTTGGGTCTCGCCACCATTCATTGCCTCATTCTCCATCGTTCAGGCATACACAGACACAAGACGAAAGCCATGCAGACTGCGCCACTGACCTCGGCTGTTCGGCTTCGTTCCCGCTCGCACACACCACCGACAGTTCTATCTTGCTTGCCACTACAAGCGAGTCAAAGCTTGCGCTCATCGTCGACTAGACTCTCTCGCTCGCCACTACAAGCGAGTCAAAGCTCGCGCTCGACGGCGACTCGGCGTTCTCGTCGCTCGCGCTCGCCGCTATGAGAGCATCGTGGCGCGCGCTCGACGGCGACCCGACGTACTGATCGGTCGCGCTCGCCTGACCGAGTGAGACGCACCTTGCGATCGTCGTCGGCAAGTTCCTCTCGCTCGCCACCCCCACGTACAAGTCGCCGCTCGCACTAGCCACCGACAAATCTCTCTCGCTCGTCGTCGGCAAGTCTCTCTCGCTCGCTGCCTTTATTACAAGCGAGTCGCCGCTCACTCTCGACAGCAACTCGACATGGTCGCCGCTCATGCTCGCCGCCACGAGCGGGTCGCAGCTCGCAGCTCGCGCTCGTCATCGGCAGGTTTTCTTCGCTCGCTACCACACACGAGCCGCAGCTCGTGCTCATCATGCAGCTCCCACTCGCCTACGCTATCGCGCCACACTCCACCCAGCTGCTCGTTCGACCACGCATCTCGACTCGACCAACGCTCTCCTCGTCCGCAGCCAAGCGATGCCTCACGCAACACCTCTTTGTCGCCGACGTCGTCTGACACTGATGACCTGTCGGATGAACGCGAAGGACGGTCAGCAGAGCAACTCGACACGGCCGAGTGTCGGGCTCACCAATGTCGCCAAGCGCTAGTGATGAAAGCGAGGGACAAGATAACGAAGACGCTTGCAACAACAACCATGTCCGACGAACAAGGCATGATACTGTGGTCATAGTCAATGGCTACCAGTACAATCTAGCGGCAGCGACGTCTGTGAAGGTGTCGTATCGGTGCAGTTCGTACCAACGAACGAAATGCAAAGGACTCACAGCGTTCCACGCGAGCGACATGGCGTTCAAAGTTGTGGCGGAGCACTCGTGCAAAGCAATCCCTAGCGTGAGCGCAGTCATACTTGATGTCGAAAAGGAGATCATTGCCTTTGTCGACAGCGAGGCGATTGCAGCGCCAGCAACACGCGCAGAGACGACCTGGCAAGCTGTCGAAGATCGCTTCTACAAAACAAGCGATACTGCCGTTGCAGGTCTAAAGCATGACCAAGTCGTCCAGCTCGTGTACCGCATTCGGCGGCAACAGTACGGTGGCAGCGCGCTTCGTCAGATCGAGCTTGCTCCTACTTCACTCATCAAAGGCACAACGATGCGGTTCTTTCAGTTCCAGCTCGCGTTCGCAGCAACGACTCAAACAGTACTATCAGCGACAGGCAAGGAAGAGAGAGTCGTCGGGTTTGCACACCCCGAGCTGATCGAAAAGCTAAAGTACAGCGGAACAAGTCTCTTTTATCGACGACACCTTTCGTTATGTACCTCGCGACTTGTACCAGTGCTTGGTCCTCACGGTGTACAACAGAGCGTCGTCACCGTATCTCCCGGTCTTTTACGTACTGTGCACGTCCAAGACACAGCGCATCTACAACAACGCGCTCCGTTCGATTTCTCAAGCTACTGACGACAAGATCGACCCAGCCAACGTTTGTGTGTGACTTTGAGTCGGCTCTGGTCAACGCTGCGCTCGATGCCATTCCAAACGCCAATGTACATGGATGTTATTTCCATTTCAAGCAGGTTCTACGGCAGAGAATGCGCCAGCCTCGTATCACTCGGCCAGAGATCAAAGTGGTGTTGCGCAACGGCGCGATCGACATGCTCGTCGTCGCTGATCAGTCCGACGTGGAGAAGTGCGGCATCACTTGGGCAAAGCAAACGATCGCACGCGAGTGCGCAGAGCTGAGCACTAGCTTGTCAACTAGCAAGTGGAACGACTTTTGGCGATACTTCGCGGCTCAGTGGCTTGACCGCTATTCACCACACTTTTGGAACGTGTTCGGCATGAACAAGCAAGTCGTCGCGCGCACAAAAAACCCGCTCGAGCGGTTTAACCGCGAGCTGAACGGCGCGTTTCCTAGAGCGCATCCGTCACTACTTAACTTTGTGGGCGGCATTGAAGAGCTTGCTCGCCAGCACGTACAGAAGCTGCGCGACATTCCGCAAGGAAGACGTGTTGCTCTTCGTCGCGAGCGATTCCAGCTACCTGAAGCCGTCGATATGAACGTTGACCATAGCTAGATCTACCAATACAACACATGACTGTCATTTGATGTTGCGCATTTTGGATCTCGCTTCTGGTCTGGTCTTGCATTTTGGTCACACAAATGCAGGACCCAAATGCGAGACCAGACCAAAAAAGACCCGCAAAAAGCTAACCCTCAGCGGTTCCATCACGCAGAGATGTTGTTGAAGGCGGACAGGTTAAGTGCGAGCCCTCAAGACTACAGTTTGCCACTAAGGCGAGCAGTAGCCGGGACGTCCTAAGAAGTAATGGACTCCACATTCTCTCTCTCGTGGCACCAAGAGGCATACCATCGGTCCAGTCGGCTGCTGTGCCACTGGCCGTTCACGATGAAGCGGTATGTGTGTTGCAGCTTCATCGCGTCCACTTGGTCGCTGTCTTCATCATCGCTTATGGTGCGCTGCAAGACGTCGACAAGATCGTTTGCCTCCAGCAGCCGGCGAAGCTCCGGCGAGTCGTGGTCTGTGCGCGCGCTCTGGTACGTTCGATTCGGTTAAGAGTGCAGTGTCGAGTTGAAGTCTCCTTCCAAAAGTACAGGCCCGCTGAACCCTATACTCGCGGCAGCAACGTCGCGGAACGCCTGCTCGCGCAGAGCGCGATCTTGAGGCGCATACACGTTGACGAGCAGTGCCTCTGCGCCATGGATCGCTGTCGCCGCTACTATCCAATGGTTGTTCCAGCACGCTGCTTGGAAGGGTACGAGTGCGCCGACAGTGGAGTAAGAATACTGGAGGATCGCCCCCCACGCCTGCCGTCCCATGTGCTCCACAGAGAGTGCGCATTCCGTGTAGCATCGACGCAACCCAGGCGCGGCAGTTCCGGGATGACAGCGCGTTTTCTAGAGCAAAGTCAGCGTGTGTTTCTTGAATGTAGACGATGTCGTGCGAGCCGACGTTGGTTGTTGCCGCAGCCAGTCGAACCAGCGATTTTCTTGTCCATCTCGTGTTGCCAACCCACGCACGTTCTGGCTGAACATGCCAATCGTCCCCTCCGTCGACCTCATCTTCTGTCTGCGCTTGCGGTCGCGTCGCCGACACGCGCGAGTCCGAGCCGTGAGTTCGACGAACTGTTCTTGCGCTTGTGTGCGTGCCGCCGTCGCGCTGACCGGAGAGAACTACTCGTGGAGCGTCAGCCCGACTTGTGGTGCTGTGTGCACCGTCTCGCCGCGCTCGATGGTCGACGCACTGTCTTGGGGTACGTCGATAGCGGACACTATTACATTGCCCGTCGTGACTCGCAGCGAGGTCGCTGCCACTCGAGGGCGTCGGATGGTTGTCGCCTTCTCGTCCCTCCAGTAGACTCCGCAATGGACGCCAGTCGTGCTCCTTGATCGAGACGGGGACCTCGGTGCTCCGTCTGGCGTTTTTGTGTGTGGTAATCCAATTGTGGAAGAGTGTCGATTGCTTGGCCAGTCTGCAGTCAGTCCGTGCGGCGGGTACTACGGCGGGAGCTGCAAGCACCAAGGCCACCAAGACCGCATAGCCGCTCACCACCCAGTCGATGGGCGCCTGTGAACGAAAAACCACGGGGAGGTACGCCGCTGCTCTTGCCCAGTGGTTGTCGCTTTGACAGATTCTCCAACGACTCTCGCCCGCCGTGCCATCACGCGCGCTTCTCCACGCTGTAACGAACGTCTTGGCAGCCGCGCGTTTGCACTGTCCGATCTGCATCTCCACGACGAGGCTGCAGCCGAGATATATCAGCTCCCGTCCTACATGGTGTAGTTGCTCTTCGTGTTGGTCTGCGAGGAAGGTCTCTGGGAACGGCAGCGATCATGAACAGTGACGCTGTTCAGACTCGGATGTGATTTTTGGCCGGGTATGGCGTACCACAAGCTGAAGACCGAAGCCGGTTCAAAGCCAGGTCCACTCATTCGATCATCGTTTCGAGTGTGGTGTTTTTGTGATATAAATGTGGTTATGACAGCTTTATGTTGTTGATTATTTCTTTGTTTGTTTCCATGGTTACTTGATTGTTGCTTGTTGTTTGGCTGGTAACTTCAGTAAGAGTGAGCGTTCTCGTTGTTCGTGTAGTTTTTGTATTCTGGGTCAAAGAGCTCACTCGTTTGTTCGGTGAGCTACGTTTTTTTGTATTGATGAATCATATGGGTACTATAGACCGCTGGTCAAGTTAACGACCGTAAGTCGTTGACGCATCGACAGTTACGTTGACAGTTTTACCCTCACGTATACAGATCTTTTTTACGATTAACGAACTGTGGACGTGTAGACCACTCTTTTTCGTCGTGGTCTCTAACGTCAAAGTCGTCAACAAATGTATCGTTTAGCATCAACTATGTCAATTTTGTTTTATAGAAAGTTCTTGTTTAAAAAGAACTAACTTGGAATAGCAAGGTGATTGTAGTTGTTGTTTGATCGAGAAACATACAGATACAAAGTAAGCTACGCAACACCAGATTCATCATTGCTATTGTTGTTGTCAACAACTTTGTCAACGTGGCTGTCGATACAGGCATTTTCAATAGGGATCACAATCATGTCAAAATGGAGTAAATCGGAAATAGCTAAGTGCAACACGTGACGATGAACAAGCGGTTGTGGCGCTAACATACGCAGCACCCCAGCTCACTCTCACTTGCACACTCTCTCAGAACCATCGACAGCACCATGGTCGACTCGCACCGACGCACACAAGACGATCGAGTGGCAACAACGCGACGCACTTGGGTGTCGCCTGAGCTGCGTGAGCGCGCAATCGATCTCGTTGTTGCACGCCAGTGGCAAGTAAAGGACGTGGTCGAGGCGCTCGGCATCAACAGAAACACACTCTACAGCATCCTCCGGAAGTACAGATCAACAACGGGGAGATCAGTGTGTGCGCGACCGAGAGGACGGGCTCAGTTGCTGGAGGCAGCGCTCAAGGAGGAGCTGTGATCATGGGTCGACAAAGACTGTACGCAGACGCTCGACCAGCTCTCTGCGAGACTGCGCCACGAACACGGCGTCTCTGCGTCGAGATTGACTGTGCTACGCGCTTTGAATGACTTCCACTTCGGTTTTAAGAAACCCACGCCACTCCCAGATCGTCGCAACTGCCCAGCAACAATCGAGTGCCGTCGAGCGTACGCTCTCGACTTTGTCCGCCTCCTCCCGCAGCGCAAGAAACTCGTTTTTGTCGACGAGGTTGGCTTCTTCTGCTCTCTGTGTACTCGGTACGGATGGAGTGCTGCCCGCACACGCGCTCAAGTTCCAGTGACAGCGGTTCGCTCGTAGAACTATAGCGTAGCAGCAGCAATGACCGCGACAGGACTCCTACACTACCGTGCGACCAAAGACGCGTACAACACAGAGCTGTTCATGAGTTTCATGGACGAGCTCGTGACAGCGCTCGCTGCTGAACATGTCGATAGTGTCATCGTTGTGATGGATAACGTGGCTTTCCGCAAAGCCACTGCCATCCGCAACTCGCTCGCCGTGTTCGGGCACAGCGTCGTGTTCTTGCCGCCATACTCGCCGTTTCTCAATCCTATCGAAGAGTTCTTTGCGAAGTAGGAGCACCACGTTCGAGGTGGCGCGCCGCGCAACGAGCGCGAGTTGTACTCAGTGATAGAGAGCAGTAGCGAGCTTGTGACTGAGCAGGACTGCGCCAAGTGCTTTGAGCACATGGAGCAGTTCATTGCGCCGTGTTTTGCTGGTGAGAGCATTTTGGGCTAAAAGATTCATTCATTCTTGATTGTGTTCCGTTTTGACACAATTGTGTTCCGTAATGAAATGGTTGTAACGTGTAGTAGTCGTATCATTGATGCTGATTCGAGAATCAACATCAATGATAAAAATCGCATTACATGTACTCTCTGTGTCATGTGCTCTCTTGGAGTACATGTACACTCGATCGTGGAGTGCTCCTACCTTCGCCACGCCTGCCTGTATGCATCTTCCACTATCGTCGTCACACTCGAGCAAGCGATCGGACGAGCAAATTGCTGCTTGAACGCATGGCGTTCTAGTGTCAACAACACGCTGTGCTTGCCATTCCACTCGCACTCACGCTCGTTCACTCGCCCAGAGCCACTCTTGCAACAATCAAACCAGAGTCACACGCACTCGCACACAACAACAACAACAACAACACAAACGGTCACGCTTACAACAACACCTTGGTAACAGCAACATTCGCTACGATTTACATGTGCATGCATGCGCAGACGCATAGGCGTCTTGAGAGATACGCTGTTGCCGTACACATGTGCACGCACCAAGAGCCAAGAACCAAGAGCCGATGGCTGTGAGCTGAGCTGAGCGCAGCAAGGCAAGACGAAGTGAGCTGCGCTACGTCAGCTATTGCATGTGGAACAAACATGCTATTCTTTCGTTGTTGTCAACAACTTTGTGCGTGGCTGTCAATACCGTATAGTAGTCGCATCGTTGATGTTGATTCGAGAGCCGCTGGTGTTGAAAATGCCAACATGAAGAAACTGCAACTGTCAACTCGAGAGCGTCGAAAGGATATCAACGAGCGGGTTGTCTTGAAATCGTTTCGAGTGTAGAAACGCTTTCGACGTCTGAATCGTTTCTGACATCTGCATGTTTGATTGTTTGATTGTTTGCTTGTGCAAATGGGTGTTTGTTTGAGTGCCTCTCTCTCATTTGTTTGCAACTCAAAATGTACACTGCTACGAAAATAGCAGTGACTTGACTCGGTTTTTGAGTGTGCGGATAGACGATGGAGCTTGATGAAGCTCGACGGACCACGACACTGAGCGACGAGCGCGGTCTGAGCTATGACGCCATGAGGCTATAAGCCTGTGAGGCTGTGTGAGCTGTGCGTGCGCTGCGGCGGCAACGGCTTGATCGACGCTTCTTCTACTACGTACTACAACTGCTGCTGTTGCTCCCTCCGATCCACTTATGCGCGGACGCTCTGCGGTCGCGACCGACGACCATGGTGCATCACCACCCACTGCGCTGCCTGCTCTCGCGCTCAAGTGTCTCGTGCCGCTCGAGGGCGTCTACTCCAAGGTCCGTGCGTCTTTTGGAGCGTGCGCTGCGCTTCGTACTGCTAGTTTGCTTGTGGATGCGCGTGTGCACACAGCACACAGGAGAGTGAGAGCGCATGTGCTGGTGTGCTGGAGTCTGTGCATATACTTTGTAGTATGTCTGTGTTTGTACTGCATGTCGTAGTAGTATGAGAGAGACCACGCGGACATGCTAGCGACGACGGTGTGTATGTGTGTATGTGTGTGCTGACTATCGACGGAGTGACCGTGCATCTGTCCATCTATCTATCCATTCATCCACTCATCCACTCATCCACACGTTCACGCTTGTGCAGGAAGCGGAGCTCTCGGCGCGCAACGTGGCGCACCGGCGCGAGCGCGTGTTCCAAGATGCGGTGCGCAAAGCGAGCGGCGTGCTCGCCAAGTCGCTCTCGAGCGCAGGCGACAGCAGCAGCAGCAACAGCAAGAGCATCAACATGGGCGGTAGCAGCGCCATCAGCAGCCACAGCAGTGGCACGAACGGTGCGACGGCATCCGCTGCTGCGCTCATGCACGACGCTGCCGTCTCGTCGGCTGCCAAGTCTGCGCGCCGCGTGTCGACGCAGTTCCAGCGCGCGTACGCGCTGCAGCGGCTGCAGCAGTTCGAGGCCGCGGTGCGCGACTACGACGTCTGTGCGGCGCACGAGCCGACGCACGCGCTCGTGTTCTACAACCGCGGCTGCGCGCAGTACGCGCTCGGGCGGCTCGAGGCGGCGGTGCAGGACTTGTCCAAGGCGATCAAGCTCGAGGCCAAGAGCGCGCTGTACATCGAGAGCCGCGCGGTCGTGCTCAAGGAGCTCGGGCGTTTCCGCGAAGCCATCCGCGACTACGCGTGGCTCGAAGCGCTGCGGCGCGCGGCGAGCAAGTCCGCAGCAGCGGCAGCGGCCTCCGACTCGACGGACGCGGGTCGTCGTCACACGCAGCCAGTTGACTCGCATCTGCACCACGGCTCGTTCAGTGCGTCGGCGTCATGTGGCGACGTCTTTGGCATCTCTGCTTCACTGTCGTCGTCGTCGTCGGCGGCGGCGGCTCCTTCTGGACCGTCGCCATCATCGCCACCGTCGCCAGATGCGCCGCTGCTGCTGCTGCGTGGCTCGGACCAGCGCTCGCACATGCCCAGCAGCAAGACTAACAGCAACAGTCGCAGCAGTGGCAGCAGCGACAGCGACCCCAAGAGCAGCACGAGCAATGCGTGCGAGTGGTTCGTGCGGTTCCTCAAGCTCAAGCCTGTTGCGCGGACTGCGAGCGACGTGCGCGCGGCCGTGGCGCTGGCCAAGACCTGGAGCTTCTTCCGCGGCATGGCGCTCGAGATGGTCGAGCAGTGTCTCGAAGAGGCGACGTACGGCCACTTTGAAGCCGACCAAGCGGTCGTGGACCAAGGCGCGCGGCCGCAGGCGTTCCACGTCGTGCTCAACGCCGTGGCGTCGCTCGTGAAGAACGTCGACGTGCGCGGCGTGTCGACTGCGCGCGAGCTCACGACGCTGTGCCACGGCGACGCAGTCGGCGTCGAGCCGTTCGCGATCTCGTTCGCCGATGGCACGCTCCGGACGCTGCAGCACATGGCAGCGGGGACGACGGCAACAACAACGACGTCGGCACGAGCGGGACTGGTACCAGCACTGGAGCCAGTCGACGCAGACGCGAGTGCGAGCGACGCAGACGACTGCGCGGCGCTCCTGCCGCTCGAGCCCGCGAGCTTTGTGTGCCTCGACGACGATGTGCACTGCCTCGTGCTGCGCACGGGCGTGTACCAGAGCCTCTTGCACGAGTGCGTGGAGCTGGACGAGCGCCTGCAGTTCCTCCGCGCGTGCCGCGTGTTTGCGAGCGTGGCGGAGGACGTGCTCACGGCGCTCGCGGTGCGCTCGAGTCGCCGCGTGTACGACCCCGGGACGGACGTGCTGCGCACTGGCGACGTTGTGACACACCTCTTTGTGATCCGGCGCGGCGTGTGCCACGTGCGCAAGACCGTGGCGCTGACCAAGTCGTCGCTGGCACCCGTAGCGTCCGCGTTGCCAGCGAACGCGACGGTGACAGCCGCTGCAGCAAAGCGCCGCGCGCGGTCGCAGTCGTCAGCGATGTCGCCCGCGATGGCGTCTGGAGCAGGCGGCGAGGACCGCGACGAGAACCTGACGGCGCGCTCGACGACCGACGGCTCGTGGGTCCTGGACAACGGCTGGATGCTCACGAACCCGCGGCTCGTGGCGAATGCGCAGTCGACAGGCGCGTGCAGCGCGAGCGTGCCGCAGGCCGTGACCGTCGCGGTGCTGGCGAGCGGCCAGGTGTTTGGGGAGCTGAGCGTGCTGCAGCCCGGACAAGCGTCACCCGTGAGCGTGCAGACGCAGACGCTCGTGGAGGTGCTGGTGTTCCACGAGCGCGACCTCGCGCGCGTGCACGTGCAGTTCCAGAGCGGCTCGATGAACGCGCTGCAAGACTCGCTGCTGTTCCATAACCCGCCGACGCAGAAGATCGCGCAGCTCCACCGCGAGCGCGACGCCTGGAGCAAGCACAAGCGCAGCGTGCTCGACGCGTTCTTCCGTCGCGCAACGAGTGCTGCGAGTGCGAGTTTGACAAGCGCAGGCACGGCGGCTACGGCCACGAGTCGCTGCAGCAGCAGCAGTGATCGGAGCAACAGCGGCAGCAGTGATGGGAGCAGGAGCAGCGCGAGCCGTGTCCGACGCACAGCTCCGAGTCCGACTGTAAGTGTGAGTGTGAGCGCGACGAGTCGATCGTGGCAGTACGAGCGCGCGCCACGCGTGCAGCTCTCGCCGCTCAAGAAGGCGCTGTAGACGCATACGGCATGTGACTCGAACGGCCCTCGTCTAGTGTGAGCACCATCGGCGCGAGCGATGACTGTCAGAGCAGGAGATGCCGCGCATGGCAACGGCAATCAATGGCTTGACAGTATGGCTACAGTCTATCAATCTGTCAGTCCGTCAGTCAGTGCAGGACTGTGGTGCACGGCTCGAAAAAAACATTGTATTATCAGTATATTTTGTATTATTTTGGCGGAATTACTTATTGCGGCAGATTGCCAAAATCTGTAAATACACAATACGCCAAAATATAATGAAAATATATTTTCCCGTGTGTTGCCTCGATTTGTCAATTTTTTCCAAGATTGTGTCATGAAATTACGCAAGTACGATCGTAAATTCAGACAAAATGCCATAAAACCTAATTAATATTTTTCCAGTTAATATTATTGCAAAGGACGAGCAAACTCCCCAGGGAAAAATACGTGTTTGTGTGTCTACGTTTGTACAGGGATACGTCCAGGTTAATATATCGGTGCATAAAGGATCCGTTTTTGGCGTCATAAAACGAAGGAATATTCGCTTTTTGTTTTCGGCGGGAAATTAGTCGACGCCTCACAAAAAAATGCGCAAATGAGCTCACACATCGTCGAGGCGCACGGGATATCGGACACAGAAATAGGAACAAGTTCTAATTTGAGGTGTTGAATAATCCGTTTTGGGAATTTGTTCTAGAGACAGAAACGTGAAATAGGTACAGTTCCTGTGCGACGGCGTGATCCGAATGCAAGGCCACACCTGGACAATCCTGCTCCAGCACTTAGCATTTCGCGACACCGATCTCAAGTCGCGTGGGCTGTCGCGATGAAAACCAAGAGCTGGCACCTCGCCGCAGATCGAGGATCAGCAGGTGAGTCGACACATGATACATGATCGAGCGAAGCAAAACATGCAACTGTCACGGGCCCTCCCGTGAACACAGTACTGCGCGAGGAAGCGTCTCGTAGTCTTTGCGGTGTAAAGACTGCGCTTGTCTTGATGTTTGTATGCGCCGGCGAGAATGTCTCGCCGACGAAGAAGAAGACGGAAAAGGTACGATCGTAGGTAAAAGAAGAGTGAGATTGTTGTGCGAGCTTCCAGCAGCTCGCACTTAAAAGAAAAACCTAAAACCTAAGTCCTCCTACTCTGATTGGCTAGACACTGAGTGCCTCCTAGCCAATGAGCGGACTCAAAGCTCATGCGTCACAGCGACATTTCGTGTCGCTGTGCTTGAAGATTCGGTGTGGTGTAGACCACACCTACTTGGAGTGCCACACACCAATTGGTGTGACACCCTGACATATGTGGTCCACAAACCCTGAGGTGGACCACACTGTGTAACACCCCGTTACAGCAACGATGTTCACTAGATCTACGATAACGATCCTATAGAGTCTAGCACACCTTGCACTAACCTCCAACGCAGCATATCCTGCCCGCGCGATGTCATGTCTGTAGAAATATCCCTATCGAGCGACCGCCAGAAGTGAAGCGCGGCGAAGAACCCACACAAGGACCCGTCCTTCTGGATTGGATGATCGAAGACGCGTCTTGTGTAGTCACTTGCGTTGCTCCGAACCGCGATGTCGTCTGCGATCTTTGAGAGGTACTTCTTGGTCTTGGTCCGCCCAAGACTGTCGTACGTGTGGATCTCTGACCGCTCTCGATGTACTACGAGGCACGTCCAATGCACTCTGTTGAGGTTGACTGGTAGTAAGAGCACGTCGCGGTCGCACGAGTCGATCTGGGAGATGACCGGTGCAGGAAGTCGGACACGAGTCTTCGTGACAGTAGACAGCAGTGGTGGCACGTTCATGCCTGGCAGCAGAACGAGCTGGCACGCCGGATAACGATGCTTGAAGAAGGAGCCCAATGCGCACAGCGCGTTGCCGTTCAGGAGTGCGTGAGGTCGTAGCTGGTACAAGTCTCTGTAGACGATCGGACCGAGCAACGTCTCTTCTGGATTGCAACTGCGCAGCAGAGACAGCACATCCTCGAGTGCCTCGACGTCACCTCTGTCGATCGGCGCTGGGCGTACGTCACTCTCAATCCACCGACAGAACTCCGTGCCGTCGTCGCAGAACTTTCTCATGTCGTGGAGGTACTGCATCGCGTCGATCTGGTCCGCAGAGAAACGCCAGACGCCTCCAACATCGACGGCGATCAGTGTGGTAGATGGAGCTGACAAGTCGACTTGATTGCCCTGTGCGCGCGTGATCTCTCTGCGTGCTCTGGTCACGACTGCCTCGGGCAGCAATCCCCACACGTACTCCGGGAAGTCTGGACTGGCAGGTATGTCCAGGCAAGCCACTCTCGTTGTAGCTGGGTACATTGCAATCCGCTTGAGCCCGATCTTAATGCACGCATGGACGCTCGACAGACCAGGAGTTCGTATCTTGATGTGTTGTTGGATCTCACAAACGTCCTTGCCTGCCAGAGCGACGCGCAGCGCCTGATCAGCGTTGAAGCTAGCGCGCATCTCGCGCGCCTTGGTCATGGCTTGCTTGAGGTCTTTCTTCGGTCGGTCAGCCGCGCGAACCTTGTTGTTGAGCGCGATGAGCGGCTGCTCAAACAGCAGACCAACGTCCTGGTCGTAGCCAACAGCAGCAGAAGTCGACTCGAACGACGTGGAAGGGGTTTGCGTGCCTTCGGACTGCGTGGAACGGGCGGTTCCTGTCGGTGTGTCTGCTGTTCGTATAGAGTTGTAGCAGGCACCGGATGTGGTCTTGCTGTAGTCGACGTGCGTAGTCTTGCCACTGCTGGAACGTGGTTCGACGGGTACGGGCGGCGACACCGTAATCACGCGGCAGTCCGTTGGCGGATCGACGAGCGTGCCTGCTGTCGCTGGCGCACTGCACGTCTCACTCGCGTCTGGTGATGTAAGAGTCGGACTTCCGCTGCACGAGGTCGCGATGTAGCGTGAATCAGCGCTGGCAGTCACGACGTTTGCGTTGCAGCAGTGGTCGCTCGAGTTCAGATATTGCTCGCCGTTCTTTGAGTAGACGCCGCGCCTGATGTCTGCGACCCAGGCGTGCAGATCCGCAATCGCGTTAGTGTACAACTCGTGAGGTAGCTCGGCGACGAGGTTGCAAAGATGCATGGACACCTTGAACGCTTCGCTATACCGCTCGCGTTTGCTCAAACGTTGTCTTGACTTGCTGGCTTGGCTTGTGTATGGACGCACTCGTAGCTCCCGCACATGAGCACCATCGTCGCTGTCGTCGTCCTCTCGCGGCTGCACACGATACCACCTGACCACATAAGCACAAAGCTGCTAGACGGCAGTGCATCCAATGCTGTACGTATCAAAACGCACGCACCACTACGCGATCTGTGCGACTGGAATGACTGGTGTAATGCTCTTGCTTCGTCTGTATGCAAGAGCGTGGCGACATGGCAGAGACATCGTTGCCGAGAACTCGCAAGTGCACAACCAGCTGAGTGGGTTCACCGTGAACTCCTCGGCTCCGTGACGTCGCTGAGCTAGGATGAATCCGCCGACCGTCTCGACAAAGACGTACTCGCTCGCGTAGTGCGACGACTTGTACTCAGGCTCGAGCTGCTCCGCCGCTTAATCCGTGATGACCATGACCGCTGCGTTCATGTCGTCGTCGTACGCTGCGTGCCAGTGCGTGCCGACTTTGTATATCTTGACCGTGTACGCGTATTCCATGGTGATCGATTGTTCGATCAGCGCCGCGAGGCAGTCGCGCATGGGCATGTTGCGGTTCACGTGCGTCTTCACCTTGCCGAAGTAGTTCTCCAATCGGTTGTTTGTGTTGTTGCAAAAGTGGGGCAGGTCCATGCGCTCGTAGCGCACCCACATGTCCTTGCACTGGTCCCAGCAGGTGTCAAAGTAGTCGATGAACGCGCTGCTGCCGTCATAGATTGCAGATTGCAACGCGACGGAGTTCGCTCTTCTGCACCGCGTAGACATCGGTGCTGACGGCGTACGTCATGTTGTGGAACAAGTGCTCCATCTGCATGAGCTCGCTCGCGCTGTACGTCCCGTACTTCGGATCTCGCACGATCTCTTGAGGTACTTCAGCACGTGGAAGTGGCAGAGCAACACGCGCGCTTGAGGCATCATATCTATGATTGTCTTGATCTCGTGCAAGTCCTTGTCTACCATCACAATCTTGATGTCGCGCCAAGTCGAGACAGCGGCTTGGAAGTCTTCTAGCACCATCTGCATGTGCCACCCCGAGTTTGATTCGATCAGCGAGTGTTGTACTGGTTGCCCATGTTGTTCGGCGCCCTTGACCATGAGTGTACACAGTTGGTAGTCGTATCTGTGCACGAAGCAACGCGTGAGTTCCTCATACGACAACATGCATGGGCAAGCATGGCAATATGGTACTTCCGGGTACGACCAGGGACCTCCAAGTATGTCACTCACCTGTTTGTGTTGTGCGTACAGTCGAGTAAGACGACCTCAGAAAAGCGTTGCGCAAGTCTGCGCAAGTGTTGAGCGGTGAAGGAGATGACGCGGGTCTTCTTCGATGCTGTCTCTGTGACTGATGCCACGTTTCCTTCTTTGGCGAGGTTGAACCGGACCAGAAGCTCTGCGACCAAGTCGTCGTCCGACTGCAGCATACCTAAGTAAAGGAACGCGATGATGAGAGACAGAGGCTTGTGAAGTGTGATGCATTCAAAGGTTTACCTACTGTTCGTCTGAATGCGTCTGCACAGGTTGTGTACGTCTTTGCCGTCAATCATGTGGGACGAGTTCGCTCGGATGAAGCACACGATCTTGCTGCGCCGCTCGTCAGTCTCGATCATGATCTTGATGTCTCGGATGAGCGGCGAGTCGAACGGCACTAAGCGATTCGTCGGGTAGGTACTCGCGACGCGCAAAGACCGCTCATGGTTGTGGAAGAGACGCTCGCGCTTGATCTTGATGCTCCACTTGACGCCGCAGTTCTCTGCTTGCACAAGTAAGTAGAACGGACAGCCGGTGCGCCGAAGGTGTCGCTTCGGTCTGGCGCCGTCGCCGCGTCCTGACCTTGGACGCCAGCCGTGAGTGCAGATATACGTACGCTGATAGCTGGACTCCTTGGCTCCGCTTTGCAGCGACTGACGAAGAGAGCGTCTTGTTCCTTTTCTTCACGCTCAGCGTCTCCTTCACGACGATCTTCGCGTGCGTCTCCGCCTCGTCCTTTTTGAGGTACTCGCGGAACGATGCCCACGACTCGTGTGTCTTCACAAGTGGGGGGGGGGCTGGCTCGAAATCGCTGTCGTTGCTGGCATTCACATCGCCTGCTGCGTTGCTGTCGCTCCGTCTGCGCTTGCGTATCGGTTCATCGTCTTCGCTTGAGTCGTCTCGTGCGGACGTCTCGACTTATGAAGGACTGCTCTCTTCACAGCCAACCTCCGCAGACTCGTGTGCACCACCGCTTGTCGTCTGATCGTCCACGGACTGGAGACGCATGTGCCGCAGGACCGTGAGCTTGCTGCGCCGGATGCTGCGTGTTCTTGCCATTGCCAACACCTATCGTGCACGACGTGTACACGCATCAGTCACGAGCTCGCGCAGCATGCACAACAATCACAGACGCTGCATCGTACCGCGTGCGTCGGCGTGCGGTGGCGTGCGTGCGAGGGGGGAGGACGAAAGTGAGCCCGCGACCACTCAATTTTGCATCGTTTCTTTCGCACTCGCAATTTACATTCGGGGTGCAAACACAGTAAACTTATGTCTGGAAATACCTACGTAAAATTGCATGGTGCACAACAGGCTAATTTGCCTGGACCGTTGACAAGCCGTATTGAAAATCTTGTATTACTACTGGTATATAAAACCCACAATATCATTGAATTCGTATTTTTTCCGAGCCCTGCTGTGGTGTTGTCAGATACAAGACACGAGATGCTCGAGCGCAAGACGCAAGATGCATAGATGAATTAAAGGGAGTTTGATTCGAGGTCACTGCGTTTGTGTCTTGTCTTGAGACCGCTACGACCACCAACATGCGCGCTTCTAGTTCGTCAGTAGCCACTGGTCCTGACATCGTGACGGTCCTTGTCAAAGAGAGCACTCGAGTGCGACGCACGTGGCTTGAATGTGATTGAGCGAGTTGGTCTCGTGTGATCCGCAGCAGCATCAGCACTTGCAGTTGCAGCGTCCATTGTTTGGAGAGGGAGGGTGTTCCTATGTTCTGAGGCTTTGCTCTAATGCAGTGCTGTGTTGTGTGTCTTCTCTTCTGTCGACGCATTTTTCTGTCGCGCATGACCGTGTCTCGACGCGCAAGTGCAGTCTAGTGGTGTGACGTGACGCAGCTCATGCAAGCACCTCGATATGAAGCGCCTGATGAAGCAGTCAGCTAGCCGTCAGCCAGCCAGCCAGCCAGTGATCCAGACGATGGACCAGGATTTGCAGTAGCAGCAGCAGTAGCACTCCTCACACACAAGGCACAGTCAAAGTGGCGTTTTGGTGTTTGGGCACTTCAAGCTGCTCGTTGTGTGCGGTGTGGTTTGGCAATCAGAGGGAATGCTCCGACCATCGTCGCTGTAGTTGGTGTCACTACAACCACCGTCGTCTCGTGTATTTAGATAGTGACAAAATCGAGTGCTTTGCGCATATGGTAGAATCTACTCACTATTCAGACCGCTTTTATTAATGGCCCTTGTCACTTGCACTATTTTGTCCAATTACTATCGATATATCTGATGTATCAACCAATCAGAGGATGCCTTTCAGCCAATTTGTGATTATTTGTGATTCCGACCATTCCGACCAACATTTTGTCAGAATCGTTTCCAGAATATGTGTCCACGCATACAAAATTTAGATCAAAGACACCACCCAGAAAATATCTTCACCACTCCATCCACAAGGACAAATCCTAGAAGTAATAGTTAACTAGCGTGGTGCACGTATATTTAGACATGCTCGCGCCGACTCCCTCCACGTGGCACAGAGTGCAATTTGAAAAGATGGACGCCCTTGTCCCCGCCAGCACACGAAAGACGCGCGTCTAGGCGCGCAGCGCGTTCGCTCGCTTTCTCAAGCAGCAGGATGTAAGCGAGGGCTATGTTCACGCTTGCATCCGCGCTGACGCGTCTGGCGCCCGCTTGGTTGCTGTGATTGAAAATTTTGGCATGTATCTTGTGTGCAGAGAAGGGAAGGATGGCATTTTTTGGCATTGAACTCTGTGCTGTCGTACTTCCGCAACATGAAAGTGATTTTGATTGACATGTATCCTCTGCAGCGTGTGTATGCCGAAAGTGTTTTAATAGGCAAAGCGAGCATGTTGACGAGTGCATGCAAAAGAAGAAAAAGAAGAAAAGATGGCGGGTTTGTTCATTCGGCGCTACCATGTACCAAAAGCGATCTGTCGTCCTTGTTGCACTGTATGTATGCGAATGCGAGTAACGATCGTGATTATCAAGATGCGGCACTGTTCTGTTTGATGTGGCATTGTTTTGGGCGTGCAAGTGACCTAGCGTTTGCTCGCAAAGAGCACCTGGCGATGTCTGCGGACGGAGCGCTGTTTGTACGTCTGTTGCGCGTCAAAACAACGCAAGAGCAAGGGCTCATGCTGGCACCAGAGCGCACGGACTTCCTTGTCTGTCCGCTTTTCGCGCTTGGCGGTGCGCTTGCTATGCAGCGCTCGCCGTCGACAGCGCTGCTTAGTCAGCTGCCCTCGATGGTGACGCCACAGGCGATCGCGGTCGAGGACACCGTCCCGCTGTACTCCCTTCTTCAGACAGAGGGCGCGTCGCTGCGAGACGCGGCGTCGATCGCGGTGAGCATGGAGAGCGGCAGCGCCGACACAACCAGCAACAACGACAACGAGAACAAGAGACCGAAGAAGAGTATCAAGAACGAGATCGGCGTTCACGGCTACATCAACCGTTTGTTGAAGCGCTTGGAGTATGTCTGCGACCAACAAAGGGTTCGCGTACATCTTCGAAACCCCACGAGAGGATCGTAAGGTGGCGCGCTATCTGAGCGGCTGGGCGCCGGAGGAGACGCCACTCGTGCCCGACGCCAGCTGCCTCGACTCACGAGCGCGCGAAGGAATCGCACGCCTGCGCGACCGGTTGTTCTCGTCGAGTCGCGGGCATGCCCGCGCTGGGCTTGAGGTCGACGTGACCGTGCTCGACGCGCTTACAGCGTCGCTCGTCCGCCACTATCCGCGCGCGAAGGCGCTGCAGGAAGGCGCGCCGCTGGTGAAGCGAATCGAGCAATGCGCTTGAGGCTGGGTACGATGCGACTCAGCTGCTGGCGTGGTCGGCTGCGCTCGAGGTAGCGCTCGTCGATGGGGCGGCGGCAGCCAAGCTGGGCGAGACTGTAGTGCAGGCCGGCGACGAAACGCAGCTCGGCACGAGATCGCTGGACGCGGAGGCTTTGATGCGCAGTGCGGGGGTCGACTTGGTGCCGGTCATCACCCAGATGCTGCAGCAGGTGCGCGCCATGCACCAGCGAATCGTTGTCCTCGAGGGCTCGCATGCCGAGAAGACCGCTCGAGCAGCAGAGCCGAGAGAAGAGGGAGGTGTCGGCGGCGAAGTTGATGCGGCGGAACAGCCGCCGTTGAAGAAACGGAAGAAGTCGTCGCCAACGAGCCCTGCCGCAACGTGGTACGATTGGTACACGTGTGAGCCGAGGTTGTGGGAAGCCGGCGACAAGCAGCGCCGCTCCATCGCGCGCCACCTTACCGCCTACATGAGGCTCTTTATCGTGGACGGGTACGTGTTACTCGAGTCGGGCGACACGTACCGTGACGACGTGATGGCTCTAGGGGAGACGGCGCAGGCGGCAGTGCTGGCGTTCCTGCGCGAGCGGGGGTCACGCGCGGCGAGAAGCGGCACCGTATTGCGCGAGATGCGCGCGCGGCACCAAGCTGGTGAGCTCGACGCTCGCATCGCCGCGTTTCAGCAGATGCACGCAGCGGCGCTTGTTGTCGACCCGACGCCACTGCCGTCGCTCGATATCCTGGCGCCAAAGGCGCCGTGACGCGTGGCCGCACTTGCGAGTCTCGTCGAGACATACATATACATCAATACATAGCAATCGCATTCACATTCGCGGTCGTAGACGCTGGCGCAGCCGCTGGTGCAGACGCAGAAGAGGTTGCACTCACACTTGCTAATCGACATACATTGTGATGTAGCACAAAGCACCTCACTTGGGGCTCACTGACGCTCGTTGTGGAAACATGAATCGCAAACACACTTGTGCACACACCGCTCACCATTGCTGTCGATGTTCCACCGCTGCTGTTACTGGGTATGTGGACGTGCGCGTATGCGCACTTGTGCGATGCGTGCGTATTTGAACGTGCGTGTGCGTACGTGCTGTGCGTGTGTGCTGTGCGTGTGTGTTCGTTCGTGCGTGGGCGTGCGCGCGTGTAATTCGTTGTTGTTGTTGTTGCTGCTACTGCTCTGTCGTCGTCGTTGTAGTTTTAGTTTGCGTTCGGGGTTGCTTGCTGTTGTTGTTGTTCTTTGCTGATGTCGTCGTCGGCAGCGCTTTAGCCATCGCACATGGCGTGCGCGGTCGCTCGGGCTTGCTCGCTTGAATAACGCACGTGTTACGGGAGTGTTCTCCGTGACGTGGCTTACACGTGGTCTTACGAGGAAGCGATGTGGTGAAGCGCAGAGGGACTGCGCTGAACTCGGTATTTTCAACTCTGAGGTTTTGTATTAGGATCATGTATAGTGGTGAAAGTGAGGGAGCTAACCTAAATAGTGAGCTGTCTGATGGGACGACCAGGGTCGTCCAGAAATCAGGTTGAGCCACTAATTGGGTGTCTGCTGTGCTACTTCGTACTTAGCACAGCAACCCCGTTACAGCACGCATACATATACACACTCATGCAATCACACCATGCACGTGAAGCGCCACCTCGCCACTCGGCTCACTGGTATGCGCGCGCGAACAGCGCTAGGGAATCGGGCAGCGATTCCCCCGCGCTGCCGCGCAAGGTTCGCTTTCGCACATGTAGTATGCACTCGATCGCCGGTGCTGTAGTCGGTGGGTGTGCGGCGCGCTGATTGCTGCTGTCGTTGCGGCGGTTGCTGTTGGTGAGACTAGTGCTGCTGATGGGCTGCTGGTGGTGGTGGTGGTGTGGCTGCTGCTGCTGCGGCTTCGTGCCAGCCGTGGAGGGGGTGCCGCCGAGCGCTGTTGTTTTGTATCGGGCCTGCGCTCGCTCGCCGCCATCGATCTCGCGCGTCGCCACGCGTCGCCCTCGCACGTCGCCCTCGCACGTCGCCCACCCTCTGTTTTCGCCTCCCCTTTCTCGCCGCCAGAACGTCGCAGAACCAACCACTCAAACGCATATTTTGACTCATCATTTATCATTTCGTCCTTTTTGGCGGAATGTGTCTGAATCACAGTCACTGTCGGAATCGTCACGGTATGTAGGGTTATACTTGATCGAAGAATACGCGCTGCACGCATATCTTGTGTTTTGTATGCATACCGAGCACTGTGATCAATAAAAACGATTCCACAAAAATGCACAAAAGGATATCAGCAGATACATCTTTTTTGTCGCTTTGGTGTGTTTGGCCTCTTTTTAGAGCGCTCTCGACACTCTTGCTTTTTGTGCTCTTGGTACCTTTGTCGTTTGACACTGCCGTTTGTTGGATCGATCAACTTGGTACTTTGACACTCTTGCGTTTTGTCGCCTGACACTCAAGAGCCAGACGAACGACGAACGATGAACCCTTCGGTTTTCAGTCTCCGTCTTGTTTCGTGCGCCTCGCTCACGCACACTCACTCTCGCTCGATCTCGCTTGCTGCTTGTTCTCAATGCGAATGCCAGCAACGTCGTGTACAATAGCAGACTTCTGTGCTTTGCCTTGTGTCTGCACTACACACCTGCTTCTTGCTTGCTTGGCAATAGACGTTCGCATTGCGTCCTGCGCTCGTGTGTTCACCATGTTTGTTGTGTGAAGAAGGAAGGCGCTAGATACAACGGATGTCTACCAACTTGGAGCCTCTCAAGCTCTTGCTGCCGCTTGTCGTGCGTCATTGCCGCAGTGCGGCGTGTTGTGGTATGTATATGTGTGTATGTGTGTATGTGTATATGTGGTGCTGCTGGCGTCTTCGTCTTTGTCTTCACGCAACGCTCGCTCACTCGCTGTCCAGTTTGGCGCGGCACGAGTCCCAACAAGCCGCGAGTGAGACTGACTGTAAGCAATGCGTCGTACTTGGAAGACCAACGAAGGCGAGCGCGCGTGCATGAACGCTCCGGTTAGCACATGCAATGATCGATCGCTATCAGCAAACGCGCTGCTTTCATGACCGAATCGACATGATCAAACGCACACACACGTGCACAATGCACGCACAATGTTCAACGCGAGTCGACGGCGTCTTCACGCAACGACGCGTGCTGGCTGTGGTAAGAGGCGTCACGATCGAGCGGTGTGTTCACTGTGGACGAACGAGCAAGCACAAGAGCAAGAGCAAGAGCAAGAACTCAAGGTCGAGTACACTGTACAAACCCGCATGGGCTAGACAATGCGATGCACAGTGCTGGTGCTATTCGCAACGAATACCATGGCAATGGCACAGCTCGGATGGATGCATGGATGGATGAGTGTGCGCTAACTACTGCGTCGAGATGAACAGCAACAACGGACCCGAAAGTCAGAGTCGAGTCGAGTCGACACTCCCCGAGTCCGTCCTGCTGCTCGCGAACTGTGCGTCGTGGACGAATCGGCACACCGCGACGTCGACGCATGGCAAGACCGCGACCACAGGAGCATTCACGTCTGCGTTTGCCTTGCACTCGCTCTCTCGTTCTCTCGCTCACTCGCTCACCCATCAAGAGTCGAGAAGCCGCGCGATTGCAAAGCTTCAAGAGCCCGTGCGCTCGCTCAACCTCGACAGCCTAACGCCGCCTCCGCGACGTATGCTCGTGTTCATGGCCATGTTCATGATCATGTGATCGATCAACCGGCCGACCACGAGTTGCAAGTCGAGAGTCCAAAGTCACGAGTCGAGTCGAATGGAGCGTCCGCACACAGACGAGAGAGAAAGCAAGAGCAAAAGCAAAGCAGTGCTATGTGATGCTGTCTTAGCGACGTCGAGTGTGTGTTGCGCGGCGCGCAAGACTGCTGTCAAAGCCTTTGAGTAGTCGCGTTTGGGCTGGGATGTGCCAGCGCTCGCACCAAGCAAGAGTGTCCGGCAAGAGTGTCTGGCGGAGAGCGCCACACAAGAACAAGAACGAAAGCCGTGGGACGCACGGATCGCGAGAGCAAGCGCGTTGACACTCGAATCGAGATGGAGGTGGCATGGTCTGTCTGTTTGATTGTTACAGTAGTCTGTCGGTCTGTCGGTCTTGACGAGAGGGATCAGAGCGCGAGACACTGTCAAGTGTCGCAGCGACTTACAGCGCTCACTTTGTGCTCTTGCGGCTCTTGCGGGTCTTGTGCTTTTGCGGGTCTTGCGGCTTTTGCGGTCTTGCGCTTCGTGTCTGTGGACGAGGATAGCGACGTCGACAGCGAGAGCGAAAGCAGCGAGGCTGGATGGCTGGCTGGCTGGATGGCTGGCTGGATGTGTTTATGTTCGCGGCGGCAAAGGGCGGCGACGTGGAGTTCATGTGGTGCGCTTGGACTCGTCGTTCGCGCTAGTGTGGCGATAGATAGCCCAAGTGCAAACATGCATGCACGCATGGAGATTGGCAGGAGCTCACATCCACAAACCCGCACATCTGCACACATGCGCTCGCGCCGTCAGGTCAGTCCACATCGGTCGATCGTTGTTGTTGCTGTTGCTGCTGTTGTTGTTTTGGACCAACACTGTCGACGTGAGTCGCACTCGACGGATCGATGGATCGATGGATGGATGAATCGACAGGGAGTCGATGCCACCGAAGCGCGTTCTGGTTCGTGAACAGCGGCGCCTCGGCTCTGTGCGCGAACGCATCCGCATGGTATATCATGCGAGCGCGTAGAGACCGAGACGCTCGACCAGAGCCGAGTCGATGATACAGGCGCTCGGTTGAGCCCTCGGTATCGTGATACGACCCGCTGGTACTTAAATACTTTGGCCGCCACACTATCGCAGCTCCCTTTCGTACGTAGTACCCTCTTGTACCGGATGCGCATACTGGGTGCGCACACGAGTGTGTAGACGAACTCGGCGGCTGACAGCTGGTGCACACTTGTGCTTGTGCAGACGACAGACGATGTGCGGCGGCCAAGCGCAACAAGCAACAAGCAACAAGCAACAAGCAACAAGCAACAAGCAACAAGCAACAAACAAGGAGCACAAGGCAAGGCGAGCGTGAGGCTCTCGTCGCGCGCACGCTCTCTAGCGATCGCTGCTCGCCGCTGCGGGTCTGTGGCGCCAGAGTGTTCTGTGGTGGTTGTGCGGTGGCAGTGGCGGTGCTCGCTCACTCACTCACTCACTTCGCTCGCTCGTTTGCAGTCAAGCGCTTGTGTGTGTGCGTGTGCTTGCCTGATCGATTGTGCATTCGCTCGCTCCTTGCCGTCTCTCTATTCAAGCGCGCACGCCCACGCACGCGCCATTCGTCTGCAGTCGCTCACTCTCGAATCTGCGGACAAGCCCACAAGCAAGCCCACAAGCAAGCGTCCGAGCAAGCGGCTGACTGACGACCCCATCGACGCACCGATCGCCTTCTTCCTCGTGACGACGGATTGCATCACATTGCATCGCATCACATCACATCGCCTGCCACCACTGTCGCTTCTCCACAGCAGCAGTAGTCGCTTGACAGCAACGGCCAGACCAACAACAGACCAGCAAACACACACATACAGTCACCCATGGCGTCCAAGATGGACATCATTGAGCGCGTGTCGTACATCTCGTCGGCGCCCAAGTCGAAGGGGGATGGCGAGTACGTTGGCGTGAAGACGCCCGGCATGGACGACATCGAGGGCGGTGCGCTCCGTGAAGGCGGCGCGCCGAACATCTGGGGCAAGGACTACATCGGTCTGCTCATCCAGTACATGGCGGTCGGTCTGATCTACGGCACGCTCCCGGGCACGGTCTACCCGTTCCTGAACAACTACCTCCACATGGAGGGCACGCAGGTCGTGTCGGCGCGCGTGCTGCTGAACCTGCCGTGGTCGTTCAAGGTCTTTTACGGCATCCTCTCGGACTGCTTCCCGATCTTCGGCTACCGTCGCCGTCCGTTCATGATGATCGGCTGGACCGTGTGCTTCTTCATGCTCCTCATCATGGCGTGCATGAAGTCGGGCAAGCCGTACTTGCTCGACCCGAAGAACTCGAAGCTCAAGATCCAGGAGTTCTCGGACGAGGAGAAGCCCAACTACTGGAACCTCGACGCGCCGGACACGGGAGGCAAGTTCATCATCATGATGATGTTCGCGGCGATCGGGTACGTCGGTTCCGATGTCGCAGCCGACGCCGTGGTCGTGGAGCTTGCGCAGCGCGAGCCTGAGGCGATGCGCGGCACGACGCAGACGACGATCTACATGATGCGCACGATCTTCGTGACGATCTCGGGCGTCCTCACGGGCTTTGCGTTCAACGGCAAGGACTACGACGGCGACTTTGACTTTTCGATCTCGTTCCCGCAGCTCATGCTCATTCTCGCGATCTGCTGCTTGCCGGTCATCCCGGCGACGTGGCTGTTCATCAAGGAGGAGAAGCACCCGGGCGTGGTGTTCATGGACTACATCAACGAGTTCTGGGAGCTCATCCAGACGCGCCCGATGTACCAGGTCATCGCGTACAAGTTCTTCTCGGGTCTCTTTGAGAACTTCACGGTCACGTGCGCCGACCCGATGCAGCAGGTGTGGGCCGAAGCCTCGCCGCTGAACGACCGCATCTTGTCGATCATCGGCAACGCCATCTTTGCGCTCACGCTCTTCTGCACGGGCAAGTACGGTCTCCACTGGAACTGGCGGTGGATGCACTTCATCACGGTCGTGATCGTCACGGTCATGGACTCGATCGTGACGCTCCTCACGACGTGGGACGTCGTGCGCAACCAGTGGTTCTGGCTTGGCGTGCCAGTGGTCGAGAACTTGCCGGCAGGCGTGGGCTTCATCATCGCGACGTACGTCGTCGTGGAGCTCGCCGGTGAGGGCAACGAAGGCGCGGTGTATGGTCTCGTGACGACGGTGTCGAACCTGTCGCAGCCGTTCTCGAGCACGATCACGAAGAACGTGAACGCGGGCTTCAAGGTCACGAGCGACGACATTGCGCTCGACACGCACGAGGTCCGCATGGACGTGACGTACGTGCTGATCATCCGCTATGTGGTGAACCTCCTCGGCTTGTGCTTCCTGCCGCTGCTGCCGTCGCAGAAGGCGCAGACGCAGGAGCTCAAGCGCAACGGCGGCAAGAGCAAGTACATCGGCGCGTTCACGGTCTTCTACGTCCTCTTCGCGCTCTGCTGGTCCGTCATGGTGAACGTCATGTCGATCTACCCGTCGACCAAGTGCCTGAAGCTCGTGGGCGGTCGCGGCTGTGGCAAGAAGTAGGAGACGTAGGAAGACAGAAGACGAAGGAAGAGCGGACTGGCTGTCGCTGTTGTAATGAACGTGTTGTGTTACATGTACGTCGTTGTCGTCGTCGTTGCGATTCTTGTCGGTGTTGAGATCTCTATGCGCGAACTGGTGTGCGCAAACGAGCGAGCAAGCGCGTGACATGTTGAGGTTGTTGTCAAGTTGCCAGGTCACTCGTGTTGCTAGCAACTGCAACTGTGGCGCAAGAGAGAAAGGTGTGGTGTGGTGTGTGATTGAGCACTTGCCAGCAAGTCTTGCCGAGTGCACTCGACGTCTTCGTCAGATTGGGTCAGGTCAGGATCGCAACGGTGTGTCGCCAGGTCCAGGAGACTCTCGACGCTCAAGCTCTGCAGTGACTAGCAGCACGTAAAGCCGCTTTAGGATCAAGAGTCTTGCTGAGCTTTTGAACGCAAGCCTCTCGATCGACTCAAGACTCGAACATAGGAGTCATGGTGCAAGTCGCCAGACACAAGGCACACGACACAGGACGTCGGATGAAGAAGGAAGGATGAAGACACAACCGAGTGTATGCATTGGCACACGAGACGCTCGCGCGTTTAGTCTTGCTCCGACTCACTCACTTACTGACTACGCACTACATACACATGGGTCGATCAACCGTGTCCTAGCACGACTGATCGGGCGATACAAGCGGCAAAGGCGGTCTGCCTCATGCGCTTGTCTTGTCTTGTCTTGGCTTGTTGTACTCGACTGGACACTCGCTGCCACGTGCGCTTGGCTTAGCAGCCGTCGCCACCGGCAATGACAAGGCACGCCGTGCTGTCGAAGATCCCCATGATGTTCGTCATGACCGACCACACGAACGCAAAGGCAACGTAGAAGACCGTGATGGCGCCGATAGCCTTGCTCGAGCCGCCCGTGCGCTTGAGCTCCTGCGTCTCGGCCTTCTGCTTCGGGAGCAAGATGAGGAAGAACCACGAGACGATCGTCATGCAGTACATGAGGATGACCGACTTGGTGATGTCCATGCGGATCGAGTGGTCGTCGTTCTGGATGCGCTCGTTCGTCATGTGCCACTGCTGGTTCACGATCTTCGTGAGCGTCGCGGCGAACGGCGACGACAGGTTCGAGACCGTCGTGAGGAGACCGTACACGGCGCCTTCGTTGCCGTCGTTCGCGAGCTCCACGACCACGTACGTGCCGATGATGAAGCTGATACCGGCCGGGACGTTCACGGCCACCGGCAGTCCGAGCCAGAACCACTGGCTCCGGAACACGTCCCAGACCGTGATGAATGTGCAGATGGCGTCGATGGCGATCACGATGATGCCGGTCACGACCGTGATCCAGCGCCAGTTCCAGTGCAGGCCGTACTTGCCGGTCACAAAGATACCGAAGAGGAACATGAGCGTGCCGATGACGTCGCTGATCGTCGCGTTGATCGGCTCGACACCGACCATGTACCGCTGCACCGGCGACGACGCCGTGTACGAAAAGTTGGCGAAGACGTTGCTGAAGAAGTTGAAGAAGATGATCTGGTACATCGCGCGCGTCTGCACGAGCGCCCAGAGGTCCTTCATGTAGGCGCGGAACGGCGCGCGCTCGCGCTTCTCCTCGGCGATGAACCACCACGAGATCGGCAGGATCGGCGCGAGGCAGATCGCGAGGATCAGCATGAGCGTCGGGAAGCTCAGCGAGAAGTCGAAGCTCCCGCCGTACTCCTTGCCGTTGAACGCAAAGCCCGTGATGAGCGACCCGATCGCCTGGAACAGCGTACGCATGCCGTAGATCGCCGACTGCGTCGTGCCGCGCACCGCCAGCGGCTCGCGCTGCGCGAGCTCCACGACCACGGCGTCGGCCGTCACGTCTGCCATAAGGTACCCGAACGCGGCGAGCATCATGAGCAGGACGTACTTGCCGCCCTTGCCCGGTGCGTCGTAGTTGAGGCGGCCGCGGATGCCCTCGTTCTCCGGCAGGTCGTAGTCCTTCGGCTCGATGTCCGCGTCCTCGGAGTTGAGGAAGTACGGCTTGCCTACGGGCGTGACGGCCATGATGAAGAGCATGACAAAGCAAATGGTCCAGCCGAGGATGATGTACGGGCGACGGCGGTAGCCGAAGATCGGCACGCAGTCCGACAAGATGCCGTAGAAGATCTTGAACGACCACGGCAGCACCACGAGCGTCTGCGCCGTCACGACCTGCGAGCCACTCGAGTTGAGGTACGACTGCAGGAACGGGTAGATCGTCGCCGGCATGACGCCGTAGATGAGACCCACGGCCGCGTACTGGAGAATGAGACCGATGTGGTCCTTGCTCAGGAGCTTCGGGGCGCCACCGGCGCGCAGTGCACCGCCGTTCGCCTCGAGCACATCCGGCGTCTTGACGCCTTCGTAGCCCTCTTCGTCCTTGGCGTGCGAGAGGTTGCTCACGTACGAGACGCGCTGGGCGATCTCGACCTTGTCCGTGCCGCGGTTCATGCTGCTGCTGTTGTTGTCGCTGGAGCTTGACGGCGGCTGCTTCGGTCCGAGCTGTGGCGACTGATGTGTGCTGGAGCGAGGAAAAGAGGAAGTGAGCGCTACGTGAGCGAGCGAGCGCCGTGCACGCGAGTCGTCTGGGCGAGCAAACGAGCGAACGAACTGCCGCAGGCTCGACTGGGGCTGTCAGCCGATCGGTCGATCAATCGGCCATCGCGCGAATGAGCAAACGACCGAGCGGATCAGCAGGGATCAGCGAGTCTGCGAGTCTGCGGGCGTGTGCGAGTGCGCGTGCAGCAGCAGACGAAGAGCTCGAGCGATGAAGCAACGCGCTAGCTGGAGAGATGTGCTGCATGTGTGAGGCGGCGACGTGTGTGGACGTGTGTGTGTTGCAGCCGGGGCAGCTCGCAGCGCGCGCTTGTTGTGAGGCTCGTGACCTGCGAGCGCGCATGATGGTGCGTCGAAGCGCACATGCGACCGAGTGTGGAAAGGCTGAGCGGCCTGTGAGAGTCGATATATGGCTCGAGCCTCGCGTTTGTGCGTCGCCAACCGAGCCGAGTCAAAAAGCCGATCAAACCTTTGTGTGTGTGACAAAGGTTTGATTGATCGGCTTTTTGTGTGAGAGACCGACGGATCGATCGCTTCGCTTCCTCGCTTTCTTGCTCTCCTGCAAAGAGAGCAAGCAAGAAAGAGGTGGTGCGATTGCGATTGCGATTGCGACTGCGAGCGACTTGGACTCGAGACCGCCACTTGCCGCGAGATGGAAGGGAGATGGTTTGCATGAGTGCGAGTGCGAGTGGCGCGCGCGCCGCCGCCGAGTTCTGCAAACGAAGACGAAGACGCGCAGCGAGCGATCTGCTCGGCACACGCAGCACACAGCGGTAGGCATCGGCGACGGCACTACACTCGTTCGCACGTTTGCATTCGCACGAAACTCCTTACGCTGCTGCCACTCAGTCGCTCGGTCAAGCAACGCAGCGCACAACAACATGGTATCCCAGGAAGATGTGTTGTGTGCCATTCGAGGCGTCGAGGCGGGCGGTGAGCACTAGGATATCATATCGTCGGATGAATTCCTTCACGCGCGTTGGCTCGGCTCACTGTCGCGGTCATCAGCACTCTATCTATCTATCTCTTCGTCAAGCGCTGCGGCAGCAACAGCAGAAGCAACATGCATGCTTGTTTGCTTGCATGCCGTGTAGCGCGCTACGCCTCGGTCGCGACTGGGACTTGCAGCTCAGCCCGCATCGACGGACGGACAGACGGACAGACAACCAACTTGTCAGCTGATGGGAATTAAAGCCACCTTGCAACACTCCATCTTGCAACACACACATCGACACACATCGCCTCTGAGGTGCACCGCTGTGCTGATGCGTGTGCAGGCGCTGCCGCGCTCGGCGACGTGGCTCGACTCTGTGCGCAGCGGCGACGTTTTCTGGCCGCTCGAGCGACCATCTGGCACAGACGTAAAACGCGTGCGAGCTGTCAATCAGACCACTTGGCTTCTTGGCTTCTCACACTTGTTGAGTTGTTGAGTTTGTGTGAGTTTGGTGGAGAGGCTCGGACCTGCTGGATCCGGAAGCACACGCACGCACACACACACACACGCGCGCAATCGAGCCATCAGATAGACGCACAAGAGTACATGTATGAAAGAGACCAAGAGAGCGAGAGAGCGCAGCAGAGCTGGAGCGCATTCAACACAACACTCAAGCTCGAGCTCGAGCTCGAGCCTGGCACGAGCGAGCGACAGACGCTGCTCTGTTTTTGCGAGGCTCAAGCTCTCTCTCTCTCTCTCCCTCTCTCTCTCTTTGTGGACGAGCGCGGCGTATGCCTCGGCAGATGTTTGCGCGCCATCTGCCACAGCTGCCAATCTGTCAAGCTGCCAATCTCCGACCAACAAACACCACACGAAAGCACAGATCGACGCGAACCGCCGCAGCCACCTGAGTGCGGAGCGATGTGAGTGATGTGAGGTGAGGTGAGGTGAGGTGATGTGAGGTGAGGTGAGGTGAGGTGAGGTGAGGTGAGGTGAGGTGAGGTGAGGTGACAAAGCAAACGCGCAGGTGCATGCATCCGTCGACGAAGTTCGAGGTCTCTCGAGCCTCTCAAAGTCTCTCAAATGCTCTCAGTCTCGACCTCGAGGCGTTGAAGCGTTGAGGTCTCGACCGCGTCTCGAGTGCATGCGATGGATTTGCGATGTGAAAAAAGTGCGAGCGCAAGAAAGCGCCCGAGAGATCGATTGACGCGAGCACGCAGAGGAAGCAATGCAGTGCGTGGCCAGCGATAGAGTGGTGGATAGAAGAGGTCGCTAAGAAAGCATGCTGTAGTAACTCTTACTACTTGCTACATGTAATGTTTCAAACATGCTTACAGGCGTGGTTTGAGTCTCATGTGACGTTCTGGTTGATGATTGGGACTCTTGGCTTGTCGATCTATTGCGAATGGTATGCTCGCTTTGGCGTGCGATCTTGACTTTGAACGATATATGGTGTTTGTGTGCACGCTGGTGCATGTGCTATCCTATGCCGTGCTCTGGGCAGTTTGAACGCGTGCACATGTTGCTCGACAACGAGTCCATGGCTGGGCTTCGTCGTCGACAGCGACGCTGTTGTGAGAGCGAGATTAAGTGCCGATGCGGTGATCTTAATCTGCGCTGCCAGCACCGCTCCTGCTGATGTCGCTGTCTCTGCGGCACTTTTCATTCGTCTGCAGTGGCAAGGTCGTTTACGCGTATGATCATGGCAGTGAGCAGGAATGCTGCCGCGCCAAGTCGAGTCAAACCAGGAGTCTCGCCTTGCGCACAAGTCTTGACAAGTCAAGCTGAAGGCGCCGTGCAGTCAACGACGTTGTCAAACACATCCAATAGAAGTAGTGAAGATGAACTCAGTTCAACAGCGCAGTGTACTCCACACATATCAAAGCCCCTCAGGATCTTCACAACGCCTACACTACGACAACATCAAACCAGGAGAAACAGTCGACGTTCACCGACGTTTAGCTTTTCACCACTCTATCGCTGGCCACGCACTGCATTGCTTCCTCTGCGTGCTCGCGTCAATCGATCTCTCGGGCGCTTTCTTGCGCTCGCACTTTTTTCACATCGCAAATCCATCGCATGCACTCGAGACGCGGTCGAGACCTCAACGCTTCAACGCCTCGAGGTCGAGACTGAGAGCATTTGAGAGACTTTGAGAGGCTCGAGAGACCTCGAACTTCGTCGACGGATGCATGCACCTGCGCGTTTGCTTTGTCACCTCACCTCACCTCACCTCACCTCACCTCACCTCACCTCACCTCACCTCACATCACCTCACCTCACCTCACCTCACATCACTCACATCGCTCCGCACTCAGGTGGCTGCGGCGGTTCGCGTCGATCTGTGCTTTCGTGTGGTGTTTGTTGGTCGGAGATTGGCAGCTTGACAGATTGGCAGCTGTGGCAGATGGCGCGCAAACATCTGCCGAGGCATACGCCGCGCTCGTCCACAAAGAGAGAGAGAGGGAGAGAGAGAGAGAGAGCTTGAGCCTCGCAAAAACAGAGCAGCGTCTGTCGCTCGCTCGTGCCAGGCTCGAGCTCGAGCTCGAGCTTGAGTGTTGTGTTGAATGCGCTCCAGCTCTGCTGCGCTCTCTCGCTCTCTTGGTCTCTTTCATACATGTACTCTTGTGCGTCTATCTGATGGCTCGATTGCGCGCGTGTGTGTGTGTGTGCGTGCGTGTGCTTCCGGATCCAGCAGGTCCGAGCCTCTCCACCAAACTCACACAAACTCAACAACTCAACAAGTGTGAGAAGCCAAGAAGCCAAGTGGTCTGATTGACAGCTCGCACGCGTTTTACGTCTGTGCCAGATGGTCGCTCGAGCGGCCAGAAAACGTCGCCGCTGCGCACAGAGTCGAGCCACGTCGCCGAGCGCGGCAGCGCCTGCACACGCATCAGCACAGCGGTGCACCTCAGAGGCGATGTGTGTCGATGTGTGTGTTGCAAGATGGAGTGTTGCAAGGTGGCTTTAATTCCCATCAGCTGACAAGTTGGTTGTCTGTCCGTCTGTCCGTCCGTCGATGCGGGCTGAGCTGCAAGTCCCAGTCGCGACCGAGGCGTAGCGCGCTACACGGCATGCAAGCAAACAAGCATGCATGTTGCTTCTGCTGTTGCTGCCGCAGCGCTTGACGAAGAGATAGATAGATAGAGTGCTGATGACCGCGACAGTGAGCCGAGCCAACGCGCGTGAAGGAATTCATCCGACGATATGATATCCTAGTGCTCACCGCCCGCCTCGACGCCTCGAATGGCACACAACACATCTTCCTGGGATACCATGTTGTTGTGCGCTGCGTTGCTTGACCGAGCGACTGAGTGGCAGCAGCGTAAGGAGTTTCGTGCGAATGCAAACGTGCGAACGAGTGTAGTGCCGTCGCCGATGCCTACCGCTGTGTGCTGCGTGTGCCGAGCAGATCGCTCGCTGCGCGTCTTCGTCTTCGTTTGCAGAACTCGGCGGCGGCGCGCGCGCCACTCGCACTCGCACTCATGCAAACCATCTCCCTTCCATCTCGCGGCAAGTGGCGGTCTCGAGTCCAAGTCGCTCGCAGTCGCAATCGCAATCGCAATCGCACCACCTCTTTCTTGCTTGCTCTCTTTGCAGGAGAGCAAGAAAGCGAGGAAGCGAAGCGATCGATCCGTCGGTCTCTCACACAAAAAGCCGATCAATCAAACCTTTGTCACACACACAAAGGTTTGATCGGCTTTTTGACTCGGCTCGGTTGGCGACGCACAAACGCGAGGCTCGAGCCATATATCGACTCTCACAGGCCGCTCAGCCTTTCCACACTCGGTCGCATGTGCGCTTCGACGCACCATCATGCGCGCTCGCAGGTCACGAGCCTCACAACAAGCGCGCGCTGCGAGCTGCCCCGGCTGCAACACACACACGTCCACACACGTCGCCGCCTCACACATGCAGCACATCTCTCCAGCTAGCGCGTTGCTTCATCGCTCGAGCTCTTCGTCTGCTGCTGCACGCGCACTCGCACACGCCCGCAGACTCGCAGACTCGCTGATCCCTGCTGATCCGCTCGGTCGTTTGCTCATTCGCGCGATGGCCGATTGATCGACCGATCGGCTGACAGCCCCAGTCGAGCCTGCGGCAGTTCGTTCGCTCGTTTGCTCGCCCAGACGACTCGCGTGCACGGCGCTCGCTCGCTCACGTAGCGCTCACTTCCTCTTTTCCTCGCTCCAGCACACATCAGTCGCCACAGCTCGGACCGAAGCAGCCGCCGTCAAGCTCCAGCGACAACAACAGCAGCAGCATGAACCGCGGCACGGACAAGGTCGAGATCGCCCAGCGCGTCTCGTACGTGAGCAACCTCTCGCACGCCAAGGACGAAGAGGGCTACGAAGGCGTCAAGACGCCGGATGTGCTCGAGGCGAACGGCGGTGCACTGCGCGCCGGTGGCGCCCCGAAGCTCCTGAGCAAGGACCACATCGGTCTCATTCTCCAGTACGCGGCCGTGGGTCTCATCTACGGCGTCATGCCGGCGACGATCTACCCGTTCCTGCAGTCGTACCTCAACTCGAGTGGCTCGCAGGTCGTGACGGCGCAGACGCTCGTGGTGCTGCCGTGGTCGTTCAAGATCTTCTACGGCATCTTGTCGGACTGCGTGCCGATCTTCGGCTACCGCCGTCGCCCGTACATCATCCTCGGCTGGACCATTTGCTTTGTCATGCTCTTCATCATGGCCGTCACGCCCGTAGGCAAGCCGTACTTCCTCAACTCCGAGGACGCGGACATCGAGCCGAAGGACTACGACCTGCCGGAGAACGAGGGCATCCGCGGCCGCCTCAACTACGACGCACCGGGCAAGGGCGGCAAGTACGTCCTGCTCATGATGCTCGCCGCGTTCGGGTACCTTATGGCAGACGTGACGGCCGACGCCGTGGTCGTGGAGCTCGCGCAGCGCGAGCCGCTGGCGGTGCGCGGCACGACGCAGTCGGCGATCTACGGCATGCGTACGCTGTTCCAGGCGATCGGGTCGCTCATCACGGGCTTTGCGTTCAACGGCAAGGAGTACGGCGGGAGCTTCGACTTCTCGCTGAGCTTCCCGACGCTCATGCTGATCCTCGCGATCTGCCTCGCGCCGATCCTGCCGATCTCGTGGTGGTTCATCGCCGAGGAGAAGCGCGAGCGCGCGCCGTTCCGCGCCTACATGAAGGACCTCTGGGCGCTCGTGCAGACGCGCGCGATGTACCAGATCATCTTCTTCAACTTCTTCAGCAACGTCTTCGCCAACTTTTCGTACACGGCGTCGTCGCCGGTGCAGCGGTACATGGTCGGTGTCGAGCCGATCAACGCGACGATCAGCGACGTCATCGGCACGCTCATGTTCCTCTTCGGTATCTTTGTGACCGGCAAGTACGGCCTGCACTGGAACTGGCGCTGGATCACGGTCGTGACCGGCATCATCGTGATCGCCATCGACGCCATCTGCACATTCATCACGGTCTGGGACGTGTTCCGGAGCCAGTGGTTCTGGCTCGGACTGCCGGTGGCCGTGAACGTCCCGGCCGGTATCAGCTTCATCATCGGCACGTACGTGGTCGTGGAGCTCGCGAACGACGGCAACGAAGGCGCCGTGTACGGTCTCCTCACGACGGTCTCGAACCTGTCGTCGCCGTTCGCCGCGACGCTCACGAAGATCGTGAACCAGCAGTGGCACATGACGAACGAGCGCATCCAGAACGACGACCACTCGATCCGCATGGACATCACCAAGTCGGTCATCCTCATGTACTGCATGACGATCGTCTCGTGGTTCTTCCTCATCTTGCTCCCGAAGCAGAAGGCCGAGACGCAGGAGCTCAAGCGCACGGGCGGCTCGAGCAAGGCTATCGGCGCCATCACGGTCTTCTACGTTGCCTTTGCGTTCGTGTGGTCGGTCATGACGAACATCATGGGGATCTTCGACAGCACGGCGTGCCTTGTCATTGCCGGTGGCGACGGCTGCTAAGCCAAGCGCACGTGGCAGCGAGTGTCCAGTCGAGTACAACAAGCCAAGACAAGACAAGACAAGCGCATGAGGCAGACCGCCTTTGCCGCTTGTATCGCCCGATCAGTCGTGCTAGGACACGGTTGATCGACCCATGTGTATGTAGTGCGTAGTCAGTAAGTGAGTGAGTCGGAGCAAGACTAAACGCGCGAGCGTCTCGTGTGCCAATGCATACACTCGGTTGTGTCTTCATCCTTCCTTCTTCATCCGACGTCCTGTGTCGTGTGCCTTGTGTCTGGCGACTTGCACCATGACTCCTATGTTCGAGTCTTGAGTCGATCGAGAGGCTTGCGTTCAAAAGCTCAGCAAGACTCTTGATCCTAAAGCGGCTTTACGTGCTGCTAGTCACTGCAGAGCTTGAGCGTCGAGAGTCTCCTGGACCTGGCGACACACCGTTGCGATCCTGACCTGACCCAATCTGACGAAGACGTCGAGTGCACTCGGCAAAACTTGCTGGCAAGTGCTCAATCACACACCACACCACACCTTTCTCTCTTGCGCCACAGTTGCAGTTGCTAGCAACACGAGTGACCTGGCAACTTGACAACAACCTCAACATGTCACGCGCTTGCTCGCTCGTTTGCGCACACCAGTTCGCGCATAGAGATCTCAACACCGACAAGAATCGCAACGACGACGACAACGACGTACATGTAACACAACACGTTCATTACAACAGCGACAGCCAGTCCGCTCTTCCTTCGTCTTCTGTCTTCCTACGTCTCCTACTTCTTGCCACAGCCGCGACCGCCCACGAGCTTCAGGCACTTGGTCGACGGGTAGATCGACATGACGTTCACCATGACGGACCAGCAGAGCGCGAAGAGGACGTAGAAGACCGTGAACGCGCCGATGTACTTGCTCTTGCCGCCGTTGCGCTTGAGCTCCTGCGTCTGCGCCTTCTGCGACGGCAGCAGCGGCAGGAAGCACAAGCCGAGGAGGTTCACCACATAGCGGATGATCAGCACGTACGTCACGTCCATGCGGACCTCGTGCGTGTCGAGCGCAATGTCGTCGCTCGTGACCTTGAAGCCCGCGTTCACGTTCTTCGTGATCGTGCTCGAGAACGGCTGCGACAGGTTCGACACCGTCGTCACGAGACCATACACCGCGCCTTCGTTGCCCTCACCGGCGAGCTCCACGACGACGTACGTCGCGATGATGAAGCCCACGCCTGCCGGCAAGTTCTCGACCACTGGCACGCCAAGCCAGAACCACTGGTTGCGCACGACGTCCCACGTCGTGAGGAGCGTCACGATCGAGTCCATGACCGTGACGATCACGACCGTGATGAAGTGCATCCACCGCCAGTTCCAGTGGAGACCGTACTTGCCCGTGCAGAAGAGCGTGAGCGCAAAGATGGCGTTGCCGATGATCGACAAGATGCGGTCGTTCAGCGGCGAGGCTTCGGCCCACACCTGCTGCATCGGGTCGGCGCACGTGACCGTGAAGTTCTCAAAGAGACCCGAGAAGAACTTGTACGCGATGACCTGGTACATCGGGCGCGTCTGGATGAGCTCCCAGAACTCGTTGATGTAGTCCATGAACACCACGCCCGGGTGCTTCTCCTCCTTGATGAACAGCCACGTCGCCGGGATGACCGGCAAGCAGCAGATCGCGAGAATGAGCATGAGCTGCGGGAACGAGATCGAAAAGTCAAAGTCGCCGTCGTAGTCCTTGCCGTTGAACGCAAAGCCCGTGAGGACGCCCGAGATCGTCACGAAGATCGTGCGCATCATGTAGATCGTCGTCTGCGTCGTGCCGCGCATCGCCTCAGGCTCGCGCTGCGCAAGCTCCACGACCACGGCGTCGGCTGCGACATCGGAACCGACGTACCCGATCGCCGCGAACATCATCATGATGATGAACTTGCCTCCCGTGTCCGGCGCGTCGAGGTTCCAGTAGTTGGGCTTCTCCTCGTCCGAGAACTCCTGGATCTTGAGCTTCGAGTTCTTCGGGTCGAGCAAGTACGGCTTGCCCGACTTCATGCACGCCATGATGAGGAGCATGAAGAAGCACACGGTCCAGCCGATCATCATGAACGGACGGCGACGGTAGCCGAAGATCGGGAAGCAGTCCGAGAGGATGCCGTAAAAGACCTTGAACGACCACGGCAGGTTCAGCAGCACGCGCGCCGACACGACCTGCGTGCCCTCCATGTGGAGGTAGTTGTTCAGGAACGGGTAGACCGTGCCCGGGAGCGTGCCGTAGATCAGACCGACCGCCATGTACTGGATGAGCAGACCGATGTAGTCCTTGCCCCAGATGTTCGGCGCGCCGCCTTCACGGAGCGCACCGCCCTCGATGTCGTCCATGCCGGGCGTCTTCACGCCAACGTACTCGCCATCCCCCTTCGACTTGGGCGCCGACGAGATGTACGACACGCGCTCAATGATGTCCATCTTGGACGCCATGGGTGACTGTATGTGTGTGTTTGCTGGTCTGTTGTTGGTCTGGCCGTTGCTGTCAAGCGACTACTGCTGCTGTGGAGAAGCGACAGTGGTGGCAGGCGATGTGATGTGATGCGATGCAATGTGATGCAATCCGTCGTCACGAGGAAGAAGGCGATCGGTGCGTCGATGGGGTCGTCAGTCAGCCGCTTGCTCGGACGCTTGCTTGTGGGCTTGCTTGTGGGCTTGTCCGCAGATTCGAGAGTGAGCGACTGCAGACGAATGGCGCGTGCGTGGGCGTGCGCGCTTGAATAGAGAGACGGCAAGGAGCGAGCGAATGCACAATCGATCAGGCAAGCACACGCACACACACAAGCGCTTGACTGCAAACGAGCGAGCGAAGTGAGTGAGTGAGTGAGCGAGCACCGCCACTGCCACCGCACAACCACCACAGAACACTCTGGCGCCACAGACCCGCAGCGGCGAGCAGCGATCGCTAGAGAGCGTGCGCGCGACGAGAGCCTCACGCTCGCCTTGCCTTGTGCTCCTTGTTTGTTGCTTGTTGCTTGTTGCTTGTTGCTTGTTGCTTGTTGCTTGTTGCTTGTTGCGCTTGGCCGCCGCACATCGTCTGTCGTCTGCACAAGCACAAGTGTGCACCAGCTGTCAGCCGCCGAGTTCGTCTACACACTCGTGTGCGCACCCAGTATGCGCATCCGGTACAAGAGGGTACTACGTACGAAAGGGAGCTGCGATAGTGTGGCGGCCAAAGTATTTAAGTACCAGCGGGTCGTATCACGATACCGAGGGCTCAACCGAGCGCCTGTATCATCGACTCGGCTCTGGTCGAGCGTCTCGGTCTCTACGCGCTCGCATGATATACCATGCGGATGCGTTCGCGCACAGAGCCGAGGCGCCGCTGTTCACGAACCAGAACGCGCTTCGGTGGCATCGACTCCCTGTCGATTCATCCATCCATCGATCCATCGATCCGTCGAGTGCGACTCACGTCGACAGTGTTGGTCCAAAACAACAACAGCAGCAACAGCAACAACAACGATCGACCGATGTGGACTGACCTGACGGCGCGAGCGCATGTGTGCAGATGTGCGGGTTTGTGGATGTGAGCTCCTGCCAATCTCCATGCGTGCATGCATGTTTGCACTTGGGCTATCTATCGCCACACTAGCGCGAACGACGAGTCCAAGCGCACCACATGAACTCCACGTCGCCGCCCTTTGCCGCCGCGAACATAAACACATCCAGCCAGCCATCCAGCCAGCCAGCCATCCAGCCTCGCTGCTTTCGCTCTCGCTGTCGACGTCGCTATCCTCGTCCACAGACACGAAGCGCAAGACCGCAAAAGCCGCAAGACCCGCAAAAGCACAAGACCCGCAAGAGCCGCAAGAGCACAAAGTGAGCGCTGTAAGTCGCTGCGACACTTGACAGTGTCTCGCGCTCTGATCCCTCTCGTCAAGACCGACAGACCGACAGACTACTGTAACAATCAAACAGACAGACCATGCCACCTCCATCTCGATTCGAGTGTCAACGCGCTTGCTCTCGCGATCCGTGCGTCCCACGGCTTTCGTTCTTGTTCTTGTGTGGCGCTCTCCGCCAGACACTCTTGCCGGACACTCTTGCTTGGTGCGAGCGCTGGCACATCCCAGCCCAAACGCGACTACTCAAAGGCTTTGACAGCAGTCTTGCGCGCCGCGCAACACACACTCGACGTCGCTAAGACAGCATCACATAGCACTGCTTTGCTTTTGCTCTTGCTTTCTCTCTCGTCTGTGTGCGGACGCTCCATTCGACTCGACTCGTGACTTTGGACTCTCGACTTGCAACTCGTGGTCGGCCGGTTGATCGATCACATGATCATGAACATGGCCATGAACACGAGCATACGTCGCGGAGGCGGCGTTAGGCTGTCGAGGTTGAGCGAGCGCACGGGCTCTTGAAGCTTTGCAATCGCGCGGCTTCTCGACTCTTGATGGGTGAGCGAGTGAGCGAGAGAACGAGAGAGCGAGTGCAAGGCAAACGCAGACGTGAATGCTCCTGTGGTCGCGGTCTTGCCATGCGTCGACGTCGCGGTGTGCCGATTCGTCCACGACGCACAGTTCGCGAGCAGCAGGACGGACTCGGGGAGTGTCGACTCGACTCGACTCTGACTTTCGGGTCCGTTGTTGCTGTTCATCTCGACGCAGTAGTTAGCGCACACTCATCCATCCATGCATCCATCCGAGCTGTGCCATTGCCATGGTATTCGTTGCGAATAGCACCAGCACTGTGCATCGCATTGTCTAGCCCATGCGGGTTTGTACAGTGTACTCGACCTTGAGTTCTTGCTCTTGCTCTTGCTCTTGTGCTTGCTCGTTCGTCCACAGTGAACACACCGCTCGATCGTGACGCCTCTTACCACAGCCAGCACGCGTCGTTGCGTGAAGACGCCGTCGACTCGCGTTGAACATTGTGCGTGCATTGTGCACGTGTGTGTGCGTTTGATCATGTCGATTCGGTCATGAAAGCAGCGCGTTTGCTGATAGCGATCGATCATTGCATGTGCTAACCGGAGCGTTCATGCACGCGCGCTCGCCTTCGTTGGTCTTCCAAGTACGACGCATTGCTTACAGTCAGTCTCACTCGCGGCTTGTTGGGACTCGTGCCGCGCCAAACTGGACAGCGAGTGAGCGAGCGTTGCGTGAAGACAAAGACGAAGACGCCAGCAGCACCACATATACACATACACACATACACACATATACATACCACAACACGCCGCACTGCGGCAATGACGCACGACAAGCGGCAGCAAGAGCTTGAGAGGCTCCAAGTTGGTAGACATCCGTTGTATCTAGCGCCTTCCTTCTTCACACAACAAACATGGTGAACACACGAGCGCAGGACGCAATGCGAACGTCTATTGCCAAGCAAGCAAGAAGCAGGTGTGTAGTGCAGACACAAGGCAAAGCACAGAAGTCTGCTATTGTACACGACGTTGCTGGCATTCGCATTGAGAACAAGCAGCAAGCGAGATCGAGCGAGAGTGAGTGTGCGTGAGCGAGGCGCACGAAACAAGACGGAGACTGAAAACCGAAGGGTTCATCGTTCGTCGTTCGTCTGGCTCTTGAGTGTCAGGCGACAAAACGCAAGAGTGTCAAAGTACCAAGTTGATCGATCCAACAAACGGCAGTGTCAAACGACAAAGGTACCAAGAGCACAAAAAGCAAGAGTGTCGAGAGCGCTCTAAAAAGAGGCCAAACACACCAAAGCGACAAAAAAGATGTATCTGCTGATATCCTTTTGTGCATTTTTGTGGAATCGTTTTTATTGATCACAGTGCTCGGTATGCATACAAAACACAAGATATGCGTGCAGCGCGTATTCTTCGATCAAGTATAACCCTACATACCGTGACGATTCCGACAGTGACTGTGATTCAGACACATTCCGCCAAAAAGGACGAAATGATAAATGATGAGTCAAAATATGCGTTTGAGTGGTTGGTTCTGCGACGTTCTGGCGGCGAGAAAGGGGAGACGAAAACAGAGGGTGGGCGACGTGCGAGGGCGACGTGCGAGGGCGACGCGTGGCGACGCGCGAGATCGATGGCGGCGAGCGAGCGCAGGCCCGATACAAAACAACAGCGCTCGGCGGCACCCCCTCCACGGCTGGCACGAAGCCGCAGCAGCAGCAGCCACACCACCACCACCACCAGCAGCCCATCAGCAGCACTAGTCTCACCAACAGCAACCGCCGCAACGACAGCAGCAATCAGCGCGCCGCACACCCACCGACTACAGCACCGGCGATCGAGTGCATACTACATGTGCGAAAGCGAACCTTGCGCGGCAGCGCGGGGGAATCGCTGCCCAATTCCCTAGCGCTGTTCGCGCGCGCATACCAGTGAGCCGAGTGGCGAGGTGGCGCTTCACGTGCATGGTGTGATTGCATGAGTGTGTATATGTATGCGTGCTGTAACGGGGTTGCTGTGCTAAGTACGAAGTAGCACAGCAGACACCCAATTAGTGGCTCAACCTGATTTCTGGACGACCCTGGTCGTCCCATCAGACAGCTCACTATTTAGGTTAGCTCCCTCACTTTCACCAGTATACATGATCCTAATACAAAACCTCAGAGTTGAAAATACCGAGTTCAGCGCAGTCCCTCTGCGCTTCACCACATCGCTTCCTCGTAAGACCACGTGTAAGCCACGTCACGGAGATCACTCCCGTAACACCTGGTAGCACTTAGTAGTCCGTCTAACGACCAAGATGAGCACGCTCCCGATCGAAGGTGACAACGGAACGTCGCTCAACTACAGCGACTTCGCGCACCTGACGCCATACGAGTGGGACGCGCTGCGCCGCCTCGCCGACGTGTCCGGCCAGACGGCTGTCGCGGCAATGCTGTCCGCGATGTCGCAGGAGCACCAACGTGCAGCTGCACAAGAGTTCATGGTCCGCGAACTCGCCGACGCGCGTCGGCGAGGCTCAACTCCCGCGGCATCATCAAGGAGCGACGTCGTCAAGCTCGACGTAACCAGCTACAACGGCGAAGGTCCCAACCGACTCGCTTTGAACCGCTGGCTGTGCGAGGTCGACATTGCCATACACGCGCGGCAGCTCACGTCCGAAGTGTCGCGCACCCACTTCCTCCTGTCCAAGCTCGGTGGCCGTGCAAAGGAGTGGGCTTTGGGCCGGCTTGTCGCCGACCCCGACTGCTTCCCGACGCTTGACGCGCTCAAAAGCGACCTGCGACTCGCATTCGAGCCGCCTCAAGACGAGATGCACCATCGCGCTGCGTTCCTCGCGCTCAAGCAAGGTCGCGCGTCCATGCGCGACTACGTGCAACGCGCTCGCCACCTCGTCTCATGCGTCACATCTGCCCCGATCGACATGGCGATCCAAGTCCATGTCTTCATTTCCGGTCTGAACGCTGGACACCAGCGTCTGTACTTGGCCCGGAAGCCTTCGGCGTCGCTCGAGGAGGCTTTTGCGATCGCGATTCGCGAAGACTTCAGCGTATCCGCCTCGCGGGGCCACCACGCGGTCGTCCCGCGAGCTGACAACGGCGCCGAGCCGATGGAGATCGACGCGATCGAGCACGACGCAACCCCGCAGCGCGCCAGCAGTGGTAACGGCAACGGCAACGGCAACCGACGCAGTGGAACAAGCAACAAGCAGCTCATTTGCTTTCGCTGCCGTAAGGTCGGTCATCGCGCGGCGGTGTGCCGCGCGCCAGCTCCAGTACTTGCTACTGTTGAGGTCGAAGACGAGTCCGAGCAGCCCGCGAATGCAAAAAACGCGGGCTCCCAGTAGGTGCAGGGCGACCTACTGGGCTCATCCAGCGGAACGTGCCTCCGGTGGCGTCACCTTCTGCTACCCCCTCCAACGCCGCGCTTCATGCGCAGCTCTTTGCCACCACCTCAAGCAGCGACAAGCGACTGATCGTACTCAGCTTGCATGTCGCCGGCGCGAAGCGATCACTTCGCGCCCTCGTCGACTCCGGTGCGACGAACAACTTCGTCCGAGCCGAGTCTTTGAAGCTCTTGGCCTCGCGGGTGCGCGCCCGCGAGCAACCAGGTGCGATGACCGTCAAGTTCGCAGACGGCGAGCCACGGTCGCTCCCGCGGCGATCGGTCGAGTTCCAGTATGAGTTCGACGGATTCAAGAGCACCGACACGTTCCTCGTGGTCGACCTCGGCGGCTCGTTCGACTGCATCTTTGGAATGCCGTGGTTTGCTCGTCACCGGCCTGACATCGACTGGCTGAGTCGCACTGTAAAGCCGCGCGACATCGACGTCGACGGTGTTCTCGCTCACTTGAGCGATTGCGCGAGCGCCTGGTCGCACGTGGCTGTCGTGGACCCGGACTCCACGACCCTCAACCCGCACGAAGTGAGCGATGGCCCTTCGTGCGCGGTTTGCTGCAACGTACCGTGCGCCACGCCAACGAGACAAGAGATCGCTGATGACCAGTGGGTCACAGTGTGCCGCAGGAAGCAGACCGATCCTGCGGCGAGAAGCGGAGAGGCCCCCGGCCGTTCCAAAGCCGACACAGCACGAGCAGTGGCTCGCGCTCCAGATTCTCAGGCGCGCGAGAGACATCCACACGCGCCGGCTTGGCCCGTCGCGCCGGCGCCGACGTTCGACACGATCCACGTCGTCAACATGACTGGCCACGGCCCGCCGCGCCACGGCATGAAGGTCGCATCCCCACCACGCGCAGCAGCCGAACTCACTCGGCTGCCTGTGATGTCTTGGAAGAACATGCTCAGCGAGATCAAACTCGGCCACATCGAGCAACTGTGCGCCGTCGTGATCGACCCAGCGGATCCTGCGGTTGTTGTCAGCGAGCGGCCTGCCGGAGCAGAGCCGAAGTCCGCTCGCGAAGAACGCTACGCCGCGCAGTCATGGAGCGAGCTCGAAGCCTCTGAAAATCCCGTCCTGGATCTCGCCCGCGAGTTCTCCGACATCTTTCCTGACACCATTCCGCCGGTACTTCCGGCGGACAGGGGCGTGCGACACGAGATCGATCTCGTGCCCGGAGCGAAGTACTGCGTGACGCGGCAGTGGCCGCTGCCTCGCGATCAAGTCGAAGCGATCGACGCGTTCTTCGAAGGCCGGCGAGCCGCCGGCCATGTCCGCGAGTCGACATCACCGCACTCGAGTCCAAAGTTCTGCGTGAAAAAGGCGACTGGAGGATGGCGCATCGTCCACGCGTTCAACAAGCTCAACGACGCGACGATCCCAGCACAGACGCCAATCCCGCGCAAGGACATGGTCCTCGACACCATGTCTGGCAGCACGATCTTTAGTACCATCGATCTCACCGACGGCTTCTACCAGATCCTCATGCGCGAGTCCGATGTTCCGCTGACGGCAGTCAGTACTCCCAGCGGCATGCTCTGGGAGTGGCTGGTGATGCCGCAGGGGCTGAAGAACGCCCCTGCCACGTTCAACCGCATGGTGTCGCACGTGCTTCGCCCGCTGCGCGACTTTGCCCCAAGCTACTTTGACGACATCTTCGTGCACAGTCGCGCCACCGAGGGCGCGACAGACCTGGACGTCCATCTCGGGCACTTGCGCAAGGTGTTCGAAGCCATGCGCGAGAACAAGCTGTACGCCAACTTGAAGAAGTGCATCTTCTGCGCTCCCGAGATCCCAGTGCTCGGCAGCTACGTGAGCGCGGACGGCGTCAGCGCTGATCCAGAGAAGGTGGCTTCGATCGTCGCGTGGCCGGTACCTCGCGACCAAAAGGAGCTCCGGCAGTGGCTTGGGCTGGCGAACTACCTTCATCATTACGCGAAAGACTTCGCGTCCGTCATCTTCCCACTCTCGCAGTTGTTGAAGAAAGACGCCACGTGGGAGTGGCGTCGCGAGCACCAGACAGCGTTTGATGACGTCAAGACGCGGCTCTCCACCGCGCCGGTTCTTGCACTGGCGGATCACGCCAAGGCGTTCCATGTCGTTTGCGATGCGAGTGACTTTGCAATCGGCTGCGCGCTCATGCAGCACGACGACGAGGGACGAGAGCGCGTCATCAGCTTCCAGTCGCGGCAGCTGAAGCCCGCGGAGCGCAACTACCCCGTGCACGACAAGGAGCTGCTCGCGATGCGCAACGCGTTGGTGAAGTTCCGCGTGTATCTGCTGGGTGAGCAGACGTTCGCGATCTACACCGACCACGCGTCTCTCCGAACCGCGACAAAGTCGCCGCATTTGAGCCAGCGCATGGCGCGCTGGCTGTCGTTCTTCGCCGAGTACAACTTCGCCGTCTTCTACAAGCCTGGTGCGACGAACATCATCGCTGACGCACTGTCGCGGCGTCCCGATTACGACCCGCGACCCGACTCGCCGCAACACGCTGTCGACGATGACGACGAAGAGTGCAGCGCGTGTGTCGCGCTTGGTACAAGCGTGACAACGTCGACAGCTGTGAGCCCGCTTCGAGATGAGATCGCCGCGGCGTACTCCCGCGACCCGTCGTGCGCCGCAATGCTCAAGTACTGTCGAGACCCGTCTCCGTCGGCGCTGCTGCAGCTGACACCTTCAGCGCGGAGTCAAGCACCGCGCTACTCGGTATCCGGCGACTTGCTCAAGTACCAGATCGATCGTTTCGACAGCCCTCGCGTCGTCGTGCCGCCCGACGACGACCTGCGCGCTCGCATCATGCACGAGTACCACGACGCCGCGCCTGGCGGCCACCTTGGCCGCGAGAAGACGTATCTCGCTCTTGCACGCGACTTTTACTGGCCCCACATGTACAAGTGGGTGCGCAAGTGGGTTCGGTCGTGCGAGACTTGTCAGCGCGTGAAGCCCGCGCAGTCGTCGCAAGCCCCGTTGCAGCCCCTCCCAATCGCCGCGGACGCCTGGCGATCCGTGAGCATGGACTTCATCTTCGGGCTGCCTCGTGATCAAGCTGGTCGCACGGGCATTTTTGTGGTTGTCGATCGCTTCAGCAAGATGACACACCTTGCGCCAGTCGCGGTCGGCATCACCGCGCAGGAGACAGCTGAGCTCTTCCTCTCCATGGTGTATCGGCACCATGGCATGCCAACGTCGATCGTCTCTGACCGCGACCCGCGCTTCACGGCATCGTTCTGGGATCGCCTCTTCCAGCTCCTCGGGACGCGGCTGCTCATGTCGACCGCGTCGCACCCAGAGACCGACGGGCAGACCGAGCGCGTCAACCGTGTCGTCGAGGACGTGCTGCGCAGTTATGCGTCGTCGCACACGTCGTGGAGCGCGCTGTTGCCGATAGTCGAGTTTGCGATCAACAACGCGGTGCACGAGTCCACTGGCCACACGCCGTTCTTTATCAACAACGCGCGTCATCCGCGCGTTCCTGCGGTTCTTGGCTTTGACAACGGCGGCTCTCTTGAAGGGGGAGGGACACCTAGTACATCGGTATCGCAAGGCGGCGCTCCTTCAGCAAAAGAGAAGAGCTCGTGCGGTGACCGGTCCGCGCGCTGCACAGTCGCGATGTCACCAAACGAAGCGACGGCTTGGGTGAACGCGGCACTCATCGCGCCGTCGCGACGCGCGATCGCCATCACCACGCGCACTGGCGCGGACAAACCATCCGCGCATTCAGCTACGATCGACGAGGATCGTGTGCTCGAGTTCGTTCAAAAGCGCGAGTCTGTCGCTCGCTTTGTGCGCGATGCAGTCGCCGCAGCAGTCGATCGACAGAAAACCGCAGCCGACCAGCGTGGGCGCGAGAACTTCGAGAAGTTCGCGGTCGGTGACCGTGTTTTGCTATCGGCGTCCGGCATTGCACCTGGTTCTGTCACGAACCATGGCGCGACCAAACTCGCGCCGCGCTTCATCGGTCCGTTCACGATCGTACGATGCAAAGGCGAGGCGTACACACTCGACATGCCAAGTGCATTACGTCTGCACCCGACATTCTATGTCGGGCGCTTAAAGCGCTATGTACCGGCTATGCCCCCTACGGACGAGCTGCCTCGCCAGGCTCGAAGCGCGACCCGACGTGACGAGGACGCGGCTTCGTCAAAGCGCTTGGCGGCGTCTGACCCGCGCGGAACGCCCGATTGTCCGCGCGAAGAGCCTCGTTTGCCTGGACCACCTTCGCCAGCTGCGCTCGAAGCGCAGAAACCTCTTGGCCGAGTCGATCCGCCTCCGCAATGGCGTCATCGGCGCGGCTCAGAGCAACGTCGGCGTCGTGCGACACCATCTCCAGCCGATCAGGCACAGGCGCGACTGTCGTCTCGTCGCGCCACGTTCCGCCGCGATGGTCCGCCGCCGCTTGTTGACAGCGCGGGTCATCCGCGCTGGATCGTCGATCGTCTGCTTGAACACCGCGACCGCGGTCGCGGTGCCAGTCGCCGCGAGTATCGCGTTCGCTGGCTGGGCTTCGACTCGGCCAGTGACTCGTGGGAGCCTCGCGCCACGCTGCTCGAGGATGTCCCCGACTTGGTGACGGCGTACGAGGCCACTGCTCGCGCCAAGGCGACGGCGCGCGCGCGCGACCACGCGACCGAGAGCGTGAACGCGATCGTCTCGGCTCTTGCCACGCCACATGCCTCTCCTGCGAGCGCGCGAAGCGCGCGCTGGGGGAGCGCGCGGGCTGCGCCCTCGAGACAAAGAACGCGCGCTTGTCGCGCGACGAGACGGAGACGATGAGCGAGAGCGCGCGCGCGTGCGAGCGACGTGGTGGCGAGACGCCGCGGCGTCGATACTGGGCGAGGAGAGCCTTCTCGTCTTCGTCGAGCGGATACTCCGCGAGCATCGCTTCCCACTGCTCGAGCGTCGGCTTCTCGCGGTGCGCGCAGATGCGACAGTACGCGACGACGTGCACGAAGCAGCACGGCCGGTCTGCGTCCCACGACGCAGAGCACACACGCTCGGCGAGCTCGCCGAGATGGTATCGTCCGTGCTGGGACTCGCGGCGCTCGAGGGCGAGCGCCATGCCTGGCTCCAGGTTCCAACGCGCGACAAAGCGCGTCCACGACTCGTCGAGCGCCCCCTTCGTCACTTGGCCGGTCGTCGTGATGGTCTTGCCGCGCGACTGGCGCCATCGGCGCCACATGTCGGCGAGCTCCTCGTCGCCAGGGGAGTCGCGCACAGTGCTGCAGTCGTACAGCGACAGTCGGCGAAGCGCGTCGGCGTATGTCGCCGTCGCTGCGATCACGCTCGAGCTCGGCAGAGGCTGGCGGCAGGCGTCGCACATAGCTCGGCTCTCGTCGCCGTGCTGCATGGTCTTCGAGGTCGTCGCTGCTGTTGCTCGCTGCGTCACGCCACGTGTGCGCGTCGTGTTGCTTCTTCTTGTGTGCTTTTGCTTTCTTTCGCTTGCGTGTCTGCAAGCTTGTGTGGGGGATGGTGTAACGGGGTTGCTGTGCTAAGTACGAAATAGCACAGCAGACACCCAATTAGTGGCTCAACCTGATTTCTGGACGACCCTGGTCGTCCCATCAGACAGCTCACTATTTAGGTTAGCTCCCTCACTTTCACCAGTATACATGATCCTAATACAAAACCTCAGAGTTGAAAATACCGAGTTCAGCGCAGTCCCTCTGCGCTTCACCACATCGCTTCCTCGTAAGACCACGTGTAAGCCACGTCACGGAGAACACTCCCGTAACACGTGCGTTATTCAAGCGAGCAAGCCCGAGCGACCGCGCACGCCATGTGCGATGGCTAAAGCGCTGCCGACGACGACATCAGCAAAGAACAACAACAACAGCAAGCAACCCCGAACGCAAACTAAAACTACAACGACGACGACAGAGCAGTAGCAGCAACAACAACAACAACGAATTACACGCGCGCACGCCCACGCACGAACGAACACACACGCACAGCACACACGCACAGCACGTACGCACACGCACGTTCAAATACGCACGCATCGCACAAGTGCGCATACGCGCACGTCCACATACCCAGTAACAGCAGCGGTGGAACATCGACAGCAATGGTGAGCGGTGTGTGCACAAGTGTGTTTGCGATTCATGTTTCCACAACGAGCGTCAGTGAGCCCCAAGTGAGGTGCTTTGTGCTACATCACAATGTATGTCGATTAGCAAGTGTGAGTGCAACCTCTTCTGCGTCTGCACCAGCGGCTGCGCCAGCGTCTACGACCGCGAATGTGAATGCGATTGCTATGTATTGATGTATATGTATGTCTCGACGAGACTCGCAAGTGCGGCCACGCGTCACGGCGCCTTTGGCGCCAGGATATCGAGCGACGGCAGTGGCGTCGGGTCGACAACAAGCGCCGCTGCGTGCATCTGCTGAAACGCGGCGATGCGAGCGTCGAGCTCACCAGCTTGGTGCCGCGCGCGCATCTCGCGCAATACGGTGCCGCTTCTCGCCGCGCGTGACCCCCGCTCGCGCAGGAACGCCAGCACTGCCGCCTGCGCCGTCTCCCCTAGAGCCATCACGTCGTCACGGTACGTGTCGCCCGACTCGAGTAACACGTACCCGTCCACGATAAAGAGCCTCATGTAGGCGGTAAGGTGGCGCGCGATGGAGCGGCGCTGCTTGTCGCCGGCTTCCCACAACCTCGGCTCACACGTGTACCAATCGTACCACGTTGCGGCAGGGCTCGTTGGCGACGACTTCTTCCGTTTCTTCAACGGCGGCTGTTCCGCCGCATCAACTTCGCCGCCGACACCTCCCTCTTCTCTCGGCTCTGCTGCTCGAGCGGTCTTCTCGGCATGCGAGCCCTCGAGGACAACGATTCGCTGGTGCATGGCGCGCACCTGCTGCAGCATCTGGGTGATGACCGGCACCAAGTCGACCCCCGCACTGCGCATCAAAGCCTCCGCGTCCAGCGATCTCGTGCCGAGCTGCGTTTCGTCGCCGGCCTGCACTACAGTCTCGCCCAGCTTGGCTGCCGCCGCCCCATCGACGAGCGCTACCTCGAGCGCAGCCGACCACGCCAGCAGCTGAGTCGCATCGTACCCAGCCTCAAGCGCATTGCTCGATTCGCTTCACCAGCGGCGCGCCTTCCTGCAGCGCCTTCGCGCGCGGATAGTGGCGGACGAGCGACGCTGTAAGCGCGTCGAGCACGGTCACGTCGACCTCAAGCCCAGCGCGGGCATGCCCGCGACTCGACGAGAACAACCGGTCGCGCAGGCGTGCGATTCCTTCGCGCGCTCGTGAGTCGAGGCAGCTGGCGTCGGGCACGAGTGGCGTCTCCTCCGGCGCCCAGCCGCTCAGATAGCGCGCCACCTTACGATCCTCTCGTGGGGTTTCGAAGATGTACGCGAACCCTTTGTTGGTCGCAGACATACTCCAAGCGCTTCAACAAACGGTTGATGTAGCCGTGAACGCCGATCTCGTTCTTGATACTCTTCTTCGGTCTCTTGTTCTCGTTGTCGTTGTTGCTGGTTGTGTCGGCGCTGCCGCTCTCCATGCTCACCGCGATCGACGCCGCGTCTCGCAGCGACGCGCCCTCTGTCTGAAGAAGGGAGTACAGCGGGACGGTGTCCTCGACCGCGATCGCCTGTGGCGTCACCATCGAGGGCAGCTGACTAAGCAGCGCTGTCGACGGCGAGCGCTGCATAGCAAGCGCACCGCCAAGCGCGAAAAGCGGACAGACAAGGAAGTCCGTGCGCTCTGGTGCCAGCATGAGCCCTTGCTCTTGCGTTGTTTTGACGCGCAACAGACGTACAAACAGCGCTCCGTCCGCAGACATCGCCAGGTGCTCTTTGCGAGCAAACGCTAGGTCACTTGCACGCCCAAAACAATGCCACATCAAACAGAACAGTGCCGCATCTTGATAATCACGATCGTTACTCGCATTCGCATACATACAGTGCAACAAAGACGACAGATCGCTTTTGGTACATGGTAGCGCCGAATGAACAAACCCGCCATCTTTTCTTCTTTTTCTTCTTTTGCATGCACTCGTCAACATGCTCGCTTTGCCTATTAAAACACTTTCGGCATACACACGCTGCAGAGGATACATGTCAATCAAAATCACTTTCATGTTGCGGAAGTACGACAGCACAGAGTTCAATGCCAAAAAATGCCATCCTTCCCTTCTCTGCACACAAGATACATGCCAAAATTTTCAATCACAGCAACCAAGCGGGCGCCAGACGCGTCAGCGCGGATGCAAGCGTGAACATAGCCCTCGCTTACATCCTGCTGCTTGAGAAAGCGAGCGAACGCGCTGCGCGCCTAGACGCGCGTCTTTCGTGTGCTGGCGGGGACAAGGGCGTCCATCTTTTCAAATTGCACTCTGTGCCACGTGGAGGGAGTCGGCGCGAGCATGTCTAAATATACGTGCACCACGCTAGTTAACTATTACTTCTAGGATTTGTCCTTGTGGATGGAGTGGTGAAGATATTTTCTGGGTGGTGTCTTTGATCTAAATTTTGTATGCGTGGACACATATTCTGGAAACGATTCTGACAAAATGTTGGTCGGAATGGTCGGAATCACAAATAATCACAAATTGGCTGAAAGGCATCCTCTGATTGGTTGATACATCAGATATATCGATAGTAATTGGACAAAATAGTGCAAGTGACAAGGGCCATTAATAAAAGCGGTCTGAATAGTGAGTAGATTCTACCATATGCGCAAAGCACTCGATTTTGTCACTATCTAAATACACGAGACGACGGTGGTTGTAGTGACACCAACTACAGCGACGATGGTCGGAGCATTCCCTCTGATTGCCAAACCACACCGCACACAACGAGCAGCTTGAAGTGCCCAAACACCAAAACGCCACTTTGACTGTGCCTTGTGTGTGAGGAGTGCTACTGCTGCTGCTACTGCAAATCCTGGTCCATCGTCTGGATCACTGGCTGGCTGGCTGGCTGACGGCTAGCTGACTGCTTCATCAGGCGCTTCATATCGAGGTGCTTGCATGAGCTGCGTCACGTCACACCACTAGACTGCACTTGCGCGTCGAGACACGGTCATGCGCGACAGAAAAATGCGTCGACAGAAGAGAAGACACACAACACAGCACTGCATTAGAGCAAAGCCTCAGAACATAGGAACACCCTCCCTCTCCAAACAATGGACGCTGCAACTGCAAGTGCTGATGCTGCTGCGGATCACACGAGACCAACTCGCTCAATCACATTCAAGCCACGTGCGTCGCACTCGAGTGCTCTCTTTGACAAGGACCATCACGATGTCAGGACCAGTGGCTACTGACGAACTAGAAGCGCGCATGTTGGTGGTCGTAGCGGTCTCAAGACAAGACACAAACGCAGTGACCTCGAATCAAACTCCCTTTAATTCATCTATGCATCTTGCGTCTTGCGCTCGAGCATCTCGTGTCTTGTATCTGACAACACCACAGCAGGGCTCGGAAAAAATACGAATTCAATGATATTGTGGGTTTTATATACCAGTAGTAATACAAGATTTTCAATACGGCTTGTCAACGGTCCAGGCAAATTAGCCTGTTGTGCACCATGCAATTTTACGTAGGTATTTCCAGACATAAGTTTACTGTGTTTGCACCCCGAATGTAAATTGCGAGTGCGAAAGAAACGATGCAAAATTGAGTGGTCGCGGGCTCACTTTCGTCCTCCCCCCTCGCACGCACGCCACCGCACGCCGACGCACGCGGTACGATGCAGCGTCTGTGATTGTTGTGCATGCTGCGCGAGCTCGTGACTGATGCGTGTACACGTCGTGCACGATAGGTGTTGGCAATGGCAAGAACACGCAGCATCCGGCGCAGCAAGCTCACGGTCCTGCGGCACATGCGTCTCCAGTCCGTGGACGATCAGACGACAAGCGGTGGTGCACACGAGTCTGCGGAGGTTGGCTGTGAAGAGAGCAGTCCTTCATAAGTCGAGACGTCCGCACGAGACGACTCAAGCGAAGACGATGAACCGATACGCAAGCGCAGACGGAGCGACAGCAACGCAGCAGGCGATGTGAATGCCAGCAACGACAGCGATTTCGAGCCAGCCCCCCCCCCCACTTGTGAAGACACACGAGTCGTGGGCATCGTTCCGCGAGTACCTCAAAAAGGACGAGGCGGAGACGCACGCGAAGATCGTCGTGAAGGAGACGCTGAGCGTGAAGAAAAGGAACAAGACGCTCTCTTCGTCAGTCGCTGCAAAGCGGAGCCAAGGAGTCCAGCTATCAGCGTACGTATATCTGCACTCACGGCTGGCGTCCAAGGTCAGGACGCGGCGACGGCGCCAGACCGAAGCGACACCTTCGGCGCACCGGCTGTCCGTTCTACTTACTTGTGCAAGCAGAGAACTGCGGCGTCAAGTGGAGCATCAAGATCAAGCGCGAGCGTCTCTTCCACAACCATGAGCGGTCTTTGCGCGTCGCGAGTACCTACCCGACGAATCGCTTAGTGCCGTTCGACTCGCCGCTCATCCGAGACATCAAGATCATGATCGAGACTGACGAGCGGCGCAGCAAGATCGTGTGCTTCATCCGAGCGAACTCGTCCCACATGATTGACGGCAAAGACGTACACAACCTGTGCAGACGCATTCAGACGAACAGTAGGTAAACCTTTGAATGCATCACACTTCACAAGCCTCTGTCTCTCATCATCGCGTTCCTTTACTTAGGTATGCTGCAGTCGGACGACGACTTGGTCGCAGAGCTTCTGGTCCGGTTCAACCTCGCCAAAGAAGGAAACGTGGCATCAGTCACAGAGACAGCATCGAAGAAGACCCGCGTCATCTCCTTCACCGCTCAACACTTGCGCAGACTTGCGCAACGCTTTTCTGAGGTCGTCTTACTCGACTGTACGCACAACACAAACAGGTGAGTGACATACTTGGAGGTCCCTGGTCGTACCCGGAAGTACCATATTGCCATGCTTGCCCATGCATGTTGTCGTATGAGGAACTCACGCGTTGCTTCGTGCACAGATACGACTACCAACTGTGTACACTCATGGTCAAGGGCGCCGAACAACATGGGCAACCAGTACAACACTCGCTGATCGAATCAAACTCGGGGTGGCACATGCAGATGGTGCTAGAAGACTTCCAAGCCGCTGTCTCGACTTGGCGCGACATCAAGATTGTGATGGTAGACAAGGACTTGCACGAGATCAAGACAATCATAGATATGATGCCTCAAGCGCGCGTGTTGCTCTGCCACTTCCACGTGCTGAAGTACCTCAAGAGATCGTGCGAGATCCAAAGTACGGGACGTACAGCGCGAGCGAGCTCATGCAGATGGAGCACTTGTTCCACAACATGACGTACGCCGTCAGCACCGATGTCTACGCGGTGCAGAAGAGCGAACTCCGTCGCGTTGCAATCTGCAATCTATGACGGCAGCAGCGCGTTCATCGACTACTTTGACACCTGCTGGGACCAGTGCAAGGACATGTGGGTGCGCTACGAGCGCATGGACCTGCCCCACTTTTGCAACAACACAAACAACCGATTGGAGAACTACTTCGGCAAGGTGAAGACGCACGTGAACCGCAACATGCCCATGCGCGACTGCCTCGCGGCGCTGATCGAACAATCGATCACCATGGAATACGCGTACACGGTCAAGATATACAAAGTCGGCACGCACTGGCACGCAGCGTACGACGACGACATGAACGCAGCGGTCATGGTCATCACGGATTAAGCGGCGGAGCAGCTCGAGCCTGAGTACAAGTCGTCGCACTACGCGAGCGAGTACGTCTTTGTCGAGACGGTCGGCGGATTCATCCTAGCTCAGCGACGTCACGGAGCCGAGGAGTTCACGGTGAACCCACTCAGCTGGTTGTGCACTTGCGAGTTCTCGGCAACGATGTCTCTGCCATGTCGCCACGCTCTTGCATACAGACGAAGCAAGAGCATTACACCAGTCATTCCAGTCGCACAGATCGCGTAGTGGTGCGTGCGTTTTGATACGTACAGCATTGGATGCACTGCCGTCTAGCAGCTTTGTGCTTATGTGGTCAGGTGGTATCGTGTGCAGCCGCGAGAGGACGACGACAGCGACGATGGTGCTCATGTGCGGGAGCTACGAGTGCGTCCATACACAAGCCAAGCCAGCAAGTCAAGACAACGTTTGAGCAAACGCGAGCGGTATAGCGAAGCGTTCAAGGTGTCCATGCATCTTTGCAACCTCGTCGCCGAGCTACCTCACGAGTTGTACACTAACGCGATTGCGGATCTGCACGCCTGGGTCGCAGACATCAGGCGCGGCGTCTACTCAAAGAACGGCGAGCAATATCTGAACTCGAGCGACCACTGCTGCAACGCAAACGTCGTGACTGCCAGCGCTGATTCACGCTACATCGCGACCTCGTGCAGCGGAAGTCCGACTCTTACATCACCAGACGCGAGTGAGACGTGCAGTGCGCCAGCGACAGCAGGCACGCTCGTCGATCCGCCAACGGACTGCCGCGTGATTACGGTGTCGCCGCCCGTACCCGTCGAACCACGTTCCAGCAGTGGCAAGACTACGCACGTCGACTACAGCAAGACCACATCCGGTGCCTGCTACAACTCTATACGAACAGCAGACACACCGACAGGAACCGCCCGTTCCACGCAGTCCGAAGGCACGCAAACCCCTTCCACGTCGTTCGAGTCGACTTCTGCTGCTGTTGGCTACGACCAGGACGTTGGTCTGCTGTTTGAGCAGCCGCTCATCGCGCTCAACAACAAGGTTCGCGCGGCTGACCGACCGAAGAAAGACCTCAAGCAAGCCATGACCAAGGCGCGCGAGATGCGCGCTAGCTTCAACGCTGATCAGGCGCTGCGCGTCGCTCTGGCAGGCAAGGACGTTTGTGAGATCCAACAACACATCAAGATACGAACTCCTGGTCTGTCGAGCGTCCATGCGTGCATTAAGATCGGGCTCAAGCGGATTGCAATGTACCCAGCTACAACGAGAGTGGCTTGCCTGGACATACCTGCCAGTCCAGACTTCCCGGAGTACGTGTGGGGATTGCTGCCCGAGGCAGTCGTGACCAGAGCACGCAGAGAGATCACGCGCGCACAGGGCAATCAAGTCGACTTGTCAGCTCCATCTACCACACTGATCGCCGTCGATGTTGGAGGCGTCTGGCGTTTCTCTGCGGACCAGATCGACGCGATGCAGTACCTCCACGACATGAGAAAGTTCTGCGACGACGGCACGGAGTTCTGTCGGTGGATTGAGAGTGACGTACGCCCAGCGCCGATCGACAGAGGTGACGTCGAGGCACTCGAGGATGTGCTGTCTCTGCTGCGCAGTTGCAATCCAGAAGAGACGTTGCTCGGTCCGATCGTCTACAGAGACTTGTACCAGCTACGACCTCACGCACTCCTGAACGGCAACGCGCTGTGCGCATTGGGCTCCTTCTTCAAGCATCGTTATCCGGCGTGCCAGCTCGTTCTGCTGCCAGGCATGAACGTGCCACCACTGCTGTCTACTGTCACGAAGACTCGTGTCCGACTTCCTGCACCGATCATCTCCCAGATCAACTCGTGCGACCGCGACGTGCTCTTACTACCAGTCAACCTCAACAGAGTGCATTGGACGTGCCTCGTAGTACATCGAGAGCGGTCAGAGATCCACACGTACGACAGTCTTGGGCGGACCAAGACCAAGAAGTACCTCTCAAAGATCGCAGACGACATCGCGGTTCGGAGCAACGCAAGTGACTACACAAGACGCGTCTTCGATCATCCAATCCAGAAGGACGGGTCCTTGTGTGGGTTCTTCGCCGCGCTTCACTTCTGGCGGTCGCTCGATAGGGATATTTCTACAGACATGACATCGCGCGGGCAGGATATGCTGCGTTGGAGGTTAGTGCAAGGTGTGCTAGACTCTATAGGATCGTTATCGTAGATCTAGTGAACATCGTTGCTGTAACGGGGTGTTACACAGTGTGGTCCACCTCAGGGTTTGTGGACCACATATGTCAGGGTGTCACACCAATTGGTGTGTGGCACTCCAAGTAGGTGTGGTCTACACCACACCGAATCTTCAAGCACAGCGACACGAAATGTCGCTGTGACGCATGAGCTTTGAGTCCGCTCATTGGCTAGGAGGCACTCAGTGTCTAGCCAATCAGAGTAGGAGGACTTAGGTTTTAGGTTTTTCTTTTAAGTGCGAGCTGCTGGAAGCTCGCACAACAATCTCACTCTTCTTTTACCTACGATCGTACCTTTTCCGTCTTCTTCTTCGTCGGCGAGACATTCTCGCCGGCGCATACAAACATCAAGACAAGCGCAGTCTTTACACCGCAAAGACTACGAGACGCTTCCTCGCGCAGTACTGTGTTCACGGGAGGGCCCGTGACAGTTGCATGTTTTGCTTCGCTCGATCATGTATCATGTGTCGACTCACCTGCTGATCCTCGATCTGCGGCGAGGTGCCAGCTCTTGGTTTTCATCACGACAGCCCACGCGACTTGAGATCGGTGTCGCGAAATGCTAAGTGCTGGAGCAGGATTGTCCAGGTGTGGCCTTGCATTCGGATCACGCCGTCGCACAGGAACTGTACCTATTTCACGTTTCTGTCTCTAGAACAAATTCCCAAAACGGATTATTCAACACCTCAAATTAGAACTTGTTCCTATTTCTGTGTCCGATATCCCGTGCGCCTCGACGATGTGTGAGCTCATTTGCGCATTTTTTTGTGAGGCGTCGACTAATTTCCCGCCGAAAACAAAAAGCGAATATTCCTTCGTTTTATGACGCCAAAAACGGATCCTTTATGCACCGATATATTAACCTGGACGTATCCCTGTACAAACGTAGACACACAAACACGTATTTTTCCCTGGGGAGTTTGCTCGTCCTTTGCAATAATATTAACTGGAAAAATATTAATTAGGTTTTATGGCATTTTGTCTGAATTTACGATCGTACTTGCGTAATTTCATGACACAATCTTGGAAAAAATTGACAAATCGAGGCAACACACGGGAAAATATATTTTCATTATATTTTGGCGTATTGTGTATTTACAGATTTTGGCAATCTGCCGCAATAAGTAATTCCGCCAAAATAATACAAAATATACTGATAATACAATGTTTTTTTCGAGCCGTGCACCACAGTCCTGCACTGACTGACGGACTGACAGATTGATAGACTGTAGCCATACTGTCAAGCCATTGATTGCCGTTGCCATGCGCGGCATCTCCTGCTCTGACAGTCATCGCTCGCGCCGATGGTGCTCACACTAGACGAGGGCCGTTCGAGTCACATGCCGTATGCGTCTACAGCGCCTTCTTGAGCGGCGAGAGCTGCACGCGTGGCGCGCGCTCGTACTGCCACGATCGACTCGTCGCGCTCACACTCACACTTACAGTCGGACTCGGAGCTGTGCGTCGGACACGGCTCGCGCTGCTCCTGCTCCCATCACTGCTGCCGCTGTTGCTCCGATCACTGCTGCTGCTGCAGCGACTCGTGGCCGTAGCCGCCGTGCCTGCGCTTGTCAAACTCGCACTCGCAGCACTCGTTGCGCGACGGAAGAACGCGTCGAGCACGCTGCGCTTGTGCTTGCTCCAGGCGTCGCGCTCGCGGTGGAGCTGCGCGATCTTCTGCGTCGGCGGGTTATGGAACAGCAGCGAGTCTTGCAGCGCGTTCATCGAGCCGCTCTGGAACTGCACGTGCACGCGCGCGAGGTCGCGCTCGTGGAACACCAGCACCTCCACGAGCGTCTGCGTCTGCACGCTCACGGGTGACGCTTGTCCGGGCTGCAGCACGCTCAGCTCCCCAAACACCTGGCCGCTCGCCAGCACCGCGACGGTCACGGCCTGCGGCACGCTCGCGCTGCACGCGCCTGTCGACTGCGCATTCGCCACGAGCCGCGGGTTCGTGAGCATCCAGCCGTTGTCCAGGACTCACGAGCCGTCGGTCGTCGAGCGCGCCGTCAGGTTCTCGTCGCGGTCCTCGCCGCCTGCTCCAGACGCCATCGCGGGCGACATCGCTGACGACTGCGACCGCGCGCGGCGCTTTGCTGCAGCGGCTGTCACCGTCGCGTTCGCTGGCAACGCGGACGCTACGGGTGCCAGCGACGACTTGGTCAGCGCCACGGTCTTGCGCACGTGGCACACGCCGCGCCGGATCACAAAGAGGTGTGTCACAACGTCGCCAGTGCGCAGCACGTCCGTCCCGGGGTCGTACACGCGGCGACTCGAGCGCACCGCGAGCGCCGTGAGCACGTCCTCCGCCACGCTCGCAAACACGCGGCACGCGCGGAGGAACTGCAGGCGCTCGTCCAGCTCCACGCACTCGTGCTCGCGCAAGAGGCTCTGGTACACGCCCGTGCGCAGCACGAGGCAGTGCACATCGTCGTCGAGGCACACAAAGCTCGCGGGCTCGAGCGGCAGGAGCGCCGCGCAGTCGTCTGCGTCGCTCGCACTCGCGTCTGCGTCGACTGGCTCCAGTGCTGGTACCAGTCCCGCTCGTGCCGACGTCGTTGTTGTTGCCGTCGTCCCCGCTGCCATGTGCTGCAGCGTCCGGAGCGTGCCATCGGCGAACGAGATCGCGAACGGCTCGACGCCGACTGCGTCGCCGTGGCACAGCGTCGTGAGCTCGCGCGCAGTCGACACGCCGCGCACGTCGACGTTCTTCACGAGCGACGCCACGGCGTTGAGCACGACGTGGAACGCCTGCGGCCGCGCGCCTTGGTCCACGACCGCTTGGTCGGCTTCAAAGTGGCCGTACGTCGCCTCTTCGAGACACTGCTCGACCATCTCGAGCGCCATGCCGCGGAAGAAGCTCCAGGTCTTGGCCAGCGCCACGGCCGCGCGCACGTCGCTCGCAGTCCGCGCAACAGGCTTGAGCTTGAGGAACCGCACGAACCACTCGCACGCATTGCTCGTGCTGCTCTTGGGGTCGCTGTCGCTGCTGCCACTGCTGCGACTGTTGCTGTTAGTCTTGCTGCTGGGCATGTGCGAGCGCTGGTCCGAGCCACGCAGCAGCAGCAGCGGCGCATCTGGCGACGGTGGCGATGATGGCGACGGTCCAGAAGGAGCCGCCGCCGCCGACGACGACGACGACAGTGAAGCAGAGATGCCAAAGACGTCGCCACATGACGCCGACGCACTGAACGAGCCGTGGTGCAGATGCGAGTCAACTGGCTGCGTGTGACGACGACCCGCGTCCGTCGAGTCGGAGGCCGCTGCCGCTGCTGCGGACTTGCTCGCCGCGCGCCGCAGCGCTTCGAGCCACGCGTAGTCGCGGATGGCTTCGCGGAAACGCCCGAGCTCCTTGAGCACGACCGCGCGGCTCTCGATGTACAGCGCGCTCTTGGCCTCGAGCTTGATCGCCTTGGACAAGTCCTGCACCGCCGCCTCGAGCCGCCCGAGCGCGTACTGCGCGCAGCCGCGGTTGTAGAACACGAGCGCGTGCGTCGGCTCGTGCGCCGCACAGACGTCGTAGTCGCGCACCGCGGCCTCGAACTGCTGCAGCCGCTGCAGCGCGTACGCGCGCTGGAACTGCGTCGACACGCGGCGCGCAGACTTGGCAGCCGACGAGACGGCAGCGTCGTGCATGAGCGCAGCAGCGGATGCCGTCGCACCGTTCGTGCCACTGCTGTGGCTGCTGATGGCGCTGCTACCGCCCATGTTGATGCTCTTGCTGTTGCTGCTGCTGCTGTCGCCTGCGCTCGAGAGCGACTTGGCGAGCACGCCGCTCGCTTTGCGCACCGCATCTTGGAACACGCGCTCGCGCCGGTGCGCCACGTTGCGCGCCGAGAGCTCCGCTTCCTGCACAAGCGTGAACGTGTGGATGAGTGGATGAGTGGATGAATGGATAGATAGATGGACAGATGCACGGTCACTCCGTCGATAGTCAGCACACACATACACACATACACACCGTCGTCGCTAGCATGTCCGCGTGGTCTCTCTCATACTACTACGACATGCAGTACAAACACAGACATACTACAAAGTATATGCACAGACTCCAGCACACCAGCACATGCGCTCTCACTCTCCTGTGTGCTGTGTGCACACGCGCATCCACAAGCAAACTAGCAGTACGAAGCGCAGCGCACGCTCCAAAAGACGCACGGACCTTGGAGTAGACGCCCTCGAGCGGCACGAGACACTTGAGCGCGAGAGCAGGCAGCGCAGTGGGTGGTGATGCACCATGGTCGTCGGTCGCGACCGCAGAGCGTCCGCGCATAAGTGGATCGGAGGGAGCAACAGCAGCAGTTGTAGTACGTAGTAGAAGAAGCGTCGATCAAGCCGTTGCCGCCGCAGCGCACGCACAGCTCACACAGCCTCACAGGCTTATAGCCTCATGGCGTCATAGCTCAGACCGCGCTCGTCGCTCAGTGTCGTGGTCCGTCGAGCTTCATCAAGCTCCATCGTCTATCCGCACACTCAAAAACCGAGTCAAGTCACTGCTATTTTCGTAGCAGTGTACATTTTGAGTTGCAAACAAATGAGAGAGAGGCACTCAAACAAACACCCATTTGCACAAGCAAACAATCAAACAATCAAACATGCAGATGTCAGAAACGATTCAGACGTCGAAAGCGTTTCTACACTCGAAACGATTTCAAGACAACCCGCTCGTTGATATCCTTTCGACGCTCTCGAGTTGACAGTTGCAGTTTCTTCATGTTGGCATTTTCAACACCAGCGGCTCTCGAATCAACATCAACGATGCGACTACTATACGGTATTGACAGCCACGCACAAAGTTGTTGACAACAACGAAAGAATAGCATGTTTGTTCCACATGCAATAGCTGACGTAGCGCAGCTCACTTCGTCTTGCCTTGCTGCGCTCAGCTCAGCTCACAGCCATCGGCTCTTGGTTCTTGGCTCTTGGTGCGTGCACATGTGTACGGCAACAGCGTATCTCTCAAGACGCCTATGCGTCTGCGCATGCATGCACATGTAAATCGTAGCGAATGTTGCTGTTACCAAGGTGTTGTTGTAAGCGTGACCGTTTGTGTTGTTGTTGTTGTTGTGTGCGAGTGCGTGTGACTCTGGTTTGATTGTTGCAAGAGTGGCTCTGGGCGAGTGAACGAGCGTGAGTGCGAGTGGAATGGCAAGCACAGCGTGTTGTTGACACTAGAACGCCATGCGTTCAAGCAGCAATTTGCTCGTCCGATCGCTTGCTCGAGTGTGACGACGATAGTGGAAGATGCATACAGGCAGGCGTGGCGAAGGTAGGAGCACTCCACGATCGAGTGTACATGTACTCCAAGAGAGCACATGACACAGAGAGTACATGTAGTGCGATTTTTGAGCGGACGATCTCCAGCGCGTGCGTTCGCGCGGCGTTGAAGCACGAGCTGTCGGCGAGCTGACGAGCAAACGCGACTTGATCCGACCACGAGTGTGATCGCATACCACGAGAGCACGAACTCGAGTGAGCGAACGAGCGAGTGAGTAGGTAGGTATATGAACGAATGCGCGAGTGAACGAACGATAGAGAGTCGCTAACAGAGATCAACACAGGTAGCGACGACATGGCTCGAAACGAAGCAGGAGAGACAAAGTGTTGGGAGAAGCCAACGACAAGAGCGAGAGGCGACGCACGATAGACAAGATAGACAAGAGCGAAGCTACAAGCGAGACACCGAAGGCGAAGCAAGACACCTGAGGCGGAGCAAGACACAATAGGCGGAGCAAGACTCCTGAGGCGGAGCAGAGAAGCAAGCGATGAACAAGCGAAAGTAGAGGAAACGTAGCGTGTTCATGGTTTCACGGTCATGAACTCAAGACATCGTCCTACTTCATACAATCACTCACTCACACACATGCGCGCGGTGCCTGCCGCGGCTGCTGCACTGCGCAACAGCCAGACAGGCACACGACGCTGGCAGAGGCAATGATGGCCCGAACTAGCACGAGGACAACTCCTAGTGCTAGCACAGCCCTGCTGCGACACCGACGACTCGGCTAGCTTGGACAACGCAGGCGCTTTGGACACCTTGGACATCTTGGACGACATGGCGCGACACTCGAATGACTCGGCTGGTCGAATCGACAAACCACGACCACGACACAGCGTCGGCAGCGTACACCCGCTTGGCGCAGTCCTGCTCCTGCGACCGCTGACACCGACACCTTACTTCTTGCCGCAGCCCTTGCCGCCGACGATGCGGAGACACTTGGTCGACGGGTAGATCGACATGATGTTGACCATGACCGACCAGCAGAGCGCGAAGATGACGTAGAAGACCGTGAACGCGCCGATGTACTTGCTCTTGCCGCCGTTGCGCTTGAGCTCCTGCGTCTGCGCCTTCTGCGCTGGCAGGAGCGGCAGGAAGCACAAGCCGAGGAGGTTCACCACGTAGCGGATGATCAGCACGTACGTCACCTCCCACCGCACTTCGTTCGTGTCCTTCTTGATGTCGGCGTTCGTGACCTTGAAGCCGCCGTCGACGTTCTTCGTGATCGTGCTCGCGAACGGCGACGACAGGTTCGACACCGTCGTCACGAGGCCGTACACCGCACCCTCGTTGCCCTCGCCGGCGAGCTCCACAACGACGTACGTCGCGATGATGAAGCCCACGCCTGCCGGCAAGTTCTCGACGACCGGGACACCGAGCCAGAACCACTGGTTGCGCACGACGTCCCACGTCGTGAGGAGCGTCACGAACGAGTCCATGACCGTGACGATCACGACCGTGATGAAGTGCATCCACCGCCAGTTCCAGTGGAGACCGTACTTGCCCGTGCAAAAGAGCGTGAGCGCAAAGATGGCGTTGCCGACGATCGAGAGGATACGGTCGTTGAGCGGCGTGGCCTTGGCCCAGATCTCCTGCATCGGGTCTGCGCACGTGACCGTGAAGTTCTCGAACACGCCCGAGAAGAACTTGTACGCGATGACCTGGTACATCGGGCGGAGCTGCAGGAGCTGCCAGAACTCGTAGATGTAGTCCTTGAAGATCACGCCCGGGTGCTTCTCCTCCTTGATGTAGAACCACGTGATCGGCACGACCGGGAGGCAGAAGATCGCGAGAATGAGCATGAGCTGCGGGAACGAGATCGAGAAGTCGAACTCGCCACCGTAGTCCTTGCCGTTGAACGCAAAGCCGGTGAGGACGCCCGAGATCGTCACGAAGATCGTGCGCATCATGTAGATCGTCGTCTGCGTCGTGCCGCGCACCGCCTCAGGCTCGCGCTGCGCAAGCTCGACAACGACAGCGTCAGCCGCAACATCGGCGCCGACGTAGCCGACAGCCGCGAGCATCATCATGATGATGAACTTGCCGCCCGTGTCCGGCGCGTCCGCGTTGAAGTACAGGTGGCGCTCGGCCTCCGGGATCTTCTCCTCCTTCAGCTCCGAGTACTCGCGCTCGAGGTAGTACGGCTTGCCGACCTTCATGAACGCCATGATGAGGAGCATGAGGAAGCAGACGCTCCAGCCGATCATCATGAACGGACGGCGACGGTAGCCGAAGATCGGGAAGCAGTCCGAGAGAATGCCGTACACGACCTTGAACGACCACGGCATGGTCAGCAGCACACGCGCGGACACGACCTGCGTGCCCTCCATGTTGAGGTAGTTGAGCAGGAACGGGTAGACCGTGCCCGGGAGCGTGCCGTAGATCATGCCGACGGCCATGTACTGCACCAAGAGACCGATGTAGTCCTTGCCCCAGATGTTCGGGGCGCCACCGGCACGCAGCGCGCCGCCTTCAATGTCGCCAGGGGTCGTGACGCCGACGTAGTCGCCGTCCTGCTTCCCCTTCGTGGCCGACGAGATGTACGAGACGCGCTCGACGAGGTCCATCTTGGTCTCCATTGTGGCCGACGCGGTCGTTCGCTTCTTCTTCTTCTTCTTCTGCTAGACGCTGATGCTTGGCGCTTGGCACTTGATGCTCGAGGGCAAGACGAAGACAGTCGCTTGCTCAGGAGCTCGCAGTTTGGAGAATGAGCAAGAGGTGAGCAGCTTTGCAGGTTTGCGGGTTTGCAGTCGACGAGAAGCGAGTGAGCGAACGAGCGAGCGAGGAGGGGCGAGGCGAGGCCGTCGCGTTGCCAATGGCAGCACGAGTCGACAGCACAGCACAGACAGACACAGACACAGACGCGAGGTGCTAGTGCGTGGGCACACACAGACAGACAGAGAGAGAGCGAGGCGAGAGCGGGCGCGCGAGGCACAACGAAAAGGACGACAGGCAGGCGACATACCCGGTACAGCAGGCTGGAAAGAGGGTGATGCCACAGAACGAACGAGCCGTCCGTGAGTCGTGTGCAAGGAGACGAGCGAGCGATAGGGTGCGATGCGGCCGACGCAGCGATGCGCATCACGCGCGGTGATGGTTGATGGGCTCGTCCCGTCCATGCGCGGTTTGACCTAACACGTTGCCGCGACGATCGTACCGCGCGTTTGGATCCTTCGCTTCTGCGGCGGTGCTGCCGCCTGCAGTTGTCTTTGACTCTGTGCTTGTATGGACTTGCGTATGGTGACGGCGCAGCACCAGCTGACCGAGATCCGAGATCGAGTGCGCACAAGTGCAAGTGGCGACTCGCTTCGCACTCAGCGGTAGACGACAATAGCGACAACGGCAAGCCTGTTGGTGACAATGGCGACAATGACGGCAAATCGCAATAGCGATGTCGGAGTGCGATCCTCTTGTGGTGCACACCGCCACTGCCACTGTCGCCAAGCAAACACTAGCTACTAGGACATGCAAATAGGCAGATAGATAGAGCAAGTGATGCGTTGTCGGCCTGAAGACCACGCGCGTGCAAGTGCGAATGAATGGATGCTCGCCTCGGCGCCTGCTCGCGGAGTGTGGGAATCAACAGCACTCTTGCGCAGACTAACGAGACTAACGAGGTCTTTTCAGCAAGTCGCTGATCTTGTTGCTGTCGCGCAGCGAACCCAGCAAGTCGCTGCAGATCAATCTCCTTGTCGCGAAGAATGCGAGGCGAAGTACAGCAAAGCTAAGCAACGCTACGCAAAACAAGCGAGCCACTCGTGTCGTCCTCGCTCGCTCGCTTGTTTGCTCAGCCTCGCGGCGCAACAGGACGCACATTCGAATCCACTTGCTTTGTGCAGCTCCGGCTTATTGTCGAGCTGTGTGGTTTGGCGGTGTCGCTGTCAACTTGCTTTTCTTTTGTATGGTCTCGCCACGTGTGCATCGTTGCTTTTATGGACTAGCAGATTCCAGCTGGTTTTTGACATAGTGAACACAAGTGTCGTCGCCGGTGATTCTGTACCACCTCGTCGTCTTCTCGCGCATTTAATCTCATCTTCGAACGCGGTACATCGCGGTACGCGGTGCATCTCCCTCGCTCTTCCCGTTCGGTCACAACCGCGCGCGTGCGGCTGTGTTTGCGGCGTGGGCCGAGTGTGCATCATGCCCGTGTATCCTGTTCGCTCATGTTGCGCTCGTGTTGGCATGCCGCCACTGCCGCACGGCTCAGTGAGCGCAGGCGGTCATGGCGCGGCTCAGTGAGCCGAGCGCACAGTGTCTAGGATATCATTGAAAGCTCGCACGGACACTCGCGCTCGACGCAGCGAGCACGACGTCGATGCGCTTTGCCGTCGCGATCCGAGACGCTGCCTGTCGGTCTGTTGTTTTCCCAAACAATCAAACAAACCAGCCCACACAGTATGTTTTTGTATGCGCTTGCAAGGTGCAAAGTGCAAGGCGCCGAGCACCCGACGCTGTCACTCTCGCTGCGCCACTCGTTTGTGCGAGCACCGGCCCGAGCGAGCAAGCAAATCGGTTGGGCCGCGCCAGCCCGACCGCGATTGCGCGGTTCGATTTCTGTGTGTGTGCGCATGCAAGAGCGAGCAAAGGTGAGTGCGCGCACTCGTTGAGCGACTCTCAGACTCGCCCGGGCGACAACGACAGGCGCAACGACGCCTCTCGAACGCACCGCTCGTGACCTCATGCGAGAAGCAGGACTTGTGGGCACGCACAGCCGCACACATGCTCACACGAGCGCGCTGCAGCGAGGACCGATGTGTGCGGTCGACTCGAAGTCGTTACGACGTGTTGGCAAAAGCATTCGCGTCGCACTCGTCGTCGTGCTGCAGACTGCTGCTGCATGCCGGACGCCGCGGCGTAAGATGCCGCCCAATCCGAGTTCCTTTCCTCGACAGTAGCGCGTGGACAGCGACTTAGCAGCCGTCTGTCCGTCGTCCGTCTCTCCTAAGCGATAAAACAGAATCGGCGACGTCGGTCAGCCGCAAGTCGCTGCCGATTGCTCTCGTCGACTGCTCTCAAGGAGGAGGATGTGTGCGCGTTTCCATCTCGGTCCTGCTCTGAGCTCGCAAGTCGCTTTCGTTCACAATCCACACCGTGGTCTCCAAACGCCATCTCGGACCAGCGAGCGGCGCGCCATCGAGAGCGAGCCACATGCTGGCGCTACCAAATGTGCTCTTGCCAGCGCTGTTGCTGCAAAACGAACATGGGAAGCGCTCGCAGGCCCGATCTTCCGTTCTCGGACTCGCTTGCGTTGGTATCGCAAACAAAAGAACGAAGCGTATACTTGCTCGACTTGCGCGACTGACTGAGATGTTCGTCTGCAGGTGACAGCACATCAGATATCCGAGCGTGTCAATGAGAGCAAGTGGATTCGAATGTGCGTCCTGTTGCGCCGCGAGGCTGAGCAAACAAGCGAGCGAGCGAGGACGACACGAGTGGCTCGCTTGTTTTGCGTAGCGTTGCTTAGCTTTGCTGTACTTCGCCTCGCATTCTTCGCGACAAGGAGATTGATCTGCAGCGACTTGCTGGGTTCGCTGCGCGACAGCAACAAGATCAGCGACTTGCTGAAAAGACCTCGTTAGTCTCGTTAGTCTGCGCAAGAGTGCTGTTGATTCCCACACTCCGCGAGCAGGCGCCGAGGCGAGCATCCATTCATTCGCACTTGCACGCGCGTGGTCTTCAGGCCGACAACGCATCACTTGCTCTATCTATCTGCCTATTTGCATGTCCTAGTAGCTAGTGTTTGCTTGGCGACAGTGGCAGTGGCGGTGTGCACCACAAGAGGATCGCACTCCGACATCGCTATTGCGATTTGCCGTCATTGTCGCCATTGTCACCAACAGGCTTGCCGTTGTCGCTATTGTCGTCTACCGCTGAGTGCGAAGCGAGTCGCCACTTGCACTTGTGCGCACTCGATCTCGGATCTCGGTCAGCTGGTGCTGCGCCGTCACCATACGCAAGTCCATACAAGCACAGAGTCAAAGACAACTGCAGGCGGCAGCACCGCCGCAGAAGCGAAGGATCCAAACGCGCGGTACGATCGTCGCGGCAACGTGTTAGGTCAAACCGCGCATGGACGGGACGAGCCCATCAACCATCACCGCGCGTGATGCGCATCGCTGCGTCGGCCGCATCGCACCCTATCGCTCGCTCGTCTCCTTGCACACGACTCACGGACGGCTCGTTCGTTCTGTGGCATCACCCTCTTTCCAGCCTGCTGTACCGGGTATGTCGCCTGCCTGTCGTCCTTTTCGTTGTGCCTCGCGCGCCCGCTCTCGCCTCGCTCTCTCTCTGTCTGTCTGTGTGTGCCCACGCACTAGCACCTCGCGTCTGTGTCTGTGTCTGTCTGTGCTGTGCTGTCGACTCGTGCTGCCATTGGCAACGCGACGGCCTCGCCTCGCCCCTCCTCGCTCGCTCGTTCGCTCACTCGCTTCTCGTCGACTGCAAACCCGCAAACCTGCAAAGCTGCTCACCTCTTGCTCATTCTCCAAACTGCGAGCTCCTGAGCAAGCGACTGTCTTCGTCTTGCCCTCGAGCATCAAGTGCCAAGCGCCAAGCATCAGCGTCTAGCAGAAGAAGAAGAAGAAGAAGCGAACGACCGCGTCGGCCACAATGGAGACCAAGATGGACCTCGTCGAGCGCGTCTCGTACATCTCGTCGGCCACGAAGGGGAAGCAGGACGGCGACTACGTCGGCGTCACGACCCCTGGCGACATTGAAGGCGGCGCGCTGCGTGCCGGTGGCGCCCCGAACATCTGGGGCAAGGACTACATCGGTCTCTTGGTGCAGTACATGGCCGTCGGCATGATCTACGGCACGCTCCCGGGCACGGTCTACCCGTTCCTGCTCAACTACCTCAACATGGAGGGCACGCAGGTCGTGTCCGCGCGTGTGCTGCTGACCATGCCGTGGTCGTTCAAGGTCGTGTACGGCATTCTCTCGGACTGCTTCCCGATCTTCGGCTACCGTCGCCGTCCGTTCATGATGATCGGCTGGAGCGTCTGCTTCCTCATGCTCCTCATCATGGCGTTCATGAAGGTCGGCAAGCCGTACTACCTCGAGCGCGAGTACTCGGAGCTGAAGGAGGAGAAGATCCCGGAGGCCGAGCGCCACCTGTACTTCAACGCGGACGCGCCGGACACGGGCGGCAAGTTCATCATCATGATGATGCTCGCGGCTGTCGGCTACGTCGGCGCCGATGTTGCGGCTGACGCTGTCGTTGTCGAGCTTGCGCAGCGCGAGCCTGAGGCGGTGCGCGGCACGACGCAGACGACGATCTACATGATGCGCACGATCTTCGTGACGATCTCGGGCGTCCTCACCGGCTTTGCGTTCAACGGCAAGGACTACGGTGGCGAGTTCGACTTCTCGATCTCGTTCCCGCAGCTCATGCTCATTCTCGCGATCTTCTGCCTCCCGGTCGTGCCGATCACGTGGTTCTACATCAAGGAGGAGAAGCACCCGGGCGTGATCTTCAAGGACTACATCTACGAGTTCTGGCAGCTCCTGCAGCTCCGCCCGATGTACCAGGTCATCGCGTACAAGTTCTTCTCGGGCGTGTTCGAGAACTTCACGGTCACGTGCGCAGACCCGATGCAGGAGATCTGGGCCAAGGCCACGCCGCTCAACGACCGTATCCTCTCGATCGTCGGCAACGCCATCTTTGCGCTCACGCTCTTTTGCACGGGCAAGTACGGTCTCCACTGGAACTGGCGGTGGATGCACTTCATCACGGTCGTGATCGTCACGGTCATGGACTCGTTCGTGACGCTCCTCACGACGTGGGACGTCGTGCGCAACCAGTGGTTCTGGCTCGGTGTCCCGGTCGTCGAGAACTTGCCGGCAGGCGTGGGCTTCATCATCGCGACGTACGTCGTTGTGGAGCTCGCCGGCGAGGGCAACGAGGGTGCGGTGTACGGCCTCGTGACGACGGTGTCGAACCTGTCGTCGCCGTTCGCGAGCACGATCACGAAGAACGTCGACGGCGGCTTCAAGGTCACGAACGCCGACATCAAGAAGGACACGAACGAAGTGCGGTGGGAGGTGACGTACGTGCTGATCATCCGCTACGTGGTGAACCTCCTCGGCTTGTGCTTCCTGCCGCTCCTGCCAGCGCAGAAGGCGCAGACGCAGGAGCTCAAGCGCAACGGCGGCAAGAGCAAGTACATCGGCGCGTTCACGGTCTTCTACGTCATCTTCGCGCTCTGCTGGTCGGTCATGGTCAACATCATGTCGATCTACCCGTCGACCAAGTGTCTCCGCATCGTCGGCGGCAAGGGCTGCGGCAAGAAGTAAGGTGTCGGTGTCAGCGGTCGCAGGAGCAGGACTGCGCCAAGCGGGTGTACGCTGCCGACGCTGTGTCGTGGTCGTGGTTTGTCGATTCGACCAGCCGAGTCATTCGAGTGTCGCGCCATGTCGTCCAAGATGTCCAAGGTGTCCAAAGCGCCTGCGTTGTCCAAGCTAGCCGAGTCGTCGGTGTCGCAGCAGGGCTGTGCTAGCACTAGGAGTTGTCCTCGTGCTAGTTCGGGCCATCATTGCCTCTGCCAGCGTCGTGTGCCTGTCTGGCTGTTGCGCAGTGCAGCAGCCGCGGCAGGCACCGCGCGCATGTGTGTGAGTGAGTGATTGTATGAAGTAGGACGATGTCTTGAGTTCATGACCGTGAAACCATGAACACGCTACGTTTCCTCTACTTTCGCTTGTTCATCGCTTGCTTCTCTGCTCCGCCTCAGGAGTCTTGCTCCGCCTATTGTGTCTTGCTCCGCCTCAGGTGTCTTGCTTCGCCTTCGGTGTCTCGCTTGTAGCTTCGCTCTTGTCTATCTTGTCTATCGTGCGTCGCCTCTCGCTCTTGTCGTTGGCTTCTCCCAACACTTTGTCTCTCCTGCTTCGTTTCGAGCCATGTCGTCGCTACCCGTGTTGATCTCTGTTAGCGACTCTCTATCGTTCGTTCACTCGCGCATTCGTTCATATACCTACCTACTCACTCGCTCGTTCGCTCACTCGAGTTCGTGCTCTCGTGGTATGCGATCACACTCGTGGTCGGATCAAGTCGCGTTTGCTCGTCAGCTCGCCGACAGCTCGTGCTTCAACGCCGCGCGAACGCACGCGCTGGAGATCGTCCGCTCAAAAATCGCACTACATGTACTCTCTGTGTCATGTGCTCTCTTGGAGTACATGTACACTCGATCGTGGAGTGCTCCTACCTTCGCCACGCCTGCCTGTATGCATCTTCCACTATCGTCGTCACACTCGAGCAAGCGATCGGACGAGCAAATTGCTGCTTGAACGCATGGCGTTCTAGTGTCAACAACACGCTGTGCTTGCCATTCCACTCGCACTCACGCTCGTTCACTCGCCCAGAGCCACTCTTGCAACAATCAAACCAGAGTCACACGCACTCGCACACAACAACAACAACAACAACACAAACGGTCACGCTTACAACAACACCTTGGTAACAGCAACATTCGCTACGATTTACATGTGCATGCATGCGCAGACGCATAGGCGTCTTGAGAGATACGCTGTTGCCGTACACATGTGCACGCACCAAGAGCCAAGAACCAAGAGCCGATGGCTGTGAGCTGAGCTGAGCGCAGCAAGGCAAGACGAAGTGAGCTGCGCTACGTCAGCTATTGCATGTGGAACAAACATGCTATTCTTTCGTTGTTGTCAACAACTTTGTGCGTGGCTGTCAATACCGTATAGTAGTCGCATCGTTGATGTTGATTCGAGAGCCGCTGGTGTTGAAAATGCCAACATGAAGAAACTGCAACTGTCAACTCGAGAGCGTCGAAAGGATATCAACGAGCGGGTTGTCTTGAAATCGTTTCGAGTGTAGAAACGCTTTCGACGTCTGAATCGTTTCTGACATCTGCATGTTTGATTGTTTGATTGTTTGCTTGTGCAAATGGGTGTTTGTTTGAGTGCCTCTCTCTCATTTGTTTGCAACTCAAAATGTACACTGCTACGAAAATAGCAGTGACTTGACTCGGTTTTTGAGTGTGCGGATAGACGATGGAGCTTGATGAAGCTCGACGGACCACGACACTGAGCGACGAGCGCGGTCTGAGCTATGACGCCATGAGGCTATAAGCCTGTGAGGCTGTGTGAGCTGTGCGTGCGCTGCGGCGGCAACGGCTTGATCGACGCTTCTTCTACTACGTACTACAACTGCTGCTGTTGCTCCCTCCGATCCACTTATGCGCGGACGCTCTGCGGTCGCGACCGACGACCATGGTGCATCACCACCCACTGCGCTGCCTGCTCTCGCGCTCAAGTGTCTCGTGCCGCTCGAGGGCGTCTACTCCAAGGTCCGTGCGTCTTTTGGAGCGTGCGCTGCGCTTCGTACTGCTAGTTTGCTTGTGGATGCGCGTGTGCACACAGCACACAGGAGAGTGAGAGCGCATGTGCTGGTGTGCTGGAGTCTGTGCATATACTTTGTAGTATGTCTGTGTTTGTACTGCATGTCGTAGTAGTATGAGAGAGACCACGCGGACATGCTAGCGACGACGGTGTGTATGTGTGTATGTGTGTGCTGACTATCGACGGAGTGACCGTGCATCTGTCCATCTATCTATCCATTCATCCACTCATCCACTCATCCACACGTTCACGCTTGTGCAGGAAGCGGAGCTCTCGGCGCGCAACGTGGCGCACCGGCGCGAGCGCGTGTTCCAAGATGCGGTGCGCAAAGCGAGCGGCGTGCTCGCCAAGTCGCTCTCGAGCGCAGGCGACAGCAGCAGCAGCAACAGCAAGAGCATCAACATGGGCGGTAGCAGCGCCATCAGCAGCCACAGCAGTGGCACGAACGGTGCGACGGCATCCGCTGCTGCGCTCATGCACGACGCTGCCGTCTCGTCGGCTGCCAAGTCTGCGCGCCGCGTGTCGACGCAGTTCCAGCGCGCGTACGCGCTGCAGCGGCTGCAGCAGTTCGAGGCCGCGGTGCGCGACTACGACGTCTGTGCGGCGCACGAGCCGACGCACGCGCTCGTGTTCTACAACCGCGGCTGCGCGCAGTACGCGCTCGGGCGGCTCGAGGCGGCGGTGCAGGACTTGTCCAAGGCGATCAAGCTCGAGGCCAAGAGCGCGCTGTACATCGAGAGCCGCGCGGTCGTGCTCAAGGAGCTCGGGCGTTTCCGCGAAGCCATCCGCGACTACGCGTGGCTCGAAGCGCTGCGGCGCGCGGCGAGCAAGTCCGCAGCAGCGGCAGCGGCCTCCGACTCGACGGACGCGGGTCGTCGTCACACGCAGCCAGTTGACTCGCATCTGCACCACGGCTCGTTCAGTGCGTCGGCGTCATGTGGCGACGTCTTTGGCATCTCTGCTTCACTGTCGTCGTCGTCGTCGGCGGCGGCGGCTCCTTCTGGACCGTCGCCATCATCGCCACCGTCGCCAGATGCGCCGCTGCTGCTGCTGCGTGGCTCGGACCAGCGCTCGCACATGCCCAGCAGCAAGACTAACAGCAACAGTCGCAGCAGTGGCAGCAGCGACAGCGACCCCAAGAGCAGCACGAGCAATGCGTGCGAGTGGTTCGTGCGGTTCCTCAAGCTCAAGCCTGTTGCGCGGACTGCGAGCGACGTGCGCGCGGCCGTGGCGCTGGCCAAGACCTGGAGCTTCTTCCGCGGCATGGCGCTCGAGATGGTCGAGCAGTGTCTCGAAGAGGCGACGTACGGCCACTTTGAAGCCGACCAAGCGGTCGTGGACCAAGGCGCGCGGCCGCAGGCGTTCCACGTCGTGCTCAACGCCGTGGCGTCGCTCGTGAAGAACGTCGACGTGCGCGGCGTGTCGACTGCGCGCGAGCTCACGACGCTGTGCCACGGCGACGCAGTCGGCGTCGAGCCGTTCGCGATCTCGTTCGCCGATGGCACGCTCCGGACGCTGCAGCACATGGCAGCGGGGACGACGGCAACAACAACGACGTCGGCACGAGCGGGACTGGTACCAGCACTGGAGCCAGTCGACGCAGACGCGAGTGCGAGCGACGCAGACGACTGCGCGGCGCTCCTGCCGCTCGAGCCCGCGAGCTTTGTGTGCCTCGACGACGATGTGCACTGCCTCGTGCTGCGCACGGGCGTGTACCAGAGCCTCTTGCGCGAGCACGAGTGCGTGGAGCTGGACGAGCGCCTGCAGTTCCTCCGCGCGTGCCGCGTGTTTGCGAGCGTGGCGGAGGACGTGCTCACGGCGCTCGCGGTGCGCTCGAGTCGCCGCGTGTACGACCCCGGGACGGACGTGCTGCGCACTGGCGACGTTGTGACACACCTCTTTGTGATCCGGCGCGGCGTGTGCCACGTGCGAAAGACCGTGGCGCTGACCAAGTCGTCGCTGGCACCCGTAGCGTCCGCGTTGCCAGCGAACGCGACGGTGACAGCCGCTGCAGCAAAGCGCCGCGCGCGGTCGCAGTCGTCAGCGATGTCGCCCGCGATGGCGTCTGGAGCAGGCGGCGAGGACCGCGACGAGAACCTGACGGCGCGCTCGACGACCGACGGCTCGTGGGTCCTGGACAACGGCTGGATGCTCACGAACCCGCGGCTCGTGGCGAATGCGCAGTCGACAGGCGCGTGCAGCGCGAGCGTGCCGCAGGCCGTGACCGTCGCGGTGCTGGCGAGCGGCCAGGTGTTTGGGGAGCTGAGCGTGCTGCAGCCCGGACAAGCGTCACCCGTGAGCGTGCAGACGCAGACGCTCGTGGAGGTGCTGGTGTTCCACGAGCGCGACCTCGCGCGCGTGCACGTGCAGTTCCAGAGCGGCTCGATGAACGCGCTGCAAGACTCGCTGCTGTTCCATAACCCGCCGACGCAGAAGATCGCGCAGCTCCACCGCGAGCGCGACGCCTGGAGCAAGCACAAGCGCAGCGTGCTCGACGCGTTCTTCCGTCGCGCAACGAGTGCTGCGAGTGCGAGTTTGACAAGCGCAGGCACGGCGGCTACGGCCACGAGTCGCTGCAGCAGCAGCAGTGATCGGAGCAACAGCGGCAGCAGTGATGGGAGCAGGAGCAGCGCGAGCCGTGTCCGACGCACAGCTCCGAGTCCGACTGTAAGTGTGAGTGTGAGCGCGACGAGTCGATCGTGGCAGTACGAGCGCGCGCCACGCGTGCAGCTCTCGCCGCTCAAGAAGGCGCTGTAGACGCATACGGCATGTGACTCGAACGGCCCTCGTCTAGTGTGAGCACCATCGGCGCGAGCGATGACTGTCAGAGCAGGAGATGCCGCGCATGGCAACGGCAATCAATGGCTTGACAGTATGGCTACAGTCTATCAATCTGTCAGTCCGTCAGTCAGTTCATGAGTGTGGTCTCGTCAGATACAAGACAGAAGAAGCTCGAGCGCAAGACGCATATGTTTGGTTCGAGATCAGTGCGCTTTCATTCTTCGTTATACTTCCTACAAACTACGATGGTGGTGGACATCGTGGCGATTCAAGCACAGTGCACGAAGCATCGAGAGTGAGAAGGTAGACATTCAGGTGCGTGTCTCTCAGTCAAGAGGTTCTCAACATACGAGTTCAGGTCTCAAAGATTATATCAGTGAATCATCGAGACACGCACTTGGGCAACATGCGCAGACACACGCAGTCGATCCTACGCAGACAGCGAGCTCGGGCAGGCACACACACCAAGACACTCTCACACACACACGTTGGATCGCATCTCTCAGGGATGAAAGTTGTCATCAGCGCCAGTTGCGCAGGGTTTAATTAAAACATTTTTGGTTGATCATTGAGAAGCGGCACGCACGCACACACTTGCACACACATACACAGTCGAGTCGTATCGTATGTGTCCCGTCAACAAGGAAGTTGTCCGCAGCTTACGAGCTCGTGAGCACACCCGAAAGCGCACACACGAGTCGCGACATCGGTTCTCAAACTTTAAATTAATCATTGGGAGCACGCAGTACACACGCACGCACACACACACACATAGACACATACAGACACAAACACATGAGCATACAGGATGCAAACAGACAGATCGATGGTCGCATCGTGGGTGTCGACACGGTAGATGATGATGTCGCGACTGTGAGGCAAGGTTGGCGGCAATTACAAGATGAGCTCTTGCAGCTGAATGGGCTCAAGCGCCTTTTTGTGGCGTTGAAGCAGAAATGACTGGCTGAAACACTGTGCGACTCGTTTCTTGAGTTTAGTATGACCGAGTCTTTGCGTCATAATTTGTCTAGTAGACTACGACAGTGTAGTATGCTTGCGCCAGAATCTACAAATGACCGCTTGAACCGCTTTTGACGCGCTCGTAAATACGCAAGCGTTCATGTGTAAAAAAACATCTAAAACTGGTGGTCCAGAATCTCGATATTTGGGAAACATGCTACTAATTGGTAAATCTAGACTCTTTGATCAGTCAAACCAGTCACCGCCAAAACGATCTTGATTTTTGTATGCTTTATGAGCTCCCCCACTCGTCACCACAGCCGCAAAATCGAGGAGCGCCAAAGGAATCGAGAGCGACAGCGCACGTAGCAGCAAAGAAGAGAGATGATCGCGTCGGCCGCCAAGGGATTCGCCGCCGCCGCCGGCAAGAGCCGCGCGGCGCGCGCCATGAGCACGATCCGCTACTCCGAGTACGGCCACCCCCTCAACGTCCTCAAGTACGTCTCGCTCTATCTCCTTGCTTCGCGCTGCTGGAATCCGCTGTCGCTGTTGCACGAGGCACTCGACTCGATCGATCAACCAGTCGATCAATCGATCCATCCGTTAATTGGCAGACCGCCACTACACGGTACACTCGCGCTAGCACGTACTGACAGATAGCATGTGTCTCGCCTGTACGTGGCAGGACGGAGGCGGATGACAAGGACGCTCCGCTTGCGCGCGGCCAGGTCGCGCTCAAGTTCCTCGCGGCGCCGATCAACGTTGCGGACCTGTCGCAGATCCAGGGCCACTACGCGATCCGCCCGACGTTCCCAGCGGTTGCAGGCAACGAGGGCGTTGCTGTCGTGACGGCGGTCGGCGCGGACGTGACGAACGTCAAGGTGAACGACCGCGTGATCCCGACGCAGGCGGGCTTTGGCACGTGGCGCAACAAGGCCGTGGCTGCGAGCGCGGACGTCGTGAAGATCTCGGACAAGATCAAGATCGAGGACGCTGCGACGCTCGCGGTGAACCCTGCAACGGCGTACCGCCTACTCGCGGACTTTGCGACGCTCAAGTCGGGCGACGTCGTGATCCAGAACGGCGCGAACAGCGCGGTTGGCCAGGCGGTGATCCAGCTCGCGGCGCTCCGCGGCATCAAGACGATCAACGTCGTGCGCGACGACGGCGACTACGACGTCACGAACGAGCACCTCAAGAGCCTCGGCGCGACAGTCGTCGTGACGGCCGACTACCTCGGCTCGGCCAAGTTCAAGGAGCTGATCAGCGACCTCCCGGCGCCCAAGCTCGCGCTCAACTGCGTCGGCGGCAAGAGCTCGCTCGAGCTCGCCAAGGCGCTCGGCAAGAAGGGCGTGCACGTGACGTACGGCGGCATGAGCAAAGAGGCCGTGGCGGTCGGCACGGGCTCGCTCATCTTCCACGACATCACGCTCAAGGGCTTTTGGCTCAGCGAGTGGGTGAAGCAGTCGTCGGTCGACGAGCGCGTCGCGATGCTCAATGAGCTCGCGTCGCTCGTCGAGGCCGGGAAGCTGCGGACGTGGATCCAGACGTACAAGTTTGCGGACTTTGACGACGCGCTCCTCGCGGCCGTGAACCGCTCGACGAAGCGCAAGATCGTGCTGCTCATGGAGTAGAGCGCGTGCGCTGCGCTGCGGACGAGCGCGACTACGTAGTCGCGAATGAACACACACACGAACACGAGAGCGCGTGAGACGAGCGCGGTCGCGCTGCACACCATGCGTCCTCTTCCTCTTCCTCTTGCTTTGTCTCTCATCGTCTCGTGGTGCGGCTCGATCGAGAGTGTGAACGGTGGCACTGCGCTATTTCGCGCCGTATCGGAATCTATTCCCACAAATGCCTAGCAACATTCGCATGTCCTGCGAATTGACTTGTACCCCGCTCAGTGATAGAGCAGCGCGTGGTGCTCGCTCTCGTGCGACACGTTCACGTCCACGATGCGCTCTGCGAGACGCCGGGGCAGCGCCACCTTGATCGTCGCAGCGTCGCACACAACGCGCGCGCGCGTGAACGCCGACAGCGCTGCTGCAAGCGCGTCGACCGCCTACGAACCATCCACGACACACGTTCGTGAGTGCACAGACCTCGCTAGTCTGTTCAAGACACACCCGCAAGCGACGCACCTCGTACGTCCCCACGTGGTTGCGCCCGGGCTTGAAGCCCTTGGCGAGCAAGAAGTGCGTCCGCGGCGCCTGCTCGACCTTGAGCAAGTGCACGAGCGCCGCGAGGAAGCGGTCGGCGAGAGCCCACGTCGTGTCCACTGGCGCAAACGCTGCGCCGTCCGTCGCAAGTGTCTCGTCACGCTCGCTCTCAGCAGAAGCAGCGTTCAGCTCGGCGTAGTAGACGCTTGGGACGATTGCCGTGTCTGCCGACGAGGACGACGGGAGCTTGGCGTACGGCAGATGCAGCGACGCAAGGACTGTCAGAGCCTGGGCATCCGTCACGAGCGACACGAGCGCGTCTGCAAGCGCCCAGTACTTGGCCTCGTCGATTGCGCGTGTCTTGACGACGAGGAACGTCACCTGGAACAGAGCGAGTCAAGCGGCGTCGCGTTGTAAGATACTGGGGACTGGCATCACGTACGATCAGCAGAGGCAGCAGCCGCAATCGTGGCGCTGACAGACGCAGCGATGACGTACCGCTGGTGGGTTCGATGCATGTGCTGCAAAGTGGTAGGCATCGACACAGTCAGCAAATGCTGCAGGCAGCAGACTTGCGCACGAGCTGTCGGTCTGGATCCGCTGCAAGCCTTCGATGCTTGCGAGTGCGAGGACGTCTGGGAATAACAGAGCAAGCGTGAATCGCACCATCAAGACATCTCACAATGCGCATTGGACCCAATCAAAAAATCGTACGCGGTCCTGCGAGCGAGAAGTCGTGGAACGCAAGGAAGACGCGCGGCGCGATGGCGTGCGCGTTGAGGAGAGCAGCACCAGCGGCCATGTTGCTTGTTGCTGCTGTGGTTGTTTGTCGATGCCTTTGAGGCAACACAAAGATCCGATAGTGAGGAAAGCTAGGAAAGCTAGTGACTTATGGTTTTGTCAGAAATTATGAATTGTAAAATTTTGATTATTTCTTAGCCCTTGCAGGTGTTCGTTTAAAATATTCACTCTAACAATTAATTTCTGGAACTATAGAGCTGGGATTCTTACACACTTTGGAGCGTCGACGTTCGAACGTGGCTTGAAAACGTGTCGACCTTGAAACTCAACACGTTGAGCCATTTAATGTTCGATAGTCGACGCATCTCCTGCTGCGTGAATTTGACTCATCCTTGTAATATTTTCCGTAGTTATTTAGTATAACCAAGAATAATCAGCAGCAACATTTCGAACGAATACGCCACGAAACTCAACACAAACCTTTTACCGATGTACTCAAGATTATTCAGCGAGTCCAGAAGATGTTCAGGTTGGCGTTCCTTCTTGAAATGGTGAATATAGCATTTCACCATGGTTGTGCTTGTTGAATCAGTTGTGTAGGTGTGCATGTGTCGACTTTGAATTGAATATGTAGTCTATCCGGCGTGAACGTTTTGTGATGACCACCTACATTTTGAAGTGTAAAGTTTGCATTCAATTAAGCAAAACACATAAACGGATCGAGTAATAGTGGACAAGCCGCTAAGCGCGCAAAAAACAATGGTTAGGGTTTTGAATACTATTAAATGAAGTAAACGCTGGGACAGCCCCCGTGTTTCAAATCGTCGAAATTAACGATCAGTTTGTTCAAAAGCATTAAATATCGTGCGAAAAATACCATTTATGGATATAACACCACCATCAGATGCAGGATTCAACACATAACTTTTGACCAACTCGAGGTTTTTTGTATCTGATGGTTACCAGCGTGTAGAGCTCGTTGTGCTGAATCAGAATGTGGTGTTGGTTTGGTTTTCGTACTTTGGCGTTAACGATTATTTGGTTTTAAAGTGCCTCATATGCTACTCTCCGAATTAATTTTTTTGTATCGTATCCCTCCGATCCATCACTAAAGCACCATAAATACTACAACGCAAAAACCTTAGAGTTGAAAAGACAATCAACGCGCAGGTCCCTCCAGTGTAAGCTAGTAACGTTGAGGTGTTGGGGATGTGTACCGAAAAGGGGCTTGTTTGGCCTAAGGCCATCCCCACCGGTCTAGCTAAACATCACTGTAAACAGATTTTCCAGAAATTTATGTTTGGCATGGTAAAGTATTCTCCACACCAATCGCGTCAAATCCAAATACAGGAAGGAGCGTGTTAGCGGAACACCACCAAAAATACAGTATTGACAGGTTATTCAGTATGAGGGAAAATCGACTTGTGCAAGTAGACAAAAAGCTACACGCTTTCATTCAAGTGCTCAACCACGCTCCCCGAGTGCACCACACCTTGCATTCACAACTCAACCGATTCGCACGACCAAGTGCACCACGCGCGCAGAGATGCAGTGTCGCTCTACCATCTCAACGCCGGGCTGCTCACACAACGTACCAGACATAATCCTCACTCTGAGCAAATGCAAAGTGTGCTCGATCGACTTGAGGACAGTCAAGTCGTCGCTCGAGAGCAACACTAGCGACATCTCCGCAAGCAGCAGCTATATAGTGGCCCCGACGATCCAAGCGCAACCAGGCAAGAAGACGGTGCATCGTCGCGCGCGACCACGCGAAGCTGGCGTTGGCGTTCATGAACCAGGTCGAGTGGCGCGGACGTGATACCGGTTTCGACGCCAGCTGCCGCACTCTCGAGCAGCAGCGCCGTGTTCAGGTCGCTGGTGTAACAGGGTGTTACACAGTGTGGTCCACCTCAGGGTTTGTGGACCACATTATTTTAGGTGTCACACTAATTGGTGTGTGTCACTCCAAGTAGGTGTGGTCTACACCACACCGAATCTTCAAGCACAGCGACACGAAAGGTCGCTGTGACGCATGAGCATTAAGACCGCTCATTGGTTAGGATGCACTCAGTATCTAGCCAATCAAAGTAGGAGGTCTTAGGTTTTTTTAGGTTTTCTTTTAAGTGCGAGCTGCTGGAAGCTCGCACACCAATCTCAGTCTTCTTTTACCTACGATCGTACCTGTTCCGTCTTCCTCTTCGTCGGCGAGACATTCTCGCCGGCGCATACAAACTTCAAGAAAAGCGTAGTCTTTGCACCGCAAAGACTACGAGACGCTTCCTCGCGCAGTGCTGTGTCACGGGAGGGCCCGTGACAGCCGGCCTCCACATCAAGGCCGCCGACGATCACCACCCTGCACGTCACCGAACGCGCCGCCGACACGTCGAGCACGAACTTCGCCTCGTTCAGTCAGTGGCGCTCGACGCGCTAGTGGCAGCCGCAGGCCACACCACGCCACGACACCTCGACTGCCGCCGCGACCAATCATTAGGTTGCCAACATCGTCGTCATAACGTCCGAGCTGTCGTGCCACTAGCACAGGCACGCGCATCAAGCACGAGCGCCGCTCGAATTGCTCACAAAGCTAGCGAGGAGCACCCCACAGCTGCCGAACCTGCGTCGCTCACGTCGCATCAGCAACTGCGAAAGGATCCGCAAGTCCAGCAACAGCGCCAAGTCCAGAAGTAAGCAGCCAAGAAACTCGAGCATGAGCTGCAGCGTCGAGCACAATTCGAGAAGGACTCGCGTCGGGCATGCCGCAACAACAGCAACAACAATCAAGCGAAAGCACCGGGTCCAGAATCAAGCAGTGATCAAGCGCTGCTGCGAGTCGGGTATGGGCACTAGTCGAGCTCTCCTCGCTCGATCGCTCGTGATTGCGACCGTCACAACGGCGCTCACGACAGCAAAGCCGAGCGCCATGGTGACGCGGCCGCGACGCTCGTGGTTGGCAATCTGCACCTCGCAGACACCAGCACGTGTCTGTTCTATCCAATGATGGCACTAACTCTGGTCCTGTTCACTTGCATCTGCGCAGGTCACCACAAATTCATCACAGTGCTTGCAGCTATGTCGGACCAACTCTCACTGCACCTCTACATGCTCTGAACTAATGTCGCATCGCGCGGTCTCTCTAGCCCTTGCAAATGCGCGTGTACGCTGCACTTCTTCTGCGCTTCATGAAGCCAAGCTTGAGCGCGGTTATTACTCGGCTGAAGTAATGCGGTCGTGTTCGGCGACAGTTTCGCCACAGTAACGTGCGTCAGACACACCTAAGTACATGCGACGGTGCGTTGTCAACAAGCACGAGAATGCGGCGCCATTCGGCAGAAATACGCTCGTCGAGATCGCGCAGCCACTTTTGGTATACTGCCGACGTCATCCATCCAAGTGCAAAGCCAACGAAGTTGATGCCATCAGGAGCGTGAACAAACTAGCGCGGCCGACGCGACTTACTAATAATCAGAAGAGGTAGCTTGTCTGTTCCGTCCGCGTTAGCGGCAGCGACCATCATCAGGCGGTCCTTGCTTTGCTACACTGCCGGCGCGCGCATGAGACACAACGATGTCCGAGGCATAACTCCGTAGAAGGACGCTGCCTTGTCCATATTGTAGACTTCTGTGGAGTGGAATTTGCGAAAGAGCTCACGCACAATAGCCGATTGAGCTCGGGCGTGCTCTGGTTCAACACTCGCACGTTCTCCATGTGCACGTGAGAGCGGAACCCGTAGCGAGCAAGGAGGTGGAGCACCCATCCAGCGCGCGTGAACTGCGGTCGAGATTCCTTTGGGATCCTCGGCAAGCGCGAAGAAGCGATTATGACAGCAATGACCTCTTGACAAGCACCGCGATGTTGGAGAGCTCTGCGTGGACGAGAAACTCTACCACCGCGGAGTTGAGGAGCACGGTCGTGCATGAAGGGGAGCGCTGCTTGTTCAGCTGCTCGGCGGGCAAAGCGAGCAACCGATCCGCTGCGTCCACGGCACGCTTTATTGTTGTCTTGCTTGGACACTGTGCGAGTTTGAACTCGACGCGTGCCCATTCAGCAAGCTCGTTGTATATCCTGCCGGAAGTGTCGCTGCGTTTGCTGCAGATCGCGAGCTGCTGTCGCTTAGTCCTGCTGACGATCTTACTTATGGGGCTTGTTGCTCTGTTGGCCTTATTGTTGTGCTGATTTACATGCTTTTGGTCGGAAAGGAGCGTTCGAGTACCTCCATAACGATTTTGCAAGGAATATATATATATATATTGCCATTATGCTAAAGAGCTCTTCCCTGTACGCCAAACTGACAAGCTATATTTGGCGTATCGGCGCAAAATTGTGTTGACACACCAAACACGCTATATCAGATATTTCTGAGAATGATCATTTGATTCAGCTTCGAGCAGCAAGATCGAAAGGAAATCACGCTTGCTCCGAGCATTCACCAACATGGTCGGCAAGGGCAAGAACTTCAGCGAGGACGAAGACGTGCAGCTCTGCCGTTCGTACCTAGATGTCGGCAACGACGGGCGCAAGGGTGCAGGCCAAGAGAGCTCCACGTTCCAGGAGCACATCACGTCGCACTTCCAAGGTGAGCGACCTACCGAAGCAGAGAAGCGACAGCAGCGCTCTCTCGAGAGCAAGTGTCACGAGATAGGCCGCGAGGTCAGCAAGTTTTGCGGTGCAGTCGCGAAAGTGCGAGTTATCGCTGTGTCTGGCGCGGTTCAGACCAATGCGATGCTGATTTTCATGCCATCCACGCGTAGGCAACGGCAAGTAGCCAAATCATCAGTCACTCAGTGATCCGAGTCTCTCGGGGGCGCTACGTCCCAAGAGTGCTTGCCAGAGCAGTAGCCGCCTCTAGCCAACGCCGAAGAACTTAAAGTGAATAGATTGAGGAGGATAGATCAACCTGCCGCACGCCAGCCTACATGGTGCGCTCCCACGTGTCGGCCCGCGGCCTGCCTGCCTTCTGGAGGTCCAGCTGCTGTGCCTCGCCTCTGCACAGGGTGCATGGGGGTCCAGCACGCTCGGACCGCGACTGCGCACCGCGCAGATCACTCAGTCAATTCAATCCGTTCGTTAGTCTTCATCACTACTCGCTCACTCTTTGCGTTTGAGCCTTGTCCAAAGATGTTCAATCAAGTCGTCTCTCAGGCTCGCATGAGCACGCGCGTCTTGGACGGACGCGACGCCATCAAGAAACGCACTGAAGTCCAAGTCGGCCGCTCGATCCACGTTCACAAACCATTCGTCGTGGCTCTCGTAGCTGCGCTCGCTGTGCTGGACGATGAGGTTGTAAATGGCGATCGCCGCCTTCCAGATCGGGGCCATTGTCGACACCTTCCACACTCGAGACGGTTGTGCGAGGATACCGAAGCGGCCTTTAAACACGCCGAAGAACTGCTCTACGTCCTTGCGCACTGACTCTTGCCGCTTCGCGAAGTAGCGCTGATGTGTTCGATAGCACGTGTGACGATCCGTGCGTCTGCTGCGCTCGCGTTCGCGCGCGTGCCTGAGAGCGTCTCGCCGTCTCTGCTGGCCGCGACGTGCGCGCAGCCTGTGCAGTGCGAGGAAGACTAGATGGCCGATGTCGTTGCCTCTCCATTTTGCCGACACGCTTGAAGCGTACCGAAGGACATATTCGCACGAGCAACGTGCATTTTGTATGTGCATGGAGAAACAGACCCTTTTGTATGAGATCTATCCTTCCTCTCCATCTCCTACGACTCGCTTCGAAGACTGGAGCGAGTGACTCGATGGCACACTGATGCTTTCTACCTTCGTCGCTGCCGCATAGTGTCTGGATACAGCCATGTGCGCAGGCTGCCATCGCGAGTACATCGACGGCGATCTATCGGGTTGAGACGCTGGCTGAATGCACACTGACCGTGTTTCAACCGCGACGACTGCAGCGGAACTGCCCATCAGACAACAGCAGGTTGATATCTGACGGCGGGACTACTGGTGTGCTGGTGAGAGACTGACGGTGGAGATCTTGATGTGTCCGAGTGCACGCAGTGTTCGGGTGCTCGTGCCGGTGCCTTGAGCAAAAGCTGACAGCCAAGTCGCGACACTTGACGCCGTGGTGGCGCTGCGTTGGCGAAGCCCATGACGGCAGCCTCCACTGACAGACCAACCGACTGACTGACTGACTGACTGACAAACCGACCGAGTGACTGACCGACAGAGCAACGACACTGACGAATGGCCTTTGGTTGAACATGTGAACATGTGCGCCGTGACCACTGAGCTAGACGAGTGGTTCGTTGACTCGGATAGTCTGAGCGGGTGATACGAGAGCGTCGCGAGCATTCAGCCTGTCGAGTTTGACGCGAAGCCGAGCCAAGGGTGGCGAGACATACTGGTACCTCGTCGCGCCTAGATAGCCTTCCTTGGCTGTCCTGACTGTGGTGGCATTCGCGCCGAGTCTGCACGAGTCTTCACAGCTCGAGCGAGTGTCTTCGCGCGCTTCAAGAGTCTCTGAAGCCTTGGAGGTCGAAGACGCTCGCTCGCTCGAGTCGCTGTGTAACCTCCACAGACACACACACCTCACAAGAGAGGTTTTGCTCACGAGGAGCCCAGCTCAGCTCCGCTCAGTTGGAGAGAGGTTGTAGTCGTAGCAAGGCATCTACTGAGCGAAGACCTCCGAGTCAAGTGCTGCGTGCCAAGCACACGCGACGACGGACACTCGGTGATCTCAGCTCGCACTCGCCATCGCAGAGCAAGTGCTTCTCGCTCCTGCGGTCGCTGCAAGCACGCATTCGGACGCTCACAGGCTCTCAAGCTCTCGCACACGCTACCAAGCTCACAAGGTCTACTGCTCAACAAGCAACAAACAACAAACAACAAGCAACAAGCAGCATGGTCGTACAAGCGACTCGCACACACCCGCATCTGCGTCCACGCTCTCGCCCGCGCGTGCTCGTGGCAGTGTGCGCATTCCTCGCGCTCGCTTGCTGCGTCACTGGCGTCGCTGCGCAAAGCGACGACGCGACGCAGTGCTCGGACAAGTGCACCAAGTTCTACGAAGCGTGCGAGCGGCGCAACAAGAAGGCGCTGGACGACTGCCGCGCGCTCAACAAGTGCAGCAACGCGACCAAGTGCTCGGACGAGTGCAAGCACGCGTGCGCGACGTGCACCAACTACTGGGGCTACTACGTCAACAACGCCTGCGAGCTCAGCCTCGTCTCGTGCCTCTCCACGTGCAAGTGAGGAAGTGAGCAAGCGCTTGCGATCAGTTGGTCGTCATGGACTCGTCAGGCTTGGACAGTAAAGCAAGACCCGCCAGCGCTAGCGACAGACTGAATGCCAGTTCTCCACGCTGCTTGGGCTTGAGTCTATCATCTGCTTGCTGAGCGATGTCGACTCGTGTGTCGATGCACGATGCGCTCACCAGCATCCTGTGAAGTCTTTGACGTTGATCACAGCTCACTCGCTCACTTGCACGGTTCAAGAAGCTCGTTGTCGGCGACGACATCGTGGCGCGCTGTTCAAGGTTGCGAACGCGCTGGTCGCGTTTTGCCTGCCAGACCCAACGACGCGATGCTCGACGGCTTTGCGTGTCGTCGCCTTGCTGAGCTTCGGACGCTTCAGACGCTTCGAACGCTTCGGACGCTCTGGACTCGAGCGAGATGGATCCGAGGCGCGAATGGCAACGCAATGCCTGGAGACGAACGCTTCACGTCGCCCGTGTATCGGGTTTGGGTCCACACTCGATCCATGGACATTGCTGTGGCAGTTGTGGTGGTGGCGGTCTACACACTCTCCACGAGACCCACAAGACTGGAGTGCTGCCGTGACTCGTTCTCTATCGCTCGCTCGCTCGGATGACTTTACTGGCCGTGAACAACTTACGACGACTCACGACGACGATGCGCCGATCTCCTTGAGCCGATCGGCGTACCGGAGCGTATTGAGCGTGTGGTTGCAACTCTCGGAGCCAGGCGAGACGGTCGCGAGCATCACGGTCTTGGAGCGCTCGGACAAGAAGCTGTCGCGCAGTAGCTGCGTGAGCTTGCTCTGGCGGAACGGGATGTGCGTCGCGCCGCGGTCGAGCGCGCGCACGCACTCTTTGAGCGCGAGCAGACTCTTGTTGATCTCTGCGCCTTCCATGCGCGTGCGGCCGCCAATCAAGTGAGATCCATGCGGTCGCCAATCAAGTAGCACTACGACCAGCAACAACGGCATGACGCAAGAGAGACGACCACTGACATTCCAACGAACGCACATGCGTCGATAGATAGGTACTACTGGACACGGAGGACAACGACGATGACGACACTGCTCGCACGAACGCGATCACTCGGAGCTGATCGTTGACGGACAATCGCTCCACGTCCGGAACGACTCGGCCCCGGACGCGCGCGCGAGCGCCTCTTGCTGCGCCACTGCGAACGCGCTCGCGCGGCACGCGTCGCCAAAGCATGCGCAGCAGAACGCAAACTTGTGCTGCGCGAGCTTCCCGGTCGGCGACCGCACGTGGCTGAGCGTCTTGCGGATGCGGCAGGACGAGCAGACGTACTGGTCGCAGAGCGCGCACTGGCGCTTGAACGGGTCGTTGCTTCGGTGCCCCATCATCGCGCGCGTGCGCGACGGCATCTTGCAGCACATGGCGCACGGTCCAAGTGCTTCGTGCCGGCGCTGCTCGCTCGCAGTCGAGCCCGACGTCTTGCGTCCGCGCTGCTGCACAAGCCACGCGAGCTTCTTCCGGTACGACGACTCGATGTACTTGGCCACGGACACGAACGTGTCGGTCACAGCGACCACGACAACCGGTCGGATCAGGCTCCCGCGCACGTCCACGATCGTCCGGACGTACAGCTCGGCTTGGTTCCGCGCCGGGTTGTCGCGGTAGATGCCGCAGACGGACGTCGTGCCGCGGATGAGGCCCGGGAGCTCGTGCGTCTGCGGAAAGTGCGCCGAGTGGAGCAAGTGGAAGCCAATGCGCTCGCCGCTCGACGTGTGCGCGATGCCCGTGCGCTCGAAGTAGACAAAGTCGCGGTCGTTCACGACAGGCCGCAGCACGCCGTGGCCCATCTCGTTGTGGACCCACCGGATGACGTGGCTGTTGAGCGGCTCGTCCGGCGTCGGCTCTTGCAGCGTCGCGAGCACGGCGCCGTCGCCCATGAAGTCGTCAATGTACGACGTCCGCACGCGCACGGTCTGCATCGTCGACGCCATGAGGCCGTACATGAGGTCGTCGAGCGTCCCGGGGATCGAGCCGACGACGAGGATCACAGGCAAATCGGGTGGCGCGACGCCGCCGTTGCCCACAGTCGAGTACCGCTCCACGGACCGCGCGATCTCGGCCGTGCCACCGTCGTCGCGGTCGCGCCGCTGCACGAACGCCTTGACGTTCTCCTTCTGCTTGACGAACTTCCACACGCGCTTGTCCATGGCGCTCTGTCCGCCGCTGCGCTCGAACGCCTCGAACTGCGCCACGTAGTTGCGCAAGATCACGCGCGAGAGCTGGTCGAGCATCTCGACGTCTGCTGCTGTGAGCTGCAGCGGCGGGAACGGGCTCGTGAACTTGGTGCGCGCCATCGTCGTCGCGTATGTGTGTCTGTGTGTGCGTGTGCGTGTATGTGGATCTGCGGGTCGGGACCGTGTGCGCCGCGCAGCGAAAGTCGTGGAGTGAGCGCGCAGTACATGTACTCGGCGAAGCACGCACACAGAGACACAGTCAGTCAGACAGAAGCGCCGGAAGCTCCTGCTTGCGCTGCTCACGAGGCAACGCGCCGGTCATCCATTCGCGCGCACAGGTCAGTGTAGAGACCACCGAGGTCGCCACTGTCGCCTGTCGCGACTGGCTCAAGAACTGCCGGTCGATACTGAAACCAAGAGAGCGCGCAAATCAGCACCACTCTCACTCTTGTGTGTGGACAAATTGACGCAATCGCCTGCGGTCGACCAGCAGTGATTCGTCAAGCGCAACGCTCGACTGCACCGCGCAGTGTGCCTTGTGAGCTTGTGACAGCGAGCGCAGTGTGCATATGTGCCGCGTAGCGTAGCGGTCGTCGGTCATGGCGTCGCTCGCGCGGCGTCTCCAGCAACACACACGAGCACGAGCGCCTGCTGCGGTCTCGATCGGCGACTTCCACCACGACGCAGACAAGACGCTGCTGCCTGCTCGACCTGGTCGCGCGCGCCATCTGCTGCTGGCGATACCGACAGACGACTGAAGCTCGGAGATTGCAATCGACACCGATCGCTCGTGCACTCGCTTCACCAAGGCGCTTGATCGCTCTCATGGTGATGAAAAGGCTCGACGGACTTCCCGCTCGAAGCTCCAGGCTCCAGTGAGCGGGCACATGACACTACAAAGCTGAACCACGCGCTGCCATGTGCGAGTGTGGCTATCCAACACACTCGCACACACACGCGCAAACTCGGGTTGCACGTGGCGATGACCGGCGGTGTGAACTCGAGCGCTGGCGATCACCAGCCCCACAGATTGATTGCCCCGAGTCAGGCGGCTCCAGCTCCAGCTCCAGCTCCAGCTCCAGCTCCAGTACGCTCCAGCACAACTCAATTGACAAACGTCCACTTGCGAACACGGCGAGCGAGCGTGTGCATGCGAGACGATCCCCGGCGCTGGATGCTCCAGAGAGCAGCACAGCGCTGCGACAACGAGCGGAGACCACGCCGCATCGCGAGCGACGACGATGACTGTCCGTCCGTTGGCTCATTCCTTTCTGTATGTGTCTAGCAGGTGCTAGTGCTGCTGCTCGCCACGACTACAGACCGACTTTCAACTGGTTGGTGGTCCAGGTCTACTAACGTTTGATCGCTCTTGCCACAAGCGACAAGGTCGCCTCAAAGCGTACGGCGTACTGATCGACTGCTTTGGGTCAAGGACGCGCGCTCGATTCATTCGCTTTGCGGACGGAGCCAGTCAGTCAGTCAGGTCAGTCGTGAAGGTTTGGAGAAGACATCGTCCCTATATGGTGCCTCAACTACGCTGCTCCGAGTCCGGTGTTTGCCAAGCGAGACGGACAGAGTGAAGCTGCAAGTTTGTGTAGCGAGCAGGTGCGCCATTGCCAGAGAAGATCAGAGACTGCTGCTGCGAGCGCATGGACAGAGCTGCCAGACACATGTTCTCCAAGCTGTTTGACGTGCACACGCGTGCGCGAGCGAGCGGCCATGGCTTCACCGAGTTGCTGTCGCCCGTCATAGAGCAGACAGCAGCGAGTCGACCAGAGAGCTGCTGTATCCAAGCACCACGGCGTCGTCGTTGTCGGTGGCGAGAAGAGGTCGGTGCGAGATCAGGCGAGAAAGCACACTCGCAGTGGGTTGCACGTGTCCGCCGAGGCGCTCACACGCGCTCACAGAGCGGATGCTTGCCGAGCGAAGCGAGGATCCTTGGCATCACCGCCACCATAGAGCTTTGTCAGGGCAACATCGTCAAGCAAGCAGAGCACGCGACTGCGAAGGAGAACTCGCCCGGTCGCTTGACGTGGCACCCACCGACAACGCTGCACTGACGCCCACTGACACACACTGACCCTACTGGTACACTCGACTCGTATCTCTTGCTCCGTCGCCTGCCTCTTGCTGCACTTGCACCTGTTCGTAGTCGCACACTCTGTCACGAGAAGAGACTGTCTGCGAGCGAGTTGGTGCTGAAGCGCGAGGCGTCGGAGCTGTCGCTGTGGCGAAAGAGCTCGCTCCCGAACGTGAACGCATCGAGCGCCGCGAGCTCTTGCTGCGCGATCGCGAACGCGTCGGCGTGGATCGCGTCGCCGTAGCACGGCGGACAGAACGCAAACGTGCGCTGCAGGAGCTTGGCGTCGACGGCCGTCAAGTGGCAGAGCGTCTTCTTGACGCGGCAGCGCGAGCAGATGTACCGAGCGCAGAGACTGCAGCGCCGGCGCCGCAGACTTGTGAGCATCGCAACTGCCGGCGGCTTGCAGCACACGACGCACTGCGCTGCCGCCTGCTGCTCGAACTTGCCGATGCTGTCGAGTGGCGCTGGGAGGGACGCGAGGCTCGCTGCGCCAGTCGAGTCGCTGCTCGCGTGGCTGCTCCCGGCGTGGAGACTCGCGTCGCCGCAGTGGCGCGTGCGCAGGAGCCACGCGAGCTTCTTGAGCCGCGCGCACTCGACGTACTTCCAGATCGCGATGAACACGTCGACCGCAGCGATGACCACGAGCGGCCGGAGCGCGAGGCCGCCCGGGTCGAGCGTCCCTTTGAAGTAGACGTCCACGAGGTCGGGTCGACCCGGGAGCTGCCGGTAGAGACCGCAGACCGACATGTTTCCGCGCACGAACGACGGGAGCGCGCGCGTCTGCGGGAAGTGCACCGAGTGCAGGAGGTGGAAGCCCACGCGCTCGCCGCTCGCCGTCGTCGTCGTGCCCGTGGCTTCGATGTACACAAAGTCGCGGCTGTTCACGGCCGGCCGGAGCACGGCCTTCTGGACGTTCTCGACCCACTTGATCGTCACGCTCTGGAACGGACGCGCGGGCGTCGGCGTCGCGAGCGTCGCGAGCACTGCGATGTGGCTCAGGTGCACGCGGATGTACGCCGCCTTGACGCGCATCACGTCCAGCGTCGGGTTCACGATGCCGTACAGAATGTCGTCGAGCGTGCCGGCGACTGAGCCGACGACATGAATCACCGGCAAGTCGGGCGCGGCCGGCGTGCTCGTGAAGCTGCTGCTCGCGTCGCTCGGCGTCGGACTCACTGCTGCAGTCGGCGACTGTCTATCGTCGTCATTGTCGTCGTTGTCGTCATTGCCATTGTCTGCGGCTGAACCATCGCGCTTGGGTTTGCGCCGCCGTCGCTCGGCGTACACGCGGACGTTCTCGCGCTGCCGCATGAACTTCCACTTGCGCTCATTGACGCGGGATTTGCCAGGGCCGAGGTACCGCTCGTACTGCGCGACGTGCGTGTGCACGAGCATGTGCGTGAGCTGCTCGATGCGCGCAGCGTCGTCGCGCGAGAGCTGCAGCGGCGAGAATGGCGACTCAAAGCGCGACCGCGTCATCTAACTCTGCTCTTGTGCGACGCGAGCACTGGCTCACGATCGAGAATGAGCGAGCGCTGCGAGCGGCGCGGTCGCCGCTCATGGCGACCTTCCCGGCATGAGCGTAGTGTCGATCCTTGCGTTTGAGCCACTCAACAAAAGAATCACGTGCTATACTCAATCTAGTAGTAAAAAGTTATGAGATCATGATTTCGAACCTGTACCCGCATGATCATCAAGTGTCGACGCCTGACGAAGTCGAATAGGTACACCTGAGCAAGAGCTCAAGCGAACACTACGACATGGCGCTGCGGTCGTACTGCTAGCGCTTCAGTGCGTCTGCGTCACATCCATGGCGGCGCTCTTGGTGCGCTTGAATTGTCGGCGCGTTACTGACTCGGCCAAGAGCACGACGCACGACGTACGGACCGATTTGCCCACTCGACGAGAACCGGGAAAGCAGGCGAGACTGACGCAAGACGAGCGAGCACATCCACTGCCGCGCAACACCTGCCGCCGCCACCAGTGTGTCTGATCGCACGAATGACACGCGCTCGGCAGCGCTGCAGTCGCGATCGACTGGCGCTCGCTGTTCAAGCCGAGTGCGACTAGCGCGACCTCGAACATGGCTTCACACCACACGCTTGCGGCTGTGGCCTCACCTGCGCCACGACGCACTCATACGCTATGCGATCTTGACGTCCACGCGTGTGTCTTTAGCTGTGTGATGTTGTCTGTCCACGAGCGCGTCGACTCGACCATCGCCGGAGTCGCCGCGCATCATGCCACGCACGTCGATCCCAAGACGGTCGCACGGCTCCATCAAGGCGCAGACCGTGCTGTGATGGCGAGCGAAGCGGTACATGCACAGGTCATGGCCACGAGGCGTGGATAGGCACTGTCACGAGCACGCACGCGTGGATGTGAACGAGTCGATTTTGGGAGAGTCGCAGCGTATCGGGCTTCACGCGCACTCGGTGCATCGTCCTGCATCTCTAGAATCGAGTGTCTTCGACATCAAAGAGTTCGAAGACCCTCGTTGAGTGTGAAGACTCTCGATGCGAACGCAAGACGTCCAACGGAGACAGCGAAGGCGCGCCAAAGTGCCAATAGGTCTCGCCATCCGTCGCGATCGTCTGCTCCAGCGCACGTGGCTGTCCAACACATCGTTGATCGAGCATGTGCGCATCGTGCAGTGTCGAGTGGTCGGATGGACACGACGCGGAGGATCTTGAAGAGTCACGCGCGACTCGCGGCAGCGACTGGCGCCAAAGTGCAGGCATTTGTGCTTTTGCCTTCTCGTGACTGCTGTGGCAATGACGCTGTCGCTGTTGGTGCTCGCAGCGCTAGTGCTCGGTGCGCCACATGCGCGCGCGACGCAGATCAGCTTCAAGAACCAGTGCGCACACGACATCCAGCTCTGGGACAACACGAACTTGATTGTGATTCCTCGAGGTGGCCCGGCACTCGTGCAGAATGTCAAGCGACCAGCGCTCATGTGGCGCCACGGCTACTCGGACCAAGCGACCTGTACGTGAAAGTCTATGTGTCTGCGCATGTGGTCGAGCAACCGCGAAATGCCAACTGAGCTCGTTATGTGGTCTCGTGTCTGCTCCAGTGGCCGAGTTCAGCATCCCAGGCGACGGCAAGGCGTGGTACGACATCAGCATCGTCATGCCAGGGGTGCGTGCAGCCGTCTCTCGTTCGCTTGCGCTTGTGTGGCTCGCACTAGCACTAGCTCTAGCACAAGTTATACTCACATCGTTGTCTCGATTCTCGCTTATACGCAGTCGGGCAACTGCAAGAGCTTTGACGAGTGCCGCGCGCTGACGCGCAAGACGGGCTTCAACGTCGGTCTCGCCATCGTGCCGCAGACCATCACGAGCGGCTACAACTGCCGCGCGCTGTACTGCCTCACTGACCGCTGCGACGACGCGTATCAGTACCCGAGCGACGACTGGAAGACGCACGACTGCCCCGACACGACAGCGTTCGACGTGATCTTCTGTCCGCCAGGCAGCGCCACGACGACTGCAAATGGCATTGTCACGTCCATTGCGACTACGAGCACGACCACGAGCTCGGCCATTGCTCTGCCAAGCGTCAACAGCAAAGCGTATGTCAAAGCCAACTACGCGTACAAGGGCAAGTACGCTGGCAACGCGCTGGGATCGTACATGATGCTCTCGAGTCTCAAGACATGCTCCCGCCGCCGCGTGTTCATGCGCAACCGCATCGGCCCACTCAGCGAAGAGGTCTCGCTCGTGTTCCGCGGACCAATGGAGATCTACAACATTGCCGTGTACATTGGCGGCACGACCACGTGGAAGCGCGTGTCGTGGTACAAGCGCGGTGGCGCGGCGAGCAACCTCGTGTTCATGAACAACAATAACATCGACTACACGGGCTGGCGCGGTCCGCAGGGCTTTGCGTCGTCGGACGGCAAGTCGTTTGCGTCGCGGCCGCAGCCATTCAGCGGTTCGCTCGCAGAAGCCTCGAACCCATCGCTCGTAGGCGGCGGCCCGGGCATTGACACGGGCGTCGAGGTGAACATCATGACCGAGAAGCCGTGCAGCGCCACGCTCGTGTCCGATTGCCCTGGCTTCCACGGCGACTCGTGGAGCTACCACGGCTGGGGCGGCGGACGCAAAGTCTTTGTCACGCGCGTGCAGATGCCGTGGGGCGCCAAGCCGAACCAGCCTGCGATCTGGATGCTCAATGCACAAGTGCTCTGGGCTGGTCAGTACTCGAGCTGCAACTGCCGCGGCATGGGTGCTGCCGGCGGCTGCGGCGAGCTCGACATTGCCGAAGTGATTGAGACGAACCCGCGCCGCGACCGCGTGAGCACGCACTACTACTTCTACGACGGCGTCGACGCTGTTGCGCCTGGCGGCGACAACTTTGCGTCGCGACCAGTGGACCTCCCGACGACGTACATCACGGTCTTGGACAACACGAGGAACGTGATCAAGATCCTCGAGGTCGCGACGTTTGACTTTGACCAAGACGTCCTGTCCGACGCGCAAGTGTTGCAGTGGATCAATAGCTAGCGCCTGTAGGTCTGGCGCGCTCTTGCGAGGAGAAGGAGATGTAAGAGAGACCCTCGAAGGCCGTTCTGTACTGCGCTAGGCACGAGCATGAGCGCTAGCGAAGAGGTTAGCATTCGGTTATACATAAGGTTAGCATCCAGGCATAGCAGTTACTCGTTCTTTGATGTGGTACACACAAATTGATCTCGAAGAGACACGATGTGGTACTCGTGCACTCGATGCAGCACGTACGCGCTGCACGCGAACGCGCGAGACTCGAGACTCAAGTGATCGACAGCCATGGAAGCGCGCGGGTCGCTTCGGCAGCTGCATCAGCAGCTCGCAGGCGCGAGCTACACACCCGCTGGAGTCGGGAGCTTGTACGCCAGCGCTCAAGACTGGCCAAGTGGACATGAGCGCCACCGAGCCGCGCCGCCGCTGCCGACACTGCCGCCATGGGCGAACGGTCCGCTCGGAAGTGCGGCAACGCAGCAACAGCAGCAAGCGCCGGTACCGCAGTACCCGCAGCAGCACTATGCGCCGCCAGCGCTTCCACCGCGAGCAATCAGGAACTCGCGCAGTCGCGAAGAGATCGACTCGTTGCCACAGTCATCGACAGCAGGCTTGCGGATGCATGCGCGCGAAGACTCAAACCCGGCTCCAGTGTCGAGCGGGTGGCGCAAAGCCCCGTCGTACTTTGGCTCGATGAAGCGCCTCCCACTCGGCAATAGCGTCGACCATGGACACGCGCTTGTGCCACCAGTGCGGCAGCAACTTCCGGGACTCGAGACGCCGCAGTGCAGCCACGGAGACGAAAGTGAGAGGCGCGAACACAGAGCGTTCGTCCAGAAACACAGATCGCCAACCACGCGCGCGCTCGAGTGCGACGAGATGCAGCAACATCCCAGTCGACTGCCTCTGCCTCGGTTCGCTCGGAACCAGCAGCAAGACGCTGAGGACGACAACAACAAACCGCCGACGTTGTCTACGACGCCTGCTGACCGCTACTTGTGTACTGATAGACTAGAGCAGCAGCCCAAGCGAGGCAGCGACGATGAGATCGAGAGATGCGAGTCAAACGGCTATCGACCTGCGACGCCAGTGATTGACCAGACGTTCAGTGATGTCTTGAGTGAGACGACGACGAACCAAGTCGAAGAGGACGCGCACCAGGTCCGCAGTAGACGCGACAGTGACGTGGCAGCGACTGCGGTCGTCGTGCAGCAGAGCGGGTTCTTCCGGCCCTGGAAAAAGTGTCCGCCCGTGGACGACGACCCCGACAATAACAACAACAACAACAGCACCACCAACAGTGGCGACGGTGGCGGCGAGAGCGAGAGTCCGCCGGTGAACAAGTGGAAAGTGCGTGCGCTCCTGAATCCGTTTGCGCGGCGCAGCAAAGCGTCTGGAGCTCCGAGGGGGCTCTCAGTTCCTGTCGCGCGTGAAGCGCTTCCCGAAGACAACAGCACTGATGCGCCAGACGAACAAGCGAGACAGAGCGAGTCTCCGCCTCCACCCCAAGCGTCTTTGTCTTCTCAGTCGCGACTATTCGGTACTCCGCACCGGCCAACGACGCCTGTGCCAGCGCCGTCAACGCTCGTCACGGCGAGTCGACGATCACCGCCACTGGGGGTGCTACGATCTTGCGGTCCGAGCCTAAAGAGTGGAGGTGGAGACGATCTAGGAAATGACGACAGCGCGGACGTCGCACTCGACAACCGAGGCGCATTCAAGTCGTTCCGGCGTCCCGCGAAGCCGCTGGTGGCTCTTGCAGACGCTGCGCTGCACAGTACAGCGCCTCTAGCAACCTCAAACAGCCGTGAAGAGCGCGAGGACTTTCAGTCGTTCAAGACGTCAGCTCCAAAGCAGTCGAAAAGCGCGCAGTCGACCATGCGCGGACTCAAGCCAGCACCACAGCCGCAGCAGCTACAGCAGCAAACGGCGACTGCAGCACCTCGAGAGGCGACGGCGCAACGGCACGCGGCACTCAAACCAAAGCCAAAGCCAAAAGGCGCAGTGCTCACGGCGCTTGCAGAGATCCAGCGCAAGCGTGACGAGCGGCGCGCGCACCAAGCGGAAGAGAAGCAGCGCATGCAGACAGAGCTGGAAGCGCACGGCGACGACACTGGGTACAAGTTCCGCCGGCTCATTCACGCGTATCGCGAGGCACTACCGGCGTTCCAGACGCAGTCGAGCAACAGCAGCGAGCCGTCGCCATCGCACGTGCGTCGTACGAGCACAGACGCATCAATCGCACGGCTCTCTGTCTTTGTGCGCAAGCGTCCGCTGTCCAAGAAGGAGCTCAAAGCCAAGGGCTACGATATCGTATCGTGCCTCTACGTCACGGCGACTGCGTCGAGAGGGGAGGCGAAAGCGCAGCAGCAGCCGATCACACTGTCTGATGGCTCGACGCGACGGCAAGAGCTTGTGCTGCACGAGCCAAAGCGCAAAGTGGACTGTTCTGAGGCGCTCGAGCACCACGCGTTCCGCTTTGACGGCGTCTTTGACGAGTTTCAAGACAACGCGCAGGTCTACCGATGTGCCGTTGGACCCCACGTGCCATCGCTCGTGTACGACCGGCTCCTCGAGACGACGCGCAGTAGCTGCAGCGCGGCAACGCTCACTGTGTTTGCATACGGACAGACCGGCTCGGGCAAGACGTACACGATGAAGGCGATCTACCGCCACGCCGCGACCGACCTCTTTGCGCGCCTCGATGCATGCGGCTATACCTCAGACGTCACTAGTGGTGACACCGGTGAGAGTGGCCAGCGATCGCCGCGCGTGATCGTGGGCGTGAGCTTCTACGAGATCTACATGAACCACGTGAACGACTTGCTCAACGGCCGCAGCCGCTTGCAGCTGCTCGAAGACGGCGATGGTACGGTGCAGCTCCTGGGCTTGAAAGAGGTCACGATCACGAGTGCCGACGAGCTGCTTACGCTCGTATCACATGGCGAAGACGCGCGCGCGACGAGCGCCAATGCAGTGCACGACGACTCGTCGCGCTCGCACGCGCTCCTTCGCATTACGTTGTACGACGCCAGTAGCAGCACCACCATCCTCGCGCGTCTCTCAATGGTCGATCTCGCTGGCAGCGAGCGCGCGTGCGATACACAGAGCGACTCGTACGTTGTGTTTGCGTCTCTGTTGGCTGACAGCATCGCTTTGGCCGAGCGCTGTCGGAGTGTGCTCGTCCACTGACTGTCATCGTGTGTCTGTGAACGGACTGACGGGTTGGCGGCCGCTGCAGCAAGAGCACGCGCATGGAAGGCGCAGAGATCAACAAGAGTCTGCTCGCGCTCAAAGAGTGCGTGCGCGCGCTCGACCGCGGCGCGACGCACATCCCGTTCCGCCAGAGCAAGCTCACGCAGCTACTGCGCGACAGCTTCTTGTCCGAGCGCTCCAAGACCGTGATGCTCGCGACCGTCTCGCCTGGCTCCGAGAGTTGCAACCACACGCTCAATACGCTCCGGTACGCCGATCGGCTCAAGGAGATCGGCGCATCGTCGTCGTGAGTCGTCGTAAGTTGTTCACGGCCAGTAAAGTCATCCGAGCGAGCGAGCGATAGAGAACGAGTCACGGCAGCACTCCAGTCTTGTGGGTCTCGTGGAGAGTGTGTAGACCGCCACCACCACAACTGCCACAGCAATGTCCATGGATCGAGTGTGGACCCAAACCCGATACACGGGCGACGTGAAGCGTTCGTCTCCAGGCATTGCGTTGCCATTCGCGCCTCGGATCCATCTCGCTCGAGTCCAGAGCGTCCGAAGCGTCTGAAGCGTCCGAAGCTCAGCAAGGCGACGACACGCAAAGCCGTCGAGCATCGCGTCGTTGGGTCTGGCAGGCAAAACGCGACCAGCGCGTTCGCAACCTTGAACAGCGCGCCACGATGTCGTCGCCGACAACGAGCTTCTTGAACCGTGCAAGTGAGCGAGTGAGCTGTGATCAACGTCAAAGACTTCACAGGATGCTGGTGAGCGCATCGTGCATCGACACACGAGTCGACATCGTTCAGCAAGCAGATGATAGACTCAAGCCCAAGCAGCGTGGAGAACTGGCATTCAGTCTGTCGCTAGCGCTGGCGGGTCTTGCTTTACTGTCCAAGCCTGACGAGTCCATGACGACCAACTGATCGCAAGCGCTTGCTCACTTCCTCACTTGCACGTGGAGAGGCACGAGACGAGGCTGAGCTCGCAGGCGTTGTTGACGTAGTAGCCCCAGTAGTTGGTGCACGTCGCGCACGCGTGCTTGCACTCGTCCGAGCACTTGGTCGCGTTGCTGCACTTGTTGAGCGCGCGGCAGTCGTCCAGCGCCTTCTTGTTGCGCCGCTCGCACGCTTCGTAGAACTTGGTGCACTTGTCCGAGCACTGCGTCGCGTCGTCGCTTTGCGCAGCGACGCCAGTGACGCAGCAAGCGAGCGCGAGAAGTGTGTACACTGCCACGAGCACGCGTGGGCGAGAGCGTGGACGCAGATGCGGGTGTGTGCGAGTCGCTTGTACGACCATGTTGCTTGTTGCTTGTTGTTTGTTGTTTGTTGCTTGTTGAGCAGTAGACCTTGTGAGCTTGGTAGCGTGTGTGAGAGCTTGAGAGCCTGTGGGCGTCCGAATGCGTGCTTGCAGCGACTGCAGGAGCGAGAAGCACTTGCTCTGCGATGGCGAGTGCGAGCTGAGATCACCGAGTGTCCGTCGTCGCGTGTGCTTGGCACGCAGCACTTGACTCGGAGGTCTTCGCTCAGTAGATGCCTTGCTACGACTACAACCTCTCTCCAACTGAGCGGAGCTGAGCTGGGCTCCTCGTGAGCAAAACCTCTCTTGTGAGGTGTGTGTGTCTGTGGAGGTTACACAGCGACTCGAGCGAGCGAGCGTCTTCGACCTCCAAGGCTTCAGAGACTCTTGAAGCGCGCGAAGACACTCGCTCGAGCTGTGAAGACTCGTGCAGACTCGGCGCGAATGCCACCACAGTCAGGACAGCCAAGGAAGGCTATCTAGGCGCGACGAGGTACCAGTATGTCTCGCCATCCTTGGCTCGGCTTCGCGTCAAACTCGACAGGCTGAATGCTCGCGACGCTCTCGTATCACCCGCTCAGACTATCCGAGTCAACGAACCACTCGTCTAGCTCAGTGGTCACGGCGCACATGTTCACATGTTCAACCAAAGGCCATTCGTCAGTGTCGTTGCTCTGTCGGTCAGTCACTCGGTCGGTTTGTCAGTCAGTCAGTCAGTCAGTCGGTTGGTCTGTCAGTGGAGGCTGCCGTCATGGGCTTCGCCAACGCAGCGCCACCACGGCGTCAAGTGTCGCGACTTGGCTGTCAGCTTTTGCTCAAGGCACCGGCACGAGCACCCGAACACTGCGTGCACTCGGACACATCAAGATCTCCACCGTCAGTCTCTCACCAGCACACCAGTAGTCCCGCCGTCAGATATCAACCTGCTGTTGTCTGATGGGCAGTTCCGCTGCAGTCGTCGCGGTTGAAACACGGTCAGTGTGCATTCAGCCAGCGTCTCAACCCGATAGATCGCCGTCGATGTACTCGCGATGGCAGCCTGCGCACATGGCTGTATCCAGACACTATGCGGCAGCGACGAAGGTAGAAAGCATCAGTGTGCCATCGAGTCACTCGCTCCAGTCTTCGAAGCGAGTCGTAGGAGATGGAGAGGAAGGATAGATCTCATACAAAAGGGTCTGTTTCTCCATGCACATACAAAATGCACGTTGCTCGTGCGAATATGTCCTTCGGTACGCTTCAAGCGTGTCGGCAAAATGGAGAGGCAACGACATCGGCCATCTAGTCTTCCTCGCACTGCACAGGCTGCGCGCACGTCGCGGCCAGCAGAGACGGCGAGACGCTCTCAGGCACGCGCGCGAACGCGAGCGCAGCAGACGCGCGGATCGTCACGCGGTAGGCACCGTAGTTACTCCCGCGACGGCTGCATTCGAACAGCTCGGGTTTCTTCTGCTCGACCGAGACGCCGTTGTAGGCGTCAGCTGCACGCAGGGGCACCGAGCCGAGCGCGAGGACGTACGTGCCTTTCTTGAGAAACGTGCGCAAGTACGGGTCTCGGTAGCTCACGGAGCCATCCGCGGCGCCTGTGCCCGCGTCGCTGTCGTCGGCGATCTTGATCGGCGCGTTCGAACCCTTCGCAAAGAGGTAGAGCACTGCGTCCATGTACTGCGCGCGGCAGTCGCCGTTCAGGTCGCGAAACACGTCGCTGTCGGAGAGCTCGACGGAGAGCACGTCGACCTCGACGTCTGCGTCGCTCGGGAGCGAGAACTCGATCTGGTCGACACTCACAGACTTGCCGTCGGCGCTCACGCGGATCGCACCGTCGAGACGAAGTTGTGACGTGAGCTCAACGGGCGGTGCTGCCTCTTGCGGCGTGAAGCTCGGGAAGTTTTCCGTGTTGCGCTGGTCGCCCAAGTCAATGGCGTTCGACGGGAGTTTGTTCGCAGCTTGAAGCTCGCGGATGATCTGCACGGATGGCACGCCAGTGTTGCGGCAGCTCTGTCCGCAGTGGTGCAGCGCGACAACACCGTGGTCCTCCGAGTCGATCACTGGCGAGCCGGACGATCCGCCTTGCGTGTCGCCCTTGTACGAATAGCCCGAGCTGTCGCAGCCAGTGGCGTTCGTGTCTGTGATTGTGAGTCGGAGCTTGTAGTCGTCGAACATGGCGATGCGCTTGCCGTAGTACAGCGGGTGCTGTGGAATGTAGATCGGCTGACCGACGCGTCCTTGCGCGGCTTTGAGGCGCAAGAAGCCGTACTTTCTCGGGAGGTTCACTGTCGGGTCCACTTGCACGAGCTTGAGCAGCGTGAAGTCGAGTTCGTCGCTTGTGTACACCACGGTTGTGCTCATGGCTTCGACTGTGCCCTCGCAGCTCCCCCACTTCTCGCAACTGGACTTGCACACAGTTGCATCCGCCATGAACTCGACCGTCGTCTGCGCCGCTTCGTCGTTGTCTTTGACGCAGTGGCGATTCGTGAGAATGTGGCCGTCGGCGCCGACGAGCCAGCCTGTGCACGCCGAGCTCTGTCCCGAGCTCTTCTTTGTCAGCAATCGCGCCACTGCGCGCGACGCCAAGTACGCCGTCTTGTAGTTGCTGTAGTAGCAAACGGCCTCGACCGAGTTGTCTTGAGCGCACGCGGCTTCAGTCGCAGGCGGTGCGATGCTCGGCTCGCTCGGGATCGTGTCGAACATGTACGAGTCGATGACGAAGCCAAAGCAACGATCCGAGTTCAGCGGCTCGCTAGTCGCTGCAACATCGGGAGGAGGGTCACGACGGTACACTTCGACGCGGAGCTCTTTGGCACGGAGCGCTGGTGAGGAGCGGTTCGTATGGAGGTCGCCGCTTGCGAGGAACTTGGTGATGTTGAGCACTGTGTCTGGTGTGGCAAAGTCTTCGACGCTCCGGAGGACCACGGAGGCACCGGGTGGGAGCCAGAGCTTAGCAAAGTGTACTGCAAAGTAGGCGTATGACGTGCCCTTTGTGAGCGTGAACTTGAGGAACGGCTCATTCGGCGTGCTCGTGTTCGCGGCGTAGAATGACGCGAGGAAGTCGGGACAGCCGACACTGAGACTCACGTTCACGCTCGAGTGCGTCGTCACAACAGCGGCGCGCGAGCTCTCGATCTCGACTTGCTTGCGCGCCGCGACGCACGCGAACGATGCAGCCAGGAGCAGCGCAGTGCGCACGAGCGTTCGCATCGCCATCGGAGCAATGCGCGAATGACTGGGAGGAGGTCGATACCGACCAGCGTCATCCATCGAGCAGCAGCGAGGTCAGTCTATGGCGTCGATGTGATCGATCGATCGATCGTTCACGTCGCGTTGCGCTCGCGTTCCTCTTCTAAAGCAGCGAGCGCAAGATCGCACGGACGCAAATACGCGGTCGTGGCCACTTTGGAATGGGTCTAGGTCCGATCCGACCTCGAATATGCATCTCTCAGAGCAAGAAAGCCGGTCTCTTGGCAAGTACTAGACCTCCTCCGCGTCGCACTCGCGCGCTCCAAGTCAAGCGCGCCGACGCAGCGCCAACTGACGCGCACGCAACACGGCGAGGGCTTTCGAATCCGACGATCTACAGGATAGATGATGCAGTTGGCGACCCTCGTGATGCAATCGCAAACTACATGTCCAGCGCTTTGTTGAAGCGACCAACGGCCCAGCTGTGCTTGCTTGTACTGCTGATGCTCGGACTGATGCTCGAGTCTCACTGGTCTAACACATTGGTTTGCTACGACAACCAACCTACGACCAACAGCAAGTTGGCGTCGCGCCGTTTCCGTCGACGCTCGATCCTCTAGCGGCGTTCGGCGCGCTGCGCGACCACTTTGAAACGAGGGCTCGCACTTGATGTGTTGCAATCCAAGCCTATCGACCAGTCAGTCAGTCAGGTCTATCTGTCGTAAGGGACCGCCCACTCGGACGCCTCGATCAGGGAACTTCGCGTCCGATGTTTGCCAAGCGAAGCGAGGGACCTTGGCAGTGCCACTACCACAGCGCCGCACCTGGCAGCATCAGCATCACCATCAAGCGACTTGAGCACGCGGCTGCGAAGGAGAACTTGCCTAGTCGCTTGACGTAGCACCCACTGACAACACCCACTGACACACGACACTACTGGTACACTCGATGGACTCTCCTGCTCTGATCGCCTGCGCACGGACGCTCGCTCGCACTCACTCGGAGCTCATTGCGGATGGACACTCGCTCGAGGACCACAGCGTCGTGCGCTCGTCCGTGCTCCGGCCGCTCACTTCGTCCCGCGCAATGTCGAGCGCACTCGCGCGCGTCGCGTCGCTGAAGCACGCACAGCAGAACGTAAACGTGCGCTGCACGAGCGCCCCTGCGACGACGTCACTCAGCGTCTTCTTGATCCGACACGACGTGCAGACGATCTGGAGACAGAGCGCGCACGTGCGTCGCCGCGCAGTCTCTAAGAGCTCCGCGGCTTTCGACGGCGCTTTGCTGCAGATCGCGCACACGTCGCGCTCAGCGGCGCTCGCGGTCGTCGTCGTCGCGCGCTCCCGGCGCTTGCGGAGGTGCCACGCGAGCTTCTTACGGTTCGCCGACTCGATGTAGTGCGCGACCGAGAGGAAGACGTCGGCCGACACGTGCACGACGAGCGGTCGAGGCGTGTGGCCGCGCGCGTCTGCGATTGTCCGGACGTACAACTCGACGTGGTTGCGCGCGGCGTTGTGGCGGAAGATGCCGCAGACCGAGCCATTGCCGCGCACGAGGCCAGGGAGCTCGTGCGTCTGCGGGAAGTGGACCGAGTGGAGCACGTGGAAGCCAATGCGCTCGCCCGAGGCCGTAAACGCCACGCCCGTGCGCTCCATGTAGATGTAGTCGCGGTCTGAGACGACGGTCCGGAGCACGCCGTGCGCCGCCTTGCTGTGGATCCACCGGATCACGAGGCTGCGCAGCGGTTCGTCCCGCGTCGGCGCCAGCAGCGTCGCGAGCACGGCGCCGTCGAGCATCTGGTCATGCACGTACGACGTCCGGACGCGCGCAGCGTCCATGGTCGGACCCATGAGGCCGTACATGACGTCGTCAAGCGTGCCGGGGACCGACCCGAGCACGAGCATGACTGGCAAGTCGGGCGGCGCGACGGCACCGACAGTCGAGAAGCGCGCGACCGAGCGCGTGAGCTTGGCGCGACCACCGTCGTCGCGGTCCTTGCGCTGCACGTACGTGCGCACGTTGTCCTCTTGCCGGACCGGTTTCCAGATGCGCTCGTTCACGACGCGCTCGCCCGTGCGCGACACGATCATGCTCTCGCGCTCAAACGCCTCGTACTGCGCGACGTAGTTGTGCAGGATCACGCGCGAGAGCTCGTCGAGCATGGCTTCGTCCGCAGGCGAGAGCGCGAGCGGCGCGAACGGACTCGTGAACGCGTCGGCGCGCGCCATTTCGAGTCGAGGACACGCTGCTCAAGTGAGCCCTTGAGGTGCAGAGCACGAGTCTTGAGCAGTTTGGACACACACACAGCAGTTGAATGTGTGAATCGGTCAGACCTTGAGTCAGCCGGTAGTGATTCATGCAGGCTAAATTTGTAATAGAGTGACAATAACCTGTCTATACCGATCGACGGATTCAACAGGGTATGAATTGTTATAGTGTTTCCACAATGGCTGCAACAAAGCGTTGATTGATTGGCACCCTCGAGCCAAGACACGTCTTGCAAAGCATGTGCGGTCGGTGGCAGACGTTCAGTGCGTTCATCGGCACTCGCGTTGACGATCTGGATGCAGACAGTCATTGCTGGACACACACACTCAGACAAGGTCGTTAATGCTTGATTCGAGCTCGGAGCTGCTGGAGAGCGCTCGTGCACGAATGTGTCGCTGCTCTACACGAGCGCCGTCGCACAAACTGACTTGCGCCGTGCGACTTACAGTGGGCAGTGGGCAGTGGCCTCGATGCCGAATGTCCCTCGAACGACAACAGCTCGACACGGAAGACTTGCCTGAGTGGCGGCCACTTTGTTGATCATCGCAAACCGAAGGGTTGGTCCCTGTCATCGAGTCTTTCGGGTCTTGGATGTCGCTTGCGCCAGTGACTTCGGAGCAAGCTGAAAGACAAGATGTGTACAACGGCGTCTCGGTCGAGCAGAAGAAACCCGAGCTGTTCGAATGCAGCCGTCGCGGGAGTAACTACGGTGCCTACCGCGTGACGATCCGCGCGTCTGCTGCGCTCGCGTTCGCGCGCGTGCCTGAGAGCGTCTCGCCGTCTCTGCTGGCCGCGACGTGCGCGCAGCCTGTGCAGTGCGAGGAAGACTAGATGGCCGATGTCGTTGCCTCTCCATTTTGCCGACACGCTTGAAGCGTACCGAAGGACATATTCGCACGAGCAACGTGCATTTTGTATGTGCATGGAGAAACAGACCCTTTTGTATGAGATCTATCCTTCCTCTCCATCTCCTACGACTCGCTTCGAAGACTGGAGCGAGTGACTCGATGGCACACTGATGCTTTCTACCTTCGTCGCTGCCGCATAGTGTCTGGATACAGCCATGTGCGCAGGCTGCCATCGCGAGTACATCGACGGCGATCTATCGGGTTGAGACGCTGGCTGAATGCACACTGACCGTGTTTCAACCGCGACGACTGCAGCGGAACTGCCCATCAGACAACAGCAGGTTGATATCTGACGGCGGGACTACTGGTGTGCTGGTGAGAGACTGACGGTGGAGATCTTGATGTGTCCGAGTGCACGCAGTGTTCGGGTGCTCGTGCCGGTGCCTTGAGCAAAAGCTGACAGCCAAGTCGCGACACTTGACGCCGTGGTGGCGCTGCGTTGGCGAAGCCCATGACGGCAGCCTCCACTGACAGACCAACCGACTGACTGACTGAATGACTGACAAACCGACCGAGTGACTGACCGACAGAGCAACGACACTGACGAATGGCCTTTGGTTGAACATGTGAACATGTGCGCCGTGACCACTGAGCTAGACGAGTGGTTCGTTGACTCGGATAGTCTGAGCGGGTGATACGAGAGCGTCGCGAGCATTCAGCCTGTCGAGTTTGACGCGAAGCCGAGCCAAGGATGGCGAGACATACTGGTACCTCGTCGCGCCTAGATAGCCTTCCTTGGCTGTCCTGACTGTGGTGGCATTCGCGCCGAGTCTGCACGAGTCTTCACAGCTCGAGCGAGTGTCTTCGCGCGCTTCAAGAGTCTCTGAAGCCTTGGAGGTCGAAGACGCTCGCTCGCTCGAGTCGCTGTGTAACCTCCACAGACACACACACCTCACAAGAGAGGTTTTGCTCACGAGGAGCCCAGCTCAGCTCCGCTCAGTTGGAGAGAGGTTGTAGTCGTAGCAAGGCATCTACTGAGCGAAGACCTCCGAGTCAAGTGCTGCGTGCCAAGCACACGCGACGACGGACACTCGGTGATCTCAGCTCGCACTCGCCATCGCAGAGCAAGTGCTTCTCGCTCCTGCAGTCGCTGCAAGCACGCATTCGGACGCCCACAGGCTCTCAAGCTCTCACACACGCTACCAAGCTCACAAGGTCTACTGCTCAACAAGCAACAAACAACAAACAACAAGCAACAAGCAACATGGTCGTACAAGCGACTCGCACACACCCGCATCTGCGTCCACGCTCTCGCCCACGCGTGCTCGTGGCAGTGTACACACTTCTCGCGCTCGCTTGCTGCGTCACTGGCGTCGCTGCGCAAAGCGACGACGCGACGCAGTGCTCGGACAAGTGCACCAAGTTCTACGAAGCGTGCGAGCGGCGCAACAAGAAGGCGCTGGACGACTGCCGCGCGCTCAACAAGTGCAGCAACGCGACCAAGTGCTCGGACGAGTGCAAGCACGCGTGCGCGACGTGCACCAACTACTGGGGCTACTACGTCAACAACGCCTGCGAGCTCAGCCTCGTCTCGTGCCTCTCCACGTGCAAGTGAGGAAGTGAGCAAGCGCTTGCGATCAGTTGGTCGTCATGGACTCGTCAGGCTTGGACAGTAAAGCAAGACCCGCCAGCGCTAGCGACAGACTGAATGCCAGTTCTCCACGCTGCTTGGGCTTGAGTCTATCATCTGCTTGCTGAACGATGTCGACTCGTGTGTCGATGCACGATGCGCTCACCAGCATCCTGTGAAGTCTTTGACGTTGATCACAGCTCACTCGCTCACTTGCACGGTTCAAGAAGCTCGTTGTCGGCGACGACATCGTGGCGCGCTGTTCAAGGTTGCGAACGCGCTGGTCGCGTTTTGCCTGCCAGACCCAACGACGCGATGCTCGACGGCTTTGCGTGTCGTCGCCTTGCTGAGCTTCGGACGCTTCAGACGCTTCGGACGCTCTGGACTCGAGCGAGATGGATCCGAGGCGCGAATGGCAACGCAATGCCTGGAGACGAACGCCAGGCTGCGCACCGGTATTGATGTTCCACGTTGCTCGACAACACGCAACAGCTGCACGTGCGGCGTTGTGGCGTGCAAGACATCGACGTCGTCTACGCCAGACAGCGAACGGCTTGTTACACTCGCGCGCAGCAGACAGGAGCAGTGCGAGCGACTGGAAAATCTCGAGTGTGCTCTCGCCTGCGAGAAGCGAGAGCTCGACAGGTCTGCCATGTCCTCGTCGCGGCAGCCGCTCATCAGGACTCGAGAGCAAGCAATCCATGACCATGTGGTCGTTTGAGGCGACGTCTGTCTGTCTAGTCAGTGGACCCGAAGTGCTTGTGCTGCTTCGCGTTCGTTCAGCAGCAAGACGGACGCGAGCGAGCAACGTGATCGAGTCGAGCGATAGCGAGCGATCAAACACAGGGACTCGCGTTGCTCTGTTGACATGTTCGCATGGCGACGATCGCGAGCGACGTTGTCGAATGCGCGCTGGCGATGTCTTGACCGGCGCGCGCGCGAAGTGTTAGACGACGGAAGTGCCACCAAGCGGCCATCGCGACAGACTCACACATGGGGTTCTCGCAAGCGAAAGTGAACCCAGCGATGGCAGCAGTGCATCAAGCGCTGCCTTCAGCACACGCGCATACACATCACGCTGTGGTCTCACATACCAGTCTCTCATACACAGGAGTTCGCGAGACTGGACGTGGAAGCAGGCTCGTTGGTGAGAGCGGCCACGGTGTCAATGTCGAGCACGAACAAGAGCGAGAGAGAGCGTCTCGATTGCCCAAGCAAGCAAGCAAGCGACGCTCACATTGGAATGGCGGTGTCTCGAGCAGATCCTAAAGAGCTGTGAAGCGGTCTGCGGCGATTGCGAAGCGGTCACGTCAAGTTCCTCGGCTGTCTTGCGCTTTGTATGGTCTGTTCTTCAACGTGCGGTGCGCCTCGTACAACTGCTGATTCAGATGGACGGCGGCACGTCAGAAGATCAGCGCGTGTGTGGAGAGCATGGAGCATGGGGCCACGACGCAACCTTGCGCACCAACTGCAACGACGACGACGTCCACGCACACTCAGACTCACGTCAAGCGTCGAGGCGCTGTGTGCGCCACTCGGACATCCACCACCTCCTGCGCACACGACGCTAACAGACCGAGCATTCTACCCACGCACACAGGTTACACGTACTGCCTAGCAGCAGTAGCAGCAGCGATCATCGTCATGGCCAAGTTTCCACTGCCGCTCGACACGTTCCCGCCACTTGCGCTCTCGCTCGAGGACAAGCAGGCGCTCGAAGCCGCCGCAGACGAGGTCGTCAAGTGCACGATCGAGCAGTACCACGCGCACTTGACAGTCCACAACAGCGTCGTCGATCCGCGGCGATGGAAGAAGATCAAGCAGCGCGAGGACGTGTGCGTGTACCACGAGCGCTCGACGTACCGCATCCGCGATACCACGCTTATTGACAGACTGGAAGTGGTACAACAAAATTGCAAAAAACTCAGACACACGTCTGAGTTTTATGCAATTTTCGCGCTAAGTCTATTTTTCTTTTGTATTCCCGATACATTGTTCTATCGGATCTCAAACAGGACCCTTGCGCGATTTTCGCTCAGTGTTGTTTTCCCGATACATTTTTGTATCGGGTTTTGAATAGCAACGGTATCGTCTCACATACAAGCACATGCGTAATGACAGCTCGTGCGCTCCAGGACCACAGCAAATCGCGAGAGCGTGAGCACGCGAGCACATGGATCAAGAAAAAGCGAACGCGCAAACAGACAAGTGCATTGATCCATGGATCTCACTACGATGCGTGTGCCTACAACGAGAACAACGAGTTCGCTAGGTAGCGGAATCGCAGGAATTTGAGCGCGGCGTGTGAGGTAGGCTGCCACTGGTCAAGCGAGAGGTTGTGAGCTTTCAGCTCGAGAAAGAGAAGAACCAGCACGTCGCAGTTGTACGTGTCAATCTGCACCGGCCTGCACTGCGAGAACTTGAAGACGTAGCGACGAGGGCTGAGCGGTGGTGGCAGACGGCCAACGACGTGCCGGTCGACGAACTTCTTCACTGCATTGGTGTTGCTCTGCAAGTGCATCGGATCGTACAATGGAATCTCGTGACGGACGATGTCGATGAAGACGCCGCACCAGTACAGTCTGTCGAGATGAATCGCTATGAGCACCTTGGTCGCTTTTGGTAATTGCACAGACTGGGTCAGTTCTGCTGACAAATACGGATTCGGTGTGTTACCTCTGGATTCCACGAGCGACGATCTGGAAGCAGCGCTCGACGCGCCCAGCTGCTCAAACACGCCACACGTGTCCAAGAGCTGTGTGACACTCACAGGCGTCGTAGTGCAGTGAACATGAACGGTCGTGACGCCCAAGCGCTGTCACGCGATGACCGCTATGGGTGTGTTCATCCAAAAGTCCGCTAAGAAGCTCTTTCGCGCGAACGACGCGAACTTGCTCGTGTCATTTTGAAGCGACAGACCGCACAGCTTGTCGATGAAGGCAGCACTTGGTATCTTGGTCACGTCGGCGAGGAACTCCGGAACCGGACCGTCGAATGTACATGATTCGAGCCATGTAGCGGCGACTTGAACGTCACGGCTTCGCGCGAGAACCTTGCGCCAAAGCGCCATTGTGTTCCAAGACGCGTTGGTGTACGAGCGGCCGTGCACAAACGCGAGTAGGTCCGATCGCCGGACGCCGTTGTGCGTGTTCACGTATGATGTTGCTGCTTCTCGACATCGCGTGATCAGCTTCGAGCTAAAAACCGCAGGCGTTCGCGACGCGTCGCTCTCGGGTCTGTTCTCGATCTCGCGGATCTTGATGGAGACTCCATTGACGTCGGCGTTCTCATCTTGGTGCGTGATCGAACTGCGACACTGAGAAGAAGGAGCTGATGTTCTGTAGGAGGTTGTGCATCTCGGCGAGGTCGAACGGACCGCGAACTGCGGGATCGCGCGTTGCCGGACCTGCGATTTCATCGCTGCTGCTGCGGACACGCGGTTTCTTCTTCTTGTAACTTGGTTGCTTCTCGTTTGCCTTTGGTCAACCGGTTTGTACGCGCTTGGTAGGAATTGAGAAAGACGGGTCAGATGTGACTTCGTCGGTATTCGTGATGGAACTCGCTGGTGGCTGCGCAGGGGCTGCGAGAGCGGGCAACAGCGGTGTCAGAGCGTTCCTCGTCACTCCGGAGGATCACTTCTGCTTCTTCACGTGTTTCGAGAGGCCTGTAGTCTCGAACAGCGCCTTGCACCCAAGAACTGGAACTGTGCAACCGGCGACGCCGTCGCTTAGCTCGCGCAGCATGCTACGGCGTTGCGCGAAGTCGCTGTCGCGCATCTCGCTCCCGAAGGCAGCGATGGCTTTGACTTCAGTCATCAGCTCGCAGTAGCGCGCTTGCTCGCTCGATGCAGGACGTGCTGACGCAACCGAAGACTGGCGGTATACACCAGAGTTTGCGTCTGCGTGCAATCGGCGCGACACAACGTCGCGAAAGCTTGCTAGCAGCCAGCGCCAATGGAACATGTCGATCGGGGTGATAGTGTCACACATGGCTCTCAATCTGGCGAACAAGATGTGACGGCACGGGAGCAAGTGCGTCGCCATGAACATGTACGAACAAACCGACTTCTCGATGTCGACGGAGTACTCATTCGGAACGTCGTTGGACGCTTGAGGGTACGAGCTGGCGTACGTCACGAGGTGCAGGCTGTGAGACAGCTGGTGGACACAGTACATGACGTCCGGGTTGGACACGAAGTCAGCACCAAGTGCCATCAACTCTTCGTCACGCGTAGGGTCGTTGCTCTTTTGTGGTGCGTAGTGATTGCGCTGCCATTCGCGCTCGACAACTGTCTGCCAGATGACGACTGACGCTGCTGTTTCGTCGAGGTGTGTGACGCGGTTCACGAGCGTCTTTATCTTCTGCCAGTTCGGCTCGAGACTGCACAACACACAACACACAACACACTTGGGTTAGAACAGTTCACGGTTCGTTGTGTTGTCTGCGCGACGTATACGCACCGGTTGTTGGTGTTGTTCCCAAGGTGCGGCACGTTGTCGCGGAGGAACGAGCACCACATATCGGTACAGGACGCCCGGTTGCGATCGAAGTAGTCGTTTCACGTCTGAGCTTTGTCGCCGAGCAAATGCCGCACGTGCTTTGCCAGGTCTTGGAATCGCCACGGCGAGCGCGCGTAGATCATGTCGTCGACAGCCGACTTCAAGCTCGCTTTTTCAAACGAGATGAAGTCGTGCTCAGCCTTCCCGATCTCCTTGTACAACGCATTCTGCACATGCCAATGACATAGGAGCAGCCGCGTATCTGGGATCTCCTCGCGCAGAAGAGGAATCTCAGTGAAATCTTTGTCGATGGCAAAGCAGCTCACGTCTTCTCAGCGGTCGTTGTTCGCTCTGAACGCTGCGCAGGCTTCGCACAATGTCTCCTTGCGCTCGTTGCGCATGAAGGCGTGCTGTTCATGCAGGCACACAGACTCAGTCGGTGTCATATACACAGACCCATTCGGTGCAACTCGCATTCTGGCGTACCTGAATGTATTGGCCTTTGCCAAACGCGTTATGGATCGTGAACGAGAACAGCTTGTACACGATGCTGTTAGTGCCATGGGTCGCGTCGACCAACACGACCTCTGAAAAGTGCGAGAACATCGTCTCCATGTGTGTAGTCTGCGACGCAATGCTCAGATGAACGACGTTTCATTCTAGCCTTCTTCCGCACCGTTTGGTCTGTGCTCACTGTCGCGACGTTCCCGTCCTCGTCGCAAAAGTCTTTTATCCAGACCTGGAGACTCTCGTGCGTGCTTGAGCCTCCGTAGCTGTCGCTCCGCATTTTCGCGAGCATGTTATGGAGGTCGGTCAACGTGGGCTTGGCGTTCGTGCTTTCGTGTACGTACTCGAGAATCGTCTTTCGGTTCGCGCCTGCCTTGCACAACACGTTCACTGTGCGCAGCACCTCAGGGTCCTTGAACCGTCGCTTCTCGGATACGTCTCATGAACGATCTGACTGACGCCGTGGTTGTGGACCGCCGTTTGCTTCGTCACGCAGACCTTCCACTGTTGTGCTCGCTTCTGCACGGTCGCGTTGATCTGGAGCAGGCTTCGCACACGCGCACGTTAGTACTGTGTTTGCACCGACTCAGTGGGTTTGCTCTGTTTTCATCGATCCACACCGACCCAGTCAGTGAACTGATTCAGTCGGTGTGCACTGACCCAGTCCGTTCACGCACACAGATACACGCACATACCTGCGCAGATCTGCCGATCCGTCTGGTGGACTGCTTCGGCCGTATGCCTTGGCTTTGCTGGCGCGCCTCGCCCCCGTGCAGGCAGACAAACGTCTTCGAATACGCTTGAAATTGCTCTGGCACTATGTCGGTCCCGTGCTGCGCGACGATGCGCTTGTTCCGTGTCGAGACGCTTGCAGATGTCTTCGTCGTGTAGGCATATCATGCACACGAGCAGCACGACACATTCAGAGCTTCCGCTCGCACACACGTGCGGCGCAAATCAACACACAACGCGTGTACATGGTGCGTCGCGTCGCCGTAGTCTTCCAGGTACGACGCCAGCTCGCTCCATGACGCGAATTCGGCGCGATCCATCGCCGGTGACTCGACGCGAGGCTCGGATGCTGGATGAACGCTGTCGCCAACGCGCGCAGCAGCATCGCTGTCGCTGTCCTCGCGCTGAACCGCGTTGCCGTCGCTTTATCGCCTCCAGCCACCTGCCTGGCTCAAAGACGATCTCATCCTCGCGTTCTGTTATCGATTGCCACAAACACATACGACTACTCGTGCGACCTAGCTACTCCCAGCGAAAGACGTTGGTCTATTCATCAAAAACCTTGGACGAATCACGGATGAGTTTGTATTTTTATGGTAATCCACATAAATTTCGGTCGAAACCCATAACCCGCCGCAATCACTTTATTTTGTTATTTGACACTTTTTATGAACCACTTTTCACCTCTAAACCCTGGAAGTTTTCCAAAAATCCAAAGATATGAAATATTGCTTTTGACATCTTGTATCGGATCGGAGTGTGCAATTTTAACCAAACAGATTTGCGGTTTGGCTGTCTGAAAACTTAGTAACGAATTTTTCCGCCAAAATTACATGATGTATTCACGTTTTTATGGTGCAGATTGAGGAACGAACAGCAGAGCGCAAGCTCCAGTATCGTCGCGAACGCGACGAAGTTGAGCAGCGGTGTGAGGATCAGAGACGCAAAGACCGCATTGAACAAGAGAAAGAGAGGGCGCTTCGTGACTAAGAGCGTGACGAGCGAGAGGCGAAGAGAGACATGCTGTTTGCAGCACTGATCGCCAAGCTAGGAGGAAGCTCGAGCTAGCCGAATACAAACCTAACCTGACTGATCTGCGTTTGCCTAATGCGAAACTTGTACAAGTGGTAGATGCTGTGCAGACGCTTGCCTCGCGTGCTTGGATTTGCAGGTAATGGTAGCTGAAGGACAAGATTGCACTTCGCAGGAGCGCCCATTCTCCACTCTCCCGCTTTGCGTAGATATGTGACCGCGTTACTCAAAGCCGTTAGCGCAAGTTGCTTCGAGGCAGGCGCGCGATCTAAATAGCACTCTTTGAGCGGCATGAAGATCTTGCCGCACAGACTTTTAAGAACAGGAAACGCGGTGTCTGCCGCAACCCCTGAGCCTGGCGCGGTGATACGGTCGTCGCCAAGCTTCAGCTGGAGCTGCCGGCTAGTCTCGCCGTCGTTCCAGGAGCCAGGGCAGCCGTGTGTTCCCCACACCAGTGTGCTACCGACTCTGGAGCAGAGCGTGCCAATGACTAACACTGAGTGCAGCCATCCGTTGTAGTGCGCGTTTTGTAGGTCGACGTTCGTCGGCGCTTTGACATTGTAGTTATTGCCATCCACAAAGGCTCTCTCTGCATCCACAGATTTTTTAGCCTGATCTGCATGTTTTATGCACCTCCAGACCAGAATTATCAGTATTTGATCTGAGCAGATCATATTTCTCCTGAGCCGATAATCTCTAAAATTAGAAACAAGCGAGGTTTTACAACTGAAGAACCTTGTTTCCATTGTGTAAATTCGTACTTCTACGGAGAAAAACAGTGTGAATACTGTTGGATCTGTGGACCGAAGCAGCAAGCGTCAGGAAGAGAATGCCCACACACAGACAGAAGTCATTCAAGAGAGAACAAGAGCAAGCTAGAGTAGATCACACAAGCACAAGCAGTCGTACGAACTACCAAGGGGTGCAAGAAGACGGTATGTATTTGGACGATACTCTGTCTACAAGACGATGTTCTCGTTTGCGATGTAGAGCTTGGTGAGCGTCGAGTAGCGAAGGAATTGGATTGCGTCTGGCGACAGCGCGGCTGGCATCCTCTCAGCTGGGTTACCCACGTCGTCATGAGCGACTAGGTACAGCTCGAGAAAGAGAGCGACGTACAAACCGCAGTTGTAGCTATCGCGCTGGCGCAAGCGACTGCAGACCCGCACGCTGAGCTCGAAGTCGCGCGGGACTAAATCTAGCGCAGGCTTGATCATCTTGCGCATGATCTCGACGTTGTCGTGGACGTGAAGAGGATCATAAAGTAGGACCTGCCGCCGCTTGTAGTCAAAGAGTACTGCACTTTAGTGCTGTGTGTCGGTGGACACGTTCAAAGGGCAGTACACGACCGTGCCGTCTCGCGGCTGGCTGAACACGTAGTCTCCACCATCGATGGCGGTCATTCGTCTTGAAAGCGGAGCGACCATGAACTGTGTCGGGTCCACTACGTGGAAGAGCACCTTAAACGAGCCCGGACTTGGTCCTGCGAGACGGCAAGCAGCGTAGATCGCAGAGTCGCTGAGATACTCTCTGAAGCAAAGCAGAAGAGCTCTCTGAATGGCATCTCGATGCCTGCAATGCATGCGTTGCTGCGCAGGTTCTGAGCTGCTATGGTCGACAGTATTTGCTCGCGCGCCGTCATCTCGCTGTCGTAGTCGCTCTCAGGGATCCGTGTTGCGTCGTAGTCGTCGAACCAACGGCAGAACGCGCGAGCTTCTTCGACGACCTTGGAGCAAACGTGCCACCAGCGCATAGTCCGGATTGCTGCAAAGTCGAAGTTGCCGATACCCATGATCTTCACGACGATATCTTTGTCTGCAAGCCGCCATGGCGTCCGTGCCTTCAGGTTCTCGGCCGCAGGGAGCACTTGAGCAGTAGAGCTAGAGCCTCTGTTCATCACAGATGTCAGTCACAAATGCTCACAGATTCCAAGTCTCACGTCGAGTTGGATCACGGACCTGGTAGCACGAACTGGATCTCGCCTTCGCTGAGTTTGGTTGTACTCGGCCGCGCGACTTCACACTTCGGGCGCTTGTTGGTCGCGGACGTATACGCTGGCTGGATGGCATCCACTGAGCTTGTTGCTGAAGCCAGTGTGAGCGGAGTCTCGCCGAGTCGCGCACGAAACTCGAGGAGAGACAACGAGCTTTCGCCCATGGCAGCGCGCGAGACGACGTCACGCGTCCTCTGCATGCTCGCCTGCTTGATGGCCTTCTTCTTGGTGTTGCTTACTCTTGGACGGCCTTTGGCGTTACAAGCGTGAAGAACAACGCGCAGATCACCGATGCTCACAGATTGTTGTACACTCACTCAGACACACTCGAACAAACACAAGCGCACTTGAAGGCAACGCACACTAGTCCAACACACAACAGCACACGCATCACTCGTCATCTCACTTGTTTATATTCGTTCGGGCTTGCCAGGCTCGGCGATGAACACTTCGGTACCGCCGACAAACTTTGCGAGACTCAGCTGGTCTTTGGCCAAGAAGCCGAGGAGCTTGAGGCTCTTCTCGGTCTGGAACTTGAAGAACTCGACGTCCGCTGACGAGAACGGCACCTTCTCCATGCCGTAGCGGTACGCTTTCACTTGCTGGTCTGGCGCCATGTCCTCGTCTGGGTGCTGCGGCGACGTGTACCGCCGGTCCATCTTGACTTTCCCGGCCGTGTCCTTGTCGAACGACGCCTGCAACTCCTTTGCGAGCGTCGGGAGCGTCGCGACCTTGGTCTTGAGGTAGCAGAAGAGCGGAATGCCGAGACCGTCGCCGATCTCGAGCGGCCCGCGGAACTTGGTCGTGAGCGCCATGGTCTTCTTCATGCCCTGCGCCAGGAGCTCCACGCGCCGCGAGACCGAGTTCACTTCACCGCCCACTTCCTTTGCGATCGACACGAGCATCTTCTCATTCTCGGTCTGCATAGCAGGCATTCATAGTGTCAAGAGCGTCCGGAGCGATTGCCACAGAGCGTTGGAGCGTCTTTCAAAGGTCCTCAGAGACGTACTTCGACGACATTTGTCGCGTCTGAAGTGGTGTCTGAGCCACCAGTCGGCGCTGGTGCGTCCTGAGGCGCTGCGCCGCACTCCTCCTTCTTCACTTCGTCGGTCGTGAAGCGAAAGTCAATGCCACTGCGGTCGCAGTATCGGTTTGTTCCGTCATTGACTCTCTAAACCAATATATCCTATCAAATAAGAGAGACATTTGGATACAACACACGAGTGTACGTACACAATCTGGAGCTGCACGCCCATGCTCTGGATCATCTGGACGACCGAGTCGACGTCGCTCGCGTCGGTGATCTTCGCGGCAACGTCCGTGATCACGAGCAGGCGCTTGTCGTACTTCTTCCCGTCCGTGCGGCGGAAGAGCAGGTCGAGCGCGACGATGAGACCGTCGAGGATATCAACTTTGGCGTTCGCAGTTGCGCGCGCAGGCTCGAGGCGCCGGAGCTGCTCGCACACGCTGAGCGTCGGCGTGTCGATCGACTGGAGCACTGCGACGTTCGCGTACTCACTCGAGCCCTGCTCTTCGTTCAGCTGGTTGTTCGTCTCTGGGAAGATGGTAATGTGAGACTGCGGGTGAGCGCCGCGTGTGTCGAGAGCAAGAGCGAGAGCGAGAGACGCACCTTCAGAGCCGTACACGACGATCCCGATCTCGTCCTTGGGCTTGAAGAAGAGCTGCCGCAGTCGCATGTGAGCGATCAGTTGTACGAGTCCCGAGCGCTCTAAACAGGACGAGCAGACGCACCTTTTGCTGCAAGAGACTCTCGACGGCCGCCACGGCCGCGTCAAAGCGCGTCTTCGGGCCACTGTCATCGCGCTTACCGCTGACTTTGCTGCTCGCGACGCGCTCGCGCAGTGGTGCACGCATTGACGGACCAGCGTCGAGGAGCACAACGACTGCTTCCTAGTCGCGTCATGTCGTGCAGACAAAGAGCGAGATACAACCACGCAAGTACAATGAGCACACGAGTGCGTGTCAAGTGCTAACAGTGTGCAGCACATGCACAGCGACTGCTCTCTCTCTCTCTGTGTGTCGCTTCCACATAGAGCACCTCAGGGAATATGCGGTACATTCGTCGCATGTGCTTGGTCTGGAACGTGATGCAGCTCGTTATGCCTTGGTGGCCGTCTTACGTTGTCGCTACGTGGCCGCTGTCAGCGCAGAGGTCTTGGAGCAGGTCCCGAACTCGCTCGTTCACATCGTCCGACGTGCACGCTGTATTGCGCATCTCTTGGATCAGGTTCTGCCCGTCCATCGGCAAAATGACCTTCCCGGATGCCCCCAAAGGTAGTTCAGGATGTTTTACGACCGAGCTTCTCCTGCCCATCGCGCGCACATCTGTCAAGCACCGCCGGCAGCTATATTGGTCACTCCGGTCGTCGCTTATACACACGCACCTTTCCACAGCGAGTGCGCGACGCAAAGCGTATCTGGACAGGTGACCTTGCGCGACTCCGGGTAGTACTGTTGTCACGGGCCCTCCCGTGAACACAGCACTGCGCGAGGAAGCGTCTCGTAGTCTTTGCGGTGCAAAAACTACACTTGTCTTGATGTTTGTATGCGCCGGCGAGAATGTCTCGCCGACGAAGAAGAAGACGGAAAAGGTACGATCGTAGGTAAACGAAGAGTGAGATTGGTGTGCCAGCTTCCAGCAGCTCGTACTTAAAAGAAAAACCTAAAAACCTAAGACCTCCTACTCTGATTGGCTAGCCACTGAGTGCCTCCTAACCAATGAGCGGTCTTTAAGCTCATGCGTCACAGCGACCTTTCGTGTCGCTGTGCTTGAAGATTCGGTGTGGTGTAGACCACACCTACTTGGAGTGCCACACACCAATTAGTGTGACCCCCTGAAGTATGTGGTCCACGAACCCTGAGGTGGACCACACTGTGTAACACCCCGTTACAACTGTGCTGTCTTCTTGCCGACACGGTGGTTGTGCGTTGCGAGATGAGAGTTGATCTGGACGAAGTAGTCACCGTCGTCATCTCGCTTGAGCGTCGCGTTCAGGCGCGCCTGGCACCCCGTTGCTCGCACATCGTAGTTCGATCGGTGCCCCTTGCTCTTCGACTTGAAGTCCCATCCATGTGTGCAGATCATCGTCTTGGCGTAGAAGCCGAGAGCCTCGTCGAACATGACTGGTACGTTCTGGCCGGCTTTCTTGGCGCGTAGATCGTTTCTCGCACGCACATTCGCGGTCCGCACTTTGTACATTTGGTGCGTGTCTCGGCAGTACCTGTCGCGTCACGAGCAATGCACACGTGACATGTCAGCACACGTTCTGCGTTAGAGCACGCGTGCACGATGCACAGACTCACATGTCCAAGCGCTCATGAAATGCTTCCCATGTCGGGAACTTTCCGGACAGCGTGGGGCATTCGACTGTGATATTCGCTGCGTGCGCCATTGCTCTCAGGTCGCATCGTCCTCTCTCGCTCGTTCCGCTCCGCTCTCGATCGCTATCTTTTGGGCGGTCGCGCCGAGAGCGCATCGACGGTGGAAGCGCACGGTCGCCGTCTGTCCTCGTCCTTGCGATAGTCATTCGTCCAGCCTAACGTGGCGCACGACACGCATCGCATTTGTCAGAACAGGCGAGCAGGAGGCATCCACGCACGACGCACGGATCGATACACACAAACGCACCACGTCGCTAGCTCTCGTGCTCTCGTTGCCGCAGATTCCGAAATGAATGGCGTTTGTGCGCCGCGCCGCGCGCAAATCGTGCGGGAACCAGCATTCGACTTTTCCAAAATTTCCAAATGCCTGAAAAAATCTGATCTGATCCCGGCCCTTGGGATCAGCTAAAAAATCTGTGGATGCAGACTGTTCACCCCACTTGCTCTTGATCGTAGTTGAGCGTAGCGTAGCACAGAGCATGAGCACACTTGTTTGTTGATCGTCGTTGATCGTCGTAGCGTTCCGCGGTTCCCAGGCGGCAGACTCGGTCATGCCGCGATCGTCATCGGTGATCCCAATCGTAGCGGCACTCGGTGCGCGCTGCAGTGCTCGGCATTGTGAGGAAGCTAGCGCTCGGCGCAAGCGAGTGCAAGCACTCCATCGTCCTACGCGAACGAGTGCCTCTTCCGTCAAGCAAAGTGCGCGCGGCCATTTGCAATCGGTTTTGTAGCGCGCGACCTCGCAGCATGCGAGCTCGACATCGGCGACTCGACAAGCTCTGTCCACGACGTCCGTGCCGTTGTCGCTGCATCGTTTAGCTGATCTTGCGTATGTCCGAACGTTCGAGTGCTTGTGCGAGCATGCGTTTGTTCTCGACTTGTTTGGCAAGTGCAAGACAAGTGCAAGCAAGTGGAAGACAAGTGCAAGTGCAAGACAAGCAAGCAACTCTGCAACTTCGCGATCAAACACAAGCACACAAGCAAACGGACAAGTGCGAGCAAAACAGACTTGTATATGTACTTACTACTACCCCTTCCTTGGTCGTGCGCCTCGTTCGATGCACTCAGTCGACGAGCACTGTGACTGCACTCCTCCTCCGTGAGCACTCGGCTGGCTGTCGCTCAGTGGAGATTCGGGTGGATGTGCGACGACGCGTGGTGGTGCACGTGCGCACTCGCGGCTCCGCCGACACTCGCGCTGGCCGTCGGTCCACCGAGCCCGCCGCCGTGGTCGGCGCCAAAGCGCGCGTCGCTTGGGATCGTGCGGATGCCCGAGAGCGTCTTGAGCTCCGTGATAATGCGCGCGCAGAGGTTCATGTACGTGAACGCGTTGCCGTCGAGGCGCTGGAAGTCGAGCAAGTAGATGTGCTGCTGGACCTTGTAGAGGTGCAAGCCAATCTTGATGCGCGACTGCGCCTGGAGCTGCTGGTACTTGACGTGCGCCTCGTAGTCGTGCTCCGCGTGGCCCGTGCTCGCAGGCGGTCGCGACGGAAAGCCCTTGGGCTGCCACCGGCACTTGACGCGGTACGGCGCCACGACGATCCACTCAAAGTGGAGCACATGCAGCGCTTTGTAGACTTCGGACATCACGTGCGCCGGCTCTTTCTTCGACTGGATGCCCAAGTACCACCGCCGCCGCTTCGGCGCTGGGGCACCGCCAGCGACTGCAGCGGACGCAGCACTCGCACTGCTGTCGTCAAAGCCGCTCTGGCCAAGTCCACTAGGCGCGTTCAAGCGCTGCTGGTGCGGCGGGTGTCCCGGAAAGCCAGGGAACCCGCCCGGGAGATTGCGGCCGCCAAACTGCCGCGGGTCGCCCGTCGACGGCGTAATGAGCGGCGACGCAGCCATTGGGATCGGCGCACGACCTAGCGCCCCAGTGTCATCGAGCGTCTGAGTGTGAGGACAAGAGAAGACGAGAGAGAGAGAGAGAGAGAGAGGCAGAGCGAGAGCGTGTGACGATCGCAGCGCGAGAACGTACCTGGCAGTAACAGCGTGCTCGGCTCGGTCGGGGCAAACGTCTTGGGCTTGCTGCTCACGATCTTCACGTTGCGCAGCTCTAGGACGCGTCCAGTCGACGGCATTAGCAACAGAAACAGCGAGAGACGATCGCGCTACGGCGCCTCAACAGCGCAGTGCGACGCACCGTCGATGCGGCTCTTGGCGTTCTTGTGGTCCAAGATGAGGTCGTACGCCACACGCAGCGGATGCGTCTCTCTCCGCTGGAGCAGCGCCACGAGCTGCTCGCGCGTCACGCTCGTCGCAAAGTTGAGTCCGAGGCAGTCTGCGATCACATCTTCGTCGATCTTGAACGTCTGCGCTCAAGCCATCGTCGGCAACCAGTCAGTCAGTCAGTCGCTTGTGAGGTTGTTGGTGCGGCTGCGCACAGTGGCGCACGCGCCGCTTGTCGACACCAAGCGCCACTCGGACGCACCTCGTTCTCCACTTTCTCTGGTGGGTGCTGCAAGTACGGCGGCAGGTCTGTCTGGAACCACGGGTGCTGCCTGTGAGCCACATACGCACAGGCGAGAGTGAGTGCGTGTCCTTAGGACCGCTGGTGCCGCTTCGAGCGACGGCCGTACCGGATCTCGGGAATCGTGATGCGCTTCATGGGGTCGACGACGAGCATGCGCGGGATGAGGTCGCGCGCAGTCTCGGACAAGTGGCTCGGGAGCGAGTACATGCCGCCGCGGATCTTCCGAAACAGGTTCGGGATGCTCTCGTCGTCGAACGGGAGGCTCCCGCAGAGCAGCGCGTAGAGGATCACGCCGCACGACCAGACGTCGACCTCGGGGCCAGCGTAGAGGCTTCCAGAGATCACCTCTGGCGCCGCGTAGTTCGGCGATCCGCACGACGTGCGCAAGAAGTCGCCGTCGTCCATGACGTTCGAGAGCCCAAAGTCTGCGATCTTGACGTTGTTGTCTGCATCCAGGAGCAGGTTCTCGGGCTTGAGGTCGCGGTGCACGATGCGATGGAAGTGGCAGTACTCGACGCCCGAGATGATCTGGTGGAAGAAGTGGCGCGCTTCCTCTGGCGCGAGCTGCGTCCATCGATGCGCGCGATGTTAGTATGCTAGAGCCGGTCAATGACAGCGCAATGGGACGACGCACCCGTCCTTTCGACACGATGTAGTCGAAGAGCTCGCCGCCAGCGACGTACTCGAGGACCATGAAGATGTCGGTCGGCGTGTCAATGACTTCGTACCTGCAGACACAAGCGAGTCGCTCAGTTCACACGCACGTTCGAGAGCTACGAGGTCGTTCATCATCGACGACGTACAGGCGAATGATGTGCGGGTGACGCATCTTGCGCAGGAGCGAGATCTCGCGCCGCACTTTCTCGCTCATGTCGAGGCTCCGGATCTTGCTCCGGTTCAGGATCTTGATCGCGACCTTGTGGCCCGTGATCTCGTGTTCCGCCACTGCCGCATCCGATCGTCAGTCACAAGAGAAAGAGAGAGAGAGACCGTGTGTATGTGTAAGAGACGGCTCGCTCGAGTGTGTGTCTGTAGCGCTAGAAGTGCGCGATGTGCGCTTTTGTGATGCGTGGCGGAGCAGCACAGAGCTCCACGTGGTGGACAATGTGTGCTCGCCACAGCAGTGCCTTGCTCAATTGCGCCGCAACAAGTCGCGCACTCGTTTCACTCGCACGCGACAACACGCGCGTGGTATGCAACGCAGACAGTCACTACGTACGTTTGACTTTGCCGAACGAACCGATGCCGAGCGTCTTGCCGAGGCGGTAGTGCCCGATCTGGATCGGGACGTCGCTCATTGCTCCGTTTCGTGTGGGTTTGTGCAGCGCGTGTCGACGAGTCTCTGTGTGTGCGTGCGTGCGTGTGTATGACGTATGTGTGTGTTTGTGACGACGACGGTGGCGACTGCTACTGCTGCTGCGGGTGCGTCGAGCTGCTCGTCGATGCGCCGAGCTCTTCTTCCTAGCGTTCGTCCTAGCGCTTGCTCTTGGCTTCTCTTTCGTATTGCGCTCGCCGAGAGGCGAGCAGGGGTCTGTGTGGCTGGGTTTCCGTGTTTTTATCACGCTACGGCTTTTAGTGCGCGCGAGTGTTTCTCGATCATATACTAGAAAAAATATGCTCGCGTGGAAAGCTTGGAACAGCACACAGCTTTCGCTCTGTCAGGTACAATTGTACAGCCTAGCGTGAGAAAGCGACACGACTTTGCGATTCTTGGGTTGAGGGCTTGCATACACTCTGGGAAACTAGCAAGCAATTGAAGCTGAAGGCAAGCGCTTGACATCGTGCGCTGCACGCACGAGCAGCGCGTGGCGAGCTCCTGGTAGCCGAGCATGTGTGACGGCGCTACAAACATCTGCGCCGAATCGACTGCGCCCCTCGACTTTACCGCACAAGCGCTCGCGCTCCACACTGCTTGCCGCGAACGCAAGTGGCCGTAGCGACACTCATGACGACGTTCTTGGCGTAGCGATCAATAGCGACGACACGCACGACTGCAGCCACGGCAACGGCAGCGGCGAAGACAATGGCAACGATAGCAGCAGTCTCGTGGACGCTCGCAACGATGCAGGCGAGACGCTGCTTATTGTCGCATCGAAGGACGGATGCAGAGTCCTCGTACAGCTGCTGCTCGCTGCTGGCGCAAGCGTCAACGCGCGCAACAATCGAGGGCAAACAGCACTGATGTGTGCGTCAGATCGTGGTCACGCCATCGTCGCGGACATTCTGCTCGAGAGTGGCGCTGATGTCAACCAAGCGACGACGAGCGGCAACACGCCCTTGATCGGTGCATCCGCGTGGGAACGCGTTGATAGCGTGCAACTTCTTCTCGACCGTGGCGCGTACATCAACCAGCGAGGAGAGAGAGATGTCACAGCTCTGTACACCGCAGCGCAATGGGGCAATCTCGGCGTCGTGCGACTGCTCGTAGAGTGTGGCGCAGACATCAACCAGGCAACAGACAACGGCGATACGCCACTTGGCGTGGCGGCGATGTACGGTCACACCCACGTCGTGCGCTGTCTGTGTGCGAGCGGTGCAAGTATGAACCGTCGAGCAGCGTACGGATGGACGCCGCTCTACATCGCATCGTGGTGTGGCCATCTCGACGTTGTGCGCTTCTTCCTTGCGAACGGCGCAGACGTCGACAAGGCAAAGCTTCGTGGCGACACGCCGCTCTTCACTGCGTGCGAGAGTGGGCACGCGGACATCGCGCAGCTCTTGCTCGAGCACAACGCCAGTGTGGATACAGCAGTGACGGACAGCGACACTGCGCTGACCACTGCATCTAAGCGAGGTTTTGTCGACGTCGTCCGTCTCTTGCTCAAGCACGGCGCGGACGTCGATCAAGCGCTGGACAGTGGCGTCACACCGCTCTTCGTTGCGTGCAGGGAAGGTCACTATGCCGTCGCGCATGTGCTCCTGAACCACCACGCAGCAGTAGAGATAGCTCGGCTGGATAGCTACATGCCGCTCCACATCGCAGCCACGAATGGCCATGTCGATGTCGTGCAGCTGTTGCTCAGCTACGGCGCACAAGTCAACGCAGCAGGCGACGGATCGACGCCGCTCTTTGCTGCCTCCGAGCGTTACCATCCAGCTGTCATCCAGGCGCTACTTGCCAGCGGCGCCGCTGTCGACATGGCGAGTGGCGATGGCAGGACGCCACTGCATAGCGCAGCCGAGTGCGGCCACGCCGACGGTGCTCGTCTGCTCCTGCTTGAAGGTGGCGCAGAGGTCGACGCAACTGCGGACGATGGCGCGACGCCACTGCACCTTGCGTGTAGATCCGGCCGACTCGATGTCATCCGCGTCTTGCTCAAGCACCACGCCGACGTCAGCATCGTGGCGCACGACGACTCGACTGTGCTGCACACAGCAGCACGGAGTCACAGCTTCGACCTCATCGGTGAGCTGTTGTGTGACGCGCGAGCAGTTGATCTCCTCGACGCAGTGAACAGCACTGGCGAGACAGCTCTGGCGATCGCCATGAAGACTCGATACGTGAGTGTGGTGCAGCTGCTTCAAGCCGCTAGACAAGGTAAAGCGGCAAGACAGGGGCTACACCACCAGGTGACCTGAGGACGAGGTAGCAGGTCGCTAGGAACAAGAGGCACGAGTCAAAGCCGAGTTGAGCAAGCACCTCGACGGCATCAACTCTTTTAGTGTCGAGGCCTCCTTTCACATCAACGGGCGCTCCAGTAGTTGCGCGTGTGCATGACGGACACGACACGCCACTCAGTGCTGCGTCAGACGCGGGTTGCTCCGCGAATGCAGTCGCAGCCGGTCGCTTCATGCGTCGCCGCACCCTCTCTCATCCCTCGCGCAAGCGACTGGTGCGCGCCAACAAGCGTTGGCTGTTGCCTACAAACAAGCTGAAGCAGCTGGTACGAAGCGCCGAGCGTGCTCATTGCCTCCATGCGTTGTCAAGTGCACCGCGATTGTGTTGATGCAGATCGATGTGAGTAGGAGCACGAGCGCTGGATAGGTCGCGGTGTACTGCCACTGTCAGCGTGCCCTGAACGCCGTGTGCTAGTCGCAAAACAACGACAGTACTCGACTTGTGCTGCATTCACCAGCACCAGCAAACATAGCTCCCACAGTCAGTCAGTGTCTGTCTGTCTGGTGATCGAGGCGTGCCTCTTGCTGACAGAGTAGGTAGTGCCTCCACACCAGAACGCTCGGTCGCCCCTCTTTCTCGATCCATCCGTCCAACTACGTCTTCGAAGGCAGACACAGCGACTGCGTCCTGCGTCCTGTGTCTAACATCCGTCCACCATCTATCCGTCGACATGCTTGGGCTGGTCCGCCCTCTGAACCTCCACTCCTCTTGATCAGCTCGAGGCGATCGCAAACGCCTCGCGCCAGCTCCAGCGTTCTTTCTACAACTTGATCGCTCACGTCGGTCAATCAGGCACCGCACACACAGCACACACGCAAGCAAGCAGCACAAGAGCTAGTTGATCACGAGTGATACCAAGACGCTCGTGTGTGTGCTCTGCGAGCGTTTGTAGGCGTCATGTACACAAAGCAGCAGGAACACGATGTTGAACTGCATCGAGCTCTGATCGATCAGCAATGGTAGCGATCTGCTATCAAGCAAGAGTAAGGAGCGCAGAGCAACCCTGGCGCCAACACCCTCGTCGCCTCGATCGAGATTGCGTTTGAGCAGTCGCAGCTGCGCACATTCGATCGTTCGCGGCGTCCATTGACGTCCATGCAGCACGTCCATCCATCGGTTCATCCATCGGTCCATCCATCGGTTCATCAGGTGCTCGAACACTCGTGCGGCTGGCAAAGAAAGTCGCTGCTGCAGTCGATGGTCGACCAACTCTAACAACAGCAACAGCCAGTGACGCAAGCTCTTTCGCTCGACTCAAAGACGTTGCTATCGATGGTTGTTCCGCACCGACAGTAGTGAGAGGAACTCGAGTGTGAGCGTGTTGGTCGTGATGCCTTCAATATCGACACTTCGAGATCGTCTGGTGAAGGCTCGATAGTGCGAAAAGCGAGTATATACCACCGAAAATAGCACAAAGAAAATAGTTTGTCAAAAATATTCTTTGTGTTCTACAAAAACAGCTGTTTCTTTCACTCAAGTATCGGTTTATTCACTATATATAAATCAAGTGTAACAAACAACACTTTCTCCATCTATTTTCACCACTTGTCGTCGATACTTGAATTACTTCACTATAGAAATTGCAACAGTGCTTCAACAGAGCTTCAAGAGAAACTCGTGCTGAACTGGTGTCGAAAGCGCGCTGGCGATGCACCCCAGTCGTCAGCTCACCGAGGCGCGCATGTGCGCATCAAGGACATCAAGCAAGCACGCGAGCAGGCGCGAGTGCGATTGATATCGCTGCTCGAAAAGCTGTGTGCCACGCGCGACGAGTGCGCACAGAATACTCGCGCGCTTCGATCACGAGCGCGAGCATGATCGCCGCCGCTTCACACGAGTGGCGCAAGCGCGCGAGTGGTCAGCTCGCCTTCTTTCGCTCGCGATTGATCACATCAAGAGAGAGAGAGACGAGTCAAGAGGCGCGCGCGATGACTTGGACGGCGTCTTGGAAGGCGTCTTTCGATAGAAGTGAGCGAGTCGCAGCATAGCGCAGGTGCCGCGCTTCGCCATATTCCATTCCGCTGTCTTGAGCGCAACGAGCACCTCTGCGTGACACGCACACAGAAAGCGAGAGTCACTCTTGCATCGTGAGACGAATGCCGTCTGCGATCCACATCCCCGCGCCGTCCATGGCGTTCCCGACGCTCCAGGTATCTGCACGCGACGCCAAGACGCTCGAGCTCGTTGCCGACGAGCAGGTCGTGCACACGCTCGAGCGGTACCAAGAGTTCCTGCGCGACCACAAAGAGTGCGTGGACCGCAAAGTGTGGCGCAAGGTGCGGTCGCGCCACGGCGTGCGCGCGTACCGCGAGCGCAGCAAGACCGCGGCGCGTCGCGAGCGCTTTGAAAAGAGCGGCTCGAGCGTCAAGACTCGGCGCGAGAGACCCGTACTTGCGCACGTTTCTCAAGAAAGGCACGTACGTCCTCGCGCTCGGCTCGGTGCCCCTGCGTGCAGCTGACGCCTACAACGGCGTCTCGGTCGAGCAGAAGAAACCCGAGCTGTTCGAGTGCAGCCGTCGCGGGAGTAACTACGGTGCCTACCGCGTGACGATCCGCGCGTCTGCTGCGCTCGCGTTCGCGCGCGTGCCTGAGAGCGTCTCGCCGTCTCTGCTGGCCGCGACGTGCGCGCAGCCTGTGCAGTGCGAGGAAGACTAGATGGCCGATGTCGTTGCCTCTCCATTTTGCCGACACGCTTGAAGCGTACCGAAGGACATATTCGCACGAGCAACGTGCATTTTGTATGTGCATGGAGAAACAGACCCTTTTGTATGAGATCTATCCTTCCTCTCCATCTCCTACGACTCGCTTCGAAGACTGGAGCGAGTGACTCGATGGCACACTGATGCTTTCTACCTTCGTCGCTGTCGCATAGTGTCTGGATGCAGCCATGTGCGCAGGTTGCCATCGCGAGTACATCGACGGCGATCTATCGGGTTGAGACGCTGGCTGAATGCACACTGACCGTGTTTCAACCGCGACGACTGCAGCGGAACTGCCCATCAGACAACAGCAGGTTGATATCTGACGGCGGGACTACTGGTGTGCTGGTGAGAGACTGACGGTGGAGATCTTGATGTGTCCGAGTGCACGCAGTGTTCGGGTGCTCGTGCCGGTGCCTTGAGCAAAAGCTGACAGCCAAGTCGCGACACTTGACGCCGTGGTGGCGCTGCGTTGGCGAAGCCCATGACGGCAGCCTCCACTGACAGACCAACCGACTGACTGACTGACTGACTGACAAACCGACCGAGTGACTGACCGACAGAGCAACGACACTGACGAATGGCCTTTGGTTGAACATGTGAACATGTGCGCCGTGACCACTGAGCTAGACGAGTGGTTCGTTGACTCGGATAGTCTGAGCGGGTGATACGAGAGCGTCGCGAGCATTCAGCCTGTCGAGTTTGACGCGAAGCCGAGCCAAGGATGGCGAGACATACTGGTACCTCGTCGCGCCTAGATAGCCTTCCTTGGCTGTCCTGACTGTGGTGGCATTCGCGCCGAGTCTGCACGAGTCTTCACAGCTCGAGCGAGTGTCTTCGCGCGCTTCAAGAGTCTCTGAAGCCTTGGAGGTCGAAGACGCTCGCTCGCTCGAGTCGCTGTGTAACCTCCACAGACACACACACCTCACAAGAGAGGTTTTGCTCACGAGGAGCCCAGCTCAGCTCCGCTCAGTTGGAGAGAGGTTGTAGTCGTAGCAAGGCATCTACTGAGCGAAGACCTCCGAGTCAAGTGCTGCGTGCCAAGCACACGCGACGACGGACACTCGGTGATCTCAGCTCGCACTCGCCATCGCAGAGCAAGTGCTTCTCGCTCCTGCAGTCGCTGCAAGCACGCATTCGGACGCCCACAGGCTCTCAAGCTCTCACACACGCTACCAAGCTCACAAGGTCTACTGCTCAACAAGCAACAAACAACAAACAACAAGCAACAAGCAACATGGTCGTACAAGCGACTCGCACACACCCGCATCTGCGTCCACGCTCTCGCCCACGCGTGCTCGTGGCAGTGTACACACTTCTCGCGCTCGCTTGCTGCGTCACTGGCGTCGCTGCGCAAAGCGACGACGCGACGCAGTGCTCGGACAAGTGCACCAAGTTCTACGAAGCGTGCGAGCGGCGCAACAAGAAGGCGCTGGACGACTGCCGCGCGCTCAACAAGTGCAGCAACGCGACCAAGTGCTCGGACGAGTGCAAGCACGCGTGCGCGACGTGCACCAACTACTGGGGCTACTACGTCAACAACGCCTGCGAGCTCAGCCTCGTCTCGTGCCTCTCCACGTGCAAGTGAGGAAGTGAGCAAGCGCTTGCGATCAGTTGGTCGTCATGGACTCGTCAGGCTTGGACAGTAAAGCAAGACCCGCCAGCGCTAGCGACAGACTGAATGCCAGTTCTCCACGCTGCTTGGGCTTGAGTCTATCATCTGCTTGCTGAACGATGTCGACTCGTGTGTCGATGCACGATGCGCTCACCAGCATCCTGTGAAGTCTTTGACGTTGATCACAGCTCACTCGCTCACTTGCACGGTTCAAGAAGCTCGTTGTCGGCGACGACATCGTGGCGCGCTGTTCAAGGTTGCGAACGCGCTGGTCGCGTTTTGCCTGCCAGACCCAACGACGCGATGCTCGACGGCTTTGCGTGTCGTCGCCTTGCTGAGCTTCGGACGCTTCAGACGCTTCGGACGCTCTGGACTCGAGCGAGATGGATCCGAGGCGCGAATGGCAACGCAATGCCTGGAGACGAACGCCAGGCTGCGCACCGGTATTGATGTTCCACGTTGCTCGACAACACGCAACAGCTGCACGTGCGGCGTTGTGGCGTGCAAGACATCGACGTCGTCTACGCCAGACAGCGAACGGCTTGTTACACTCGCGCGCAGCAGACAGGAGCAGTGCGAGCGACTGGAAAATCTCGAGTGTGCGCTCGCCTGCGAGAAGCGAGAGCTCGACAGGTCTGCCATGTCCTCGTCGCGGCAGCCGCTCATCAGGACTCGAGAGCAAGCAATCTATGACCATGTGGTCGTTTGAGGCGACGTCTGTCTGTCTAGTCAGTGGACCCGAAGTGCTTGTGCTGCTTCGCGTTCGTTCAGCAGCAAGACGGACGCGAGCGAGCAACGTGATCGAGTCGAGCGATAGCGAGCGATCAAACACAGGGACTCGCGTTGCTCTGTTGACATGTTCGCATGGCGATGATCGCGAGCGACGTTGTCGAATGCGCGCTGGCGATGTCTTGACCGGCGCGCGCGCGAAGTGTTAGACGACGGAAGTGCCACCAAGCGGCCATCGCGACAGACTCACACATGGGGTTCTCGCAAGCGAAAGCGAACCCAGCGATGGCAGCAGTGCATCAAGCGCTGCCTTCAGCACACGCGCATACACATCACGCTGTGGTCTCACATACCAGTCTCTCATACACAGGAGTTCGCGAGACTGGACGTGGAAGCAGGCTCGTTGGTGAGAGCGGCCACGGTGTCAATGTCGAGCACGAACAAGAGCGAGAGAGAGCGTCTCGATTGCCCAAGCAAGCAAGCAAGCGACGCTCACATTGGAATGGCGGTGTCTCGAGCAGATCCTAAAGAGCTGTGAAGCGGTCTGCGGCGATTGCGAAGCGGTCACGTCAAGTTCCTCGGCTGTCTTGCGCTTTGTATGGTCTGTTCTTCAACGTGCGGTGCGCCTCGTACAACTGCTGATTCAGATGGACGGCGGCACGTCAGAAGATCAGCGCGTGTGTGGAGAGCATGGAGCATGGGGCCACGACGCAACCTTGCGCACCAACTGCAACGACGACGACGTCCACGCACACTCAGACTCACGTCAAGCGTCGAGGCGCTGTGTGCGCCACTCGGACATCCACCACCTCCTGCGCACACGACGCTAACAGACCGAGCATTCTACCCACGCACACAGGTTACACGTACTGCCTAGCAGCAGTAGCAGCAGCGATCATCGTCATGGCCAAGTTTCCACTGCCGCTCGACACGTTCCCGCCACTTGCGCTCTCGCTCGAGGACAAGCAGGCGCTCGAAGCCGCCGCAGACGAGGTCGTCAAGTGCACGATCGAGCAGTACCACGCGCACTTGACAGTCCACAACAGCGTCGTCGATCCGCGGCGATGGAAGAAGATCAAGCAGCGCGAGGACGTGTGCGTGTACCACGAGCGCTCGACGTACCGCATCCGCGATACCACGTCGAGTGAACCCGTCTCCGACTTTACGATCATGGCGCCGATGTTCACGTTCGGGTCGATCCAGGGCTCGCTCGACGACGTCCTGTACGGCGCGCTGAACCCGAGTCTGCGCGACATGCGCCTCAAGTCTGCGTACGTCGAAGACGGCTTTGTCGACTGGGGACTCCTCGCGCCGATCATCACGCCGAGCGAGGACGACCCGTTCCGAGAACTGAGCATCAAGTGGACCGTCAAGGCGCACCCGATGCTCATTGCAACGGTCCTGCGCATGCGCGACGCGCTGTATCTCGAGTCGATTGGCACGGCGATGACACCGAGTGGCGAGCGCATTGGGTACCACCTTCAGCACTCAGTTGATGTCCCGGGCGTGCACGAGCTGACGGACCACCAAGTCGTGCGCGCAAAGGTGTCGTTCTGCCACATCTTTCGCCAGCGCAAGCCCAACTGCGTCGAGGTCTTTGTGCGCGGCGTGATCAGTCCCATGGGCAGCGCCTCGGGCTTCATCACCGCTGTCTCGATCGCCGAGATCTCAGTCTCAGTCTTCCGGAACACGCACTGCGCCGAGATGAAGACGCTCTCGCGCCTCATCACTGCGCAGCAGCAGCACCACCACCACCACCGCACGCGCGCAGTGCTCCACTCGTCATCATCGTCGTCGTCGAGCGGCGCGTCGACCGACTCGAGTTACAGCTCGTCGATTACCGCCGGCGCCGTGTGCTCGCAGTGCGACACAAGCATGCGCAACGACTCGAGGCGGCTGTTCGGCACTGTGCCTGCGCCGAAGGACAAGCGGTGCCGACTGTGCACCGCTCACGTGTGCTCGCGCTGCCGCGTGCTCAAGACTGTGCACCTCCCGTCGCCGTACGACCCGAAAGAGCTCGTGAGCGCCACGATCGCGTGCTGCACGCGCTGTCTCCTCCGGATCGCAAGCGTGCCAGACCTGTCTGCAACTGTCGCTGCACTCGACGCGCGCGCAGCGACCGGCAAAGACGTCGACTACATCGCTGCGCTACTCCCGAGCATGAGCACATCACTGACGTCGTCGTGAGGAAATAGCGTAACCTATACGCGTAACTAGCGTAGTACCGTATAATGTGTGTTTTTGGTGTCATGTGCACTTACCGTCCTACTCATGTCAAAGGCGGCTATATGTCATAGGCGGTGTGAGTTTTTACGACAAGAAAAAAGCTCCTGTTTACACGAAGCATAGTAAACTCAGGATACATCAGGATTTTATCATTGACTGTTTATGATTCTGTAATGATTCCTTAGTTTTACACACACATTTGGTCCGCCTTTGACACGAGGATTGCGGTAAACGTCTATATATGTCATACAAACCCATTACGACACCAACTGTGGCGCACACCCTCGAGGGTAACGACTCGAGCTCTCAACCGTCGGCATGCTCTCAGCCCCCAGAGACGCTGCTTGAGCCATTGGCGGCGGCGAACAAGGCGTACGCAATCACAGACCGCGGGATCGTAGACAAGAAACGCTGAGACCCCAACTCATGTCATAAGCTACTTTGTGTCATAGGCGGCTTTGTCAGGCAAATTGGTGTACATATTATACAGTATGTGTCGAATAACTTAGGTCTCTCTCTCTCTCTTCATTGGTGTCTACGCGCCTTCGTCTCGGCGCTACGACAGCTCCAGATGCGACGATCCGTAGCGGATCGGTCGATCGATATGTAGGCATGGGGAATGGCGTAATCTCCTTCACTCGGAGTACTGCGCGTAGAGGCTGCTGTGGTGCGAGAAGTTGTCGTCGAGCGAACACGTCGAGATCGAGTCGATCCGGAGCTTCCGGATCATGTCCGGAGCGCTCGTGCGGCTACCATCGCGCGTGCGCGTGTCGGCTTCGAGCACGTCGTGCAGCGCGACGCTCTGTGCGCTCACGTGCGACGCGCGGTGGAGACAGCGCGTGCAAAAGTGCATGGACGTCGTCACGACCATGTCCTGACCGTCGAGCGCTGTGACGCACCCGAGCTGCTTTGTGACGCGGCAGCGCGCACAGACGCGTTCGCAGCAGATGCGGCACGTCTTGGCTTGCACGTGCTGCAGCGACGTAATCGATTGGACCGACTCGGCGCAAACGCCGCAGTACTTGCTCGCAGCGGCGGCGCGCGCAGCAGCGCTGCTTACGCCTGCGCCGGACGTGAGCTGCTTGTTCGTCTTGAGGAGCCACGAGAGCTTCTTCATCTGCGCGCAGTACGACACGCGCGCGACTGATAGCGCAATGTCGACTGCACTCGAGCACGACACGCGGTTCGAGAGCGCAGACGGCGTGCGCGGACTGATCGTCCCGCGCATGAACACGTCCACGACGTTCTCTGAGCGCTGGCGATAGATGTAGCAGAACGACAGGTGCGCGCGCACGATGCCATGCTCCGTGAGCGCTGGGGCGCCGTCCAGGTCGACCGAGTGTTTCACGTGGTACCCAATGCGCTCGCCAGACTTGGTCGTCGTGAACCCGACTGACTCCATGTACACAAAGTCGCGCGGTCGCACGAGCGGTAGTGCGTGGCGCTTGACCGCCCACTTGAGGCTCAGCTCGCGGAACGGCTCTGCGCGCGACGGCTTGGTGATCGGCGCGAGCACGGACCAGTCCGAGAGCCCGTCCTGGACGTACGACGACTGGAGCTCCATCGCCTCGGTCGTCGGGCTCTGGACGCCGTAGAGCACGTCGTCGAGATTCCCCTCGAGCGTCCCAACGAGCATCACAAGTGGCGTAACGTCGTGGTCGCTGCTCTCGCGCCGAGTCTTGACGCTCGAGCCGCTCTTTTCAAAGCGCTCGCGACGCGCCGCGGTCTTGCTGCGCTCGCGGTACGCGCGCACGCCGTGGCGCGACCGCACCTTGCGCCACACTTTGCGGTCCACGCACTCTTTGTGGTCGCGCAGGAACTCTTGGTACCGCTCGAGCGTGTGCACGACCTGCTCGTCGGCAACGAGCTCGAGCGTCTTGGCGTCGCGTGCAGATACCTGGAGCGTCGGGAACGCCATGGACGGCGCGGGGATGTGGATCGCAGACGGCATTCGTCTCACGATGCAAGAGTGACTCTCGCTTTCTGTGTGCGTGTCACGCAGAGGTGCTCGTTGCGCTCAAGACAGCGGAATGGAATATGGCGAAGCGCGGCACCTGCGCTATGCTGCGACTCGCTCACTTCTATCGAAAGACGCCTTCCAAGACGCCGTCCAAGTCATCGCGCGCGCCTCTTGACTCGTCTCTCTCTCTCTTGATGTGATCAATCGCGAGCGAAAGAAGGCGAGCTGACCACTCGCGCGCTTGCGCCACTCGTGTGAAGCGGCGGCGATCATGCTCGCGCTCGTGATCGAAGCGCGCGAGTATTCTGTGCGCACTCGTCGCGCGTGGCACACAGCTTTTCGAGCAGCGATATCAATCGCACTCGCGCCTGCTCGCGTGCTTGCTTGATGTCCTTGATGCGCACATGCGCGCCTCGGTGAGCTGACGACTGGGGTGCATCGCCAGCGCGCTTTCGACACCAGTTCAGCACGAGTTTCTCTTGAAGCTCTGTTGAAGCACTGTTGCAATTTCTATAGTGAAGTAATTCAAGTATCGACGACAAGTGGTGAAAATAGATGGAGAAAGTGTTGTTTGTTACACTTGATTTATATATAGTGAATAAACCGATACTTGAGTGAAAGAAACAGCTGTTTTTGTAGAACACAAAGAATATTTTTGACAAACTATTTTCTTTGTGCTATTTTCGGTGGTATATACTCGCTTTTCGCACTATCGAGCCTTCACCAGACGATCTCGAAGTGTCGATATTGAAGGCATCACGACCAACACGCTCACACTCGAGTTCCTCTCACTACTGTCGGTGCGGAACAACCATCGATAGCAACGTCTTTGAGTCGAGCGAAAGAGCTTGCGTCACTGGCTGTTGCTGTTGTTAGAGTTGGTCGACCATCGACTGCAGCAGCGACTTTCTTTGCCAGCCGCACGAGTGTTCGAGCACCTGATGAACCGATGGATGGACCGATGGATGAACCGATGGATGGACGTGCTGCATGGACGTCAATGGACGCCGCGAACGATCGAATGTGCGCAGCTGCGACTGCTCAAACGCAATCTCGATCGAGGCGACGAGGGTGTTGGCGCCAGGGTTGCTCTGCGCTCCTTACTCTTGCTTGATAGCAGATCGCTACCATTGCTGATCGATCAGAGCTCGATGCAGTTCAACATCGTGTTCCTGCTGCTTTGTGTACATGACGCCTACAAACGCTCGCAGAGCACACACACGAGCGTCTTGGTATCACTCGTGATCAACTAGCTCTTGTGCTGCTTGCTTGCGTGTGTGCTGTGTGTGCGGTGCCTGATTGACCGACGTGAGCGATCAAGTTGTAGAAAGAACGCTGGAGCTGGCGCGAGGCGTTTGCGATCGCCTCGAGCTGATCAAGAGGAGTGGAGGTTCAGAGGGCGGACCAGCCCAAGCATGTCGACGGATAGATGGTGGACGGATGTTAGACACAGGACGCAGGACGCAGTCGCTGTGTCTGCCTTCGAAGACGTAGTTGGACGGATGGATCGAGAAAGAGGGGCGACCGAGCGTTCTGGTGTGGAGGCACTACCTACTCTGTCAGCAAGAGGCACGCCTCGATCACCAGACAGACAGACACTGACTGACTGTGGGAGCTATGTTTGCTGGTGCTGGTGAATGCAGCACAAGTCGAGTACTGTCGTTGTTTTGCGACTAGCACACGGCGTTCAGGGCACGCTGACAGTGGCAGTACACCGCGACCTATCCAGCGCTCGTGCTCCTACTCACATCGATCTGCATCAACACAATCGCGGTGCACTTGACAACGCATGGAGGCAATGAGCACGCTCGGCGCTTCGTACCAGCTGCTTCAGCTTGTTTGTAGGCAACAGCCAACGCTTGTTGGCGCGCACCAGTCGCTTGCGCGAGGGATGAGAGAGGGTGCGGCGACGCATGAAGCGACCGGCTGCGACTGCATTCGCGGAGCAACCCGCGTCTGACGCAGCACTGAGTGGCGTGTCGTGTCCGTCATGCACACGCGCAACTACTGGAGCGCCCGTTGATGTGAAAGGAGGCCTCGACACTAAAAGAGTTGATGCCGTCGAGGTGCTTGCTCAACTCGGCTTTGACTCGTGCCTCTTGTTCCTAGCGACCTGCTACCTCGTCCTCAGGTCACCTGGTGGTGTAGCCCCTGTCTTGCCGCTTTACCTTGTCTAGCGGCTTGAAGCAGCTGCACCACACTCACGTATCGAGTCTTCATGGCGATCGCCAGAGCTGTCTCGCCAGTGCTGTTCACTGCGTCGAGGAGATCAACTGCTCGCGCGTCACACAACAGCTCACCGATGAGGTCGAAGCTGTGACTCCGTGCTGCTGTGTGCAGCACAGTCGAGTCGTCGTGCGCCACGATGCTGACGTCGGCGTGGTGCTTGAGCAAGACGCGGATGACATCGAGTCGGCCGGATCTACACGCAAGGTGCAGTGGCGTCGCGCCATCGTCCGCAGTTGCGTCGACCTCTGCGCCACCTTCAAGCAGGAGCAGACGAGCACCGTCGGCGTGGCCGCACTCGGCTGCGCTATGCAGTGGCGTCCTGCCATCGCCACTCGCCATGTCGACAGCGGCGCCGCTGGCAAGTAGCGCCTGGATGACAGCTGGATGGTAACGCTCGGAGGCAGCAAAGAGCGGCGTCGATCCGTCGCCTGCTGCGTTGACTTGTGCGCCGTAGCTGAGCAACAGCTGCACGACATCGACATGGCCATTCGTGGCTGCGATGTGGAGCGGCATGTAGCTATCCAGCCGAGCTATCTCTACTGCTGCGTGGTGGTTCAGGAGCACATGCGCGACGGCATAGTGACCTTCCCTGCACGCAACGAAGAGCGGTGTGACGCCACTGTCCAGCGCTTGATCGACGTCCGCGCCGTGCTTGAGCAAGAGACGGACGACGTCGACAAAACCTCGCTTAGATGCAGTGGTCAGCGCAGTGTCGCTGTCCGTCACTGCTGTATCCACACTGGCGTTGTGCTCGAGCAAGAGCTGCGCGATGTCCGCGTGCCCACTCTCGCACGCAGTGAAGAGCGGCGTGTCGCCACGAAGCTTTGCCTTGTCGACGTCTGCGCCGTTCGCAAGGAAGAAGCGCACAACGTCGAGATGGCCACACCACGATGCGATGTAGAGCGGCGTCCATCCGTACGCTGCTCGACGGTTCATACTTGCACCGCTCGCACACAGACAGCGCACGACGTGGGTGTGACCGTACATCGCCGCCACGCCAAGTGGCGTATCGCCGTTGTCTGTTGCCTGGTTGATGTCTGCGCCACACTCTACGAGCAGTCGCACGACGCCGAGATTGCCCCATTGCGCTGCGGTGTACAGAGCTGTGACATCTCTCTCTCCTCGCTGGTTGATGTACGCGCCACGGTCGAGAAGAAGTTGCACGCTATCAACGCGTTCCCACGCGGATGCACCGATCAAGGGCGTGTTGCCGCTCGTCGTCGCTTGGTTGACATCAGCGCCACTCTCGAGCAGAATGTCCGCGACGATGGCGTGACCACGATCTGACGCACACATCAGTGCTGTTTGCCCTCGATTGTTGCGCGCGTTGACGCTTGCGCCAGCAGCGAGCAGCAGCTGTACGAGGACTCTGCATCCGTCCTTCGATGCGACAATAAGCAGCGTCTCGCCTGCATCGTTGCGAGCGTCCACGAGACTGCTGCTATCGTTGCCATTGTCTTCGCCGCTGCCGTTGCCGTGGCTGCAGTCGTGCGTGTCGTCGCTATTGATCGCTACGCCAAGAACGTCGTCATGAGTGTCGCTACGGCCACTTGCGTTCGCGGCAAGCAGTGTGGAGCGCGAGCGCTTGTGCGGTAAAGTCGAGGGGCGCAGTCGATTCGGCGCAGATGTTTGTAGCGCCGTCACACATGCTCGGCTACCAGGAGCTCGCCACGCGCTGCTCGTGCGTGCAGCGCACGATGTCAAGCGCTTGCCTTCAGCTTCAATTGCTTGCTAGTTTCCCAGAGTGTATGCAAGCCCTCAACCCAAGAATCGCAAAGTCGTGTCGCTTTCTCACGCTAGGCTGTACAATTGTACCTGACAGAGCGAAAGCTGTGTGCTGTTCCAAGCTTTCCACGCGAGCATATTTTTTCTAGTATATGATCGAGAAACACTCGCGCGCACTAAAAGCCGTAGCGTGATAAAAACACGGAAACCCAGCCACACAGACCCCTGCTCGCCTCTCGGCGAGCGCAATACGAAAGAGAAGCCAAGAGCAAGCGCTAGGACGAACGCTAGGAAGAAGAGCTCGGCGCATCGACGAGCAGCTCGACGCACCCGCAGCAGCAGTAGCAGTCGCCACCGTCGTCGTCACAAACACACACATACGTCATACACACGCACGCACGCACACACAGAGACTCGTCGACACGCGCTGCACAAACCCACACGAAACGGAGCAATGAGCGACGTCCCGATCCAGATCGGGCACTACCGCCTCGGCAAGACGCTCGGCATCGGTTCGTTCGGCAAAGTCAAACGTACGTAGTGACTGTCTGCGTTGCATACCACGCGCGTGTTGTCGCGTGCGAGTGAAACGAGTGCGCGACTTGTTGCGGCGCAATTGAGCAAGGCACTGCTGTGGCGAGCACACATTGTCCACCACGTGGAGCTCTGTGCTGCTCCGCCACGCATCACAAAAGCGCACATCGCGCACTTCTAGCGCTACAGACACACACTCGAGCGAGCCGTCTCTTACACATACACACGGTCTCTCTCTCTCTTTCTCTTGTGACTGACGATCGGATGCGGCAGTGGCGGAACACGAGATCACGGGCCACAAGGTCGCGATCAAGATCCTGAACCGGAGCAAGATCCGGAGCCTCGACATGAGCGAGAAAGTGCGGCGCGAGATCTCGCTCCTGCGCAAGATGCGTCACCCGCACATCATTCGCCTGTACGTCGTCGATGATGAACGACCTCGTAGCTCTCGAACGTGCGTGTGAACTGAGCGACTCGCTTGTGTCTGCAGGTACGAAGTCATTGACACGCCGACCGACATCTTCATGGTCCTCGAGTACGTCGCTGGCGGCGAGCTCTTCGACTACATCGTGTCGAAAGGACGGGTGCGTCGTCCCATTGCGCTGTCATTGACCGGCTCTAGCATACTAACATCGCGCGCATCGATGGACGCAGCTCGCGCCAGAGGAAGCGCGCCACTTCTTCCACCAGATCATCTCGGGCGTCGAGTACTGCCACTTCCATCGCATCGTGCACCGCGACCTCAAGCCCGAGAACCTGCTCCTGGATGCAGACAACAACGTCAAGATCGCAGACTTTGGGCTCTCGAACGTCATGGACGACGGCGACTTCTTGCGCACGCCGTGCGGATCGCCGAACTACGCGGCGCCAGAGGTGATCTCTGGAAGCCTCTACGCTGGCCCCGAGGTCGACGTCTGGTCGTGCGGCGTGATCCTCTACGCGCTGCTCTGCGGGAGCCTCCCGTTCGACGACGAGAGCATCCCGAACCTGTTTCGGAAGATCCGCGGCGGCATGTACTCGCTCCCGAGCCACTTGTCCGAGACTGCGCGCGACCTCATCCCGCGCATGCTCGTCGTCGACCCCATGAAGCGCATCACGATTCCCGAGATCCGGTACGGCCGTCGCTCGAAGCGGCACCAGCGGTCCTAAGGACACGCACTCACTCTCGCCTGTGCGTATGTGGCTCACAGGCAGCACCCGTGGTTCCAGACAGACCTGCCGCCGTACTTGCAGCACCCACCAGAGAAAGTGGAGAACGAGGTGCGTCCGAGTGGCGCTTGGTGTCGACAAGCGGCGCGTGCGCCACTGTGCGCAGCCGCACCAACAACCTCACAAGCGACTGACTGACTGACTGACTGCCGGCGATGGCTTGAGCGCAGACGTTCAAGATCGACGAAGATGTGATCGCAGACTGCCTCGGACTCAACTTTGCGACGAGCGTGACGCGCGAGCAGCTCGTGGCGCTGCTCCAGCGGAGAGAGACGCATCCGCTGCGTGTGGCGTACGACCTCATCTTGGACCACAAGAACGCCAAGAGCCGCATCGACGGTGCGTCGCACTGCGCTGTTGAGGCGCCGTAGCGCGATCGTCTCTCGCTGTTTCTGTTGCTAATGCCGTCGACTGGACGCGTCCTAGAGCTGCGCAACGTGAAGATCGTGAGCAGCAAGCCCAAGACGTTTGCGCCGACCGAGCCGAGCACGCTGTTGCTGCCAGGTACGTTCTCGCGCTGCGATCGTCACACGCTCTCGCTCTGCCTCTCTCTCTCTCTCTCTCTCTCGTCTTCTCTTGTCCTCACACTCAGACGCTCGATGACACTGGGGCGCTAGGTCGTGCGCCGATCCCAATGGCTGCGTCGCCGCTCATTACGCCGTCGACGGGCGACCCGCGGCAGTTTGGCGGCCGCAATCTCCCGGGCGGGTTCCCTGGCTTTCCGGGACACCCGCCGCACCAGCAGCGCTTGAACGCGCCTAGTGGACTTGGCCAGAGCGGCTTTGACGACAGCAGTGCGAGTGCTGCGTCCGCTGCAGTCGCTGGCGGTGCCCCAGCGCCGAAGCGGCGGCGGTGGTACTTGGGCATCCAGTCGAAGAAAGAGCCGGCGCACGTGATGTCCGAAGTCTACAAAGCGCTGCATGTGCTCCACTTTGAGTGGATCGTCGTGGCGCCGTACCGCGTCAAGTGCCGGTGGCAGCCCAAGGGCTTTCCGTCGCGACCGCCTGCGAGCACGGGCCACGCGGAGCACGACTACGAGGCGCACGTCAAGTACCAGCAGCTCCAGGCGCAGTCGCGCATCAAGATTGGCTTGCACCTCTACAAGGTCCAGCAGCACATCTACTTGCTCGACTTCCAGCGCCTCGACGGCAACGCGTTCACGTACATGAACCTCTGCGCGCGCATTATCACGGAGCTCAAGACGCTCTCGGGCATCCGCACGATCCCAAGCGACGCGCGCTTTGGCGCCGACCACGGCGGCGGGCTCGGTGGACCGACGGCCAGCGCGAGTGTCGGCGGAGCCGCGAGTGCGCACGTGCACCACCACGCGTCGTCGCACATCCACCCGAATCTCCACTGAGCGACAGCCAGCCGAGTGCTCACGGAGGAGGAGTGCAGTCACAGTGCTCGTCGACTGAGTGCATCGAACGAGGCGCACGACCAAGGAAGGGGTAGTAGTAAGTACATATACAAGTCTGTTTTGCTCGCACTTGTCCGTTTGCTTGTGTGCTTGTGTTTGATCGCGAAGTTGCAGAGTTGCTTGCTTGTCTTGCACTTGCACTTGTCTTCCACTTGCTTGCACTTGTCTTGCACTTGCCAAACAAGTCGAGAACAAACGCATGCTCGCACAAGCACTCGAACGTTCGGACATACGCAAGATCAGCTAAACGATGCAGCGACAACGGCACGGACGTCGTGGACAGAGCTTGTCGAGTCGCCGATGTCGAGCTCGCATGCTGCGAGGTCGCGCGCTACAAAACCGATTGCAAATGGCCGCGCGCACTTTGCTTGACGGAAGAGGCACTCGTTCGCGTAGAGGACGCCGTTGGAACCGCACACGGGCACAAACTCGTGCGTGCAGCTCGCGGGACATCGCGGCATGGGCAGCGGCGGCGAGCAGGGTCCGCGACTCAAGAGCGCGACGCTCGGGTCGCGGCATTGCGCTCGCTTGAGCCAGCACGCATTTCGGAGCGTGCCTCGGCTCGAGCACACAGGATCGTCCACGTCAGCGCACACGATGGCGTCGCAGGCTGCTGCTGCTGCGGCACTGATACTGAGAGTGCTGTCTGTAGCATTGGCGCTGCTCGACGCGAGACTCGGTGGATTGAACGCGAGGTTGAACGCCCGATCAGCGTCGCAGAGACCTGTGCTGACGATCGCGAGCGCGGGCTTGCGGCACCGCGCTTGCTCGAAGAAGCACGCGTTTGCGTACGACGAGCCGTCCGTTGCGCACACCGGTGCGTCAATCATCGGACACACTCGAGCGCACGTGCTGTTGTCGGTCGTTGCGTCGTTGTCGTCAATGGATGCGCCTTGCGGTGTCGTAACTACAACGAGGTCCTCGGACTTGGGTTCGCACACTGCGAGTGGCAAGCACGGCGCGATCGCGCACTCGACGCCCTGGAGCACACATGTCTCGGTCGCGCCATCGCAGCGCTCAGGCGCACACTGCTGCGCGCAGTACTCGACGCCCTCGTAGACAATGCACGTCTCGAACTGGCCGCAGACCTTGGTGCAGGTGTCGGTGAGCGTCGCAGCGAATACGTGCGCTACGTGGAGCACGAGCACGCTAACGAGGACGAGTGAGAGTCGGATTGCTCTGCTGCAACTCCGCTGCATCGCTGCTGCGAGGGTCCTCTGTCTTGGCGATCGCGATCAAGGTCGAGTCGAGGTTGAGGTCGAGGTGGTGGTTCTCAGGTTGTCGTGTGCATGTTGGTGCATGTTGGTGTGGTTTTGCGCCTCTTCGCGTTCGACGCGACGACGACAAACAAGGGATTCTCGCGCGAGACTTGCAACATGTATGCGAGAAGCGAAACGAGCGTTTGCGAGCATTTGACACTTGATCAAGGTTCAGTAAACGACTCGCGCTTTCGCGCAAATGCCTTGCATATCGTATGCACGCAAGGAATCGACGGTCCTACTGCGGTGTGTCCCATAAACGACTCGCCTTCAAGCAGCCTTTCAAGCCTTCAAAGTCAAGTGTTGCAAGCCGCAGCAAGCACGCGCAGCGTCGATAGCCAGCGAGTGTGCAAGTCTGTGTGCTCGCGAGTAATACCGCTGCAGCCACTCGCGCTCACTGCACCTCGTAGGTAGTGTCGCCCCGTGGCAACTCGCTCTCATGAGGCACAACTGGAGCTCCACGTAAGGCGCAGTGTGAAAGGCAACAGTACTAGCACTTGGGCGAGTGGACGAGCGCGCATCACGACACGACACGCGCTTCAAGCACTGCATGTCGTCGTTGTTGCAGGAACGTTGCTGCTCTTGTGTGTGTGTGTGGTGGCGGTGACAAGCGCACACCCACCACCACAACCACCAGTCGATCGATCTGCATGCTGTCTTTGCCTTGTTGCACATGCTCTCGTTGTTGTTGTTGTTGTTGTTGCTTTGCAGAGCTCCGTGGTCTTGCCGACTAACTTCCGACTTACTTGCCGACTTGGTTTGTCCTTGTGCTCGCGTCGTACTCAGCACTCCGCACTCCTCGCAGCATTCCCATTGCCATTCCAGCCGCTGCGCCTCTAGGTTCTCGGTTCGCACACACAGACACAGAAGCAGTTGAAATGGTCGACTTCAAGTGAGCCATCTGGGCGAGCGAGCACGACGATCATCTCGTGAGCCGAGTTACGTGGCAAGACGCTCTCGAAAGCTCCAAGTACGCTCTAGTTGCTTTGCTCTGGTTGGAGCAAGCAAGACGAATGCACGCTGCTCTCTGCCGTATCGACTTGCTGTTCGGCGCGCACGAGAATTTGGATCCCGACACCGACAACACCAGTTTCGATCGATCGAGACACGTCTTGAATATCCGAGAGAAATTGCGATCGTCGAGTCACTTGCATACAGTATACCACTGCGATCCTTGTCACTGAAAAGCTGACGCACAAACACATGACTCGAACTCGGACTCGACGCGGATCCTCGAGCAAATGTTGGTTGTGCTCATGGCAAGCTTGGAGCGAGCGAGCGACAAGCACAAGATCAAGCAAAATATATACACAAGCAGAAGCACACAGATTTTCAGTGCCAACCGTGCATCCAAAAGCAAGCGTCGCACACACACACAGAGCGTGATTATCGTCTTCATCGCACTTCATTGCCTATGTGTGTGTATTTGCTGGCACAACCTCGACTTCATCGCAGCGACAACGACGACCGCGCTTGCACACGTAGCATGGGAGCCATGCTCGTGGCTCGTGGCGCGCGCGCGTTGGCGTTCGAGACCGCGTGGCGACAACAACAAACAACAACGACACCAAGCGCAGGCAGTCGATCGAACCCGCACACACACACTGTCAATCTAACAACCAGCACCGTTGTTGTTGTTGTTGTTGTTGTGTATTGCACACTTTGACTTGCAAATTGTATTTAGCTGCAACACACTGACGTGTTGTATGTGGCTCTTGCAGAGCGCTCTATTCGAGGCACTGCGCTTTTTACATCAATTGTCCCGTTTTTGCGACAGTCGTCAGACGGTCCTTGAAACGCCCATCCCTTGTCCCGCTTTTTTAGCACGATTCGGATTTCCGAGAGGCGTGCTTGACGTTTGGCCCGTCCACTATCGAGTCGACATCTACATACAACACACAAGTGAACGACTAGACATGTTCCTGCGTGCGGTCCGCCTTGCGCGCTGTCGCCACCGTCACACACAGCTCACTTTTGCATTTGCTTGCGCTCCGAGAGAGACATCGTCCGGTCGGCGACGAGCAGCTCCACACACACATACACACTTTGCTACACACTCGCACATCAACACATCAACCACCATCGCACTGCGCACATACACACACATGAGCAGCACGAAGCGTCTCGCCCACCAGGTCTCGGCCACGCCGCCGTCGCCGCACGCGAGCTACCTCGACGACGCGACCCGGCGCTCGAGCTTCACGCTCAGCAGTAGCGACGCAGTCTCGTCGTCTTCGTCGTCGTCGACAGAGGCTCCCGCGGCTCCAACGCGTCGTCGCGCGCTGCCACTGTCTGCGACGACATCTCCAGGCGCGTTTGCGATCGACATGCCGCGCACGACCGAAGTGCTCTGGAACGGCACGTCGTCGCTCGGCTTCACGCTCAAGCGCAAGCGCAAGACGGGCGCGATCTTGGTGTCCAAGGTCATGCCGAGCTGCGCGAGCCGCTTGCGCATCGGGAGCGAGCTCAAACTCGTGAGCGGCTTCCCAGTCAAGCAGCTCACGCTCGACGAAGTGAAGAAAGTGATGCTGCGCGCGCCCAAGCCCGTGAGTCTCGTGTTCCTGAACAAGGACGACGCCGCTGTGGCGCAGCAGACTCGCCTGCTCGCGGAGCAGAGCAGCGGGAGCTTCCTCTCTGAGTGCAGCAACGACCGTGGGTCGTTCGAGAACGAGTTCAGCGCGGACGCGGACGACGCTGCGGCGCCGCTCGAGTCGGTGCGCGAGCACTCGGAGCTCCGAACGAGCGTGAGTGCGCGCACGGCCGCAACGTTCTTTGACACGGCGCCAGCGCGCGCGTCGCTCCAGCGCACGGTCTCGGACTTTACGCTCACGGCGCCATCACGCGCGCCGCTGTCGCCGTCGGCGATGAGCACGAGCAGCGGCTTCACGACGTACACAAACTACTACGCAAAGCCGTCGGACTCGCACTCGAAGAAGCGCAAGGTGTCGAAGCTCCGCGTGGCGCTCGACCGCATGAGCCAGCTGCTCAATCGCCCAGTGCGTCAGTCGGCGCTCAACATCCCAGCGGACCGGAGCATTGTGGTCTAGAGCCACATGCACACACACCTGACGGACCGAGCCCAGCGGAAAGCTCCTGATAAGTTAAGAAAGAGAGAGAGACACACACACCATCCCGATAGACCTGTAGAGTAGAGTTCCAGACGCACACACACACAGCAGCAGCAGCATGAACACGAGCTGTCGATATGCATCCTCCTCTCGTCTTGCGTCGTCTCTTCCTCTCTCTCTCTCTCTCTCTCGTGTCCTTCCACAGCGCATGGAGAGAGAGTCTGTGTGAAGTTGACATTCGCGCATGAATTCCCTCCTACGCATACAATTGCAAGTCAATTGCGAGTACTTGAAGCATGTCGCTTTTAACAGCGAGTACCGCCGACAGGCACCAGCGCACCAGCGCTCCCGTCCTTCCGTCCGTGACGAGCATCAACCGCGAATATCGACGCTTGCGGTCGCTTGCGAGGCCTCGCTCTTCTTCCAGCTCTATGACTGTGAGCGAATGCATCGTGATCGCTGTGAGGCGAGAGCGTGTACGTTTGTGCACTCGGTCAGCCGTGGACTCTCAAACGCTTAGCACCACACAAGAAGCGCACTGCACTGCTCGCTATCCTCAAGACAACCGCTGCGCAAAGTGTGCGAACGCGCGACTGTCGATGCGGAGCATGTGCGCAAAGGCTGCGAACGAGAGGAAGCCGCTGGCGTCGGCGCCTGCGTCGCGAAAGCACCGCTGCACGTCGTTGCGGAACGAGTGCGTCGCTTTCGTGGCGCCTTGGAATGGCGCGAGACGCGCCAAGTCGCCGACTGCGAGCTGCCCGTCCGCGTCCGAGTCGAGTGCAGCAAAGACCTGCTGCACGAGCGCGTCCCAGAGCGCAGGCGCCTGCGTCTGGATCTCGTGCCAGTCGAGCAGCGCTGCGCAGAACTCGTCGAGCGAGACAAAGCCATCGCCGTCGAGGTCGAGTCCGCGCAGGAAGCTCTTTGCCTCGCCGCGCGTGAGTCGGTATCCGCCGCGCGCAACGTACGCAGCGAACTCGTCCACGCCGACTTGCGTGGCGCCGTCGCGCGACAGCTCACTGAAGAGCACGACGACGTGCTCTTTGTACGCGAGCGGCAGGATGTGCGCGAGCTCTGCAAACATGGCGTGCTGGAAGCGGTGGAGCGACCGGTAGAGCTGCAGGCGCTGCACGAGCGTGCCGTTGAGCACTGCGGTGATCGGCGCCACTGGCGCGAGGGCGTCTGGCGCAACGTCGCGCGCAGCGCGGACCGAGGCGAACCACGGGTGCTGCAGCGCTTGCTCGGCCGTCAGACGCGCGTTGACGTCGCGTTCGAGCAAGCCGCGGACGAGGTCGCGTGCTTCAGGCGAGACGTCGGGCCATGGCGCAGTGGTCCAGTCGATCTCCTCGAACTGGATGCGCTCGTCTAGGAGCGGTCCTTCTGGGAACGGGAACCGACCCGCGAGCAGGCGATAGAGGATCACGCCGCAGCTCCAGAGGTCGGACGGCAGCGCGTACCGGCACGCGAGCATTTCAGGCGCAGTGTACAGCGGCGTCCCGCGCACGTCGCGCAGCTGCTCGTGCTCGTCGCGCAGGAACGCAGCGCCACCAAAGTCCGTGAGCTTGAGCGGCGAGCGCTCGTGCGTGTCTGCGAAGAGGAAGTTCTCGAGCTTGAGGTCGCCGTGGAGGATGCGCAAGAGGTGGCACTGCCACACCACGTGCAGGATGTCGGTCATGTACTGCGCCACGACTGCTTCGCTCGGACGCGCGCCACTCTCTTGATCCGCCGCCGACAGTAGACGCGCAGACACGTCGCCGCCGACGCAGTGCTCCATCACGAGGTACACGTGCGCGTCGTCTTCGTACGCGCCAAAGAAGTGCACGACATTGAGCGTCCCACCGAGCAGCACCATCATCTTGCCCTCTTGCTGCAGCGCGCGGTAGTCCTTGAGGTTCACCACGAGCGCCTTTGGCACGATCTTCACGCACAGGTCAAGCGTGCTGTTGTCGTCGATGCGGTCGGTCTTGCTCACTACGCGATGCACGTGGCCGAACGCGCCTTCACCGAGCTTCTCAGCGAGCTCGTACTGGTCGTGGAACGTCCGCGGCAAGTGGAACTCAATCTCGCGCGCGCGCGTGAAGAACGACGCTGTCTCCAGCGCAGCAGTCTGCAGTGCCGGGTAATCTGTCAGCGCTCGCATGAACGCGCGCCACTCCTTGCGCACGCTACCAAAGCCAGGGCTCTCGCGGCGCGTCTCGAGTGCGACATCGCTTTGCCGCCGCACACTTGCTGCGCTCTCGGAGATGAAACGCCGTGTGTGGTGCGTGCAGCGCGAGCGAGGCGAGTGCAGTCGCTCTGCCGCGAGCGCTGCTGGATCGTACTGCAGCAGGAACGTGGAGCTCGAAGTGCGAGCGCGTGGTCGTGCGGTCGAGCTGCTTCGCCACCGCGCTGCTCGGAGCGCTGGCGCTGCTTGTCGTCGCATTTGCTTGCGCTCAATCAATTGCGTGATTGTTGTCTGGATGCAAATTCAAGACGCGACACGTGAGCCGTTACATGCACAACCTGACAATCTGCGATAGAATCCATTCATACATGGTGTAGTATACAATTCCAGTAGCTGACAATCTATTGTAGAGTGATACATTACAGTCAGGTACACGAATCTAATATGTCTGCAAAGGTTCATCGCTTCACACTCAAGACCACAGCAACTCCGACACACTTGAATGCTCGTTCGACTCGCTCTGCTTGAGCACCAGCACACCACGACGCACTTCCGCCAGCATATAACACACTGCGCAACGCACTCGTTCCGCAACGACGTGCAGCGGTGCTTTCGCGACGCAGGCACCGACACTAGTGGCTCCTTTCAATCGCAGCCTTTGGGCTCATGCTCCAGAGACTACAACAACCACAACAACAACGACAACGCATGCTGCACTCATGTGGTGTGCTTGATGAGTCGCTCTGAGACTGTGGCTTCAGTGTGCGTGTGAGTGTAGTCATGGTCGCGTTGAGCGGCGTCAGGAGTGAGTGAGTGAGTGCGGAGCCGCTTCAAGTGCACATGCTCGCAGTCACACACACGCTACACTAGTGCTTGAATGCGCATGAACAGCTCGCTCGCTCTGCGCTTGCAGACGCATTGTTGTTCATGCAAGCACTAGGCTGCCATCACAGGTTCGTCTCGTCACTGCGGTGCATCATTGCTACAGCACATTGTTGCAGTGTCATTGCGTCACGAGCCCAGATCGACTCTGCCGAATGTCTATCGGCCGTAGACATCGCCACAAGTCACTTTCACAGCACGCCCACTGCCGCAGAAGCGCACATGACGCTGCACTGCACTAGCAGTACACAGGACTGGCAGTGGCGGTGGCAACCATGACAATGGCAGCGACGACAGTGTATGTACACTCGCGTCGCTTGCCTCTCGCTAGTCGCTCGTGTCAAGACACAAAGAGCGTCGAGTCGACGACACACAATGACTCACTTGGTTCTCAACCTTGAGACCTTGAGACCTTGAGACCTTGAGACCTTGAGACCTGCGCTAGCTCGCTTTACGCACTCGAGACGCTGGTGTTCCGCCGCCACTCCGACGCGTCGAGTCAGGCATGAATCGAGGCAGTGAAGGAGGAGAACGGAGCTCCACGAACAGCAGCAGTTGGCACTTGCTGGGCTCACACACGCTGAGCTCGCACCTCAAGACGACTAGGATACTACTAGCAGCAGAACCCAATAGTCTCACTCGCTCGAAGCACGAAGCACGAAGCACGAAACTCAGCAAGCGTCTGCGTCTCTGCTTGTGTTTGTTTGCACATTCGCCATTGCGCGTCGTCGAGTAGACGTTCCGAGTGGAAGTGTCGATGGGAGGTGCGAGACGAAAGGGTCCGACGCAAGCATCTGGGAGTCTGTGTGTGCACATGAGCGAGCGAAGTGAATCGAGTGGCTGTGGCGGCGCGACAGCAGCGATGACGTCTGCTCGTACGTCAGTGCGTCGTGTGCATTGGATCTGTCTGGACATGTTCGTTCACTCAATGTGAGCGTGTGGCGTGGGTTGGTTCACTCCTTGTGTCCTGGCGCACAAGTCCTTTGCGTCAAGAGAAGCAGCCAGCAGCAGCGTGGATGACCACATTCTTGCTCTTGTTCATGTTCTCATGTGCTTGCTCTTGTGCTTGCTCTTGTGCTTGTGTGTACTGCGAGTGAGCGCGAACGCCCATGCAAACACCTGCAATCGATCGTGCGGCGGCGAATGAAGCGCGTTGGACTCGAGAGCGCGCAGCGAACCAGTCGCTCGGCGCTCGGAGCTCGGCGCTCGGGTGTGTTTGCACGCGCACGCGTTGACTTGTCTGGCGTGCTGCTTAGACACGCCGCACGCATGCGACCGGCTGGCGTGACTGGTGAAAAGAGTGGGAGCCGGTCGCGTCGGCACGCAAGCAAATCGCCATCGGTGTCGTCGGTGTCGAAGCGCGGTCGACTCGGTGGCAGGCGCGACGGGATCGGGATCGGGATTGATTGCAGGCGCCATCGGTGTCGTCGTCATGGCCGTCTCAGACGCGCGCGATGATGAACTTCCCGACGAGCGACCGACCGACTGACCGCGACCGCGAGGCGAAGCGACCGAGTGGACGAACCGCTGTCTCGCCGCCGTTGCTCAAGCTCGAGCTCAAGCTCAAGCTTGCCCTCACAGTCACCACGCTCAGGCGCTTCGACGAGCACAGGACGCAGGACAGCCGCAGGTCGCCAGTGCGTGAGTGAGATCGATCGGTCCTCGAACGCGCGCCGCCACCACGCGCGTCACCCACGCGAGCCACGCTGGAGTCAGTCGCACCATCGCTACCGGCCAGCCACTCGGCGAACCAGCCGTCGCCGACGACACGCCACTCGACGACCTCGCGCGTCGAGCTCACTCGCTCGACGTCCACGTCGGCACGATTGGCGATGAAGTTCCCGCTCCCGCGCGATACGTTCCCGCGCGTGGAGCTCCCGCCGCACGAGGCCGAGGAGATCGAGGCGCTCTCGACGCTGCTCGTGCAAAAGACGCTCGCGCAGTTCCACGAGCACGAGGTCGTGAACCGCGGCGTCGTGGATAGCGTGCGCTGGAAGAAGGTGCGGCAGAAAGACGACATCCGCGTGTACAAGGAGCGCTCGGCCAAGAAGCGCGCGCGGAGCGCAGCAGCCCTGAGCAATAGTAGTAGCAATAGTAGCAGCGTCCCAACGAGCACGTATGGCGACCTCGTGCCCGTGCTCATGGGCATTGGCACGATCATCGGCGACCTCGACGACGTCATGTTCGGCGTCCTCAACCCGACGACCGAGTCCATGCGCATCAAGTCGACGTACGCGGACGACGGCTTCCTCGACGGCGCCGTGCTCGCGACACTCGTGCGGCCGAGTCGCGCCGAGCCGCTGCGGTCGCTCACGCTCCGGTGGTTCGTCAAGCGCAATCCGCTGTTCATGACGCCGGTCGTGCGCATGCGCGACGTCGTGTATATCGAGTCGACGGGCGTGGCGTACACCAAGTCGGGCGAGCGCATCGGGTACCAGCTCCTGCACTCGGTCGAGATCCCAGGCGTGCGGGAGCTCACAGAGTACCAGTTCGTGCGCGCGAACGTGTCATTCTGCTACCTCTACCGCCAGCAGTCACCCACAGTCGTCGACGTGTTCATGCGCGGCGTGCTCAATCCGCTCGGTGACGTCCGCCCGAGCATGAGCGTGCTCTCGACCGCTGAAGCACTCGTGTCCGTGGCGACGAACCTCCACTGCGCGCAGATGAAGAAGCTCACGTGGCTCTTGCGCACGTCCAAGGCGAGTGTTGTGCAGCGACGCGACGTCGCGAGCGCTGCGCCGACGCACTGCCGCGTGTGTCTCCAGAGCCTCAGCTCGGCGTTCGCGCTCAAGTCGAGTCGCAAACGCTGCGCTACGTGCCTCGAGCCGATCTGCGCCAAGTGTCGGCACGTGCACAAGCTGAGCGTCGTGGCGCTCGCGCGCAGCGACGAGTGGGACGTCCAGCAAGTCAAGTTTGCGTTCTGCACGCGCTGCCGCACGCGCGCGTTCGAGACGAGCGCCGCGATTGTCGCGCTCGCAGACCTCGCAGCCGACGATGCGCCGTTCGACGACGACTTTATCCTCTCGCGCGGCGTCACGGAGAGCGTGAGCAGTTGTAGTACACCGCCCACACCACCCACGAGCTTTTCGTCCTCGAGCTCCAGTCGGTACTAGTGTCAATAGCATTGTGAGTGTTGTGAGTTCATTCCTTCAAGCAGACCTTTAGACCTTCAGACCTTCAGGCAGACCTTCAGGCAAACCCACTGTTGTTGTTGTTGTTGTTGTTATTGTTGTTGTTGTTGAGATGATCTGTTCCGTGGCGACTGAGCGCATCGAGCGGATGGACGAGCGACGTCCCGGTGTCCAGACCGACCGCCATTCGCGAGTGACTGCGGAACAGACGCGGTCGGCTCACGAGGGCATTCGTAAATGTTAAGTGCGGACTATGACTAAGTGCGTTGGCATTGAGAAATCACCATTACAATGCTAGGGTATTCAAAAGTGTAGTGTAGTGCCCTGAAACGCTTATTGACTTGGAACTGTATCAGGAGTAATACAGTGTTTGAAGTTTTGATAGTGAAAAAAGCGAATCTGAAACGCTTATTGACTTGGTTCACTATGTGGACTGAAACGCTTGTTTAAAGATCTGATAGTGACGAAAGTGCGGTTTTGAGACTTTGAATACGAAAGTCAAATGAAGTGTTCAATATTGTAAAAATTGAACACTTCATTTACGATTTGTATGCAGGTGCTCAGTAAGTTTTCAAAGGTAATTGGAATCATTTGTTGACAACAGAGTGAATGTTACATAAATTATTACAGTAATGCCAACACTTTGGTGCAAAAATATGCGGCGTTGTCATTGTCACGTGGCGTACACCATGTTGTTGTTGTTGTCAAGAATTCGGTGTGTGTGTTGAGTGACCTGTGGATGGCGTTGCGGCAATGCCAATGCCAACGCCAAGGCCAATGGATGGCCTGTTCCGCTAAAGAAATGGAGCTCACGGCAAGAATTGTGTGTGTGTGTGTGGACAAGAATTGGGTTCGTTGAACTGGCTCGATGAACTGGCTAACCACCCCACGTGGACCACATAGCCACATAAATCCACACTATATAACCGGGTAAGAGAGGTCCTTCGTGTAGTTGCCTTTTGTATTCAAGGTCACACTCACCGGATTGAGCAGTGCATTCGTGTACTTGAAATTTATATACTGAGTCGCACTCGATTTTATGCACTTTGAAAACTAATGGTAAAATAAGAAACACAAAAAAATGTCGATAGAGAAAAAATCGAGGTAAAATGCATCTACACAGTATGCATGCCCGAATGCAAACTCTAGCCTTTGAAATAGCTTCACTTTATTAAATATATTTTCGCGAATACAATAAATACAATACTGCCCCCATAATAACCCCACAATACCATAATACAATAACATTGCCGCGTGAACGAAAAGCTTCACTTTTTAAGTGAACGGACACCAATATTGATCAATAAATGCACACGAAAGCGTCATACAATAGTATTGTTTTCATATGTATTCAACATTGTGCAAATAGAACTGTCTGCGTTGAAAATCAACATTATCAAGTCAAGTTTGGAACATTACATTAGTAGTAATGTTGTGGCACAAGTAGTAGTTAATTTTTTGCAACACCTGTTTGTAACACCAAAGCGTCCGTCTGTGTCATTTAATAAAGCAAATTTCGAAAAGTGTCAATCATTATAACGCAGCCCTCTGGTGTAAAGAAATTTATGTGCCACGTTGACGCTACTACAAAAAGTATATTTCATAAAGGCGGGGCGATGAACCCCTAAATCGCCCAGGGACTATGGAGTATCATTTGAAACGAAACGACCTGTCGAGACAACCACATGCAACAAATTGGAACGAATTAATTTTATATATTTCAAAATACTGGTATGGTGTAGTATATAGGTTCCACCCAACAAAGATGATTATGTTAAAATTCGGAAAATACAAAGGTAACAACCTTGAAGATATCTTTATGAAGGACAAGTCGTACATTGAATGGCTTAGTCAAAACAAAATGCTACTTGATGCCAACCCTGAAATCAAAGATTTCATTCAGAAAATTGAACCTGAGGATTTAGCTTATCGAATGGGATGGGGTAAGTACAAAAATGCAGCTATCAGTTGGATCTATGAAAACGATTCTCAATATTTTGACTGGCTAACGAAAAACGAATATGTAACTCAAAGCTGCCCAAAGCTTCTAAGTGAGATCCAGCGAGTTCAAGGTTAGAAAAAAATACGATGCGATTTTTTATCGCTTAAGTAAAGCTATACACTTCACTCGTCAGGCGGTCATATTCAAGCTCCCGCTCGTAAATTACGAGAACAATTAAATCTAAGCCTTGAGCCGAACCGTTGATCCCCGAAATGGTAATACTAGCCGGAACATCTTTCTCACTAATACGCGAAGTATCTGCGACCATGACACGGTGAGCCATGGACCACGCATCGCGACTAATAAGACCACTTGTAAATACACGAGAGATATCTCCATTTACTGCAGATAGCTTCGCAAACTCTTGAGCAAAACTTTCAAAGTCGTAATCTTGGGACGAAGCAAATACGTTTTTATTACCGATTTGAACATTGAAGTTACGGATGTATGCACCAGGGCAAACCGACCACGGAGCACAGTCAAAAGGACTTTGCCATTGTGGGGTGTTGTGTGCAGTTGCAAAATGACCAATGCGTGTGTCAGCGTATGGTAACACGGCTACAACTTTAACGTTTCGGTGGTTACCACTAATTTGTAACGCAAATGAAGCGTTCTGTTGCCCCGCAGGGCTGTCAAGCGATTCACCAGCTTTGCCACGGAAAATTTGAGAGTAGCAATCAAGGTAGCTGACCTTCTTCGTTGGATGGTTAATTAGTGCCATCGGATTTTCTAGCTCGTAAAACGGAACATAGAGACGGAGAGTATTGAATGGGAAGTACTGCTTCGATGTGTTAATAGTTTGAAGAGCGTTTTGAACCGGACCGAAGGCGACAGTTAAAGTTGTTCCAGTCACGAGTCGATTGTAGGAGCTGTCACCAGGGCCAAGAGGATTGTCTGTACCCATAGGGGCGAGCATGATAGGATTGACCTCGCCACTAGTCATAGTAACAGAGTCAAGCTTCATACCAGTTCCATCGGACGAAACTGTGAATTGACCGGCGTTCATACGAATGCGGAGCTTTAGCTGCGGACTACCAAGGAGGTTAAGCTCTTTGAAAATCGGGTGCAAGTCGGTTAGTTTGACTCGGAGCATGTAGAACCACTCTCCACATACACCACCAGCTGCGGGTACATCACACTCCTTGAAGCAACTGCGACCACTTTGCTGAACAACGTTCAGACCAGCCGTCGTTCCAAAAGAAGCCCAGCCAAAGGATCCTGTCGCATTGGCCTTGTCAATTATCATTGGGGCGTTGAGAAGGCGATCTGCAAACCCAGTGTTAAAAGGGTTGTTTTCAGACGACTGTGTTTCACTGCTATCCAGTTTAAAAGTGAGATTCCCACTTAAGTTCGAGTTAGAATATCCATCACCAACTGTAGTAGCAAGCTTACTACAGTTAATACTCTGCCAGTCATCAGGGGCGAGGAAAGGTTCAGCTCCATGCTTTTTGACGTAGTCAGCGGTGCATTCATTTTGTGCTCGTAAGTTATTCCAAAATGAACGGTAGGTGTCTTCTGTTAGGATTTTCTTTCCGTTCAGTTCAAGTTGGATACTAGAAATAAAATTCCAAATACCGCATTTCGGAGCAAGACTGAAACGGGTGAATGGCTTACGAATGCCTACACCTGGAGCCGGCGGGATAGTACCACCAATAGACATGGTTACAGGGTACGGAATCATCAGAAAGCCGTCAGAAATAGCAGCAGCACCCGAAGCACCTGTAAGTGCAGTCGTTGCATCAATATCAATTAACCCGCTTTGGTACGAGCCTTGGTTACCATCTGGTACATATACGAGATGCTTGTTATTGCTGACGCGAACACTGACATCGTTCTTCAGCTCTTGTTGGAGCAAATATTGGTCACTGAGTTGGGTGGTATCACTCATGATTATGTTATTGTTATATTATATTGCTACAATAGATATAGTAAATGAAAAATAAATAATGAACAATATTAAGGCGGTGACGTCTGACAGAGAATTATTGGACCTAGCGAGTCGATTAAACGTTAAGGTTGATGGAATATTGGCGATACAAGAGATCAAGAAACCCCTACCTAAAGGGTCGTACATTATTTTTTTTGCGAAGGGGTACTGGCATTGGGCATTGGGTTGCTGTGCATGATCACGAATATTTTGACAGCATGTCTGTAGGACCACCTTCTGTATTAGGAAACCTAAAGTACAATACAATACAATATCAAGGTACATACAGTGATTATTGCGGTGTATATGTATTGCTATGGCTATATGCGAAGCAGTACAATAAAATGCATTTGCTGAAAGGGTTCAACAATCTGGACATCAACAGTATTTAATTTATTTATGTATTATTCTAACCTCATAATATAGAGCAGAGCTTAGAGACAAAATATCAGAGATATTTCAGGCAATCTTTGATTGCTACACTTGTTCTCAGATCTGCGATCCTTTGCACTTCGTTCTAATAGATTACCTTGACGTTTTACAAAGGTGTCACCATTGATATTACTGAGCCGCAAATCCGTAAAGCGGCTCAAGGCAAACAAATTACTCTAAGCAAACAACAGCTTCAGGGAAGTGGTTACAAACTCCATGTCCACCCAGAAGTAGCTGCAAAAATTGCAAAGGCGAAAAAGAAAGGAACTGGTACTCGTGTCCATCTTAGTCCAGAGGGTCTTCAGGTTACGAGCCAGCTTGAAGGCGGTGCTCTAGGTGATTGGTTGAAGAAAGCTTGGGGTACATTTAAGAAAGATATCTGGCCAGCTATCAAACCTGCAGTTTCTTTGGGTTTAGACAATGCTGTAGCTCCTTTGGCAACTGCTCTTGGTCCATATGGTGCTGTTGTTGCACCGGCTCGACAGGCTGTGAAAAGCCTCACTGGGGTCGGACTGCCGACGAAAAAAATTGGCAACTCGACGAGCGAGGAGTCGCCGACGACTCGTTCTAGAACGAGCCAACGGCTCAAAGGTAGCGATGCAATGAAAGAAAAAATGGCAATGCTACGAGCTCGCCGAGGTGGAAGCTTTCGCTTATCCTAAGTAAATTACATTCACTCAGATTTTTTTTGACTCTGAAAAGAATTTCAATCAAAATATTGGGATCATTGAATTTGATAAAACGACCGAGCTGATCAGTAATTGTCAATTTGATGGATGGACTATTGCCTGGAGCGACAGCCAACCAAGAGTATTCATTTGGTTCGTAAGAAATCAGCTGGCCCGAAGTTGTACCTTGTGTATCAAATGAGCAAAGCAAATCTAACGGGATATTAAAGAAGTTATCAACCAATGAACATCTGAGAGCATATGAAGACACAGGAGATATTTCTGGCGGAATGTTACTTAACACACTATTTGCAACACTCGAAACTGCAGCTGGGTACGTACCTGTAGATAAACCCACAATTAAGCCAAACGAAGCGTTATTTATTACAATACGAGGTGTTCGAGTCGTACTTGGCAAACCAGTGCCTGATGTACTATATAAACCCAATGCTGGTCGAGTAAGAGTTCCTAGTGACGTTGGTAATGGTGTCAAGTCAAATTGAGCACTGTAATATACGCTATTTGAAGACAAAGCGACGTAAAATACATTTTCACCGTTAGCATCGATTAAATATGCACCAGCTTGGATACATGCACGCTGAATCATTTTGTTGATGTCTTTGTATTCATAGTATCCGTTCGGGAGTGTAATAGTTAGATTAGAAACCGTACTGCCTGTTGGGAATTCAATCTGGAACTGATTGTTACTTGAGAAGCGTTCAGCGTCAATGTTAAACACAGAATTATACATAGAAATTTTATTGATGCACATTTCCATATCTTTGAGATTTGCACTCGACGTCGGTAGTGAGTATTCAAATTGATTGTTGAGTCCATTGCTAACGATATGTGCTCTGTTGATGGAGACTAAGTAACTCATGGTTATTTATATGAAAGAAGTTATATTGAGACAAACAAAGTTTGTCGAGTCGCCAATTAAATTGCTTCAGGTGGTATTACATTTTACTGACAGTTTTGTTAATGCGACTGAGTTCCAATGTTTTATTGTCAAATACCATATCGAAATTTGAGCGAATGTGCGAATTTACTGAATCAATGAAAAGCATTTGTCCTTTTGAACTCGTAGCTTTCTTATATGCTCCATAGAACCCATCTTCGCTGATGTCAATATTGAAATCTTTCAATACCAGAGCTAAGTCCCGTCGGCTATTGGCCTTTAATATTGCACAATATTCCGCATTGCTTCGGATAAGCTTATACGTTCCTTGAAAGTAAGATTGTGTTAAGAATATTGTAGAAAGCTTGAAATGTCGTCCTCTTGTAAAGTAATGACTGAACACATTCTTTTGCAAGTTCATATCGTTCGAAAAATCATCGATGATTACAAGCTCAATCCCATCCATTGATTTTGATTTTCTGATTCCATCGACCCTCGGGACTTCATCTTGCCCCCAAAAAGACACAAAACCTTTCAATTGATCTTTCAAATAATTGTACAACTCCTGATCAGGGTTACGAGCAATAATGTGCAAATGACTGAAAACATTTGGAGAGTGTTTGAGAATATGGAAAACAAGATTGTTCTTTCCTGAGAATGAGGGACCCACAAGGATCATTCGGAACAGCTTCTTGATTGCTAAATCTTTACTTTCACCAACACTACCTGAGCGATATTGCTTAGGTAGCGATCCTCCATAATCTGGAATGAGCTTGTGCTCAGACTGCAAGGCTGAGTCGCATGCGACTCTACCTTTTGTAATGGTCATATTTTATTGTATTGATTTTCTTATATTTGACTCTCTCTCTATATATATATATATATAATACAACACAAAATTATGTCTTTCGTCTATAATCCATCTGCGTATGCCGACGAAGAAGCATTGACATTAGAGACTGCTCAGACGTACTTTCTGTCAAAGAATGACTGTCGCCTTAGCTCCTTGTCCTCTATTTCAATTGGTGTAGCAGCCTCCAGCAGCTTGTTATGTTGCGACGTGAATAGATCAATAACCAATATCAATAATATCGGTTGTGCGACAATAAATAATGTAGCGACCTCTGGTTTAACTCTGTTGGACGGTGTTACAGCAGGTATTACCACCGCGGGAAAGGCTCTTGTTGTTGATTCTAATCGAGACATAGCAACTCTTAAAAAGATATCGACAAGTCATGTCTCCCCTTACACAAGCTTTGAATCTAATCAATCCACTGCTCAAGTTGCGTTACAAATAAATTCGCTTGGTGCAAATTCGCTAGGCACTACATCAGCCCATCCTTTTGCAATCATGAGCTCAAATAGCAATCGTATTGTAATCAGTGAAACCGGAGTTGTAAATATTATTGGGACTCTTCAAATGAATGGAGTTAATCTCACACAACCGGATACAACGTTTATCACTGGTGTTACACCTGGATTTGCCACTGCAAACAAAGCATTGGTTGTGGATTCAAACCGTGACATATCTGGAATTAAGAAAATCAGTTGCTCTAATTCATCACCTTATACAGCCTGGGAAGCAAGCCAAAACACGGCTCAATTTGCTCTACAACTGAATAGTGTTGCGTCATTTTCAAGTATGGGAACCACAAGCGCCCATGGGTTTTCTCTTATGACAGCAAACACCAATCGTTTAACTATTTCTGAGGCGGGGATTGTGAATGTTATTGGTACGCTTCAGCTAAACGGAGTCAATTTAACACAATCCGATACAACGTTAATCAGTGGTATTACAGCGGGTATCGCTACTGCTTCTAAGGCACTTGTCATTGATTCAAACAGATCAATATCAAACGTCAATAGTATTGCTTGTACCGATATGACAATTGGCGGAGCGGGTTTTAGCAACGTTCATGTAAATTATCTTACGGGATTAACCGTAGGAACCGCTACTGCTTCAAAGGCACTTATTGTGGATTCATCGAGAAATATTGGAAACTTAAATTCAATAAATACATCAACATTAGTCTTGGGTGGAATTTCACTAACATCAACTCAAGCAAATTTACTCAGCGGTGTTACGAATGGGAGTATTGCAGCAGGAAAAGTAGTTACAGTTGATACTAACAATGATGTTACAGGCTTTCGCTCAATGTATTTTACAAATTCGACAGCATATACTCCTATCACAGCTACTCAAGTGTCTGGAGCTAGCGTTGCTCTTCAACTAAACTCAGCTGGCTACAGCTATTTTGGCCCTACGACGGCTCATGGTTTTAGTTTGCAAACATCAAATTCAGGGGCATTATATATTTCGAGCGCAGGGAATGTCAGTATTGGTGGGAGTAGCAACGGGACGTACAAACTAAACGTCCAAGGAAGTTTAAATTGCACTCAACTGTATATTGGAGACACTTTGTTTAATCCATCTGTATCTACTCTTACCAATGTCTTAGTTGATAAAATTGCCTTAAATCAATCTGGTACGTCCTCAACGCGTTGGTATGCTTTCGATAATTCTCCTTCAACCCAAAATCTTATGCTTTTTCAAACCGGATCGGGCGTCACTGGAGACGGCCTTGGAAGCATCGTTGTTCGCTCAGCTACAAGTTCGTTTTGTATCCAAGACATATCTGACCGTTCGAGTTCACCGTCAAATTATAATTCTATTCAACAAGCCTGGGTTTCAGATCTACGAAGTGGTGTGTTTCGAAATCAATTGCAACTTCGATCTCAGGGCGGGTCAACATCAACTTCAAATTGGTTATGGATTGACTCGTCTGCTTCGCCAGGAAGAGTCGCATGGCAATTAACTGATTCGACTACGACACCAAGTCTCAACATTGATCTGGCGAATCGACGAGTATCGGTTAATTCAAGTACAATTGATAGTCTTAGTAACCTTGATGTAAATGGATCTATTCGTGGTCGTCAGGGTATCTGGCTAGGAGATGTAGCAATGGAAAGCACATCTCTGTCAGAACGAAAAATAGTATCTCTTCAATCAACAATGACAGCCGGAAATAAATCTATGATGATATTTGGTAGAACGCTTCAAAATGTTGATTGTGGGATTATTGGTTTTACGTGGGCTGGAGCAAATAACCCTTTGAATCGTCTCTCGCTCGGGTTCTATGGAGCTGATAATGTTCTGTCCATAACTGCAGCTAGCCGTGTAGGTATCAACACAACCACCCCCAAATGCCCACTAGAAGTGGCTAATGGAGAATCAATAACGTTTGCTGCTGGAGGAGGGAGTTATCAATTATATCAGCACAATACGATAGGGGCCCCCATTGCAAGTCAAAGTGTTGCAAGCGCAGTAGGGCCGTATTTTCTCAGTAATGTTTCTGCTCTATTTTCTGGAATCGTATTCTGTCAATCTATTTGGAGTCAGAGCGATCGCAGATTGAAAGAAAACATCAAACCAGTTGATATTGATATTGAACGTTACAAGCAATTTAATCCTGTGTCATACAATTACAAATCCGATGCTACAAAAAAGCAAAAGATCGGGCTAATTGCACAAGAAGCAGCTGAAGTCGCATTCGAAGTTGTTGAATTAATTCCAAACGAAGATTTGGATGACGGTGTTCAACTGAATGTAGATTACAGCCAAATAAGTATTATCAACATGTCTGTGATCAAGCAATTAATCAAAAAAATTGAAGTGCTTCAAAACGAAGTACTATTTCTGAAGAAGGTTATAGCTTAAACGTCTTCGATTTTTTTGACTGTTGCTTTCGAAATTGCCCTCGCCATATCGTTCCACCTAATGGCTCTACGGTAGTCTCAGTCGTTTTCGTATCTTCTTCAAGTATGAGCTTCTTCATTAGCTCTTTTAGTTTCTTTTCATTACTTTGGCTGTCATTTTTATAGACTTTACCATTGAACATCAATGGGTTTGAAATAATCATCACGACTTATTGTAGTTTCCAATAAATTAGTTTGGAGAATCTGCTCTATATTCATAGGGAAGAAATTTCCTTGAATTGTATTTTATTGAGCATCCCTTGCTCGAACATATCTACCGCAAGCGTTTTCAACTCTTTTAGTGCATGTTTATTGTCATTGCCAATCATGATCTGAGCTCGTAACTTATCAAATTCAGCTCGCAAATGCTCTCGTGGTTCTTTTAATGGTTGCTTACTCTCGTAGTTGAGGTGACATGCCTTGAGTATCTCTGAAACGAGCTGACGATCGTCGAAATCCAATTTTTCATATTGGTCAGAATCAATATTATTGTCATATACAATACCTTTCAGTAGAGAGACAATGCCTGCTCCGATTGATCGAATTTTACCGGCCGAGGTTCTGTTCGGATACACTAGCTTCAACTTTCCTTGATCAAGATCGGCGACACGGATAAATTTACTTCCAATTTGTTTATATTTCAAGTCACTTGCGGTTCCACTTCCTTTGATATCATTCAAATTGAATGGTCGCCCAACTTTGCGCTGCGGACGCATGCCAGCGCCTTGTAACCGATTTGTAAAGTTACTGACATCAATATCATCAATATCTTCTACATTGCTACTTGCCATCGAGCCAATTGCTGCAAGACTTTTGTTAATAGCATCAAGATCATATGGATTGTCAAGATGGTGTAACGCTACATTTAAATAGTGAATGAGACGTTCGAATGTTGCGGGCCATACAATTCGAGACATTACATTAACGGCTTCACTGTGAGGCCATACCCCTTTCTTATTGGCTAAAGTTAGCTTGCCTCGAATTACGTCATCTGAGCTAACTTCCCATTCATAGGTTAGCCAATACGGTTGAGATACTACAACTTTAGAATTATCATATGTGTTGGGATGGAATGCATATTGTGTGTATGACAACCAAGGATTCATGCTATACAATATTTCAACCATCTTACGATACTCTAAGGGGGTCATGCTTTGTGAATGAATGCCGCGTGGGGTAATAATTTTCTTTTTTTGCTTACCTGGGCTATCATTTACTCTCTTTGTACCACTCTGGTTCGCAAGGTCCATTTTTTCGTCTCTCTCACTAGACCATGGCTTAGAGCTGACATTAATTACCTTTGCACGTTTCTCTTCTTCAATATTTACGCTAATCCCATTCTCACTCAATGTATTTAGGATACCAATCAATGTATTACCCCAACTAACTTGTGGTGATATTGCATTGTTCTCTCGATTCGTTGCTTTGTTTTTTATGACAATACCTCCGTCTTTGTAATCGAGATAGAAATTTTTCATTACATTCTTATCATAGCCTACAGGTTCGAGTATTTTTTAACGTTTCTCACGGACGCATACTTTTGAAACAATTCGCCAATGATACCCCACGCTCGGTCCTCCATTTCAACGCTATCAATACCTTTCGAAGGGTTAGGGACGTCAAAGTCCTCTTTAGCCATATTTGTTTGCTCTCTTGTCCTCTTATTTCTCATGAGCTCTTTTAGACGACTGAGAACAGCCCCATGTTTGTTTAATTGCATGTTCAAAATACCAAATACCAAGTCACGTGTCTTTACCCAATCGTATGCTTCGTCTGTCTTTTTACTTTTCGGTTGTCGCTTAGTATCTTTCAATACAACGGCTAACTTTCCTAAACTTTCATGCTGTGATATTTTACCGTCATGTTTATAGGGTGAAATTTTCATATCAACCAGAAACTTATATTCCTTATACAACTCCTTAACATGGTTATGAGCCTCTTTTTGCTCTTGCTCGGTGTATGAGGCGTCATCAATTTCTTCGTTTGTCCCTGCCATATCGTCAGCAATGTCTGATAGACTATCATCAACATCACCAATATCATTTCCAGTCTCCGCGTCGCTCATCATTCCGTAGATATCACTTGCAGAAAAGTTACTTTTAGATTGAGGCATAGGTTCATCTTTATCTTTATCATTACTTGCATTCCCCATGAGCGAAATCAAAGATGCATAGTTAGATTTACGCGATTTATCGGCTGCTCCAGATAAAACTTTTTGTAGATCCAGCTTGTCTTCGATGTCATCAACCCAAATTGCATTTTTGTACGCTTCTCTTTGAGCTTGCTTATATTCTTGGTTACGTTGTGCTTTTTTGAGCAACGCTTTTTGTTTTTGGCTATATTCGCCTCGTTTATTTCCTCCAACGAACATTTTTGCTATTTGATCAACGATCGAAAGGTCGCAGACCTGAAAGATCAAGATCTTTAAGCTCTGCTCCATATATTTATTGTTAAAAGTTGGTAAAAAATATTAAATCGAGAATGAGCTTGCTCAACTCTTCGCTTGCCGAATTTGAAGATGCTTTGGTTTGTGCTTGATATTTTTTTCGTACGCTTCACTGTACGCTATGAAGTCGTAATAGCTCGCAAGAAGCATTTTTGATGGATGCATTGGTGTCGGACCTTTCCATGGCTTTACGTTGCGTTCAATTTCATAAAATTTCCGAATCGTTTCCGTTTCTTTTTGCTTCTTTTTCATTGTTTCTTCTCGTTTCATTTCAGGTATTGGTTTGCCGTTTTCGTCAAGATAAATTACATTCATGTTTATTCTATATTAGTACCGATAGAATTGACGCGGTAATTTTATAAAATTACCCGTCCGGCGCGGCTATGCCAGCCCATTAAAATAGGCTTTTTCTAATTTACTTGCTTTCCCCTTTTCAGTAAGTCTCAAATTGGTCTGATGCTCCCACGTAGGATTGTCATAGCCAACCCACTTCACCAAGTATTTGTTCTTTCCGTTCTTCAGCGTTTCGTGCTCTAAAATTTTCTCAGCTTGCCAAATGTTATTGTTTTTATCTATTGGTGCGTCTGTGATATCTGCCTTTGTGAGCATGATATCATTCGGAGATTTGTATATGACTTGCTTGTTCTTTGACTCTAGTTCGATTTTGTAGCCGTCGAAGCCAATAATTTTATACACTGTCTTGCTCCATAGCTGATTTCCTTTCTGAAACGTCTTTTTGGGGACTTTGACAATCGCATGGTCGCCAATATTGAAATGAGCTTCTACTTTACCACTAACCTTCCTATTGTGATCTAACTCGTCATCAATAACTTTATTTTTCATTTCGTTCGGAGTTGCTTTGATTCCAGTATGGTACGTCCCATTGTAGTTATCAATTGTATCAGATAGCATTTTCTGAGTAATCAAATTATCTTCCTTTTCATGAGTGAGACGAGCAAGTCGCTCTTTTATAGTTCGATTGAAACGTTCAATTTTACCAAGAGTATTGTGCTCGCCGGCTTCATTTATTGTGTGGCGTATGTTTTTGTCCTTGAAGAACTTCTGTACTTGATTGTTTAGAAACTCGCTACCATTATCAGTCGTGATATCTTTCAGTTTATGAATGGTTGCAAATAATTTAAGCTCCTTGAGAATGGTTTCAGCTTTCTTATTTGGCAATATTCGTGCATAACCAATTCGACTATTGATATTGATTGCTGTTAGGATGGTGTGAGGGTGCCAAAATGCTAAATCCATTTGCCAGCTGTTTGGATTTGACGAAGCTATTTTGTATTTATTGAATTTGTTTTTCTGCTGACCAAGACGTTGGAGTTGTACTTGTGAGTCGTACCACTTTCTTACTTTAGCGAGAGTGATAGTCGTATCATATTTCTTTGCCCGGTTATATAAATTAACGGCTGAAGTGAAGCCAGTCATTGGATCGTTATAAATGCTTGAAAGTAATTTATCCATTGCTCTATATGACACTAATCATAAAAGTCCCCTCTTTCACGATTAAATATCAAGTGGAACCGTTGTAATACCATCTTCAAGCACTTTACGCTTGTCGTAGTAATAGCTCAACCCCGTTTTCAGCTGAGTGTATGTGACCATACTTTTGAGCTCTTTGTTAATCCTGAAACCCTTGTTAGTTGCTTGAAGCGATACTTTCTTTTCAACGACATGCTTGAAACCTTCTGGATTTAGAACATTAGCATTTCTTCCAATTTGCTCCCCTGTGACTTTATCAGCGCTTTGCTGAACGCCTTTTGCAGAAACTTTCGATTTGCAACCCGCATCTGGTTTGAAACAAATGTAATTCTTGCTACTTAGAGAAACAATACCATCCCCAGACCACTCCTCTTTGAAAAGCCCAGGTTTGCGACGGTCAAACGCAGCGTTAGCAGGCGTGTCATCACGTGGGAACCAATCATACTTATGCTGCTCAAAGTGCTCTCGTAGTTCCAGTCTGATTAAATTCTTGAATGGTTCTGGGTCTGAGAAAGCAATGTATGCCGAATCAGTGTCCATTTCTTGATACTGATAATATTCTCGAGAAATGTAGAAGTCAATACAGTCATAGTAGAACTGAAGCATACGCAACTTTGCTAATTGGTAGATAGCAATACTGACGTGGATTGGGTTGCTAAGCATGATGCGACGCTTACGTTTCGTAATTTCATACATTCCATCCCCAACTTCGTCTGATCCCTGAAAAGTATGGTGAGCAATACGTTCAGAAATTTTTTCGTCTTCATTCTCATACACAACTTCTCGGTGCTTGCTTTTATCCATACCCGAACGACCGAAGGCACTGTTTCCACACAGTTTCATCATCTCGGCAATCATTGCTGTCGATTTATCTGAATCACCAGCTCGACGTGCGTCCGATACAGACTCCATAAATTTCTTGAAAGGGTTACCAGAAGCAGCTTTAATAAATAAATACATATTAGTAACTACTAAGCCATGTGAAAGATACCATTTAAGTAACGGTGTGTAAAGTAGTATTTTCTTACCGAAGTAACTTCCAATCAACTTTTTAGACGCTTTTCCACACACATGATCAGCTTTAACTTTGCGGCCAGATTTACAAATAGCACAGTTATTTTTCACTTGCTCATGCATGTGAGTACCAATAATTTCAGCAGTTGGTTGGATTTCAACATTTTTAAAGATTGGCGTCATTTCGCTGAAATGTTCTTTCAGATGCTCAGGAGTCTCGATGTCGCATTCCAGGAAACCAAATAGTTTATCATTTTTGATATCATCTAAAATTCCGTCGTATGGTTCAAAGTCGGTTAGACGGCCACAAGGCATGACATTACCAACACCAAAGGTAGAGAGCATTGGCATCGTAACCAATAACTTTTGCGACTTTGTTGCAGAAGGTTCTAATGTAAATTTGGTCCTTCTCGGCGTAACGATTGAAGATAATGCTTGGACCACCAACAATATTGTCTTTCATTGTTTGGTAGATATGTTTGTACTCTTCATCAATTGACCAAATTAGTTTATCTCCATTCAGCTTTGTGATCAGAAGTTCTTTGAATCGATCAAATGACATATCTTTACGAGCGACATTGCATTTAAAACATGAAGCAACAATATTTCCATCAACATGACCAATAGAGTTATCAATTCGGTCTGCAGAGACATTGACCAAGTTCAAATTGCAATTACAATGGAAGCAGATGTATTTCTGGGTGTTGAGAACCTCATTGAAATGTTTCTTCGTAAAATTGAATTCTCGCCCAGCTTCCTTGTCTTGAGATCGATAGCTTTCAACCTTTCGAGTGCTAACCTCAAATGGAACACCTACTTTTGGCTCTGGTAATTGTAGCTCGTTGTAGCATGTCTGGTACATCACTTTTTCGGCAATTCCAGGCAAACTAATCCCATCGATGATAATATCAAGTTCAAATTGTTTAAATAACTCCCTCTGAGCCATAATAGCCTTGACAAAGGGTTGAACATCCAAATTATTGTACCAAACCAAAAGATCCCGAAGCGTCTTCATTTTGTAATGTTTCCACACGAATTGTAGGCGCTGGTATTCTTTTGTCGAACATGTTTCGTTTCTAAAAGTGGAGTCAAAGTCACTCTGGGAGGGAAGCTTCGTTTCATTCAATTTTTCGAAGTTATCTAAGTACTCGTAGCAGAATTTCCCCTTTGCTAACTCACATGTGCATTCAATTTTATTGTCACATTTATATTCATCAAGGTACGTTTTCAAATAGTCGCTGTAGCTTGTACCTGCAGGCAAGTAACTGGTGATGTCTATAAGTTTGATTTTGTCCGTTTTTATACACATGTATTTCGGATTCTTGACAACGAAAAGAATACATTTCCCAATCAAGTTGAAAAGATATTGCTTACCCATATTGATGTCGTACTTGCTACTATTGAAACCAACCACGGGTACTGTCTCAATAATGTCGATGAGCTTATTCATATCCTTCTGTGATTGCGTCTCTTCTTCTGCTGCATTAGAAATAGCTAAACCAATCGCGTTGATGAGTTTTGCAAACTTTTGCGTATTGTTGCGAACAATAATTGTTCGTACGTCGTAAATGTAATCAAACATATCGTTAAATAACTGCTGTGGGTCTTCATTGACGAAGCACTTGACTTTATTGGTTAGGTTATCGCCCACACTCACACTAACTGGAATATGCTGGCTACTGAAGAAAGTATTTTCCCCAGACTTGACTTCGATTTTCTTCAGGATTGCTTCAAAGTCATAAACAATAAAGTTATCAACGTAGTGATCACCTTCAATTTTGTACTTTTTCATGAGTCCCTGAATTGGATTCCCACTTGGACGATATTTTCTTGGATATTGAGAAAACATTTCAATATTTTTGTTCTCACATTTGTTCTTGAAGTGGTCTCTGAGCTTGTTTGAAGTATTAAAAATCATACCACATTTACTGCAAGGGTGTTTAACAAGAAAGTTGTCGATCTTGGTAATATACATAGCGTGACCTTTGTAACTGAGCATGTTTAATGTATTCGGATACTCAGTCTCACTAACTCGGATAACGAAGGGCTCGTTTGTTTCGTCGCTATACATATATACATTGATATTGATCTGAAAGATATCTTCAAGCTCATGGAATTGCATAATGTCGATTGGTTGAAAGTCCTTGTAAAATTTCACAGAGTAGTTCAATCTCTTGTGCTCACAATATTTCTGGACTGCCAACTTCACAAGCCCAGACATGTTTCGATATTGTGGCTTCTTCTCGACAAGAGCGTAAGCAATGCAAAAGAATACACATTTGTTCTCAGTCTTTGGAAAATTGATAACATGGCGGTTATCTTTGATGAAAGAAGGAATTTCAACATTGTCTCCAAGAGTATGGTTCAAAAAATGAACACACGTTCTAAATGAAACGATTGATTTGAGCTTAAACCCACTTTTTGGGTAAGGCAATCCATCAGCAAGATCCATTGTTTGAATTGGATTAATTACTTTCTCTTCGATATCTGACCGTCTTGCAACAACAACATAATCTTTAAATACAAGACTATTCATTCGCGGATCCCAATAAATTTCCTCTTTTGTTTCATAATCTTTAAGAATGAACCCAAGTTGAATATTTACTTTGAAAGCACGTGTTTGCTTGTTCAATGCTTTCTCAAGCTCTTGGTAAAATTGACTTTGATCGATATCCTCGTAAAGCTGATACTCGTCATGCTTGTTTGACTTTTCTTTCGTAATTTTTGTTTCCTTCTTGTAGTTCTTAGAAAGGTTCTTCTCAAGGTCCGCCAGCTTTACGTTGTATGTTCTTGCAATAAGCTTTATGCTCGATGGACGAGTGACACTGGACATATATTTCTTACGGAACTTGTCATTTACTCGAAGGCGGTATTGCACACCACTTTTCAATTTCCATGGTGTTGGTTTGATGTTGAGACGCTTGAATCCTTTGATCAAATACTTCTGCATGACTGTATAATATATTTGGTAAAAGATGTATTAAGATCAAATCTCTTTAGCTATGTCTATAAATATGATAGTTCGGATGTTTGTATATCCAAGCTTCTTTTTTATATGTTAAGGTGGGTATTATTTGTTTAAAATATTGTTTGGTAGCTCTACTCGACTATTTTCCTTCATCCGTCCCAATCGTGCTTTCTCAATCTTCTCGTCTCGATGGAGAGTGTCGTACTCTCGCCTATCTAAGATACGCTCTCGGTTCTTCTGATTGTACTTCTTCCGAGTCGCAGACGCCTGCTCTCGATGTTGCATATATTTACCACGATCTTATACCATTTTCACGTTTGCTTGTATATTATTCAAAAGAAAGTGTGAGGATCATATTGTCATCAATAGGGATAGTTTTCACATGTTTATCGACCTCTGAATTGGTGTAGTGGTCTTGGCTGAAAGTTCCAATCGGGATGTTGTGGGTTCAAACCCCGCCGCGGACAACATTTCGAGCGGACCTCTCAATCATGACTATTGCATCTTCAGAGGTTATCGGTAGACGTACCGATTCAGTACCGGCGCCTGCGAAGGACGGTACCACCCAATACTGGTATCAAGTGGAAGTACTAGTAAAATACCGGATCTGCGAAGAACCGAACTTGACGCCGTCGGAAGTGTCACAAACGAAAATTACCAAAAGTTCTCCCCCTCTACTCCCGTAGGAAAAAAACAAAACAAACAAAAATACGAATAATTAGGAAAGGAGTATGGGGAGGGTTTTTATATCTTATATTATACCACCTTAATCACTTTCAATGTTCTCAGTTATATTGAAATTACTTCCGAATCCAATTTTTGGCCCCCACCATGAAATATTCTTAGGCTCTGGCATTAATTCCATCCATGCAATATGTTTTGGAAATTTACAGTGGTGAGCAAGATTCCATCGCTTGACAGTTGTACCACAAGGACATTCTACAACATCTGGGAGTGATGCTTGGTTTGCTTTCATCATCATCGACTCTGAAACAGTCGGACAGATAACATGTGGCTTAAACTTATATAAATCACTATGTCTCTCACATCTACCCTTCCCTAAAGCTTTCGGGCAGAAACGACCAGTGTTCATCAAGTAGCTACACATTTTAGTATTTATATACTAAGTATTGAAGTATCAAAATCAAAAATCTTTAATTAATTCGTTCCAATTTGTTGCATGTGGTTGTCTCGACAGGTCGTTTCGTTTCAAATGATACTCCATAGTCCCTGGGCGATTTAGGGGGTTCATCGCCCCGCCTTTATGAAATATACATTTTGTAGTAGCGTCAACGTGGCACATAAATTTCTTTACACCAGAGGGCTGCGTTATAATGATTGACACTTTTCGAAATTTGCTTTATTAAATGACACAGACGGACGCTTTGGTGTTACAAACAGGTGTTGCAAAAAATTAACTACTACTTGTGCCACAACATTACTACTTACATTTAACTATGCTGAGTCATACACATATTGTTCAGTACGACAATGATATTGTTGTTCTTGAGAACCGATCGATCTCACTCACGCACTGGCGACCTGCGGCTGTCCTGCGTCCTGTGCTCGTCGAAGCGCCTGAGCGTGGTGACTATGAGGGCAAGCTTGAGCTTGAGCTCGAGCTTGAGCAACGGCGGCGAGACAGCGGTTCGTCCACTCGGTCGCTTCGCCTCGCGGCCGCAGTTCCCGCAATGGCGGGCGTCGATGTCGCGGTCGCGGTCAGTCGGTCGGTCGCTCGTCGGGAAGTTCATCATCGCGCGCGTCTGAGACGGCCATGACGACGACACCGATGGCGCCTGCAATCAATCCCGATCCCGATCCCGTCGCGCCTGCCACCGAGTCAACCGTGTTGAGATGTGGACCACACGCATACCTGACCAACATGATATCACACACCTTCACAAAGTACTGTGATGTAAGTGACACACCAAATGATGTATTGTTGTGTAAATGGTGTTAGCCACACCAATAGCACTCATATGGAGAAAAGTATCTATACGAACTTCAAGTAAATATCATGACGTCCACACATGTCCACAGCATGCCACGCGCAAGGAGCCAGAGCGACGCATCCGCAGCAACATGACAATCAATACACACTTTCCGTTTTACCCTCCTTCAAAGTCATAGGTTATGAGCCCAACGCAAGCCCCCCCGCCACCCAGAGGAATACCCTCGCCTCACCAGCTCGAACTTCGAGATCTGGAAGCTTCGCGTTACTAGTGCGCTGGAGGGAGATGACCTACTCGGCTTCATCCAAGGGGAAGGTTACCAAGGCGATTCGGACTCGGACAGCGAGCTGATCGACCAAGCCAACAACAGCTTCGAGCAACTCGACCTCGCCAGCACTGCTGCGTCGTCGTCACTGAGCGAAGACTCCACCTCATCGGAGACTGTCGACCTAAACGGCAACGACACGGAGATGCAAGAAGCAGAGCTCCCGGCCGTGCTATCGTTCTCCGAGACCAAGAAGGAGGAACAACGACTTGTTGCGAATGCCAAGACAAGACGCCAGAAGAAGCTTCGTGCGAAGGAAGCGCGTGCGAAAGCGTACCTTGTGAAGACGCTCGACGACACGCACATTCATCTTGTCCAAGGCAAGACGACCGCGTACGAGATCTTCAGCACGATCTGCACTCGCTACGAGAACGCAAGCGTTCACGGCGATCCCTACTGGATTCAGGACTACCTGATGAAGGTGCGCTAACTCGAAGGCATGGACGTCACGACATTCTTCTACGACCTCGAGAAGGCCATGAAGGCAGCAAGCGAGTCGACCGAGAGCGCCATGAGCGACCAACAGCGATCGATCTACCTCTACCACGCGCTCCCTTTTGAGTGGCAGAGCCTGCTCGCGTCGTGGAAGGGCAACCGCAAGTTCATCCCGTACAACGAGCTCAATCAGCACGTCGAGCAGAAAGTCCGCGATGAAGCCGCTCGGAGCATTTACACGCTCAAGCAAGGGACCCCTGAGAGTCGCGAGACTCGAGCGGAGACCGCGCTCAAGGCTACTGCCGCCACGCCCCCGGTCAAGACCGAGCTCGTGATGACCAGCACGACTACGATGCAGTGCATGTACTGCAGCCGCGCCAACCACGACGTTCGCAACTGCTTCGTGCTCCAGAAGCACATGTTCAACGGACAAGTGAAGGAAGGCACCATGCTCCCGGCCAACTACAAGTTGCCTGCGCCGAAGAAGTTCGATCGAACCAACAACAACTACGGCGGTCATCGCAACCACCCATACCAACGCAACAAATGCAACGGTGACAGCAACGGTGGCCGACAGCGCAACTACAGCAACAACAACAACGGCGACAACCGCCAGAGCCAAGCCAACATGGCGTACCGGCAGCGCATCGACGATGGCGGGTACTTCCAAGAGCACAACAGCAACTTCGCCACGATCGCGATCAGCTCGAGCGCCAACATCGCCCTCACTGCCACTGCTCCGAGCCCAGACACAGTGTGGACTGTGGACTCTGGCTGTACGCGCCATGTTACCGTCGTACGCGACTGGCTAACCAACATCAAGCCGTACGACGGCAACCTCACTGTGGGCGGCAAGCACCAGATCCCAGTTGAAGGCATCGGCTCGATCAAGATCGATGTGAAGGACTCGAAAGGAGTCGGCCGCACTATCGTCCTCGACGAATTGCTCTACGCGCCACTGCTGAAGATTAACCTCTTCTTGGTCTGCAATGTCGTCAAGAACGACTTCAAGGTCACATTCGAGAACGCCAAGAAGTGCGTGCTCTACTACGCCAAGCGCTACAAGTTTGTCGCGAAGATCGCTGACCACGCTGATCTCTACTGGTTAAGCGCCGAGCCAAGTGCGCATGAGCAAGCCCTCGTCGCCGCAGGTACGAACGATGCTGCTTTGATCTGGCACAAACGCATGGGTCACCGTAACTTTAAGGTGCTGCAGGACATGACTAAGACGCAAGTCGCGCACAACTTCGACCTCCGCAGGCTAGAGTCGATCTCTGAGCACTTCTGCCAGTCCTGCGTGTATGCCAAGTTGCATAGAACTCCTTTCAGTAATAAATTTGTTGAAAGAGCCAAGTACCCATTGCAAAACGTTCACTCCGACATGAATGGTCCCTTACCTACACCAACGCTGTCTGGGTGCCAGTACTTCATCATCTTCATCGATGACTTTTCACGATACATGTTCCTCTACGACATTCACCGCAAGTCGGAGCTATATGTATGCTACGAAGACTTCCGCAATAAAGCGTTGAACATCTTCCAGCGAGACGTGGGAACGCTCGAGTACCAACACAACCAGTGTGACCGAGACATTCAGTTCTTCCAGGCAGGCAATACCCTTGAGTACGAAAACCTAGGACGTACTATCTTTAAGAAGTACGACACGCATGCTCAATTCACCAACGCGTACACACCACAGCAGAACGGCGTTGCCGAACGCAGAATGCGTACAATCATGGAGCGAACGCGAGCACTGCTATTTGATGGCAACACGCCGAAGCAACTCTGGGGCGAATGCTTATTACATGTGGCCGATCTATTGAATCGCACACCTAGCACTTAGACACATAACTCAACCCCATACGAGCTATGGTTTGGTAGAAAGCCATCTCTTGAGCACATGAAAGTCTTCGGATGCACGGCATACGCTCACATCCCTGAACCACACCGTAACACGCCTGAGCCTCGAGCCAAGAAGTGCATGTACCTTGGAGTACCGGATCACAAGAAAGGATACCGACTCATGGACATAGCTAGCCAACACATAGTGTACAGCCGCGATGTAGTGTTCAAAGAGGACGAGTTTCCAAAATTCGAGTTATTGTCTACACCAGACCCACTTACAGTGACAAGAGTACTCGAAACAACGCCAATGCCTGTACTTCCTTCATTGAGAGGGGCCCTCAAACGCCAAGATAATGCTCTAGTCACTGACAGTGCCGAGCCAGCGGCCAAGAAGGCCAAGTTTGCCGATGAGACCAATGTCTACATCCATGATCAAGAGACTCTCAATCAAGATCATCAGATCAAACACGATATGTACTCGCTACTTGCTCTGAGACTCATACCTGAACCTCGAACGTATACAGAGACCATGCAGTCTGACAACGACAAGCAATGGCACCTTGCATCGAAAGCAGAGTACAAGTCCGTCATGGAGAACGAGACGCGGACTCTAGTAAACCCGCCCAAGAGCCACAAAGTATTAAATAACCGATGGGTTTGGGTCGTAAACCACAACGGTAGCGGAGAGGTAGAACGCTTCAAAGCGCGCCTCGTGATCAAATGATTCTTACAACGATATGGAATCGACTACAATGAGATCTTCTCACCTGTCATTAGAATGGAAGTCCTTAGACTCCTTCTCACTCTTGCTGCGCTGCTTGATATGGAGTCCATCAAATGGACGTCATGACAGCGTTCCTTAACGGTACCTTGACGGAGGAGATCTACATGGATCAGCCTGAAGGGTCTGTCGTTCCTGGCAAAGAACACCAAGTGTGCAAGCTGCTGAAGAGTCTTTATGGCCTCAAGCAAGCACCACGCGTATGGTATCAAACACTGTGTGAGTTTCTACAAGAAATGGGCTTCACAAAGCTCGTCAAAGATCAGTGTGTGTTCATTGGCAAAGTTAGCAACGAAACGTGCTACATTGGTGTCTACGTGGATGATCTTCTCATCATTGCGCCGAATCCACCCCTCGTTAGCCATATCAAGTCGGCACTGAAGCAACGCTTCAAGATGTCGGACTTGGGGGAGGTGAAGTACTCACTCGGCTGGTCTATCGAACGCAATCGAAAGGATAAGACCATTTTCATTCACCAAGAGAAGTATGCCACCAAAGTATTGGACAGGTTCAAACACCTTGACGCTTCACCGGTCAAGACACCAACAGATCCAAGTGTCAAACTAAGCAAAGATATGTGCGCTCAAACAAAAGAAGAGCAGGAACAAATGAAAGACGTTCCGTACAGGGAAGCTGTTGGAAGTTTCATGTATCTCATGATGGGGTCTCAGCCAAACCTTGCCTTTTTCTTGAGAGAAGTGAGTCAATTCCTAATCAACCCTGGAAAAGCACACTGGAATGCGATCAAGAGAGGCCATAATTACCTCAATGGCACTAGATATCATGGTATCATGCTCGGAGGAGCTCAAAACGTCTGCAACCTTGAGTCCAAAGCTACATCACTGCCTAAACTGATGTGGACTATGCGAACTGCCCAGATACAAGAAGGTCTGTAGGCGGATGCATCACGCTCGTGTGCAATAGTCCGATATCATGGCTCTCAAGAAAGCACCACACAGTCGTTCTATCAACCACAGAAGTAGAATACATTGCTCCTTGCCACTGCGCGCAAGATCCTATCTTCCTTAGACTCCTAATGAACGAGCTGGATTTGAAAGCAGCAAGCCAACAACTATCTATGAAGAGAACCAAAGTTGCATCAAACTTGCTAGCAATCCAGAGTTACATGGTCGGTCAAAGCATATCGATACACGTTATCACTTCATTCAGGAGACGGTTGAAAGACAGGAACTTATACTAAAATACTGCAACACAAAGAACATGACCGCAGACATACTTACCAAGTCGCTTGCAAGCGCACAGTTTAAATCACAGTTTGAATTGCTATGAGCAAAGATCGGTATTGTATCAAAGTAAAATATATAGAATCTTCCAAAGTCGAAGTGAAATTAGATACAAAAGTCAATACATACTGGTCGAAATATTACGAAATATTTCAAGAAAGTGTTACGAAATGATTGAATACATCGCACTTACTTGAATCAACATTGGTCATGATTTTGACATTTGAAAGTTAGAATATTGAAACAAAAATGACAAAGGTCAGGCCAACTATACCAGCGATTATACCTCTCAGTGCACAGTATACTTGGTCGATCGAGTTGGGCATACAAACGTCAAGTCAAACGAGAAGCAATCCAATGCCATACAAATGGCAAGTCAATTTGGCAACCCAGAACCAGGGTGACAATAGTCACCCGGTTGTTATCAGACTAGAGTTCGGGACTTTGGGACAAATAGTAAGGGACCCCATACTCAAGCATAACCTTAGTCTGTCCATGGGCAAGCCCGATTTCTTTGAGAAGAAAAGGAGAGAGAGCAAATGCGAGAGTGAGAGATGAAGTGCACAACGCGCAAGACCAAACGCACTCAAACCAATCATTTCGTTTGGACTTTTCAAATCATTGCCTATACTCAAAGCAAATGAACTGTTGCAAACGCTCAAGCGCACCGCGAGCGAATGCTTGTCTGCCAGTCAAGCGGATTTACCTTATTTTAACTATAACGCCTCAAAAACAGCCGAAAGAGTTCCCTCATTTTTAACACGCTTAAACAACACTCAACAACGAACTAAGATTCGTTCTGGTAATAATCGAATCTCACGATCGAGTGACAGATCGTCAAAAAGTCCAGCTGGAAATTATACTGTATTATTGTATGTCTTGATCCAGAGAGGCTTTTGTGATGTGGACCACACGCATACCTGACCAACATGATATCACACACCTTCACAAAGTACTGTGATGTAAGTGACACACCAAATGATGTATTGTTGTGTAAATGGTGTTAGCCACACCAATAGCACTCATATGGAGAAAAGTATCTATACGAACTTCAAGTAAATATCATGACGTCCACACATGTCCACAGCATGCCACGCGCAAGGAGCCAGAGCGACGCATCCGCAGCAACATGACAATCAATACACACTTTCCGTTTTACCCTCCTTCAAAGTCATAGACCGCGCTTCGACACCGACGACACCGATGCGATTTGCTTGCGTGCCGACGCGACCGGCTCCCACTCTTTTCACCAGTCACGCCAGCCGGTCGCATGCGTGCGGCGTGTCTAAGCAGCACGCCAGACAAGTCAACGCGTGCGCGTGCAAACACACCCGAGCGCCGAGCTCCGAGCGCCGAGCGACTGGTTCGCTGCGCGCTCTCGAGTCCAACGCGCTTCATTCGCCGCCGCACGATCGATTGCAGGTGTTTGCATGGGCGTTCGCGCTCACTCGCAGTACACACAAGCACAAGAGCAAGCGCATGAGAACATGAACAAGAGCAAGAGTGTGGTCATCCACGCTGCTGCTGGCTGCTTCTCTTGACGCAAAGGACTTGTGCGCCAGGACACAAGGAGTGAACCAACCCACGCCACACGCTCACATTGAGTGAGAGAGAGAAGGGAAGTCCATTTCTTCTTAGGACATTGATGATGTTGTTGTTGTTGTTTGTTCTTGTTGAATTGGAAAGTGAGCAACGGACTCGCGACTGTCATACTACTGCTGCTGATACTTCCACTGTTGCAGCTACTGCTACTCCCACTGCTGCTGCTTACTGCATCTCCCACTGCTGCTGCTTTATGCTACTCCTACTGCTGCTGCTACTCCTACCGCTACTGCTACTGCTACTGCTACTGTGTCGCTTTCTCTCTGCCGCTTCTTTCGGCTTGCTCTGTCGTTACTCACGACTCTGCCTCGCCACGTGACTTGCTCTGCCGCGTTTTGCTGCTCTCCCGTGGCCGTTGCTCTGCCACTATCGCTCCTCTGCCATGCTCGCACGCTCGAGCAGTGTATGCGGAGTGAAGATAGCATGGCGCTACTTAAACACTCCCGCTCGCCGCGCGATCTTTCACGTCTTGGATCTTTCACCCGACGTCGTCCTAGGTCACCAAGACAAGCCTGAGTTGCTTGCACAGAAGTGCGACTCGATGTGTTGCGAGCGGCTTCGTGAGTAGATCGGCCACGTTCTCGTTCGAAGGGACGTACTCGAGCGCCACGATCTTGCGCTGGGCCGCTTCTTGGACGAACCGCGCCTTGATGTCGATGTGCTTGGCGCGTTGGGACGGACCAGCTTGGATCGCCAGCTGTAGCGACGAAGCCGATGTCTTTGAGAGCAGCGTCGATGGTGAGGTTCTACTCGCGCGAAGCTTGTTTGAGTCCGTACAGCGACTTGCGACGCTTGAGCACGCACGACTTCGGAGCCTGGACGCCATGTGGAACTGCGATGTAGATGTCTTCCTTGAGCTCGGCGTAGAGGAACGCCGTATCGACGTCGAACTGCATGACGACATAGCCGAGTGACGCGCACGCAGCTATGAAGACTCGGATCGCGTTCATGTTCGCCACTGGGGCGAACGTCTCGTAGTAGTTCACGCCAAACTTTTGACGGTACCCAAGACCAACGAGTCGCGCCTTGTGCCGCACCACGACGCCGTGGTCGTTGCGCTTCCGTGCAAAGACCCACTTGGTTCCGATCACGCGCATGTCGGCGCGTCTAGACAACGTCTCCCATGTGCCGTTTCGAGCATGCGCATCGAGCTCGGCCTCGACGGAAGCTTGCCATTTCTTCGCCTCGGGTCCTGCCATCGCGTCCACGATCGATCTTGGTAAGTCGCGCTCGTACACGACATCTGTGGCGAAGCAGTACTCTTCCTTGTCTGGTCGCGTGTGCTTCTGCCGTCGAACGACGATGTCTGTAGTCGGTCGCTCGTACTCCACCAAGGCGAGACACGCTGGTGAGCGTACTTCGGGCAACACGACGCTTGGTGCCGCCCACCGAGTCGGCGCGAGCCGAGCGTTTGCTGTGGGATGGAAGACCATCGCACCACTTTGAACAACGAGCTCGCGACTCTCAGTGCTCGGCTCTTGCTCTGGAGGTGTCGGCATCGGCTCGTCCTGCACAGGAGGCGCCGGTACGCTCAGCTGCGAACGTGAGCCGTCGTCGATCTGCTCTCCGTCGACGTCGATCATCTCGACGTTGTCGTCGGCAGTCACTTGGTGGTCGCGGACGTCGTCAATGTCGCGCGGCAACTGCGGGGTGAAGTTGTCGCCTTCCGCCACGAGATCGTCGTAGATCCCATCGACCTCTCGCTCGTCCACGACGACAGAGCGGCTGATCTTGACCTTGCCACTTTGGAGATCGACGACACGGTAGCCCTTACTGCCGTCAGCGTGACCGACCAGCATACACTTGTACGCCTTTGCGTCGACCTTGCGGCGGCTCGCGTCTTCGATGTGCGCGTAGCCAAACGATCCGAACACACGCAGGTGGTCAAGACTGGGCACTTCGCCGTAGACGACCTCGTACGGAGTCTTGTTCGCTTGCACTGCGCTCGGCGATCTGTTGATGAGGTACACCGCAGTATTCAACGCTTCAGCCCACCACTTGAGCTCGATCTTCTTGTAGTAGTGCATCGAGCGTACCTTCTCCATCACAGTTCGGTTCATCCGCTCAACCAGACCATTCTGCTGCGGGCTGTACGGCGAGAAGAGCTGATGGACGATCCCGGCACTCTTGCACATGTCGTTGACCGTCTTGTTGACGAACTCAGTGCCGTTGTCCGTCCAAAAGCTTCTTCATGCGCTTGTGTGTCTGCGTTTCCATGACGGCCTAGTACTCCATGAGCCGCTCCGGGACCTCAGACTTCTTCTTCAGGAAGTACGCCGAGACGAATCTCGAGTAGTCGTCGACTACTACGAGCACGTAGCGAGCTCCGCCTTGACTTGCGGCTGACATCGGCCCCATGACGTCAGCGTGTACGAGCTCGAGCACTTGTGACGTCTTGACCATGCTTCTCGTACTAGGGAATGACGCGACCTCCATCTTCCCCATCGCACATCCGCTGCAGATGTTCCCATCGCTCGCTCCAAAGTCTGGGATGCCGGTCGTTGCTGCTCGAATGTGCTGAGCGCGCGCGTCGCTTGGATGACCGAGGCGTGCATGCCACAGATCCTGCTCGCTCGAACGCGGCCCGTGCTTGACGACCATCGCGGCGTGAACAGCCAGATCGACTGCATACACGTTCCCAACCTTCTTCGCCGTCATCACGACCTTGTCCTTGCGCCTGGTCTGGCACGACGAGCTGCCGAACTCCACGATCAAGCCGTGCATCGCCATTTTTGGCACCGAGAGCAAGCGACGTCCGATCTCGGGAACGTAGAGGACGTCCTTGATCCGCGCGAACGTTCCTTCACGTAACTCGACAACGACATCACCGATGCCCATCGCCGACACTGTCGCTCCATTAGCGACAGTCACTGAGATCGTCTCGCCCAGTGGTCGCAAGTCGACATAATCGTGCTTCGACGGCGACATGTGCGATGACGCTCCGCTATCGACGAGCCATCCGTCCGATGATTCGACGCTGGCCACGAGCGTGATCTCGTCGTCGTCTCTCGTGCCACGGCTCGTACACAAGGCTGCTTTGTGTCCAATGCGCCCGCACACGAAACACTAGCCGGAGAAGCCCTTCTTGCTCAGCCCTCCGTCCTTCGATGTGCGACTCCACTCGCGCTGCTTCGACTGGCCAACACGCGACTTGTACACAACAGCTCGCGCCTTGAACGCCACCTCGCTGTCCTTCTTCGCCTTCGCCCTCTCTTCGGCCTTTAGGAGCTTCTCCTTGACATCGAGGAGGTCTTGCCTAGTGGTGTTCTCTATGATCGACACGAGCGTGTCGTATTCGGTGGGTAAACTGCCGAGCAGGATGACGAGCTGGCGCGCCTCGTCCATCTTCTCGCCGACCGCCTCCATGGCGACGACAAGTTCGTCGAAGCGATCCAGGTGCGACGCCATCGAGGAGCCGAGCTCCATCTTGAATTCGTGGAGGCGGCGTGTCACTGCGACGCGGTGCTGGAGGTTCGCTCGGTTGTAGAACTCCGACAGCATCGCCTATGCTTGCTTCGCCGTCGTCGCACGCCGGATTTTGGTCTGGTGCTCGGGTTGGACCCCTTGCGCGATGATCGCGAAAGCCTTCAAGTCCTTGACCTTCCACGCATCGTCGCCGTCGGCCTTGTCCACAACGATGTGCTCGAGCAGCCCTTTGCGCGCCAAGGTCATGCGCATGTTGAACTCCCAGTGGAACCAATTGGTGCCACCGAGAAGATCAGCCGGAGACTTGGTCATGGCGTTTGGGCTCAAAACCTGATGATGTTGTTGTTGCTTGTTCTTGTTGAATTGGAAAGTGAGTGACAGACAAAGCTACTCGCATGCTCCTGCTGCTCCTACTACTGCGCCTACTACTACTCCTACTGCTGATCCTACTGCTCCTACTACTTGCACTGCTGCTACTACTCTTCTGACTGCTACTTCTGCTACTTCTGTCACTCTTGCTACTTGTGCTCGCTCTGCCGCGACTCACTGCTTGCTCTGCCGCGACTCGTGTTCGCTCTGCCACGACTCACTGCTCGCTCCCGCGACTCGACTCTGTGGTCACGGCTCTGCCGCTCCATCTCTGCCGTCGAGCGACGACTGCGAGAAGAACCACGGCGCACGCAACTGCAACATCGTCGAAGGCGAGCCAGTCCCGAACAGTGCTTTGGTCATCGCTGCCAAGTGTGTCGGCAATCGGGTGCTTGCGGTTCCTCTGCACCACAGCCATTTTGAGAGCAGAGCGGAGCGCGGAGTGTGGCAAACGTGGGAAGAGGTGGTGCCTAGCACCAACCACGGCGCCGACTGGCGGAAGGCGGCAAACAGGGAGGCTTGTCCTGGCTGCGGCGATGCTTGACGACGGAGACCGGATCCTGTCAGCGAGTTGCGCGACTTCGTTGTAGAGCGTCGCCAGCCATCGCCGTTGGCGCCACGCAGGTGCACTCACGCCGACGAGAGAGATGAAGCGGTCCTCGAACTCAAGGCGGGTTGGGAGGCGCTCACGCCCATCAAAGAAGTCGAGCAGGCTGTCGATGTTGTGACGGCGAGCGAGTTCGGTACGGTAAGCTCGCTGAGCGCCGATCACTTGTCCCAATCCACGAGGTCGAGACGCCGTGGGCGACTTGACAAGGAGGTACGCAGCAGAAGGGAACCAAACAGGCTGCCGCAGTAGGTGTTTGTCCTTGTCTCGGTCCGAGAGGTCGTTCCAGCCCAGTGGCCACTGGGTCGCCGACCACTGTCGCCAAGTCGACTGCCACCACGATGGAAGGCAGCGCAGCGAGACGACAGACCGATGCCGGTGGTACGACATCGAGAGCAGATCCAGAGGCACATGCCCTGGTGGTAGAGCTTCGGCAAGCGCCGTGACCGCCGCCTAGGACCAAGACAGGGTGTGCGTGTTGAGGATCGACGTTGAGTACTGCTGGAGGAGCGAGATCAGCTGGCGCCGAATGTACGTCGAGAGAGCGATTAGCACACTCTTCTTTGGCTGCACGTGCAGTCCAGACATCGATCCAAAGTCCGCGAGAAGCTTGAGCAGGTGCGGCAGCTGGCGTCCAGCCGACAGGAACACCGCCGTGTCATCGCGCTCACATTGAGTGAACGAACATGTCCAGACAGATCCAATGCACACGACGCACTGACGTACGAGCAGACGTCATCGCTGCTGTCGCGCCGCCACAGCCACTCGATTCACTTCGCTCGCTCATGTGCACACACAGACTCCCAGATGCTTGCGTCCGACCCTTTCGTCTCGCACCTCCCATCGACACTTCCACTCGGAACGTCTACTCGACGACGCGCAATGGCGAATGTGCAAACAAACACAAGCAGAGACGCAGACGCTTGCTGAGTTTCGTGCTTCGTGCTTCGTGCTTCGAGCGAGTGAGACTATTGGGTTCTGCTGCTAGTAGTATCCTAGTCGTCTTGAGGTGCGAGCTCAGCGTGTGTGAGCCCAGCAAGTGCCAACTGCTGCTGTTCGTGGAGCTCCGTTCTCCTCCTTCACTGCCTCGATTCATGCCTGACTCGACGCGTCGGAGTGGCGGCGGAACACCAGCGTCTCGAGTGCGTAAAGCGAGCTAGCGCAGGTCTCGCGGTCTCAAGGTCTCAAGGTCTCAAGGTCTCAAGGTTGAGAACCAAGTGAGTCATTGTGTGTCGTCGACTCGACGCTCTTTGTGTCTTGACACGAGCGACTAGCGAGAGGCAAGCGACGCGAGTGTACATACACTGTCGTCGCTGCCATTGTCATGGTTGCCACCGCCACTGCCAGTCCTGTGTACTGCTAGTGCAGTGCAGCGTCATGTGCGCTTCTGCGGCAGTGGGCGTGCTGTGAAAGTGACTTGTGGCGATGTCTACGGCCGATAGACATTCGGCAGAGTCGATCTGGGCTCGTGACGCAATGACACTGCAACAATGTGCTGTAGCAATGATGCACCGCAGTGACGAGACGAACCTGTGATGGCAGCCTAGTGCTTGCATGAACAACAATGCGTCTGCAAGCGCAGAGCGAGCGAGCTGTTCATGCGCATTCAAGCACTAGTGTAGCGTGTGTGTGACTGCGAGCATGTGCACTTGAAGCGGCTCCACACTCACTCACTCACTCCTGACGCCGCTCAACGCGACCATGACTACACTCACACGCACAATTGCGAGAGCTACTGACCTACGATCGCCTTGGTCAGAGTGGCGAGAGAGACTCGAGCTCAACGTACGCGTCGCCTGGATACCCTGCGCACTCGTCGCCGCGCACAAACTTCTTGAGTGGGAAGTCACGACGCACGCGACGCACAAACTTGTCCACTGCGTCGACCGTTGACTGTCGTCCTTCGTGAAGTAGCAGCACGAGACCGTCCAAGGCGCAGCGATTGATGTTCGCGGTCACGTCGGACTCGCTCGTGAGGTGCCAGTCGCTCGAGTCGCACGACCACATCATGCTCTTGTAGCCCTCCACGAAGATCGTGTGCTCCACCGCGCTATTGACGCTTCCGTACGGCGGACGCATGTACCGCGGTCTGCGTCCGGTGACTTCCAAGAGCGCATCCGAGTTGTTCGCCAGCTGCTCACGGATCTGTTCGTGGTCGAGCTTCGTGAGGTCTGGGTGCGACCAAAGGTGCGACGCGACGTGGTGTCCCTCATCAACCGCGCGCCTGGCGGCACGTCGGTTCGTCTCGTCGAGCTCGAGGTTCACGCCGACGAAGAAGAACGTCGCCTTCGCGTCGTACTTTGCAAAGGCGTCGAGTAGCGCCAGTGTCAGCTCATTCGGTCCGTCTGTATGCACACAACACACAAGAACGCAAGTGGCTTAGCACAAGCAATGGCCACGCACACAAGCGCACACGTGGCATCTCAAACGACCGATCTAGAGTATGACGACCGAGCTGACCGCACCGTCAAACGAGAGCGCGATGTGGTCGTCATTGACGCAGCGGTGGAACGTGACTGGAGGTCCGACAGCCGCATCGCCAGTGGCATGAACCGCTTGCATCATCTCTGTCTTTGCGCGCGGCGAAGCCACCTCGATGCGCAGATGAGAGGTGCTGGCAACGTTGCCCGACATCGCGACGCGGAAGCCAGCGAAGAGCAGCAGACTCGCGACGATGGCGAGTGTTGTACGCACACACTTTGCTTCCGCTGACAGTGTGTTGCGTCGATTGGCGCCAATGAGGCGAAAGCGGTGCTCAAACGAGCGTGACGCGGAAGGTGTCGAGCGCACCATGCTGTCTGCAGATTCGCGAATGGCAAAGCAAGACGTGCAGGACATGGCGTTGCTGTGCGAGTCGAGTCCCGACGCAAGAGCAGCACGGACTGCCGAAAGTTGGCTGGCAGTCTCGGATCCCTAGGCCCACTTGTCGATCCATCGGAGCTCACGCAGTCACTCGCGAGTGCGAGGCGTGCGAGGCGTCCTGATAGCTCTCCACACTCGTTGCGTCTCGAAGTCACTGGAGTGCGACTTGGACGACGCTCGGACGAATCGAGCGAGCACCTACAGCACCAAATATCGCGCGTGCACTGCCTCTGCTCGCGTCGGAGCGTTCGAGGCCTCGCGCCATCACGGTGCACACACCTGCACAGACGACCCGTGAAGCGCCATATGCATGGACAAATCGTCACGGCGCGCTCGAGCGGACGAATCACTCGCAGTCGCTGATTGCTGTCGATGACTCTGCGCTGCGTATGATCATGGTGGGACGTGTGACTGCCTGGTCCTGGTCTCGGTCTCGAGCGAGTGCGAGTGCGAATGCGAGTGCAGAGCCGCCACAGCGCGCTCGCTGGTGCCGCTCACCCACAAGCCGAAACTTTCAGTCGAGTGTACGACGATGCACGTTCACTGCGGTCGTGATCTCTCCAGTCGCGCAGCTCCGACAGACACACATGACATTGCGCCAGAACGGTCGCTCACGTGCGCGCAGCAAGTCAACGGAGCACTCGCTGAGCGCTCGCGACACCCAGCGGCGCTTGTACAAGTAAGTCGCTAAGGCGAGCAGGGCGCGACGCGGAACTCGATCGGATAACCTGCTACGGATGACGCCAAGGTGGTGCCTTGGGTCTATCCACGTTGGACTGTTGATACGTGCGCTGCAACGTCGCTCATAGTAAATGATGGCGGCGACGAGAGCGGCAGTGCGTTCACAGCCGTCTCGACAATGCTCGCGTTCGGCTCGATCCAGGGCTCGCTCGACGACATCGTGTACGGCGCCATGAGCCCGACGACCGAGGAAATGTCGCTCAAGTCGGCGTACGTCGGTGATCACTTTGTGGACTGGGGCGTGCTCGCGCCGATCGTGTCGCCGCGCGCGTCGAGTCCGTTCCGCGAGCTGAGCGTGAAGTGGGCCGTGAAAGCGCACCTGAGGCTCGTGGGCGTCGTCATGTGCACGCGCGACATCGTGTACATCGAGTCGATCGGCTTGGCGCAGACGCCGAGCGGCGAGCGCATTGGGTACCACTTGCGCCTCGCTCGCCGTCACAACATCGACAGCCTGCTCGACTTCTTTGATGGGCGTGAGCGCCTCCCAACCCGCCTTGAGTTCGAGGACCGCTTCATCTCTCTCGTCGGCGTGAGTGCACCTGCGTGGCGCCAACGGCGATGGCTGGCGACGCTCTACAACGAAGTCGCGCAACTCGCTGACAGGATCCGGTCTCCGTCGTCAAGCATCGCCGCAGCCAGGACAAGCCTCCCTGTTTGCCGCCTTCCGCCAGTCGGCGCCGTGGTTGGTGCTAGGCACCACCTCTTCCCACGTTTGCCACACTCCGCGCTCCGCTCTGCTCTCAAAATGGCTGTGGTGCAGAGGAACCGCAAGCACCCGATTGCCGACACACTTGGCAGCGATGACCAAAGCACTGTTCGGGACTGGCTCGCCTTCGACGGCGACCACATGCATTTGCTTCTCCCCACTATCCACGGTCTGCAGCTCAGACTGGTATTCCAGCTCCTCCCAGTCGGGAGCAGGTTCTCCTTTCTCCAGCGCGACCAACCCGGCATAGTCTGCTGTCCGCGTGACGGCTGCAGCGCGCCGGAGATGGAACGCCACCTTTTCTTCGACTGCGCATACGCGTCAGAGCTCTGGGAAGTGCTCGGCCGCGACTGGCGTTCTCTTCTTGGTGTCCATCCGACGTGGCGTCATGTCGTCTGCCCCTCATCGGTCCCAGTGGCTGACATCGACGTCGACCCCGCGGCGGTTCGCGCACTCTGGCACGTTCTCCGCGCTGTTGCGCTCCACCAACTCTGGACCGATCGCAACTCAGTCGTGTTCGACGAGCGGCGCCCCAGAGCGCTCGTTCAACGTGTGCTCTCGGTCTATGTGGTCTTTGCTGCCCATGTCCGCCACCTTCGTCGATCCGAGCTCCTCGAACTCTCCGGCATCAGCTATGCGACGAGTGTGCTTCGGGATAGTGCGAGCGGAGGAGTCATCTTCCAGCGCTTTCCACGGCTTCTCGCCACGCGAAACGTGTCTAGGCTCGTGCCTCTCGACACCATCCGTCGGTTGTTTGGATAGCGTCCGATGGGCTGTAGTCTTGTGTAGATCTAGTCAGTGTACAGTAGGTGCATCGCAGTGGCAGTTGAGAACCAAAGGCTAATCCGTTAATCGAGCCGCTTCCAAGTAAGTAGGTACCATTTGCGCCACTCGGTGGACGTCCCAGCGTGTCGCGAGCTCCTCGAGCACGCCATCGTGCGCGCAAAGCTGTCGTTCTGCCACGTCTTTCGCCAGCGCTCGCCCGACGTCGTCGAGGTCTTCATTCGCGGCATGATCAGTCCCATGGGCGACGCGCCCGCGAGCCTCACGGCCACGTCGACCGCAGAAGTCTCCGCCTCGGTTGCGCGCAACTTGCGCCACGCAGAGAGGAAGAAGCTCACGCGCGTCCTGGCGTCGCGCACCAGTCCAAGCACGAGCCTCAGTGGCGACGATGATAGCGCAGCGCTCCACGTCGCGTCGTCGAGCAGCGAGAGCACGGCCGACGCGAGCTCACAGCAGCAACAAGTGCTGCTGTCCCCTGTGCGCTCTGCGCTACGAGCGTCCGGCGCGTACGCAGCAGCACCAAGCGGCCGTTCGCGCGCACTGACCCGGTCGAAAGCAAGCACTGCCGCATCTGCCGCGCGCGCGTGTGTGCGCGCTGCCGCGTGGCCAAGACCGTGTTCGCGCCGCTCGCGTGCGGCGGAGCAAACGCGGCGAGCGCCAAGCGCCTCGCGGCCACTGCCGTGACGTTCTGCACGCGGTGCGTCCGCACGGTCCTCGCCGCGAGTTCGATGCGGTTCGCGGTGCTCAATGCGCTCGCGATGCAGGGCACGAGTGTCGACTACGCAGCCGAGGTCGCTCTCTAACGCATCAAGGACACCGCCTAGTGCGACGATCGGACCACGGACTGCTCCTGCACTCGGAGCAGGGCAAGCGGTGGCGTTTGCGAACGCGACGCTTGGAGCTGCTGCTGTCGATCAACAGCCACGTGTCAATGCTGCGCGTCCAGACGCATCCGTGGCCGCTACGTCAGCTCCTGCACTCGCGCCGACGCGGCCGACGGCACTCGCGGCTTCTGCAGCGCCGTCACTCACGTCCTGTGCGGCAGCTGCTGCGACGGCTGTCGTCGCAGGCGCGGCGCAAGCGGCGGCGGCCGCGGTCGCAGGGCTCCAGAAAGACCTCGCGCCGGAGCGCTTCGCGGCACTCATGCGCAAGATCAACGCGCGCGGCCTCAAGTGACGCACTCGAGCGTCTCTCTCTGTGTGTGTATGTGTCTATGAGAGAGTCGTGTGATGCCATTGTCCGTCGCTAGGACAGACTGTGTACGAAGCATGTGCGTGAGTGTGGATACGACCAATCGAAGCGTGCGGAGCTTGTCGTTTGCCACCGATGGCGTCGCCGCAGAGCATTCGCTGACTGTCGAGCGCTTGCTTGTTCATGTGGTCGCCCATGCCAACGACAGCGTCGTCTCGTCGACTGCCGATCGCCCATAGAGCGCCGTCTCGGTGCGGCGAGTCGCACATGCGCGAGATCTACGAGCGATCCACTCGGAGACGCACGGCGCTATTGCATCGCATCGCATCACAGCAGAGAAGACGAGCGGCATGGACGCCATGGCGCTCAGCAGCGCACTGCCGCTGTTCCCAGCGCTTGCGCGCGCAAAGCAGCACTTCCTCGCACGGCAACGACCACCGTCTGCAGTGTCGCCGCCACCACGAGCGACAGCAACCGCACGACCAGGCAAGCAGACGCTGTCGGTAGCGAAGGCGCTCCAAGACGTCTGCGACAGCGTGGACGCCGACGTACACGAGCTTGCGCTCGATGTCGAGAGCATCGAAGCAGCCGTTCGTAGTGCACACGAGCAGATCTGCAGCGACCTCGATGCACTCACGGCGTGGTTCATCGCACCACATGCACCAGTGCCAGCGCCAACACACGTCCCAGCGCCAGTGCCTTCGCCCGTCGACGTCGAGACCGACTGTGTACAAGACGCCTCGACAGACACCGTCACACGTCTTGCTCGACCGATCGAGGCGACACAGCAAGACATCGCCGAGACTGCGACACGAACGACTGCGACTCGGTGCACCACGTCAGCGCCTCAAGCACGCGGCCGCGTCGCGACGCTCGCCCTCGCAGCAGTGCACGCACACGTGATCCAGCACCACTACCGCCGCTTCCTCTACTCTCGACTGTACCCTGGCGGACAGCTCCAGTTCGCTCGAGCGCGCCAACTCTGTGTGCGCGTGGTGCTCACGAACGGCTGGCGGCGGTGGCGTAGCGCAGTACGTTGGCGCCAGCGCTGTCGAGTTCAGTTCGCAGCGAGTGCCAAGCGTCTCGAGGACACAGCGCGCGTGTATCGCATCAGTGCCGCGAGAGCCGAGCGCGTGCGCGTGCGTGACGGCGAGTACGCAGTGGCGAAGCGATACTACGAGACTCGCGTACTGTGTGCGGCTCTGCGCACGTGGGTCGCAGCACTAGCAAGAGGGCGGGTGCACGAGCAGAAGGAGAGACTCGAGTGACTGAACGGACGAGTACTTGACATTGACGACGAGTGGTTAGAAGTACATACACCTGAGACTTGCGCTGACGCGAGTTCCTGCTGAGTCTCGCTATGCTACGCACCAACGCTGCCAGGCTTGTACGACGCGTACTTGCAGTACACTGTGCGTGCGCTCGAGCTCAGCGGCGCGTCGTCGCTGTCTCTGTGTGCGAGTTCGAGTTCGAGTTGCTGGAGCAGCTCGAGCTGTGTCTCGCGATTGGTCTTGCTATTGGTGTCGGCATTGGTGCTCTCACCTTCGTCCGAGTCGTAGTACGCGTAGTCGTGCTGCGACGTGCAGTCGAGCGGCTGATCTTCAGCGTCGAGCGCGCACATGCCAGCGACGATCACTGGCGCAGGCGCACTGCTGACACTGGCACTACCACCGACAGCGTACTTGGAGCTCAAGGCTGTGACGCGGCTGTCGCTGCGCGTCCACCAGGCGCTCAGACGGCGCCACGCGCCTTTGTTCGTGGCGTGGACCCAGTCGCGCAGGCACTCGATAGACGTCGATGTGGCGAGAAGGTGTGGCGAAGACTGCGGTCGCGGTGGCGACGGAGCGCTCATCGTGGTCTCAACGTGCATGCCGCGTGGTGTTGGTGCGTGGCAGAAGACTGCGCCTTCTGTCCTGTCTGGCAGCGAACACTGTCTGTCTGTCTGTCTGTCTGTCTGTCTGTCTGTCTGTGAATCTGTCTGTCTGTGCTTGAGTGACTTGACGTCGACTGGGAAGGATCGCTGCTGCCTGCAAGTCTGCAAAAAGTCGGCGAGTGTGCACGTCGCAAGTATCAGCAAGTGTGCAAGTGTGCTAGCCTGAGTGCAACACGACTTGTTCACAACCCAAGCGTCGCAACAGAGTTGTGCGCGTTTCGTAAAAGACTTGTGAAGCGCGAGAGAAGGCGAAGCAGAAGAGAGCACACGAGAAGCGCGTACTCTGTGTTGATCCGACCAACCACTCCATGCTCCTTGTCGTCATCGCTACTACTTGTGCGAACAAACCACCACCAACAAGCACGCAAGCAAGCAAACAAACAAACAAGCAACAACATCGGCAACAACATCAACTCAGCGCTTGTCTGCCGACAAGCACGCACCGCTCGCTTCCATGAGACTCCGTCTTACGGCTGTGCGTCGTGCATGCGAGTCAGACAGCGTGCGCGTGGTCACGGCGAGTGAAAGTGTCTGCAACACGTGAACAAGCGTGAAAGCAAAAGCAAGAGCAACTGTGTGAGAGTCAAAAGGTGTTGCAGGCAGCACCATCTGGTCGTACGGAACAAACGCGAATGACAGCAAATGGCTACACAAGTTGTGAGACACAATAGCAGTCCGCTCTGCGACTGGTACTTTGTCGTCTCATGCACAGTGGTGGTGAGTCTCAACTAGTCTCAACGAGTCCACGAGCATGCTTCGCGCCACGGTCGAGCACTGCGTCACCAGTAGACCCACATTCTGCACGCTCCACTCTCTCCACTCATTCCTCATTGCCCATTGCTCGCACGTGCTTCAGTTGTCGCGATTCGCCAGCCAGTCGGTCAATCAGTCTATCGCTCAGTGCGTCGCCCAGCCGCTCGATCCGTCGGTTCATCTCCAGGTTCCGCAGTCGTTGTCTTGCAGCCACACGTTGTCAGCACCAAACGCCACCCTCGCGCCTGGTCACAGCTCTGTCGACGCTCCACTGTGTGCTTGCTCGCTTGCTCTGCCACGCAGCGATCAATCCCTCCTTCTCTTCCGCCTGCTCTGTTCGTGCGGCTGCGCGCGACACCTTCGAGGCGACTCGGGTTGCGTGAGTACCTGCGCTTGTGAGCAGGTGTGTGTTCGTGACGTGTGAGCGAAGTGGGCACTCCCATGCGAGTGAGCACTAACACCGCTTCTTGTTTGCTTTGTAAGGCTTGTTTGCGCCTACGATGCCTTCTAGTAGTAGAAACGCAGATCGTGGTGGCAGCGGCAGCGATGGTGCGAAGCATCGCGACAGCGACAGTGATGCTGGAAGCGATCCGTCATCGTACAACTCGGGCGACTACGGCAGCGTTGCGCGCAGTGGCTTCACGCGCATGTACGTGCTATCGTACACTGCGCAGTGCCCGACCGATACATCCGAGGACTACCACAGCGCGTTTGTTGTCGACGATGACGATCACTGGCGAGACGATCGCGCGTGGCAGCGTGGCGAAGCAAAGTACGTCGGAGACCGCGGCGACCAAGACGGCAAAGCGCCATCGCCAGGCCCGTGCTACCACTTGCTCTACGCTAGTGGCAGCCACTACTTTCATGGCGCAATCGAGATGCCTGATAGCTTGGGGCTAGAGCCAGCCGCAGCAGCAAACGACGGCACCGCCGCGAGCGAGCGACACCAGAGCCCGCCACACTGCATCGACGTTGCCGACTTGTCTGTGCTGCTGCCGCACTTTCAAGAGCAGCAGGACGCACTAGTCGCAGCCGAGCGCGTCATCGACTTTCGATGCGAGGTGCGCGATGTGCTGTATCAAATGGAGGAGGTCGGCGCGTTCCTGGTCGAGGAGCTCGCGAAAGACAAGAACGTCGCGCGCATCGAGCAAGCAGCGCAGGAGCTCGGCTGGATCACCGCGCCGTCGTCTGACGCTCCGAGTCTCGATGCAGACGCAAACACAACGTTCTTCGAGCTCGAGACCCACGCCGGTGCAAATGCCGACCTCGAAGACGCCGGCGTCGTGCTCATTGTGATGAAGATCGTCGTGCGCGACGTGCTCCTTGACGTCATCTACTGCCGCGACTCGTACTTCGTCGCGCTCCGCGACGCCAATCGTTCTGAGCTCGCGCTCGAAGACGCATTTGTCCCGAACGGTACGCTGACGGCATCGTTGCCTCTTGGTTATGCGCTGGCACTAACGCACGACGTCTTGGTGCTCCAGTCGCATGCGTCGGTCCGTGCTTTGTCGTCCGGAGCTACAAGTGCGTTGCTTGTTGACAAGTCACCGTCGGTGTGGTGTCGATGTGATGATGTTTTCTCACATGCTTGCCTCTTGCCAGCGACGACGACATCAAGAGACTCGTGCTCTGGAGCGCGCTGCCAGTGCGCAGCATCAGCGACGGACTTGTCGTTGAAGGTACTGCGATCGCCGCGAGTGCCTCAGCAGCGCTGCCGCTCCAAGCACCGTTGCCGAGCGTGACGAGCATGAAAGTCGTGCCAACGCGCAGCACTCGAGCGATCCTCGATGCAAACGACACGCAACTGTACTGCTTGCTGTCACCAAGCAGCAGCAGGCGCCAGACTGAGCAAGCGCGCAACAAGCAGCGGCGAAAGCAGCGAAGCAACCAAGGCAACCGAGGCAACGACGACAAATTGCCTAGGCACAGCCACGTCGTCTTCCAATTCAATCAGTACGTCTACGAAGGCACCGTGTGGCTTGACGCGGCGCTGCTCGACGACCTCGCGAAGTTGTCGAAGCGCGTGTTCCCATACTTGCGCTCGCAGAGTCATGCGCTCGCGTTCGTCGGCGAGGCAGACGAGCTGCCGTGCGTCTCGACGGGCGACGCAAAAGACACGAGCGACGATAGCGAGGCTCGGACACGCGCGCTCGTGCACTTTGTACGTGTGCGCGAGCAGTTTGCAGCGCTCGCACCGACGCTCTTGACGCTCGTGATGGACGCGCAAGCGTGGATCCAGGACTTCTTTGCCGAAGTCGACGCGATCGCCGCGACAGAAGACAGTACGCCGTCGTTTGCGTCGTCAAAAGCGTCTGCCGTCTCGCCCGAGTAGCTCGCAACGCACTTGAAGGCGTGGCTCGAAGGCCACGGCGGTGACGAGGCGTTCTTTGAGCTCGAGCTGCGCGACTGCAGTCCGTTGACGCAGGCACTGCAACCATCTGCAGCCACTCGCAGCGATGGTGATGATACAAGTGCTGTTGAGCTCTTAGTCTGGCAAGGCATCGTGCATGCAGCGGTCATGGTCGTCGTGTACCACTGCGGGAGCTTCTACATGCTGCTGCGCGACGCCGCAGCGACCGACGCGAGTGTGTCATTGGAGACGCAACAGCGCGACGCGCACGAGCTCTTTCGCGCGATCCCAGCGCTTGGAAGCAAAGGACGCGGCTACCTCGTGCGCACGTTTGCTGACGAGATGGAGCAACAGCCGTGGCTCACCGGCGCCAAACTCTTGCTCTGGCAAACAAGCGCGAGTCTCGCACGCGAGGATGCCATGGAAGCACGCGCTAGAGCAGCGCACGGCAGTGCCGCCAGTCAGTGTGGACATGATGATCAAACGCTGTGCGCAGACTGGCTCATCGAAGGCGACGTCGCAGGAGACGCAGAGTCTTCAAGCGCGCAGGCGAAAGCGGTAGACGTCGCACATGTCCAAGTGCGAGGAGCGCAGCGCATCGATGACGACGACAGCGACGCGAAAGCATCCGATGCCAAGAGCACGCGAGCGCCAGCGTCGTCTGCCAAAGCCATGTCGTCACTCGCACAAGCGGACAAAGCGGGTCGGCGGCACCACATCCCGCCGATGAAAGCGCCACAGAGCGCAGCGCACGCGACGACAGCACCGTGGGATCTGCGTACAGGGCGACCGCTCTAGGACACCAACAGGACAAACGAGAAGTGCCGCCAGACCAAACGAGTACGGTGTTGTGCGGTAGATGATGCACTCGACACCACTGCCATCAAACAAATCGCCGACAGGCTCTGAACGCATTCGAGGACAAGCAAATGGCTGACACCACGAGCGATAGCGCTCGCTTGATCACTAGCGTCTGCTTCGCTCCTACGCACAGCAACTCACCAAGTCGAATCAAAGGTGTCGCGCGCAGCCGCACGAACAGAGCAGGCGGAAGAGAAGGAGGGATTGATCGCTGCGTGGCAGAGCAAGCGAGCAAGCACACAGTGGAGCGTCGACAGAGCTGTGACCAGGCGCGAGGGTGGCGTTTGGTGCTGACAACGTGTGGCTGCAAGACAACGACTGCGGAACCTGGAGATGAACCGACGGATCGAGCGGCTGGGCGACGCACTGAGCGATAGACTGATTGACCGACTGGCTGGCGAATCGCGACAACTGAAGCACGTGCGAGCAATGGGCAATGAGGAATGAGTGGAGAGAGTGGAGCGTGCAGAATGTGGGTCTACTGGTGACGCAGTGCTCGACCGTGGCGCGAAGCATGCTCGTGGACTCGTTGAGACTAGTTGAGACTCACCACCACTGTGCATGAGACGACAAAGTACCAGTCGCAGAGCGGACTGCTATTGTGTCTCACAACTTGTGTAGCCATTTGCTGTCATTCGCGTTTGTTCCGTACGACCAGATGGTGCTGCCTGCAACACCTTTTGACTCTCACACAGTTGCTCTTGCTTTTGCTTTCACGCTTGTTCACGTGTTGCAGACACTTTCACTCGCCGTGACCACGCGCACGCTGTCTGACTCGCATGCACGACGCACAGCCGTAAGACGGAGTCTCATGGAAGCGAGCGGTGCGTGCTTGTCGGCAGACAAGCGCTGAGTTGATGTTGTTGCCGATGTTGTTGCTTGTTTGTTTGTTTGCTTGCTTGCGTGCTTGTTGGTGGTGGTTTGTTCGCACAAGTAGTAGCGATGACGACAAGGAGCATGGAGTGGTTGGTCGGATCAACACAGAGTACGCGCTTCTCGTGTGCTCTCTTCTGCTTCGCCTTCTCTCGCGCTTCACAAGTCTTTTACGAAACGCGCACAACTCTGTTGCGACGCTTGGGTTGTGAACAAGTCGTGTTGCACTCAGGCTAGCACACTTGCACACTTGCTGATACTTGCGACGTGCACACTCGCCGACTTTTTGCAGACTTGCAGGCAGCAGCGATCCTTCCCAGTCGACGTCAAGTCACTCAAGCACAGACAGACAGATTCACAGACAGACAGACAGACAGACAGACAGACAGACAGACAGTGTTCGCTGCCAGACAGGACAGAAGGCGCAGTCTTCTGCCACGCACCAACACCACGCGGCATGCACGTTGAGACCACGATGAGCGCTCCGTCGCCACCGCGACCGCAGTCTTCGCCACACCTTCTCGCCACATCGACGTCTATCGAGTGCCTGCGCGACTGGGTCCACGCCACGAACAAAGGCGCGTGGCGCCGTCTGAGCGCCTGGTGGACGCGCAGCGACAGCCGCGTCACAGCCTTGAGCTCCAAGTACGCTGTCGGTGGTAGTGCCAGTGTCAGCAGTGCGCCTGCGCCAGTGATCGTCGCTGGCATGTGCGCGCTCGACGCTGAAGATCAGCCGCTCGACTGCACGTCGCAGCACGACTACGCGTACTACGACTCGGACGAAGGTGAGAGCACCAATGCCGACACCAATAGCAAGACCAATCGCGAGACACAGCTCGAGCTGCTCCAGCAACTCGAACTCGAACTCGCACACAGAGACAGCGACGACGCGCCGCTGAGCTCGAGCGCACGCACAGTGTACTGCAAGTACGCGTCGTACAAGCCTGGCAGCGTTGGTGCGTAGCATAGCGAGACTCAGCAGGAACTCGCGTCAGCGCAAGTCTCAGGTGTATGTACTTCTAACCACTCGTCGTCAATGTCAAGTACTCGTCCGTTCAGTCACTCGAGTCTCTCCTTCTGCTCGTGCACCCGCCCTCTTGCTAGTGCTGCGACCCACGTGCGCAGAGCCGCACACAGTACGCGAGTCTCGTAGTATCGCTTCGCCACTGCGTACTCGCCGTCACGCACGCGCACGCGCTCGGCTCTCGCGGCACTGATGCGATACACGCGCGCTGTGTCCTCGAGACGCTTGGCACTCGCTGCGAACTGAACTCGACAGCGCTGGCGCCAACGTACTGCGCTACGCCACCGCCGCCAGCCGTTCGTGAGCACCACGCGCACACAGAGTTGGCGCGCTCGAGCGAACTGGAGCTGTCCGCCAGGGTACAGTCGAGAGTAGAGGAAGCGGCGGTAGTGGTGCTGGATCACGTGTGCGTGCACTGCTGCGAGGGCGAGCGTCGCGACGCGGCCGCGTGCTTGAGGCGCTGACGTGGTGCACCGAGTCGCAGTCGTTCGTGTCGCAGTCTCGGCGATGTCTTGCTGTGTCGCCTCGATCGGTCGAGCAAGACGTGTGACGGTGTCTGTCGAGGCGTCTTGTACACAGTCGGTCTCGACGTCGACGGGCGAAGGCACTGGCGCTGGGACGTGTGTTGGCGCTGGCACTGGTGCATGTGGTGCGATGAACCACGCCGTGAGTGCATCGAGGTCGCTGCAGATCTGCTCGTGTGCACTACGAACGGCTGCTTCGATGCTCTCGACATCGAGCGCAAGCTCGTGTACGTCGGCGTCCACGCTGTCGCAGACGTCTTGGAGCGCCTTCGCTACCGACAGCGTCTGCTTGCCTGGTCGTGCGGTTGCTGTCGCTCGTGGTGGCGGCGACACTGCAGACGGTGGTCGTTGCCGTGCGAGGAAGTGCTGCTTTGCGCGCGCAAGCGCTGGGAACAGCGGCAGTGCGCTGCTGAGCGCCATGGCGTCCATGCCGCTCGTCTTCTCTGCTGTGATGCGATGCGATGCAATAGCGCCGTGCGTCTCCGAGTGGATCGCTCGTAGATCTCGCGCATGTGCGACTCGCCGCACCGAGACGGCGCTCTATGGGCGATCGGCAGTCGACGAGACGACGCTGTCGTTGGCATGGGCGACCACATGAACAAGCAAGCGCTCGACAGTCAGCGAATGCTCTGCGGCGACGCCATCGGTGGCAAACGACAAGCTCCGCACGCTTCGATTGGTCGTATCCACACTCACGCACATGCTTCGTACACAGTCTGTCCTAGCGACGGACAATGGCATCACACGACTCTCTCATAGACACATACACACACAGAGAGAGACGCTCGAGTGCGTCACTTGAGGCCGCGCGCGTTGATCTTGCGCATGAGTGCCGCGAAGCGCTCCGGCGCGAGGTCTTTCTGGAGCCCTGCGACCGCGGCCGCCGCCGCTTGCGCCGCGCCTGCGACGACAGCCGTCGCAGCAGCTGCCGCACAGGACGTGAGTGACGGCGCTGCAGAAGCCGCGAGTGCCGTCGGCCGCGTCGGCGCGAGTGCAGGAGCTGACGTAGCGGCCACGGATGCGTCTGGACGCGCAGCATTGACACGTGGCTGTTGATCGACAGCAGCAGCTCCAAGCGTCGCGTTCGCGAGCTTCTCGGTCGCAAGCGCCATGGCTTCGATCAGCAGCTCCTCTTCGTCGTCATCGTACTCGTTGTCTTCCTCCAGCGCATTACCGTCGTCCTCGTCCACAGCATCTTCGCTGACGCCGACGCCGTTCACTGTATCGTCGTTGTCTTCACTCTCGGCCTCGCCGTCCACGTCGTCCGCTGCTTCGCCAGGGTCGTCACTCTGCACTTCGTCGTTGGCGTTGGCGTCGTCCGCTGCTACTTGCGTTGCGCGACTGCTGTTGTCTGCACTGCTCGCATCGTTGTCTTTGGTACCAGTGTTGCGGATGCTGGTACTTTCGGTACTTTCGACGAGAGTATCAGTGATACTTGCACCGCCACTCGAAGTACCAGTTGACGCTGCTGTCGCATCGCCACCTTCATTGCGACTCAAGTCTGCCGCAGGTCGCTCGTCCGACGACTCGATCTCGACAACGTCTGATGCAGCCAGCGACGCCTCTTGCCCCAGCGCTGGTGTTTGACCGAGCTCCTCCGCCACATCTTGCGCATCAGGCTCATCTCGGTCCTCTGGCTGTTCCTGCGGCACCTCGTCCTCAGACAGCGACGCTGGAGCCGCACTGTTGACGCTCACTTCTGCCGCTCTTTCGACCTCTGGCGCTGCTACTGCCGTTGCTTCGCTCTCATCGTCCAGTGCGTCGTTGTCAGACGCAGCAGCGCTTGCCAGAGTCTGGCTGTTCGCGCGCTCGCGCTTGAGCGCGTTGAGCTCGCGCACAATCGGTCCCGCTTGCTCAATGTGCGACCACACCGAAGCGCTCTCCAGCGGCCGCGTGCGCAGCACACCAGAGTTGGAGTGCTGGAGCGGCAGTGCGAGGCCACAGTCGGGGAACCGCGCATGGACATTCGCTTCCACAAACGCCAAGCACTTGGCTTCTCCAACGATGCGGCAGTACGCAAAGAGGTCGAGGATCGGACGGCGGTACCACCAGCCAGGGTGCCGCTGCGCATCCAGCGCAGCAAAGATCTCGACGCCAAAGACGCTGTAGACGTCGAGCATGATCGCATCGAATGCGACGCGAGCGACGCGCTGGCGCGTATTGCGCTGCGCACTCGCCGAGAGGTCGAGCGGCGGCCAGAAGTTGCGCTCCCACACTGCGCGACCGTGCTCGCGCCAGAATGCGCGGAGCTTCGCTGCAGCCTCTGGCACTTGCGCTTCGTCGAACGGCAGTGGCAGCTCGGAGAAGGCGCGGCGCCAGGGCTCGTGCGCTTCGTGCCCGTGCACAGCATCGCGGATCCGGTTCTTGAGCTCCTGTAGCTTGGTCTGCGGCGATGCGTGCTCGACTACCGGCTTTCTACCAGTACGGGATGGTTGTACCGATTGCGAACCAGCTCGACGAGCGCAGTTGCGTTCCTGCGCTCTGGTCGACGCGTACATGAGCCGGAGAGTCTCGTCGATCATGCTGTTGATCATCGACTTGTCTGATGCGTTGGTGCTCGTGAGCAAATTCACGTCGTGTGAAGCTTGGACGCGACGGCGCTTGCTCCCCTTGCGCCGCTTCCGCTTGTCGAGGTAGTCGACTTCGTCGTCGTCGTCTTCGTCACTCTCGTCGCTCTCGTGGGGTTCGGGATTGGTCACTGAGCGCACTGCGCGGCGCTTGCCACTTGCGCGCGCGACTGGAGCAGTCGGCGAGTGGGGACGAGCGATCGGAGCGCGGTCGCTCAGCCCAGACGGCTTGCTCTGACTCGAGACCATGCGCTTTGCGCGCTCGTGCGTCGGTGTCACACCTGGCGCTGGTGGTGGTGGTGTTGCATCGCTTGACTGTGACTGTCGTGGTTGTGGTGGCAGCTGCTGCTGCGGCGGCGACGGCGGCGGTGATGGCACTGCGTACTCTGGACTGTGCGCGTGCAATGCGTGGTGTTGGTACGGCGATGGATAGTACGGAGGCAGATCGCTTCGGCTGTACGCTGGTGGTGCAAATACCGGTACTACTGGTTGTTGCACAGGGTCACACGGAATGATGCTCACTGCTTGCGTCCCGAGCTTCACGAACGCCGTGAGCGCTGCGTCCGAGCGGTTGCAGAAGTCGAGGAACACACGCTCGAGCGTCTCGAGGTTCTTCGTCGCGACGCGCGCTGCGAGGAACGCAAACACGCGTGCGCAGGTCCCAGGAGTGCGTGCACGCGGCTTGTGGAGCAGCTGCACAGCGATCGCGCGCTTGTGCACGTCGGTGACTGCGAACGGCAGGATCGCAATGAGGTTCGCGCCAAAGCGCTTGAAGTGCACGAGCGTGAGCTCTTGGTGCACGAGGAACTCGAGCACGATGCGCCGCAGCAGCTCGATGCTCTTCGTGAGCACGCAGTGCTCGAGGAATGAGCAGAAGTCGCTTAGGAGCTCTTGGTCGCTTGCGAGTGCGTTTTGGGGGTGGTGGTTGTGAAGAGGAGGGTGGAGATGGTGATGGTGGTGGTGAAGCGATGCGAGTGGGTCGTATGTATTGAATGAGCGGTGGTACGATGGAGGTGTCTGGATCGGGTGTTGTTGTTGCTGTTGTAGCTGCTGTGGCATGGTCGTCATGTGAGCCATGGCGGTGTTTGTACTGTCGAGCATGTGTGTTGCTGATGCCAATGCCGCGGCTGCTGCTCCTGGCGATGGCTCGCTTCGGTAGCTCCAGTGCGCCTTGCTGCTGCTGCTCGGTACGCGTGTGTCGACTGTGAGCGCAGCGTGTGTGGTATTGCGTCGCGCCGGCGGCATCGATCACGTACGCGCGGATGTCGTGAGTGAGATCACACGAGCGCTTGACGCACAAGATCGAGGTCAAGGTCAAGTGTGCCAACTGGCGCGCCACACACGAAATGACTAGTGTTTGTATCAGTATACAAAGCACAGGTGGTTTGCAAATGTAGTACAGCACAGACTGCGATAAATACGATTTGGATTCGTTAAAGTCCGAAGAGTTGTTTCTTTCTATTTTAGACAGCAGTTTCAGTTCTTGCAGCGACGCTTCGCCTTGCGTCGACTGCTCATGCACGACGTCGTCGTACGCGCGAGGCGCCATTGAGCGACCGCACCGAGGCGACAGCAAGAACAGCAGGAGCAGAGCAAGAGTGAAAGAGCGAGCGAGAGAGAGAGACACACACACACACTGACGCAACACGATGGTCGACGCCGCGGAGCTCAAGAAGAAGTGCGAGGCGCTCAAGGACAAGATCGAGAAGACGCGCGAAGCAAAGGCGGATGGCGGCTTCAAGAGCGCTGGCGCGAGCGCAGGGGCGAAAGCGATCCCAGCAGCGCCCAAGTGCCGCCGTTTGCTCAAGGGCCACTTTGGCAAGATCTATGCGATGCAATGGGGCGGCGACAGCGCAAGCCTCGTGTCGGCGTCGCAGGACGGGAAGCTCATTGTCTGGAATGCGCAGAGCACGAACAAGATCCAAGCGATTCCGCTCCGGAGCTCGTGGGTCATGACGTGCGCATTCGAGCAAAAGCAGCGCAACATGGTCGCATGTGGTGGGCTCGATAACCTCTGCTCGATCTTCCACCTCTCGCAAGCGCAGGTCATGCGCGCAACGAAGGAGCTCGCGGCGCACGACGGGTACCTCAGCTGCTGCCGCTTCATTGACGAGACGAGCATTGTCACGAGCTCAGGCGACTCGAACTGCATCCTCTGGGACGTCGAGTCTGGTGAAGTCAAGACGACGTTCCGCGAACACGCCGGCGACGTCATGTCGGTGAGCATCAACCCGCACAACCCGAGCATGTTCATCTCGGGCTCGTGCGACTCGACCGCCAAGGTCTGGGACATCCGCACGGGCAAGACGACGCACACGTTCCACGGCCACGAGTCGGACATCAACAGCGTCGACTTCTTCCCGAGCGGCAATGCGCTCGGCACAGGCAGCGACGACTCGTCGTGCCGCCTCTTTGACCTCCGCGCCTACGGCGAGCTCAACAACTTTAGCAACGACAAGATCCTCTGCGGCATCACGTCCGTGTCGTTCTCCAAGTCGGGTCGCTTCCTCTTTGCCGGCTACGACGACTACAACTGCTACTGCTGGGACGTCCTGAGCTCGTCAGGGCAGCACATCTACCAGCTCGCGGGCCACGAGAACCGCGTGTCGTGCCTCGGCGTCAACCCCGCCGGGCAAGCGCTCTGCACAGGCAGTTGGGACACGCTCCTCAAGATCTGGGCCTGAGTGCGTCGCGCGAGCGACTCTGTATCAAAGCGACCGAGCGAGAGAGAGAGAGAGCGAGAGACGACTGTGCACGGTGGACAGCGCGCGATCGTGTGCGCAGTGCGTGGCTTCTATACACGACTTCATACCTTCTTGTTGTCGCTCGTACTCGTGTTAGTGGACGTCTTGTGATGTAGCGCTTCGTACAGTCCATCAGCGCTTCCTATCGAGCGCGCACAGCTAGCAACCACAGCACGGCAGCTAGCACTGCGAAGCCGTTTGTGCGAGTGTAGCCATCCTGAATGGAGCAGAAGACATGCGTCAACGCGGTTCTACTGGATGTGCGTCGACTACGATCCATGGTACACCGTCGTGCACTGTGCGATCTCGATAGAGAAGAAAGCGCGGGTGCGTCATGAGAGCCGCCGGACGCTCTTTGTGTCGCGTCGCACCGCGTTGCTCTGGTCGCGCGCTCGCTCTTCGGACGCTCACGTGCGTGCGCATGCGCTCTCGTCTGTCCTCGCACAAGAAGCCGGGAGGCAGACGACGCAGCGCCGACCAGCACAGCAGCCGACCAGCAGCAGCGAAACCGGCTTAGTCGTTCGCCATCGCCGTCGGCGGCGACTGCCTCAGTCTTCGACTTTACGTGCACAGGACACACACCCGAGCGCGTGCTGAGCTCGAACACCAGACACACACATTGCCACCACGACCACTACAGCGCTCATTCGCCTCGTTGCTCACTTGCACATACTCGCACTCGACGTGAGCGATGGCCAAGTACCCGCTTCCGCCCGACACGTTTCCACCGGTCGTGCTCTCGCAAGCTGACGCGCATCGGCTCGAAGCGGCCGCAGAAGAGGTCGTGAAGCGCACGGTGCAGCAGTACCACGAGCACTTGACAGTCCACAACGGCGTCGTCGACGCGCGCCGGTGGAAGAAGATCAAGCAGCGCGAAGACGTGCGCGTGTACCGCGAGCGGCGCGCGAGCTCCAGTGCGAGCGCGACGACGCCGAGCACGAGCGTGTGCGAGAGCGTGGACGAACCTGAGCCCGACGACCTCGACTGCGACGGCAATGGCGCAGACGCAGACGAGTTCAAAGTCATCTCGTCGATGCTCACGTTCGGGTCGATCCCCGGGTCGCTCGAAGACGTGCTGTACGGGACGCTGAACCCGACGCTGCGCGACATGCGCCTCAAGTCGGCGTACGTGGGCGACGGGTTCGTCGACTGGGCGCTCGTGGCGCCGATCATCCAGCCGAGCGAGACGAATCCGTTCCGGGAGCTGAGCGTCAAGTGGACGATCAAAGCGCATCCGCTGCTCATTGGCGCCGTCATGCGGCCGCGCGATACGCTCTACCTCGACTCGATCGGCCTGGCGCAGACGCCGAGCGGCGAGCGCATTGGGTACCAGCTGCGCCACTCGGTCGACTTGCCCGAGATGCGCGAGCTCACGGAGCACAGCATCGTGCGCGCCAAGATCTCGATCTGCCACATCTACCGCCAGCGCAAGCCCGACTGCGTCGAGGTCTTCATTCGCGGCCTCGTGAGTCCCATGGGCGACGCGCCAGCGAGCCTCGCGGCAGCCACGACGGCGCAGATCTCGGTCTCGGTCTGGAAGAACGTGCACAGTGGCGAAATGAAGAAGCTCACGCGCGTGCTGCGCGCAGTCGCAGGCGACGACGTCGTGAGCGACGCGAGCTCGCTCCTGTCGTCGTCCTCCTCCTCATCATCTGGGACGACCGACAGCGCGCGCGGCACGGGCTCGCTCGCATCAACGACCGACTCGACGCGGACATCAGCTGACCCACCACCACCAGCAACAAAGTGCGAGCTGTGTGCTACGAGCGTGAGCACGAGCAGCAGCAAGTTCTCGCTCGCGCGCTCGAGCGCGTCGAAAGGCAAGCACTGCCGCGTCTGCGCAGCGCTCGTGTGTGCGCGCTGCTGCGTCGCCAAGACCGTGTTCTTGCCGTCGGCGAAAGCGGCGCCAGACCAGGCCAAGGTCGTGCAGGACGCCACCGTGACGTTCTGCACGCGCTGCATCGTGCAGATCCTCTCGGGCACGTCGACGCAGTTCGCTGTGCTCGACGCGCGCGCGCTCCAGGGCAAGAGCGTCGACTACGCCGCTGTCCTTGCGCGCTGACCGCCGCTTCCACGACACTCGAGACCTTCAACTTGCGTAGTCATAACTTAACAAGTACCAACGCCAGCTCTTCGCTCGCTTTCTTGTGCCAGCTGCTGCTGCTCGTATCTGGCGTCATCGACGGTCATCGCCGTCGCGGTGCTCGCATACTAGAGCGACGGTTTGGTAAAGTCGTGGCAGCGTCGCGAGCGTGTCGCGCGGTGATCGCATGGCTTCAGTCGCACAGAGCCGGATCGATGCAGGCGACGTACACCAGAAGCTTGTGTGTGTGTATGTGTGTGGCCAGACGCCTTCCTCTTGTGGATCTGCATCCGCATCTGCGAGTCGAGCACGGCAGGTAGACGCCTCCAAGATCTAACCGTGCATCGACCTTGACTGCGCGTCGATCCTTTGGTGTTCTTGTGAGCAGCAGCACTTGCCGTGCTAATGTACACACCCCACCACCAGATGAGACTTCAAGACGCGAGGCGTTGAGGTCGTGATGGCGTGTGCTATCTGTCCATCCTGCTCGGTCGTCGAGCGCGCGCTGAGCGGCGCGAGTGTCGAGAGGTACGTTTGGGAGCGAGACACGCAGGTCGCAGGTTGGATCGGCGCGCACGCCTGTCGTTGACAACCGCACGAGGCGGAGGCAGGTGTTGGAGACAAAGAGAGAGTCTCGGCTGCGACGCAAGCGTCCAGACGCACGCTCGAGCATGGCAACCAGCTGAGCCTGCTCATCGGACACACATGCAGCGGTCGTTCCAAGAGTCTCCTGTCCTGGGTTCTACCCTATCCAAGTCGCGCGATCCTCATCATCGAGTCCGCGCGTTTCCCGCAAGCGAGTGCGTTGCGGCAGCGATCGAAGCCTCCACAGGCTCTGCTTGCGCTCAATGCGCTCAACGCCCGCAGCCAGCCAGCACACATATGCTCGCTCGCTCGCTTTCTTGAACAGCTGCCTGTTGCTTGGTCGAAAGAGACAGGATGTGTATCCACATGAGTCAGCGCGATCGAGCTGGCGCTCGAGCGTCGAGCCTCTCATCAAACGCCAGCGCTCGACTTGGTTGCGAGCAGTGGAGCAGTGGAGCAGTGGTCGAATCGAATCCACGTGCATCAGCAAGTGTCGAGCCTCTCGAGCCTCCTGCGTTGCTGCGACCGACTGCCTCGCTCACGCTCGCTCTCGATGACGTGTGCTCGTGCTCGCTACAGTACGAGTGCGCACTGACTTGACATCGCCGTCGTCGTCGTCGTACTGTACAAGTCGACTGACTTGGCGTGACCTGGCGGTCATAGGTGGGCAGCGTACGTTGCTTGCGCCAGGAGCTGTGCGACGTGCGGACGCGCACACGAGCAACCTGGCGCATTCGTGTTGACGCCAGCACATGCAGCGCGAGCCTGGCTCCCTTCTTCTGCTCACACTGTCTGCGCCGCCAAGACATGCTCCGAGACGCCCAAACACGCATCGCCTGCTCCGCACTCGCAGTTGAGCGTTCTTCATTCATCAGCGCACGTGCGATGAAGTTCCCACTTGCTCGCGACGTGTTCCCGAGTATCGAGCTCTCGAGACAAGACGAAGACGTCTTGCGCAGCGTCGCGGCGGCGCTTGTAGCCGACACGCTACAGCAACTCCATGCACAGCAGCAGCTCCAGCGCGCGGCAAGCGCAGCAAATGGTGCAACGACTCACGCGTCGTCACTGTACACACAGCTCCCACTGCGCATCGGTCAGAACGACGTTGTCGACACGGCGCGATGGCGCTTGCTCAAGCGCCGCGACAACGTCCGCGTCTACAAAGAGCGCGCGAGCTTCCACGCAGCGCGTCTCGAGCGCCAGTGGCAGCACCACCGTCCGCCGCCAGCAGCAGCGCAAGATCCATTTCGCTCGACGATCGACGTCACGAGCTCAAACGACGCGCAGCAGCACGTCTTGCCCATGATGATGGGTCTCGGCACCGTCCAAGGCAGCGTCGACGACATCGTGTACGGACTGCTCAGCCACACGCACGAGACTGCGCAGCTCCGCGCTGCGTACGTCGAAAGCGACATCGTCGACACACACGTGCTCGCGACTGTCACGCGACCGTCTGCTGCTGCGCCACTCGAGTCGCTTGCAGTCAAGTGGTGCGCCAAGCGCCACAACGGCTTCATTCGGTCGCTCGTGCGCTACCGAGACTTTGTGGCGATCGAAGCCACTGGCACGGTGACCGACACACAGGGCGAGCGCATAGGCTACCACGTCGTGCACTCGATCGCAGTGCCCGGCGTCCGCGAGCTCCACGAGCTGAACGTCGTGCGCGCCAAGATCTCCATGTGCTGCGTCTTTCGCCAAGCGCACACCAACACCGTGGAGCTCTTCATGCGCGGGTTCCTCAACCCGCTCGGCGACGTGCGCGTGAGCGCAGCCATGGCGTCTGCTGCAGAGTCCGTGCTCACGCTCTGGCAAAGCGTTCGATGTGCGCAGATGAAGAAGCTCATGTGGGCGCTCGCGCACACACCGCCGCGACCGATGCCACTGCCACTGCCGATACATCGAGCAGCCACCGTAGCAGCGATCGACATGTGCTGTGCGATCTGCCGCCGCACTGCGCGCGCGAGCCTCCATGTGCTCAAGCAGTGCCAAGTGTGTCGACGCTCTGTCTGCGCTCGCTGCCGCGTGCTCAAGAAGCTCCACTTTCTATCGCCGCCGACGATGGCGACACTCGCTGCATCGTCAGCAGCATCGTCAGCTGGACCGCCGACAGTCGACGTCGTCCACAAGACTGCGCTCTTCTGTCCGTCCTGCATCTTTGCAGCCACACAAACCAGCGCAACGGAGCTCGCAGTTCGCGAACACGCACAGATGGGTGAGTTTGCCGATGCGCATGCGGTGTTCTCGACGCTCACGCCTGCGAGCTCGCGAACGATTGCATTGTCGACGCGATCACGAGCGTTCACGAGTCCCATGAGCTCGCGCAGCTGTGCGTCGTCGTCGGCTGCGTCGAGCGCCTACGCGTCGTCCGCGTCGACGTACACGACTGAGCCTATGCAGATGCAGTCGTCTGCGCGCGCCCAGCCGCCGCTGTCAGCGCGTGGCTCGCACTTGAGTGGCTGGTTTAGCTAGCAGTCGCACAGACAGATAGATACTGGTATGTGGCCAATGGCTTCATGAATGTGTTTCAAATGATTCTACCGAGTGATTGTCTGTGTTTGTGGTGTGAGTTGTATCGTCTGGATATTCTGTGATGATTGTGACGATACATGTGCAGTACGTTCTTGATTCGCATTGTATTCGTCTTGATTTCGTCGTCTTGATTTGATTGTTTTTGTGCGGGATGTGTTTGTGTATGTGAGTTCAGGAAAGAGTAACCTTGACAAGAACGTGATTTACTTAGACCCAGTTATATCTCGTCTTGATTTGTTTGTTTATGTGAGTGATGCGTTGGTTTATGTGAGTGATCGAGTAACCTAGCTTCTTGAACGAGGATGTCGAGGTTGTCGGAACGAGCTCCAGGAATCGATGGTCTTGATGCTGCTGATGCTCTTCACCCAACTCTTTCAGCTTGATGTTCGTTGCACACTGCGCGTGCGACGTTCAAGTGTATCGAGAGCATCACAGCCCAAAGCACAATGGGCGACTCGACTTGGATCCACGAACGCACGAACTCACAGACTATGTGCGATGCAGCTGGCGTAGCAGGTAGTAGTAGTAGTAGTAGCTCACACACTTGTTCATTGCAATGCTGATGTGCCTGCTCTACTGCTACTATTGGTGCTACTGCTGGCGTGGAACTTGCCAGTGGGTTTGATGAGCAGCGTCGGGAGCTTGCGCAGGAACTGCTGCGCGTTCACCATCATCGCATCCTTGTTGTGAATGCGCTTAAAGGATCGGATCCCGTGAGCGGAGGTCGCAGAGACGCCGAGGTCACTCCCTGTTGTCACTCCGCGAGCACAAAGTCTCGGATGTACGTCTTCATCTCGCGCACGCGCTCTTCGAGGTAGTCGAGCTGCTGGCGGAACTCGTACCACTCGATGCGGTGCGACTGGTTCTTGTCCATCGCCTGCATGAGCTCGTTCGCGAGGCCGGCGATGAGGCCGTTGATCGCCGTGGAGTGCGTCTCGAGCTTCTTCTCGAGCGCGAGCGCTTCTACGCGCGGCGGCGCAGACGCCGTGTCGCCATCTGGCGCTGATGCGGGACTCGCAGGCGTGAGTGCAGCGACGCGCGCTGCTTCGTCCACGAGCAGCGACTGGAGCACAATCGGCTTGAGACCCGTGCAGAGCTCGTGGAGCGAGAGCATGGCGTCGCCATTACGGTCAGCGGTCGTGAACAGCAGCTGGAGCTGCGTCGCGAACGACAGACTCCCGGTGCGCGCGTCGTTCTCGATCGCAAACGTGACCCACTCGAGCGCGCTCAGCACGCCGTTCTGGTCGCGATCGAGCGACCGCATGTAGCTCTCAACAACCTGTGGCGTCGGCTCCTTGCCGCGAAGGAGCCAGAGCAGAATGAGGAGCTCTTGTCGGTCGAGCACGTGCTGCTTGTCTTCATCTGCGACGATGAACGCAACGTACGACGCCGAGATCATGCAAAAGACGTCCATCGCGACCATCTGCGGTAGTGCGACGCCATCGATCACTGCGACGGCTTCTGCTTCTGGTGACGCGACGACCGATGGTGCGGCAGCGTCGACAACATCTTGCTTGAGTGGGTCGCTCGCATCAGTGAGGCATCCGTCGCGTTCACTGCGATGCGCCGTCGTGTCGACCATCGCACGCACGAGGTAGTCGACTTCGTGCTCTTTCGTGCTCGGACAGTGGAGCTTGATCACTTGCTTGCACGTCCCCGCGGAGCACGCGAGCTGCTGCTTCTGGTGCTGCTGCTCGCGAGTGGTGTCGACGTGGATCGCAAACTGCACGAACGAGCTACAGAGCTGCTTGAGCAGCGCGTCGTACTGCACTTGGTTCTCGTAGATGAGCCGCGTCGAGGCAAAGCGCTTGAGGTACAGCAGCAGACTCGGCTCGCTCATCGCCCAGTCCGAGAACTCTTTGAGCGAGATCGCGCCGCTGTGGTCGCGGTCAATCGAGACGAACGCGCGCTTGGCGAGCTCCTCGAGCTCTTCAGTCCCCGGGCGATCGAGACCGACGACTTTGCACAAGCCGCGCGTCGTGCAGAGCATCAAGAGCACGAGCTCGTACTCGGAGATCTCGCCCGAGTGATCAAAGTCAAAGCTGTTTGTACACGACACGCACATGACCGCGTGAGTCTAGCGCCAAGGCACGACTGCTAGGCTCGCCGGCGGCGGTGACAGGCGAGCACGCACAGGTCAAAGAGGAGCGGGATCTTGGTCTCGATCGGCGCTTTGCAGTACACGATCACGACGGCAAACACCTCCATCACGTCGACCTGCCGGGCGCACACACACAAACGCGCAGAAGCGCGACGCTCAGTGAGCTTGTACTCGGAAGCTCCGGAGCCCGTATGGACCAACCACCTAGCACACGCTGACGCACTTTGCCGAGCTCCCAGCAGTCAAAGAGCTCAAAGTGCTCGGTCGGGTCCTGGCAGATGAGCGAGAAGACTTCGTCAAACTCGTCGAGCGTCACGGCCATCTTGTCGCCCACCGTCGCCTGGAGCACGTCAAAGTTCTCCTTTGCGACGTGATAGTCCTTCACAGACGCTAGATGCAGCGCACACAAGCACAGACAGAGACAGTGAGACGTCGCTCCTTCGCACACATGACGTCGTCAATGAGGGTGTGTAGTTGGGCACTGGAGGCGACTACTGCGCACCTTTCTTGTAGTCCTGCGCGCAGGGATGTCGCGAGCGCATGTTCAGTGACAACAGCACATCACAGTGGAGTTCCTTCGTGAGTGTGTCGGTTGAGCATGGAGATCGTGAGCGCGCGCTCGTGCATGCCGTACGCTCATGAGCGGGTCATCCTCTTCGATGATGATCTGACTCGGCTGCATTGTCAATGCGTTCCCCATCGCCGCGAGCGTGTGTGCACGAGCGCGCTCTTGTTGCTCTCGCGTTCGTCTGCAACTGAGTGCGCGCGGCGGCGGTTTATCTTGAATAATCTACAGCAGTCGCATCACATCCAACAGGCACATGGAGCAGCAGACTCGACCGCCTACGCTCAGTGCGCGCGCAGTGGCGAGCTACAGCCCACGACAGCAGCACGCGACAACAGTAAGACTCGCGAGTGCGTCGCCATCAGCGCCGTCAAGTCCGAACGTTGTGTTGTCGCCGACAACGACGACAGGACTCTCGACGTCGCTTCCACCGCTGCTCGACTCGGCGTCGCCACGGCGCGAGCGCGCTGGAGCAACTCCGCGCGGTGCGCATAGCAGCACTGCAGCGACGCTGCAAGCGACACTCGACCACGACTACCCCGTCGCACAGCTCGATGCGTGGCCGCTGTCGAGTCGCACGTCGTACAAGCGTCCGTTTGCAGGTCACCAGCAGCCCGAGTTTCCTGCGAACGCGAGTCTCTCGCTGCGCGTGGCTACTCCACATGACGCGACGGCAACCTGCACTGCAAGTCCAATCTCGCCGCGCCAGCGCAAAGTGCTGCATCGCCACGCCGTGCTCGACGAGAGCAAGTCGACGCCGTTGCTGCTCCAAGAGCTCCAGGCGTTTGTGGCTGCGGAGCTCGCTGAGCTCGCGCGACACCAGCCTCCGCACCGTCACAACCACCAGCAACAGTCGTCGTCACGGGATGCGAGTCGCGACTACGATCCGTCGCCTCCAAGAGCCGATCGGACGCATGTCTCCTCGGCATCTGCGAGTCTCCAGCGTCTCCAAGTCTTTCGAGAAGTGTTCCAGCGCGTGATCGCAGCATTCAGCGTCTACGCACCCGTGCTCGCGCAGATCCAGGACGAGTACGACCGCGTGATCGCGCACTTGCGCTCGCAGTGTCTCGAGATCCCAGCGCTTCACGCGCAGCTCCAGGCGCTCCAGACACAGTGTGTGCACGAGCTCTCAGCGCACGCACTCGACGCCACAACGCGGTCGCACGCGCTGCGAGCGCAGCTCAAGACCACGCAAGGTCGTCTCGCAGCGCTCGCAGCGCAGCACGCAGCGTTGCAGGAGCAGAACGCGGCGCTCGAGGCGCAGATCGAGACGCTTGGACACCGCAGCGTCGAGATGCAACTGTCCAACACGTCGCTCGTGCACGGCATGAAGCGCCACGACGACACGCTGCGGCACATCCACGAGCGGTCGCGCGAAGAGGGCATGGCGCTCGCGCAGATGGCGAGCAAGTACCACCACGCGTGTGAAGAGATCGCGGAGCTCAAGAAGACGATCGCGTCGCTCGAAGAGAAAGTCGGCGGCGTCCACGTCGCAGCAGACAAAGCCACGATCGCGCTGCTCACGCGCGACCTCCAGGACACGCACGCAAAGCTCCAGACATCGCAGCGCTCGACTTCAGCGGCTGCAGTCGCAGAGCTCCAGCAGAGCCTCGCGCAGCACAGCGCCGTGAGCCACGCATTTGTCAAAGTGCTCGAGACGCAAGGTGTTGCTGTGAACGTCCAAGAGCTGCTTGGGATCGCAAAGCAGCGTCTCACAGCGACCTGCAGTGGCAACAGTAGCGCTCTGGACCCAGACACGACTGCACCAGCACCGACCGCCGGCTCTGGAAGCTGTTCTGACGCCATTGACGCACGCGACGCTGTCGCTTCAGACGTACTCGAGCGACTCGCAGCGCTGGTGCAGACGTCGTACGGATCGCTTCCGAAGCGCACGGAAGCATTGCCCTCAACGGCGGCGACGACGTTCTTGACAGAGCCAGAAGAAGCGCTGAGCCTCGATGCAGCGACGCAGCGCGTCTCCACGACTGACTTGCTCGTTGGCAAGGGCTTTGGCGCAGACATCCCCGAGTACCTCCAGTTCGACGGCGTCGTGCGGAACCTCCACTTCCCGCGCAAGAAGCTCGAGCAGATCCTCACGCGCGTGTGGCAGCAAAAGGACGATCTCGAGAAGCTCAAGCGGAGCCACTTGAGCGGCGCGATTGCGTCGCTCGGAGGCGCAGCGACTGCGGTGCCGCTCGCCAAGGTGTTTGCCATGATGCTCCAGCGCATGTGCCCAACGAAAGCCGAGGCGATCGAGAGCGCGTACAACGTCATCGCAGCGCTCGAGCGCTTTGCGCCATCAGCGAGCGACTGCCGCCTCTTCCTTGCGATCCTCCAGGGCGAAATCCCGGAGGACGCGCGGCAGGACCAGGTTAAGGAGATCTACATCGTGCACGACGCACTCGCAGCGCTCGAGAAGGACCGGAACGCCAGTAGCAGTAGTGCAGCTGGAGGCAGTAGCAGTGCGAGCCTACCGGGCCGCATCCCGCTCGCTGACGTGATCCAGCTCTTGCGGCAAGTGTTCCCCTGGAAGACAGAGCACGCGCTGAGTGCGCTGCACCGTGCGCTCTTGCTCGATCAGCGCGGACATGCACACGTCGACTATGCCGCGCTTCTGCTGCAGCAAGACGACAAGCGGGCGTTCGGTGCCGGCGGCGCTGGAGCAAGCGGCCGGAGCCACTTTGTCGAGTGTCTCCGCACGCAGTACATTGACGACTTGCTCGCGTACCGCCGGCACTTGCAGTCGCACATCCAGCAGCGTTTGCTGATGCGTCGTGATGTCAGCAGTGGTGCGTCCGGAGCGCTGTCTACTAGTTTTGTAGAGAGTGGAGTGCCTGGTACAGCGGCCGACGGCAGTTGCAGTGCTACAAGCGCCTCGCCTCTAACTTCGTCGACACCAGCAGCTGCAAACGGAAGCAACAGCATCGATAGCAGCAACTACGACGCATCGGGACCGAACGCCATGGTCTCGATCCGAGAGCTCCGGGACGTTCTCCAAGAGTGCGAAGTCGCCAAGCCTGTGCAAGAGATCAATCGACTGCTCGCAACGGCGGCAGCGCTGTCCATGGACCAGATCCTGACGCAGGATGCGATGATGGTGAACGCGCAGCAGTTCCTGCGCAAGCTCCCGACGCTGCTCATCAAACCCACTGGCAAGTTCCACGCCAGCAGTAGCACCAATAGTAGCAGTAGAGCAGGCACATCAGCATTGCAATGAACAAGTGTGTGAGCTACTACTACTACTACTACCTGCTACGCCAGCTGCATCGCACATAGTCTGTGAGTTCGTGCGTTCGTGGATCCAAGTCGAGTCGCCCATTGTGCTTTGGGCTGTGATGCTCTCGATACACTTGAACGTCGCACGCGCAGTGTGCAACGAACATCAAGCTGAAAGAGTTGGGTGAAGAGCATCAGCAGCATCAAGACCATCGATTCCTGGAGCTCGTTCCGACAACCTCGACATCCTCGTTCAAGAAGCTAGGTTACTCGATCACTCACATAAACCAACGCATCACTCACATAAACAAACAAATCAAGACGAGATATAACTGGGTCTAAGTAAATCACGTTCTTGTCAAGGTTACTCTTTCCTGAACTCACATACACAAACACATCCCGCACAAAAACAATCAAATCAAGACGACGAAATCAAGACGAATACAATGCGAATCAAGAACGTACTGCACATGTATCGTCACAATCATCACAGAATATCCAGACGATACAACTCACACCACAAACACAGACAATCACTCGGTAGAATCATTTGAAACACATTCATGAAGCCATTGGCCACATACCAGTATCTATCTGTCTGTGCGACTGCTAGCTAAACCAGCCACTCAAGTGCGAGCCACGCGCTGACAGCGGCGGCTGGGCGCGCGCAGACGACTGCATCTGCATAGGCTCAGTCGTGTACGTCGACGCGGACGACGCGTAGGCGCTCGACGCAGCCGACGACGACGCACAGCTGCGCGAGCTCATGGGACTCGTGAACGCTCGTGATCGCGTCGACAATGCAATCGTTCGCGAGCTCGCAGGCGTGAGCGTCGAGAACACCGCATGCGCATCGGCAAACTCACCCATCTGTGCGTGTTCGCGAACTGCGAGCTCCGTTGCGCTGGTTTGTGTGGCTGCAAAGATGCAGGACGGACAGAAGAGCGCAGTCTTGTGGACGACGTCGACTGTCGGCGGTCCAGCTGACGATGCTGCTGACGATGCAGCGAGTGTCGCCATCGTCGGCGGCGATAGAAAGTGGAGCTTCTTGAGCACGCGGCAGCGAGCGCAGACAGAGCGTCGACACACTTGGCACTGCTTGAGCACATGGAGGCTCGCGCGCGCAGTGCGGCGGCAGATCGCACAGCACATGTCGATCGCTGCTACGGTGGCTGCTCGATGTATCGGCAGTGGCAGTGGCATCGGTCGCGGCGGTGTGTGCGCGAGCGCCCACATGAGCTTCTTCATCTGCGCACATCGAACGCTTTGCCAGAGCGTGAGCACGGACTCTGCAGCAGACGCCATGGCTGCGCTCACGCGCACGTCGCCGAGCGGGTTGAGGAACCCGCGCATGAAGAGCTCCACGGTGTTGGTGTGCGCTTGGCGAAAGACGCAGCACATGGAGATCTTGGCGCGCACGACGTTCAGCTCGTGGAGCTCGCGGACGCCGGGCACTGCGATCGAGTGCACGACGTGGTAGCCTATGCGCTCGCCCTGTGTGTCGGTCACCGTGCCAGTGGCTTCGATCGCCACAAAGTCTCGGTAGCGCACGAGCGACCGAATGAAGCCGTTGTGGCGCTTGGCGCACCACTTGACTGCAAGCGACTCGAGTGGCGCAGCAGCAGACGGTCGCGTGACAGTCGCGAGCACGTGTGTGTCGACGATGTCGCTTTCGACGTACGCAGCGCGGAGCTGCGCAGTCTCGTGCGTGTGGCTGAGCAGTCCGTACACGATGTCGTCGACGCTGCCTTGGACGGTGCCGAGACCCATCATCATGGGCAAGACGTGCTGCTGCGCGTCGTTTGAGCTCGTGACGTCGATCGTCGAGCGAAATGGATCTTGCGCTGCTGCTGGCGGCGGACGGTGGTGCTGCCACTGGCGCTCGAGACGCGCTGCGTGGAAGCTCGCGCGCTCTTTGTAGACGCGGACGTTGTCGCGGCGCTTGAGCAAGCGCCATCGCGCCGTGTCGACAACGTCGTTCTGACCGATGCGCAGTGGGAGCTGTGTGTACAGTGACGACGCGTGAGTCGTTGCACCATTTGCTGCGCTTGCCGCGCGCTGGAGCTGCTGCTGTGCATGGAGTTGCTGTAGCGTGTCGGCTACAAGCGCCGCCGCGACGCTGCGCAAGACGTCTTCGTCTTGTCTCGAGAGCTCGATACTCGGGAACACGTCGCGAGCAAGTGGGAACTTCATCGCACGTGCGCTGATGAATGAAGAACGCTCAACTGCGAGTGCGGAGCAGGCGATGCGTGTTTGGGCGTCTCGGAGCATGTCTTGGCGGCGCAGACAGTGTGAGCAGAAGAAGGGAGCCAGGCTCGCGCTGCATGTGCTGGCGTCAACACGAATGCGCCAGGTTGCTCGTGTGCGCGTCCGCACGTCGCACAGCTCCTGGCGCAAGCAACGTACGCTGCCCACCTATGACCGCCAGGTCACGCCAAGTCAGTCGACTTGTACAGTACGACGACGACGACGGCGATGTCAAGTCAGTGCGCACTCGTACTGTAGCGAGCACGAGCACACGTCATCGAGAGCGAGCGTGAGCGAGGCAGTCGGTCGCAGCAACGCAGGAGGCTCGAGAGGCTCGACACTTGCTGATGCACGTGGATTCGATTCGACCACTGCTCCACTGCTCCACTGCTCGCAACCAAGTCGAGCGCTGGCGTTTGATGAGAGGCTCGACGCTCGAGCGCCAGCTCGATCGCGCTGACTCATGTGGATACACATCCTGTCTCTTTCGACCAAGCAACAGGCAGCTGTTCAAGAAAGCGAGCGAGCGAGCATATGTGTGCTGGCTGGCTGCGGGCGTTGAGCGCATTGAGCGCAAGCAGAGCCTGTGGAGGCTTCGATCGCTGCCGCAACGCACTCGCTTGCGGGAAACGCGCGGACTCGATGATGAGGATCGCGCGACTTGGATAGGGTAGAACCCAGGACAGGAGACTCTTGGAACGACCGCTGCATGTGTGTCCGATGAGCAGGCTCAGCTGGTTGCCATGCTCGAGCGTGCGTCTGGACGCTTGCGTCGCAGCCGAGACTCTCTCTTTGTCTCCAACACCTGCCTCCGCCTCGTGCGGTTGTCAACGACAGGCGTGCGCGCCGATCCAACCTGCGACCTGCGTGTCTCGCTCCCAAACGTACCTCTCGACACTCGCGCCGCTCAGCGCGCGCTCGACGACCGAGCAGGATGGACAGATAGCACACGCCATCACGACCTCAACGCCTCGCGTCTTGAAGTCTCATCTGGTGGTGGGGTGTGTACATTAGCACGGCAAGTGCTGCTGCTCACAAGAACACCAAAGGATCGACGCGCAGTCAAGGTCGATGCACGGTTAGATCTTGGAGGCGTCTACCTGCCGTGCTCGACTCGCAGATGCGGATGCAGATCCACAAGAGGAAGGCGTCTGGCCACACACATACACACACACAAGCTTCTGGTGTACGTCGCCTGCATCGATCCGGCTCTGTGCGACTGAAGCCATGCGATCACCGCGCGACACGCTCGCGACGCTGCCACGACTTTACCAAACCGTCGCTCTAGTATGCGAGCACCGCGACGGCGATGACCGTCGATGACGCCAGATACGAGCAGCAGCAGCTGGCACAAGAAAGCGAGCGAAGAGCTGGCGTTGGTACTTGTTAAGTTATGACTACGCAAGTTGAAGGTCTCGAGTGTCGTGGAAGCGGCGGTCAGCGCGCAAGGACAGCGGCGTAGTCGACGCTCTTGCCCTGGAGCGCGCGCGCGTCGAGCACAGCGAACTGCGTCGACGTGCCCGAGAGGATCTGCACGATGCAGCGCGTGCAGAACGTCACGGTGGCGTCCTGCACGACCTTGGCCTGGTCTGGCGCCGCTTTCGCCGACGGCAAGAACACGGTCTTGGCGACGCAGCAGCGCGCACACACGAGCGCTGCGCAGACGCGGCAGTGCTTGCCTTTCGACGCGCTCGAGCGCGCGAGCGAGAACTTGCTGCTGCTCGTGCTCACGCTCGTAGCACACAGCTCGCACTTTGTTGCTGGTGGTGGTGGGTCAGCTGATGTCCGCGTCGAGTCGGTCGTTGATGCGAGCGAGCCCGTGCCGCGCGCGCTGTCGGTCGTCCCAGATGATGAGGAGGAGGACGACGACAGGAGCGAGCTCGCGTCGCTCACGACGTCGTCGCCTGCGACTGCGCGCAGCACGCGCGTGAGCTTCTTCATTTCGCCACTGTGCACGTTCTTCCAGACCGAGACCGAGATCTGCGCCGTCGTGGCTGCCGCGAGGCTCGCTGGCGCGTCGCCCATGGGACTCACGAGGCCGCGAATGAAGACCTCGACGCAGTCGGGCTTGCGCTGGCGGTAGATGTGGCAGATCGAGATCTTGGCGCGCACGATGCTGTGCTCCGTGAGCTCGCGCATCTCGGGCAAGTCGACCGAGTGGCGCAGCTGGTACCCAATGCGCTCGCCGCTCGGCGTCTGCGCCAGGCCGATCGAGTCGAGGTAGAGCGTATCGCGCGGCCGCATGACGGCGCCAATGAGCAGCGGATGCGCTTTGATCGTCCACTTGACGCTCAGCTCCCGGAACGGATTCGTCTCGCTCGGCTGGATGATCGGCGCCACGAGCGCCCAGTCGACGAACCCGTCGCCCACGTACGCCGACTTGAGGCGCATGTCGCGCAGCGTCGGGTTCAGCGTCCCGTACAGCACGTCTTCGAGCGACCCGGGGATCGACCCGAACGTGAGCATCGACGAGATGACTTTGAACTCGTCTGCGTCTGCGCCATTGCCGTCGCAGTCGAGGTCGTCGGGCTCAGGTTCGTCCACGCTCTCGCACACGCTCGTGCTCGGCGTCGTCGCGCTCGCACTGGAGCTCGCGCGCCGCTCGCGGTACACGCGCACGTCTTCGCGCTGCTTGATCTTCTTCCACCGGCGCGCGTCGACGACGCCGTTGTGGACTGTCAAGTGCTCGTGGTACTGCTGCACCGTGCGCTTCACGACCTCTTCTGCGGCCGCTTCGAGCCGATGCGCGTCAGCTTGCGAGAGCACGACCGGTGGAAACGTGTCGGGCGGAAGCGGGTACTTGGCCATCGCTCACGTCGAGTGCGAGTATGTGCAAGTGAGCAACGAGGCGAATGAGCGCTGTAGTGGTCGTGGTGGCAATGTGTGTGTCTGGTGTTCGAGCTCAGCACGCGCTCGGGTGTGTGTCCTGTGCACGTAAAGTCGAAGACTGAGGCAGTCGCCGCCGACGGCGATGGCGAACGACTAAGCCGGTTTCGCTGCTGCTGGTCGGCTGCTGTGCTGGTCGGCGCTGCGTCGTCTGCCTCCCGGCTTCTTGTGCGAGGACAGACGAGAGCGCATGCGCACGCACGTGAGCGTCCGAAGAGCGAGCGCGCGACCAGAGCAACGCGGTGCGACGCGACACAAAGAGCGTCCGGCGGCTCTCATGACGCACCCGCGCTTTCTTCTCTATCGGAATTGCAACGGTTGTGACTGGTCGCGTATGTTTTACGTCGCGCACAGTAGCTTGAACTTACATAATTGAAATGAAAGCGCACTGTAGCCTGTACGAACCAAACGCACTTTCCGTGTCGTCAAATGCTGTGTGGGTGATGCGCTCTGCTGCCACACTTGTCACGTGTGGCTCGATTGCCCAGCAAACGCTCGCATCAATTCCTCGCTCGACAATGATGTGCTCTGTCGCTTGCTGCTCTTGTCGTGGTTTAGTGCTTGTACTAGTACCCGAGCGAGTCCAAACTGCGCATGAAAGATATGCATCGCGAAGCGCGAGAGCGTCCTTGTCGAGTTCATTTGAGCTTCGAGCGCAAATGAAGATTTGCGCTCGAACAATAACAATATCGCGTTAGGTCTTTTCACGAGCAACATCGGCAACATGAGCAACGCTACTACTGTGATCGCACTCAGTTGGTGCGTTTGTAGCACAAGTCAAAGTTTCACAAGTCTTCTAGCGTTTTCTGGCTTCTCATACGCCGTCACGATAGAGCCCAAATCCCAAATGACCTCATAGCCCAAACAATCACAGAGTGACTCGGATCCATGATTGCAACAGTTGTGACTTAGCAAATGATGTTCTTGGATGCTATAACATCCAAGAACATCGTCGGCGGCTGCACTTCACAACTGTATCAAATTGTGGGTACTGTATAGGTCATGTCCATCAAATTGTGAATACATAAATCGCCATTCAATTGAACTAGGCATAATTTCATACATAACTAAAGGGAAAATTCCAAAAAGTGACTCATTCGATTTGTTGATCCAAAAAGTGACTTAAATCGGGTTTACCTGATTAACTCGTACGTATTGTCGTTGTGTCTATTGACACAGACCAAAGACTCACCCTCGGCTGCAAGCACGACCTTCGCGGCAAGACATACTCTAATCGCCGCAATAGAGTAGCAAACAGAGCAGCAGCAACACCAACACGAGTGGCAATAGTAGCAGTAGCAGATGTAGCGGCGTGCTCGACGTGGCACATGGCCAAGGCTTCGAGGCTTCGGCCGTAGTGGAGCTGTACGAACGGCTTCTCACACACTAGAATGTAGAGGTTTTGAGTAACGGGTACATAAGCTATGATTGACATTGTAATAATCTTGCTTTGCGGAAATACTATCACGCTCTTGCTTTTCGTTCAGCCTTTTGACCGATCGGTCTAATTGGTAAATATAGTAAGAATATGAGCCAATCAGTGTGCTTGGACTCTGAGAGCCAACCACATTTTAGTTGCCTTAGATTTAGAATTACATACTTAGACGTAGTGACTCACACCAAATGTGGAGTTCGCACAACCAATATGAACACTTGCGGTAATAGACCAACTGAACTGTTGCGTTTATTATATCGGTCTTAAGCCCTCCAGCCTCAAAGGCCTCTCACACGCCTGAGCGAAGGGATTCTGGAGATACGGTGCGTCGAGTCGACGTGACGTTCAAGGAACATGCAGCAGCAGAAAACGACGTCACAGCAATCTCGAACGTTGAGCACCGTAGTGATGGCATTTTTTACCATTTGCGAAGCGAGCGACATCGCATGTTCAGTCCACTTGCTGCAGCAGCTGCTAGGACGACGCACCACCAAGACGCGCTGCTCCAGCCGCCCCGCCTGCACACTGCGTTGTGTTCGCTTGTGCACCCTGTGTCGCAGCTTCTCGGGGTGGATGTGAAAATATATTTGCACGACGGCGCCGCTGAGAGCGGCGTTCACAACTACAAGCAGTACGTCGTCGGTCGGTTGATACGGCTACAATCACTATCACAGTCAGCGTAGCGCTCGACGAGATGGATTGACACCATGTCGCCAAACTTGAACGTGACCATGTAGCAGTTCGGCGAGTGCTTGAGACGTCGTGCGCGCCGGTCTTCCACGCCTTCGAGCGCGGTGATGTCTTCTAGAGACATGCTTCGCTCTCGGAGCATGATTTTTTCGGCGCCCTACTGATGCGACTCGTCGCGCCAAAGAGGACTACGACACACGGACGCGTTCTCACCTTGCGATATTGGGTGCCCATAATTCGTAGAGAAAAGTCGAGTGTCTGTCGTTACTGTTGCCGTCAGTGAAGATGCGCTACTATTGCTGCAGGCGGCGATGAGTGCCGTCACACATAAACGCTTCAGTTCTTTCATGGCGCCCGTCGAGCCCATGACGAATATCACAATCGCAGTGATGATGGCTGCTCAGGGACTTTGAGTATTGACAAGCTGACGTCTTGCATGCGCTTGAACAGACAGCTTGCTCGCCGAGAGGCATTGCGAGTCTGTATGTAGACTCATTGGTGGTCGTCATTTCAGATAGGCTCTCAGTGGTCTTGCAAGTGGCGCAGCGTGTGCGAATGACGAGCACATGCGCCTTAACTCGTTCGATACGATGCCTAGTCCGTTTTTCTTCTACTACTCCAATTCTGATGCAGGTGGTCTACAGTATCTACGTCTACAGCTGCTGCAGCGTGCGAGTTTATACTTGAAGAGACAACCTGCTCACAGATCGACGTCTATACTCGTTCTATTCGCGAACTATTCGCTATCCCTCGAGAGAACTCGGCCATTGATATACTTGCAGATCGGCTGATAGAGACTTGGACTAGGTAGTAGACTCGTACTACTGCGGGCGTGTCTGTACCTTTGTCGGTTTTGCATGCATGTATGAATGCAACAGTAGGACAAGATTAGTACAGACAGCCTCGAACTAAGACTTTTCCTCGTCAATTTACGAAGGGCAACTCAACACGAACATCTCTGTGATGCTTGACACGTGCGCTCACTACTCGATTCGTAAGAATTTTAAACCTCGCCCGGATCTCATCTGGCTTCTTGCCCCTTATATCGTCGCAATCTTGGCGCACACGAGGCCGAGCAAATATATTATTCCGAGGTAGTTCGCCGCCAAGATGAGCTCAAAAATAAGTTCGTGGCCTACGTCCTTCACGTCCACAATGTCCGCGTACCAGTTCGAGACGGAGTTGGGCATGTCGTTGCTCTTCAGCGGCTTCTCCAGCACATTCATCTGATGCGCGTGGTACGTGCCATATCGGAGACGTGGCCCTTGACGTTTGGCAGCGGCACTACATGCGGGTCGCATTCTTTACCCGTTGCGTCACCCTCTTCCACGATTATAGTCGTGCTCACAAATCGCGCAGTTTATCGACATGATCTTGACTATGCAACCAGCAAGCCAGTGTCAGTACTACTACTCCTCTTTGTCATCCTCTTCAACAACGACAATAGCAGCAACAGTAACACCACCACTCAAAATATATCTAAATGTGTCCAAGTTACGCAGCAGCTTTGCGAGGGGGCGTGCGTGAACAACTTCCGCAAGGATTCCAGTCACTAACCTCCTGTAGCCGCGAGTAATTTGTATAAATTATCCTGGTAGTGCCAGGTTTAGCTATAAGCTTGATTTACGTTTGCGGATTTCAAAACAAGTCTATTTAATTCTCGAACATAATCCTGCCATAGTCAGATAACCGCAACCAGCAAAGGCTGGCGTATTCCTGACAGTTCCCTAACAGCCATCGCTTGTGGGTAATGGAATCGTTGACAAGAAATGCCTAAGGATCGACATTACAGTCATTCTGCACTGAATTCAAATCGATCGCACACACGCTCGCTTATACGTTAAAAGTATTTGGCGCAAAGTCACGCGCCACACCTCGTGTGCAAGAGCAACAACAAGACAAGTACATCAAGACTCTCGCTTTCACGGTCATTCACGCAGTCACTCAGTGTCGCTCTCCTCCTCTTCCTCTTCTTGCTAACTATTGCCTTCACCACCTGCAGCACGCAGCATGTTTGATACACGACTGCGGTAGTGCAGATCGGCTGGGATCTTGGTACCATTGCGCCACAAGTCGTGCCAGGTCTGGCTGCACTTGGTGGAGGTGACTGGAGCTGTCTGGTGGTGCTGACGGACGTTTTGACAGGGATAAATCACGCCACCTCTCTCCTCGCTCTTCGTGCCTCTGGCCGCTGTGCTTCCTGCATCTGTAGCTCGTCCCGTACGCCTTGCCGGCGCACAGCATAGAGCAGACCTTGCAGCTGTACGAGCGTCGCTACTGCACCTGTTACCCGGTGACGTGTCTGCACGAAATGTGTCGACGAGCTCGACCTTGTGATTCGATGGCAGTCGCGACCGCACGCGCTTTGAGCCGCACAGCGACGCGTCTGTGAGCCTCGGAAAAATCGCCATGGAAGTCGTCGTCCGTGAAGTGTAGTAGCGCGTTGTTCATTGCCGTCGTGGTCTGTGCATGTGTTAGCGGTGTTTGCCTGGGTTGTACCTGACTTTGTAAAGGATGTATCCATTCATGAGCGTGAGGCCCTCGAGACCAAAAAATGTTGTGGTAGTACTTGCGCATTTTCATGGCACATTGGACAGAGTAACTCAGCAGGCGTATCTGGTCATGTCGGACGTAGCCGCACATACCGTGCTGGTAGTCGTCGATGAGGCGCGGAGATGGCACTTGCACGATCGTGTCCCTCTCGCGGCGAGCCATTGTCACTTGGTCAGTGGTACACCCGGTTGCTAGGAGTGTGGAATGATCGGTTGTTCATCCAGGACACCGCGAAAATCTCAGGGTCCTTTTCGAGATTGCAAGCTTGTAAGTGCCGCGTGCGATCGACTTCGGCCGTGTTGCCTGTTTGTATGCAATGTCACGGCAGTATCCAAGGTGGTCGATACGCACAGCGCCGACATGGCACAGCTGTCGCTGCAGGAGGATTGACGACAGGTGCACGCTCGTGTAGAAGCGATAAGTGGTGATCAAGTGCTACTTGGCACCGCCGAGGACCGCGTCCTTGGTTGCGATGCACTGCGTTCGGCCATTGGTGCTTATCTGGCTGCCTGTGGCCCACTTTGCCTTGTGCCTTAGATCTCGGCTCTGTACGAGAAAAGAAGTACAGGTCAACAGGACATGATAAGCAACATTGCGTTTTTAAATAGGCGGTGTCGAGCGTACCTGTAGCAGTACACCAACTCTGAGTCACACATGAGATAGCACTTCGTGCCCCACGGATGCGGCAAGCGCAGATACTGGCGCATAGGGTTGTACCGAGTCCACATCGGAATCGTGCCATCGTTGAACGCGACCCTTTAACCCCCCTTTCATGCTGCGCTTGAAGCTCCTGTTGATCACGTCTGCGGCGGGCTTAACCTTCTACGACTTCACAGTTCTTGCGTCTGGTGTGTTGTTGTCGCTGGAGAGCAAATATTGCACTATCTCCTCGAAGCGCTTGCGCGGCCTTGAACTTGCCGAAAGTGCCCTACAGTAAAGCACCAATCTGTGTCGTCGTCCAGTACTTCGATAGTCGTTCGCGGAACGGCGCGAGCGTGTGTGCGCACAGCAAGCCGATGAACTGCACAAACTCGTATGGCATGAAGCCGTTCACTTGCGATCGCCCTTTTTGCTCGTGTGTTGAGTTGCGCGCACAATAGCATAGGATCTGCGCTCGCTGTTGCTACCCTCATGCCAAGATCTCAAGGGTTGTATGCGAGGTCATCTGGTGCTTGTACCGACTGGATTCTTCTAAAATATGATTCGGAGCTCCTTCGGCAGAAAGAGGCAGAACTAGCCCTCCATATTCATGCCCACAGACGCGCCAAGATCCGTCGACTCGGCAACGCAGTCTCCATGCTCGGAAGCTGGAGGAGAGGCACCATCACCTAGAATTGAGGCAACACGGAAGAGACAGGATAAATGAGCCCACCGTCGCTCGCGTATCCTGCGGATGACAGGATTGCAACTTACCTGAGTCTTCCATGTAGATCTTCCAGCCCGTTTTGGCATGCTCACGCAGCTCGGCCGGCGTCATGACCGAAGTGGTGACACTTAGACGTCTCGTCCAGCGCGTCACGTTTGATATCGTCGCTGAGAGGGTCGTCTTCACTGCCGACGTCTTCGATATCAAAATCTGGCTCGTCCTCGGACCCGGACAAATCACCTTTGGTCGAGGTGTCGGGGTCCGCGGTTGCAGTCGTCAAAGAAATCGTCGCAGCGAGAAACGAGCAGGTGACACATGTGCTCGTCGAATCAACGACGATAACGAGCTTGGAGTTGCAGAAGAGGAACGGGAGCTTGGCGTCGCTCGGCTTATGTTTGGCGCGCGAGGTAGCAGAACCTCTGGTGTTGCTGGTTAGTTTGCTGAAGCGGCCACAGTGGAGGTGCGAGCTGACACCCCTAAAGCAGTCGACGCAGTCGCCCCAGACGTTGTCGTAGACAAGACAGCACTAGCAGCAGTAGCTGGCGCAGCACTAATAACAGGCGCTGTGTAGCACTCGCAACAGGCGCTGATGTAGCACTCGCAGTTGTAAGTGCAGACGGCATCAGTGGCGACACCGCGTCAGTCACGGGCGCGGTAGCAGCAGTCGCAGGCGCAGCAGGTTCAACAGCCGCAGGACCAGCAGGAGCAACGGTCGTAGGTGCGACAGGAGCGGTGATTGTAGGCGCGGTTGCAGCTGCAGGCCCGTGTTGCGGCGACACGAGCATAGGCGAAAATAGGGCAAGAGATAGGTTCCAAGCGATGCGATCTCGTTTTGGCACAGCGAACATGACAGTACAGACACGTACGGACCGAGACAAGGCGCGTGTGTGTGTCGCCCTGTACGTACTGCCTCGTGGTCATTTGCGTAGCTGCGCATCAGCGCTATGAAAGCCGTTCACACATCGCTTTGCGTTCGCGCGATCTGACCATCCTGCAGGTGTATAGAGAATTGCCACACCTGAGAGACCTCCTTCCTGGTTCGACCGCCATCAATTCGCGCATAGGTTCTTCCACACAGTCGGGAATGGCACGCCAGCCTGCATCTGGTTTGGCGGCATCAAGACGTGTGGGTTTCTGTGAAAATCGTCGAATGAGTGGCCGGAATTATGCGCGCAGATTCATGGCTTTTGGCGCGAAAATGCGTTCAAACCAAAATCTCTACGTTTGCTGTCGTCAAGTCGTTTGCGGATTTGTTGAGATTAGAAATTTTGGACATGTATAGATCAAGAAGTATTAGCCTGATTTCCCCAACATCACTATGAAACTGTGTATTTTTGCTCGACGAAAAAATTTGTAAACTTCACTTGATTAAAGTGTTGGAAAACCTTATCCTGGCACTACCAGGATGCGAACACTCCTATCATGTCACTGTGGGGATATGGAGCTAGAGACGATAATAAACGCAACAGTTCAGTTGGTCTATTACCGCAAGTGTTCATATTGGTTGTGCGAACTCCACATTTGGTGTGAGTCACTACGTCTAAGTATGTAATTCTAAATCTAAGGCAACTAAAATGTGGTTGGCTCTCAGAGTCCAAGCACACTGATTGGCTCATATTCTTACTATATTTACCAATTAGACCGATCGGTCAAAAGGCTGAACGAAAAGCAAGAGCGTGATAGTATTTCCGCAAAGCAAGATTATTACAATGTCAATCATAGCTTATGTACCCGTTACTCAAAACCTCTACATTCTAGTGTGTGAGAAGCCGTTCGTACAGCTCCACTACGGCCGAAGCCTCGAAGCCTTGGCCATGTGCCACGTCGAGCACGCCGCTACATCTGCTACTGCTACTATTGCCACTCGTGTTGGTGTTGCTGCTGCTCTGTTTGCTACTCTATTGCGGCGATTAGAGTATGTCTTGCCGCGAAGGTCGTGCTTGCAGCCGAGGGTGAGTCTTTGGTCTGTGTCAATAGACACAACGACAATACGTACGAGTTAATCAGGTAAACCCGATTTAAGTCACTTTTTGGATCAACAAATCGAATGAGTCACTTTTTGGAATTTTCCCTTTAGTTATGTATGAAATTATGCCTAGTTCAATTGAATGGCGATTTATGTATTCACAATTTGATGGACATGACCTATACAGTACCCACAATTTGATACAGTTGTGAAGTGCAGCCGCCGACGATGTTCTTGGATGTTATAGCATCCAAGAACATCATTTGCTAAGTCACAACTGTTGCAATCATGGATCCGAGTCACTCTGTGATTGTTTGGGCTATGAGGTCATTTGGGATTTGGGCTCTATCGTGACGGCGTATGAGAAGCCAGAAAACGCTAGAAGACTTGTGAAACTTTGACTTGTGCTACAAACGCACCAACTGAGTGCGATCACAGTAGTAGCGTTGCTCATGTTGCCGATGTTGCTCGTGAAAAGACCTAACGCGATATTGTTATTGTTCGAGCGCAAATCTTCATTTGCGCTCGAAGCTCAAATGAACTCGACAAGGACGCTCTCGCGCTTCGCGATGCATATCTTTCATGCGCAGTTTGGACTCGCTCGGGTACTAGTACAAGCACTAAACCACGACAAGAGCAGCAAGCGACAGAGCACATCATTGTCGAGCGAGGAATTGATGCGAGCGTTTGCTGGGCAATCGAGCCACACGTGACAAGTGTGGCAGCAGAGCGCATCACCCACACAGCATTTGACGACACGGAAAGTGCGTTTGGTTCGTACAGGCTACAGTGCGCTTTCATTTCAATTATGTAAGTTCAAGCAACTGTGCGCGACGTAAAACATACGCGACCAGTCACAACCGTTGCAATTCCGATAGAGAAGAAAGCGCGGGTGCGTCATGAGAGCCGCCGGACGCTCTTTGTGTCGCGTCGCACCGCGTTGCTCTGGTCGCGCGCTCGCTCTTCGGACGCTCACGTGCGTGCGCATGCGCTCTCGTCTGTCCTCGCACAAGAAGCCGGGAGGCAGACGACGCAGCGCCGACCAGCACAGCAGCCGACCAGCAGCAGCGAAACCGGCTTAGTCGTTCGCCATCGCCGTCGGCGGCGACTGCCTCAGTCTTCGACTTTACGTGCACAGGACACACACCCGAGCGCGTGCAGAGCTCGAGCACAACAGCCACGCACATCGCTACGATCACCACAACAGTCATCGCCGCGGTGATGGCTGTCTCAGTCTCTGACTTCGTGTGTTTACAGACACAAGTACAATATGTACAAGAATATCAGGTAACTCGATTTAGGTCACGTTTTCGAATTTTAACCTCAACTAATTGTGGGGGTTCAAACTTTTTGTAATACTTCGCTTTTATCGGCTCAGTGCTTATGACACAATTCACTAACCCTCCACTGTCCGATGTTGTATCGTACAACGTGCCTTTTTTGAACAAATTTACATACAACATGTCTATATATAGGTTTGGCTCAAAACGACCAAATTCGATACCATTTTCAAGATAAAGCACGATTGCACGAAAACGGCCATGTGAAGACAGTAACCAAAATGCACAGGGTTAGGTGAAGAAAGGCTATCGACGGCAAGAAGAAGACTAGAGTCAAGGACAACTAATTTTGCAGCAACTGCGTCACGACCCACAAATTCAAACGAGCTTTCGCACGCAAACGGCTGGATCCACGCGATCCCCCCCTCATTTCGAGATTCGCCGAGAAAGAGAGAGACCGACGAGAACGACTACGATGGCGCCACGACGCGAAACGCGCCACGAGGCAGCGCGATTCCGCGAGCGCATATCGAAGCTGTCTTCCGCGCAACGCACGAGTGCGCTGTTCGAGCATTAATTGTACTTGCGTGGCGAACGCGACCACGACTACCTCGACAGCCTGGCCACGACGTCGTCAGCCGCCGTTCCGTCCGCTGCCTCTCCGCCTGCCGTCGATGCGTGTGCCGACGCTCCACCTGTCTGTCGTCCTGCCGACGATCCACCTGCCGCTCCACCTACAGACGCACCACTTGCGAATGCGCCATCAGCTGTTGCTCCATCGCTCGCCGTCGATCCGTTTGCCGCTGCTCCACGTGCCGTTCCACACGTCGCTGGGCGCCAGACCAAGCGAACAGTACGTGTGTTTGCACGCGTGTGCAACATACAGATTAAACATGTGCGCATACTGACACAGTTGTGCTTTGCGCTTGTACGCGATTGTAGACTGCACGCACCGATCGCTGTTCGTCCCGCGCGCTGTTCGGATCACGCCCACCGTTGACTGGCAAAGACCTTTCACGCCATCGAGCGCAGGAGAAGGGCAAGGCGGAGATGCGGTACTCGGCGTCCGTGGCAGCGGCGCCAGCGAAGAGACAAGCGAAGAAGTCGAAGACGTCAGCGAGTGCTCGAGTTCCTGTCGACCTGTCGTCTACGAGCGAGAGCGCGCATCTTGCGCGTTTGGACGAGACGCGCATGGTGGTAGCAATCCGTCGTTTGGTCTCGTCCAACGAGTCGTCACCGCGCAAGTCGCACGGGAAGAAGAAAGCGAGCCGCCCGAACGCCACCACCGCCGGCCATGACGACGATGACGACGATGACGACGATGATGACGATGACGACGACTTCGAGCCGGATGACGACGACTTCGAGCCTGACGACTACGACGTCGAGCCTGATGACGACGACGTGCAGCTGACCGCATTGCGTCCTCGCGACGACGTGCTGCAGAGCGAACCTCAGCATCAGGACGACGTTGCTGTGCCGAATTACTGCAGCACTCAGCCTGCCGACGAAGGCGACGAACCTGCAGACGTGATCGTGCTCTCGGGTGAGTCGGCGAGCAAGGCGACAGTTGATGACGACGCGCCAGTCGTCGACGACGTGCCGCAAGAAGACACGACGCCTCGAACGCCTTCTCGGTACGTGTCTTTGTGCACGCATGATGTCAACACATACGACATGTGCTCGAATTGACCATGTTGTACGTGTGCGCTTATAGTTCTCCAGCGCTTCGAGTCGCGACTGACACTCCGGAGCCTGAGTACGCCAACGACATCAATGTCGTCAGCCCAGAGCGCCTTAATCCCGGCGGGTACGAGGTCATGGACTCTGACGATGAAGCACCCGGATCACAGACGTCAGACGGCTGGTTCGTGGCGAATGGACTGGACGAACTGCCGGAGTACCGGTCATCAGACGAAGAGGTGTCGGACGCACCGAGCGAGGACGACGATGAAGGCGACGGTGTCGAGGCAGTAGACGAGCACGATTGGGGCACGACGACTAGAGAAGAGTTGCTGGCGTTGTCGCATAACGCGGCAGCAGTGAAGCAGATGCGAACCAACGGATGGGAGACTGGTGCGTAGTCCATGTTGCCTTGTATAGCATGTGCGCATGCTGTATTTGCGCTCATCGTGTCGACTCGTGTGTTATGTGTTCTTGCAGACCCTGATCTCTTTCCTCCAGACCGAAGGTATTCAGAGCTGTTCGACGGGTCATTTGGTCCAAGTCGAGCAGTGCGAGCCGTTGCAGACTCGCTGATCAAGTTGCTGTTCTACTTCATGCCGAAGAACCTGTGGCGAACGATTGCCCCCGAGTCGAATTGCTACTACACGCAGCAGCTGAACGCACGAGTAACCAAGAAGTTCGACCAGCAGCGGAACCAAAGCAGTACACGAAGCAGCAGTTACTCGAGCGCGACGTGACGGCGATGGCAATCGAGATACACGAGATCCTGAAGTGCATCGGTCTGCTGATCGCACACATTCTGAACCCGACAACGCGCAACTTTCGCGACAACTGATCGACGACGACGACGACTGGTGCGTTACCAAGTGGCACCTTCGGACGCTTCTTGAGGACTAACCGCTTTGCACACGTGAAGCAGTACATGCAATGTACAAATAACGCGCCAACGCGTGCCGCATCCGACTGAGCGTGGAAGGTGCGGTCGGTGATCGAGTGTCTGCAGAAGACGTTCAAGCGCGGGTACGCGACGCCACCTGTCGTTGCCTTCGGCGAAGCGATGATCCCGTCCAGAAGTCGCTACAACAAGACGCGCCAGTACGTCAAGGACAAGCCGCACAAGTGCGGAACAAAACTGTTCATGACGTGCTGCGCCAAGACAGAGTACTGCCTCAGGTTCGTGGTGCATGCATTCGTACTGCGTGCGTGTATCCATGCAAATGCCCGCGATCCTTCACACATTGGAAGGTCGCGGGCCCAACTATATTTGTTCTAAGTCACCGTGCAATGTTGTCTTGCCAGACTCGAAGTGTATTGCGGGAAAACGCAGCACGCGCTCGAAGTTGGAGACAGCGGTGCGAGCGACCCAAACACAGGGCCAGCCGCTGTGCTACGGAACCTCAACGCTGTGCTGCGGAACCTCAACACTGTGCTGCCTCTTCCAAAGGCCGGCGTGTTCCACGCAGTCGCGATGGACAGGTTCTACACGTCGATGCAGCAGCTGCAAAGCTAGCTGCATCGACGTGAATACTGCGTTGGCACGATCATGCCACGCCGTATCGGCTACCCTGACGCCGTGACGGTCAAGAACCGCAGCCTCCCAGACTCAATCGCGCGCGGCACATCCAAGATCGTCTTCGCGCAAGCATGCCCAGACATGAGCGCTGTGTTGTGGTGGGACAACAGACTCGTGCAGCAGTTGTCCACATGCAGCAGCAGAGAGGCAGTCACTTGCGGTAAGGGTTCCATCGTCTTGTATTGACTCGACACTCACTCTCATACTAACACACACTAACACAATGCGCTCTTTCACATGCTGCGCAACAACAGAGCGCAGACTATGTAGCAGCGAACGTGATACTGTCCCCTGTCCGTCCTAGGTGCGCGACTACCACCGCTGGATGGGCGGGGTTGACGTGCACGATCCGCGTATTGCCGCACTACCCAGGCAACACGCTCACCCGCCACCAAATCTGGCACTTTCGCTGGAACAGCAGTGCCTCGCGCCCTGCGCCGCGCATTGGGCACGGCATCCAGATACGTGCTGCTGGCGGCAAGCAGCGCAAGCGCCGCCGCGCGACCAACTCACCAAAAAGCGCAGACCAAGCATGCGACGAGCGCGCAGAAGCCGACGAAGACAGCGCGGATGAGGACGAGGAGGCAAAGGAGTTGGCGTAGTTCAGTTTCTGTGTGTGTCGGGTGTGATGTGTGTGCTGTGCGTGCTTGATGTGTGTGCTTGCAAAGGTCTCAATGCACTGCTTTTCCTGCTTCTCCTCAGTTTTTGTGCTGTGGTCTGTGATGAGTGTGCGCTTTGAGACCTCAAACCACTCCAATCTTTGTGCATTTTGTGTAGTTTGGTTGGTCATCAAGTGAAACCACAGCGCGATTTGAGCCAAACGTGGCACTCCAGTTAAAAGGTACATTTTGCTCAAGGGATATCCTACAACATGTTGGGCAATTTTAGTGCCCTTTCCCGCCAATCACGCATTATTGTACAGCATGAATGGGTTCATTGGGAGGGATAGGGCAAAATTTCACGTCGCATTTTCAAAGCGCAGGCGTCGTACTTAAGAATGGCCATTGATAAACCACGTGTAGCCTATTTGTGTCATGCTGGATCGTACAACATCTGCAAATTTCAAAACGTGTAACAAATTAAGGTGGAAAGTGGAGGGTTAACCACCGCGTTCAATTATATGTACGTCAGTTCAACGCAATGTTTTCCAACGCAGCATCTGCTAGTGACAAGCTGAGATAAAGCCGATGTAGTTTATGCACACAACAACCAGTACGGCAAAGAAAAGCGCCAACGAAGGTTGAGCCAGTTTCACACGACGACAACACCTTTGCGCCCAATCTGCACGCAAATGCACTGTCAAGCACATTGACTCTCTTGGACAGTCCCTCACATTTGATCCCTTTGCTGAGTCCTTTTATATGGGGTCAAGTGGCTCTAGCTGTTCCAACAGTCATATCGCCATGGCGTGGAGATTATAGTCAATGTAAGTATTCACTCTTATGCATTCGTTTCTTATCACTTGTACACGCAAACTCGTGCACTCTGTCACACACGCACGCTTATGCAGACACTCCTTTCGAATACGGAAGCTGGGGCTCACACTAGCGCCAGTTGGCAGTCAATATGGAAGACCTTGCGGCCAGGATGCCAGTCGTCGCACACACGCGCATGGCGCTGGTCACACTCGATGCACCGCACCTCTGACGACAGCTTCCTTACCCTTCTAGAAGGAGCTGGTGTACTTGCGTTAAAGGAGGGAAGTTCGCTACTGCGACATGCTAAGCACATGCCAGCTTATGCTGGAAAATATAATCCCCCATGCAAAAACCTAGAACAACCTACGAGCCTACGGCAACTGACCGTGCATCTGGTCCAAACTGGCCCTTACAGGATTATAGCACCTAGCACTAGTTTGGGCTCTGTCGTGAAGATTCGATTGAGACCCAATCGAATCTGGACCTTGAGCGTCTTCGTGCTCGCCACCATGTCCAACCGGGGCGGAGTGCAGATTCGGCCTTGGTGCTGGCTCGCTGTCGGCTGTCATTGACTGGCGTCTTGGGACTAGCGTCTAAGGATTACAAGACTGGCTTCCTGGAATGTTTTTAACGCTGCGTCCACGACGGCTGTCGCCGTGGCGACCACGTAGTCAACGCCTGTGAACTTGGTCGCAGGTGTCGGAGGCGCGAGTTCGAAGTCTGATAACTACTTGGGAGTTAAAGCGCTGACCGCCACTTTTGCTCGAGTGCTAAAGTACACAGCGACTTCTGCTTCTTCTCAAAGCTGTAGCACACATCTTATCCTAATTTTCATATTTTTTTATATATATCGTAGTGTAACAGGGTTGACCCGCTACGCGGCGAACACGTGAGTGTGAGGAAGGTGGGCCTTGGTCACGAGTCAAGAGTGACAAACAAGGAAGCTGCGAAACGTAAACTATGTGTCGAAAAATCTGTTCTGAATGCATTTCAACTTAGCTTTTTGCCTTTAAATCTAAGTGTAATTTTTCGTAAACTCCATGCAAGCACTGACGTGCTGTGGTAACTGAAATCTCAGACCCCCAACGAATGAGATCAGAACAGTCACGTGGACCTGTGATGCACACATCATCACACTTGACGTTGAAGAATTTACTCCTACTTGGGCACACACGGAACCATTGTATTTCTCTCGAACACATTCAAACTCGTGCAGATGTTGAAAAAACTGCGAGCCCCAATAGTAGTCACATGAGTGTACTCATGTCGTAATCGTGCCTACAAATGTAAATACATAAACATAAAATGGCCAATACAAAGTACTTGTCGGTGGAGTTTTCGAGCCCCGTGAAGGTTGGAATCGGTCTTTGGCATAGGCGGTCCACGCGTACAGCGCTGTGAAAGAGTGTGTTCGGAAAACTTTTCCGAACAAAGGAAGGGCGATCTTAATCTACACCACCAATAAATAGTCGTGGTGGATTGTGTTTTGCAGCTTACTAACTCGCACCCAATAGTGGGAGAGATGTGGTAGAAAAGTTTGGCTGTTCTCGCAACTAGCATCATTCAACACAAAACCCGACGCCCACACCATGCGGTTTCGCTTGATGGAAACCTCCTGCGCCCCAAAAGAGCCACAAAGTGCCAAACGTGGGCCAAATACTCCTTCGGCAGTTCTCACTGCGTGAGTGTTTGAAGGATGAGCACACTGCTGTTTTGTGTTCATATCATAAGCAAGTATAGCACCTGATGGAACTGGTACAAATAGGCTTGTTGTGTTGTTGTGGTCATCTTATCTTTATCTAACCTTCATTTTGTCAATTCGTGCGCGAGTCCGTCCGTGCTCGGGATCTCAATTCTAGCTGTAACTCTTTGTAAAAAGTGAGATAAGATGTGTGGGTGTTGATTGTGTGACATGTGTCGATATTTGAATGTGAAAATGTAGCCAGTCGATTCTTGACAGTTTTTGGGACATTTCCGACGACACATTGTCAGAGTAGTTATAGGGTGTTCGGGACAGTCCTGGCTTTCAGCCGAGAGCACCTCGCGCGGATTGAAGCAGTGCCATGGTCCTTGGGGCTCGCCACCGAAGCGCAGCGGAGGTTGGCAGCACCGCTCAGCATGGTGCGATTGAGGTTGTGCGGGGTGTTGCTGAGGCGACTGTAGTGATTCATACTATACAAACAACAACATCCAAACATTGTTTTTCCGCCCGCGCAGCGGGCGGCACTCGGTTGGTTTGTATACAGAAATTGACAGTGGTGTCCATCACAAGAAAAATGTCACACCCCATAACTGTAATCTTTGGAAACATTGTCGGATTGGGTGGCTATATTTGAAAAGTGGATACTATTTGGGTTTTTCTGATGTTAATTATCAATACTATCAGCGTTTATAGAGGTATCCGGCGAAAATTTCGCCGGATCACAGTGCGCGGCCAGAGGCCCGCAAGCAGTACGGAGATCGCCACTGGAGCGCAGCGACGGTATGTGTCTCCGTCTGATTGTGGATCAGCCGAAGGATTGCGCACAGGAGCACATACAGGCCCGTTTGACTGGCCCGATGACGAGCACTACGTCCTTGTATTCTATACGTCAGCACAGCGAGTTGCCTGTGAAACGACAACTTGTATCAAATTGTTGTTAGAGATGTTCAAGCACTAACGATATCAAAATTAACCTCTTATCAAAAAATTCTCGCATATTCAAATAACTATTATCAACACATACCATATCTATACATTTAGGCCACACTACTGATGCAGATGGGTGTACAGTTAATGCTCAAAGGAAAATGGTCACACGCGTGACGACGAATACGATTGTTCGCGCTAATTTTCCGAATCATAGCGTTTCTATGTGTTCAAAATATTCTCTCAGTCACAATACAATGGATGAAACGTGGGATATATAATTAGCCTGGGAGCGGTAAGTCGCCACTCTTTCAATTGAATAACATATGATTTTTGCATGCTCAACCTGGGTCAACATCAATACAGAATCCTGTGTACAATATATGTAGCTTCTGTGTGTGACGGGGTTGCTGTGCTAAGTACGAAGTAGCACAGCAGACACCCAATCAGTGGCTCAACCTGATTTCTGGACGACCCTGGTCGTCCCATCAGGCAACTCACTATGTAGGTTAGCTCCCTCACTTTCATCACTATGCATGGTCCTAATACAAAAACCTCAGAGTTGAAAATACCGAGTTCAGCGCAGTCCCTCTGCGCTTCACCACATCACTTCCTCGTAAGACCACGTGTAAGCTACGTCACGGAGAACACTCCCGTGACACTGTGTGACCTGTAGCAATTCGCGGATGTAGGTCTATCGATGAGACAAAACCGCGAAGAAGGCTGCCTGCACATAGTGACCGTCCAGCGTCTCGAGGTCTTGTGCACGAGGCCACACAAGTTGCCCGTTCACAAACCCTACATGTTTATAGCAAGATATGTAAATGTAACTTGCGTACTCCGCAGCAATGAGCGAGCGATCAGCGCGAACGATGAACTGCAGCAACAACCTCAGAGTGCTGGATTTCGGTGTGTCGCGTACTGCTTGAATAGTGTGACTACGTGTGCGTGTGCGTGTGGGTGCGTGTGTGCGTGGATGCGAATTGATTCGTTTTGTTTGCGCGTGCGAATTTGTTCTTTTTTCATCCTGCGCGTGAGCAATGTGTATCAGGGTCGTGACGGTTACGTACTGATCGAGTCTATTCGTATGATCATCGCGTACGATGTGTATGCACTGCGTGCCGTGTTCACGAACGTCGCACGAACAGAGTATGTTACATTTTGATCTCGAATGCATACAACGAACACCTACGAAAGAACATACGCGACTGCGGGCAGTAGTGCGCGCGGCAGCTCTAAGTGTAGCTCACGCGTACCCACATCGACGCATGCATTCGTATTCATATATTGTGCAAGGCGTGTGTAACTTACCCTTTGCTACGCCAGCGACTAGTGTCGATTTGGCTCTTGGGGCTCCAGGCGCCACCGTAGCAACAGCTCTAGCTCCACGGTGGGCACCGCGCGTACTGGTAAGCGCGACGTGAGGTCGATGTGTTTGATTCTCTCTGTCGGTCGTATCACCTGTTGGTGTGGCTGCATCTTGCTCACATATGCGCCCCCTCAATTGGTCGAAGACGTGTCCAGTTTGAATCAACTGCTGTCCGTCGCGAGTATCCATAATGTAACATACATATACATACGTCATCCCTCATTTATGAGAATGTAACTTATGGGTGGTGGCACGCAACGACGTGGGTGGACCTCGCGCGTCACGTTGTGGCTGTATATATCCAGTTCACCTTCACTCTTGCATGAAATGCTGCAGGTTTGTTCACGTTGTGTATGTATCTCCCCTTTGTTGTGTAATAGCATCGTGGCATCGATTATTGAAGGTATTGACCCAAACCACGTCTTCGTTTGAACCATCTGGTTTGACTGGGATCGTATTTTACCATTAGTTTTCACACTGTATGGCAAGCGGCGCTGACTCTTTGTATAGTGAATGAAAGATATTCGCTCCGTGCAACAACCACACTCTTGAAAATGTATGACCTGCGAATGGATCATTGTGTGCAATCAATCGGAAACTTACGTGCTGAACACACCGCCAGGCGCAGGCTTCAGCACGTGTCGGTTGCCTTTCTTGCAGCGAGCTCCATTTCTTTAGCGAAACAGGCCATCCATTGGCCTTGGCGTTGGCATTGGCATTGCCGCAACGCCATCCACAGGTCACTCAACACACACACACACACACACGCGCGCGCGTGCAACGCGTGAGTACTGACCAAGTGCCTCTGCGCTCGACACCATTTGCGTTTTGCGTCGGACTGTTGCTGCTGCCTCTGCCATCTCACAAACCGCAGCGGTCTCGCAGACACACCGACTCACAGACACGGATACAACAAAGGGATGGTGCGGTCGTGGCAGCGCGTCGCATGCGCAGCAACGCTCGCGCTCCTCGGACTCGCGCGTGGCGACGACTCGTACTTTGAAGGCGATGGCACGACGTACACGCTCGGCGACACGTCGTCAGGCAACTGCAACTTCATGGCGGCGCCACCCGGCGCAGCGCAAAACTACGCGGCGCTCAACAACGACCAGTGGCTCAGCACGAAGAACTGTGGTCGGTGCGCCGAGGTGTCGTGCAATGACCCGCGGTGTGCGAGTCAGTCGAAGAAAGAGGTCGTGCACATCCTCGACCGGTGCCCAGAGTGCAAGCATGGCGACCTGGACTTGTCTCCGAGCGTGTTCACAAGCATCACTGGCAGCGGTCCGAGTCGATTCAAGATCAAGTGGCGCTTCGTCGACTGCCCGGTCGCCGGCGCCGTCAAGTACTGCCTCAAGGGCGGGAGCAACAACTTCTGGACAGCGATCCAGCCGGCGAACACCGTCGCGGGCGTCCAGAGCATGCTCATCAACGGCCAAAAGCCGACCATGGTCGACTCGGCGTACTACTACTTGCTCAACGGCAACAGCGTAGTCAAGACCGACCTAGGGAGCGTCAAGGTCACGCTCACGTCGGTCGGCGGTGAGACGCTCGAAGAGACTGTCTCGCTCTCTGCTGGCGTCTGCACTGACGGCAAGCTCCAGTTCAAAGCCGGCAGCAGCGGCGGCGCCAACACCGGTGGCGGTGGGAACGATGGCGGCTCGAGCCAGCACACGACGACTGCGCCAGCGACGACTGCCCCTGTGACCACGGCGCCGCCACCTCCGTCGCCCAAGCCGACGACAAAAGCTCCGACGCTGTCGCCGTCGCCATCTCCAGCCGCACAGGTCGAGACTGACAACGAAGCGGACGCGACACGAACGCCGACGCCCAAGAACACGACCGCCAGCGGCAATGGCTTCACAATGGAGGGCCTCGGCTCCGACGCGGGTGCGCCTGGAAAAGTGACAGCAGCCGACGAAGCCTCGGACAAGGCGGTTGTTCGTCTCACGCCGGCGCCAGCTGGAGACGCGCGCAGTGGCCCGAGCAGCAGTAACGCGAACAGCGACACAGTCAACACCGTGACGACAAAGAGCAAAGAGAGCGGCGCGAGCACGAGTCCGCTCCTCATTGCGCTTGCGATCGCAGCGGTCGTCGGTATCGTTGCGCTCGCGATCGTCGCTGGCATCTCGCACAAGAAGAAGCTCGACGACAAGCGCGCGGACCGACAGGATGGTCGCGCCATGCAGCGGTCGTTCGACACGTTTGCGTCGCCCGTGCGCGTGAACGCCGACATTGCGCAGCTCTAGTGCGTGCCACGAGGTGCGGCAGCTAGAGCGTGGGAGGCGGGGACGACGGTCCCTGCCGTCGACTGTGAGTGAGTGTGTGTGTGTCCAGTGGGTGTAGGCGCACTCGCCTGCGAACAGGAGCTTCGTTAATGAACGTCAGTGAGTCGAGCAGTCCCTCGCTGCTGTTCGTGCTTGTGTCGCTCCTTTTCACTCACGCGCTGGCGCAAGCGTCTCTCACTAGTATCATGGACGAAGCTCCGTCCTGAGGCTGAACGTTCGTTTGACCTTTAGTCCGTCAGTCCTAGATCGATCGATCGAGCGAGCGCAGTTTGATCATCCAGGTGCTTGACAAACAAGGGACGAACGACACCAGCGATCGAGCTGATGATGCGCTTGACCACGTACTGTTCGCCTCTCGGTGGAGACGAGTCGCTATTGCGATGTGAAAGGAGCGAGCGAGAGTACGCGCTTCTACTGCGCTCGGAATCGCAGCATGTGTCGCGTTGGATGTAGAAGTCAGGCGAGGACAAGGACAAGGCTTGAGCGATGTAGTACGCGACTGAGCCGCACGCAGCTCGTGCATCCGAGCGCACGACTCGCGACTCGCGGCGCCTTGTGAGCCACGCGATCCTTTCCATTGAGGCAAGTGGACGAACCGTGCAAGGCATGAAGCGTGAGAAACCTCGAGGCTCCTCTGGTCGCACACGCCCTGGTGTGATGAACCAACGAGCGATCGCCCGATCAAGCGATCTTTGTGAGCGGGAGAGCCTGCCGTCGCTCGCATCGCCAGCCGGTCGCGCCATCCATTCACTTTGCCTCGATCGTCGTCTGACTTGCACAGCGGAGAGCACTGCGAACCACGACGAGCGCGCTGACCTTCGCTTCGTCGTGAGTGCGACACGAAGGGCGGACCTTTACCAAGCAAGCGAGTCGTGATTGCCATCGCTCGGTGCAGACAACGAGAACCGAGAGCCAGCTCCATCAACGACCACCACGTCCATCGACCCTCAGTCGGCGAGCTCGCTCATTTGCCACAAGCTGCAGCCGTGAAGGTCTCACTTGCACCTCGCGAGCAGCTCAACCATCAGCGCTAGCTCCGCTCAAACGTCCACTTCCAGTATGCGGCACACCAGTGTGGCGCAACTCGCGCTTCTCGCGCTTGCGAGCGCAACCGTATCAGCTGTCTCGTCAGTGTCGGCGTCGACAGCAGCGAGCGAGTACTTTGAGGGCGACGGCACAGTGTACACGCTCGGCGAGCCAAGCAATGGCAACTGCAACTTCATGGCGACGCCGGACGACGCCGTGACCAAGTACGCGGCACTGAACACGCCGCAGTGGGCCTCGACGCGCAACTGCGGACGGTGCGCCGAAGTGAGCTGCGCCGACGCGCGGTGCGCCGGCAAGGCCACGCGCGCGTCCGAGATCGTGCACATCGTGGACCAGTGTCCGGGCTGCGCGATGGGGGACCTGGACCTGTCGCCGAGCGTGTTCAAGGCCGTGACGGGGTTCGAGAGCGACCGCATCAAGGTGAAGTGGCGGTTCGTGGACTGCCCCGTGCGCAGCAAGATCAAGTACTGCCTGAAGAAGGGGAGCAACGCGTTCTGGGCCGCGATCCAGCCGACCAACTTTGTCGCCGGCGTCGCGAGCGTCCAGGTCAACGGCCGCGACACGACCATGGTCGACTCGGCCTACTACTTCTTGCTCGACGGCAAGAGCGAGACCAAGGTGGACCTGAGCAAGGTCACGATCACGCTCACGGGCGTCAACGGCGAGCGCGTACAGGACACGGTCTCGTTCGCGAATAGTGACTGCGTCGAAGGAGCGTCGCAGTTCACGATCGTGGCGCCCAATCCGGCCGTGCAGACTTCGGCACCTGTGGTTGTTCAGATCACTGTGGCGCCTTCGAGGGCTCCGTCAGTCACGCCTAGCGTGGTTCAAACGACTACGTTGGTACCTTCGCTTTCGCCAGCAGTCCAGTCTACGGAGAGTCCTGCTACTCCAGCTCCTCCACTTCTTCCAGCTCCAAAGACGATTGCGGCGGCGCCATTGGCACCTGCAGTGGTGTTGCGAGGAGCGGCATCGCCAGCGCCGTCGACCTCCGCGGTTCCAGCCTCGAGTCCTGCGAGTGAATCCAAGCAACATGGCACAACGCCGAGTCTCGAAGTCGGAAGCGATGAAGACCGAGCTTCTGTGAGCAAAGCCGATGGCGGCATCGCAACTTCATCGGTGAGAGCCGAAAGCGTAGCACCAGTGGCGTCGCCAGAGGTGGCGTCCGAGGCGGAACCGCGGGCAGCAACGCCGCTGACGCCACGCACTGCCGACGACGTGGACCAGGTCAAGACGGAAGCGAAAGGAAGCAGCCGCAAGACGTCGGCAGCAGTGATTGCACTGAGCGTGTTTGGGTGCGTCGCGGCAGTCGTGCTCGTGGCACTCGCGACTTACGTCGAGAAGAAGAAGCGCCAGGACAAGCGCAACGATCGAGCGGACGGGAGCTCGTTCGACATCAGCCACGACGTCAGCGCCGCTGTTCGCGGTCAGAGCAGCCACGCCATTGTGTCGGCGCAGAGCAGTCGTCCGAACGGGTCGTTCTGCCAAGTCGAGACGCCAGGAACCGCTCGCGTCGATGTCAACTACGCCGTTCTGTAGCCACGGATCCTGTCGACTCCAGCGACGACGAGTGTAGTCTAGAGAGCAGCAATGCATGCATGGAGTGTCTTGCTGCGCGTTCGAAGGCTTCTCAGCACGCGTGGTCGGCCTGGCGCACGTGCGTGTGCAGTCAGTGCCACCTCTTGCGCCTCTCGTTGCCTCTGGTCGAGCAAATACAGCTCGGTCTCCCAGTCACTCACACTCGAGCCGCTTGGTGCGTCTTCAGGCAATGGATGTGTGGATGGTGTGTGGCGGCGAGTACTGTGGCAAGCAGCAGTGTACAGCACGCGTTCGCACGTGCGTGTATGATGTGTGATCCGGGCGCTTTGAGCACCAAGCGCGCTCGTGCGATGCCACTCCTCAGCGCGTGCGTCCAAACACTCCTGCCTGCATGCATGCTGCCGAATGCCTCGATCTATCATTGCGCTGCTTGACCAGCATGAGTCTACGCTCTTGCTCTTGCTTGTCACTCTATCGCGCGTGCACATTCACACTCATACAGCGCCGATGCCGCTCGTAGTCCAACGCAGCGCTCTGAGCATCTGAGCAGCAACCACCAGATCGGCAACAACAACACTCAACCAGGTCATGTGCATGTGCGTGCGATCGCACGACATCGACAGCCACGTTCACAGAACTGTCCAGTGCACGTGCGTCAGCGGCGCTCGCCGCCACTCGTTCGCGCTTGACAGGCGAGTGTCAAAGAGGGTGGAAGACCGACACTCGCCTTCAGTCCACGCAAGTGCACATGCGCGCAGAGACCGGTCGCGACAATGCCACGACCTGCACCTGAACCCAGTGTCGTTTGGATCTGTCCCAGCGCCGCGGCGCTCGCAATGCGTCATTGAGAGCGCCAGCGACTTGCTCGCGTGACTGGCTGCTGCTTGTCAAGCGTGTGCGCCCCAGGCGACCTGGCGAACCGCTCCACGACGCTAGCAATCGCTCGCTCGGTCGTCAAGTCACTCGCTGCGACGCTCCAACGAGCGCTCACTTGGCATTTGGACGACACGAGCGTACATCGCACGCTTGGCTCCACACTCACACAGCACTCAAACGTCCACTTCCAGTATGCGGCACACCAGTGTGGCGCAACTCGCGCTTCTCGCGCTTGCGAGCGCAACCGTATCAGCTGTCTCGTCAGTGTCGGCGTCGACAGCAGCGAGCGAGTACTTTGAGGGCGACGGCACAGTGTACACGCTCGGCGAGCCAAGCAATGGCAACTGCAACTTCATGGCGACGCCGGACGACGCCGTGACCAAGTACGCGGCACTGAACACGCCGCAGTGGGCCTCGACGCGCAACTGCGGACGGTGCGCCGAAGTGAGCTGCGCCGACGCGCGGTGCGCCGGCAAGGCCACGCGCGCGTCCGAGATCGTGCACATCGTGGACCAGTGTCCGGGCTGCGCGATGGGGGACCTGGACCTGTCGCCGAGCGTGTTCAAGGCCGTGACGGGGTTCGAGAGCGACCGCATCAAGGTGAAGTGGCGGTTCGTGGACTGCCCCGTGCGCAGCAAGATCAAGTACTGCCTGAAGAAGGGGAGCAACGCGTTCTGGGCCGCGATCCAGCCGACCAACTTTGTCGCCGGCGTCGCGAGCGTCCAGGTCAACGGCCGCGACACGACCATGGTCGACTCGGCCTACTACTTCTTGCTCGACGGCAAGAGCGAGACCAAGGTGGACCTGAGCGAGGTCACGATCACGCTCACGGGCGTCAACGGCGAGCGCGTACAGGACACGGTCTCGTTCGCGAATAGTGACTGCGTCGAAGGAGCGTCGCAGTTCTCGTCTGGGATGTCGTACGTGAACCAGCCTGTGGCGCCAGCGACGTCGCCCGTGTCCACGCCAGGAAAGGCACCAGCTCCAGCTTCGACGCCAGCTCCAACACCAGCACCGACGCCGTCTGTGACGCCAGTGCAGACGGCGGCACCGACCACCGCCGCTCCGACAATCACGCCATCACCAACGGCAACACCAGCGCCAGTGCCGACGACTGCTGCGCTATTGAGTGGCAGCGCCTCTCGCGCTGGACTGCCGTCGACGACCAAGGAAGTCGCCGGCGAAGCAGACCGCGCGATCGACACTGTCGGTAATGGCAACGTCCGCACCGCAGACGCCACTGCGACGAGCGCGCCATCGCCAAGCGACACGACCATCAACCGCATCAAGACGGAAGCCAATGGAAGCGACCGCTGGACGTCGCCAGCCGTGATCGTGCTGAGCGCCGCTGGGTGTCTTGCGGCAGTCGCGCTCGTCGCGCTCGCGGCGTACGTCCACAAGAAGAAGCGCGAGGACAAGCGCTCGGACCGCGTGGACGGCGTGTCGTTCTGCGAGGTCGTGACGCCGAGCGGCGGTCTCGACCGGTCTGTTGTCTTTGTGGACGCCGTGTAGCCGTCGTCGTCCGTTCATCCGTTCACCAGTCCATCAGTCAGTCCGTCGTGGATCATCCGTCCGTCTCACGAGAGCAAGTGCGCAGAGAGCTGTAGTACTAGTAGAGCACCGGTAGGCAGGAGACGCCGGCATCCGTCGTCGTCCATGGGTCCGGCAGTCCGTCAGACGTCGCAAGTAGCAAGTCATAAGTTAGCAAGAGAGAGCGCGCGCGCGTGATGCACCACTCGAGTTGAATCGAAGCGAGCGTCTTCTCTTCGCCATTCCGCAGCAGCAGCAGCAGCAGTCGCGTCTTCCTTGCTCTCGATGGTCTCGATGTCTTGAAGTCCTAATGTATGTCTTGGCACGTTGGTACTATGTCAACTCGACTCGATGCCTCTTCGCCTCAGATCCTCGGATCCTTGCGCACGTCTTGCTCATTCGTGTAGCTTCTTCCAGCCACACGCACTCCATCTCGAGGGTCGATGGACTGATCGCCCAATAGTGCTCACCAGTCTTGTTGAGCAGCGACACCATCATCAGACACTAAGCGACACCAGTCGAGAAGCATTGGCCAAGTCCCTCGATCGGATCGGAGACCTGAGCCGCACACTCGCCGACAGCTGCTGGACACCACTTCACTCGGTCTCGGTCCAGTCCGACCGACTGCGTGCGCCGGATTCGCGCCGCTCGAGCGCTGTGCGTGCGTGCGTGCACATGTGCGCATGTGGCCATGTGTCGAGGGTCGGTCTTGAAGGCAGTCGCCAGCGCCAGCTGCTCGATCGCTCAGTGCTTTCGACACTGGAAGCGCGTCGTTCATCAGACCTCCCATGCCTCTCTTGCTTCTCTTGCCACTTGTCACGTGCGTGCTTGCACGCGAGTCGATCGATCGAGAACACCGAAGCGCGCGCGGCAGTGCGACGGTCTCGACAGCACTCGCTCGCCTCAGTCGCACGCAGACGCACTCGCCAACTCGCACGCATCTCGACACAAGCACACCACTCCAGAGCACGGCACAAGGACACCACTCCGTACGCCAAGACAACGCCAGAAGTCCAACAAGCACACAAGCACACATACGCAAGGACACACCGCACTCACCACACTCACACTCCAGTCTCTCTACGACCATGGCCACGATTGTCCCGCTCTCGCACTCGGTCCGATGGCGGTCTCGGAGCCGCACGCTGAGCGCAGATCTCCTCCTCGACAACGACAACAACGACCACGCCACAGTACGTGCGCATCACATGCCGCAGAGCACCAGCAGCGAGCTCGTCCACAACAGCAGCATCGGCGACAGCGACAGCGCCATGAGCGAGTGGGACGAAGAGCCGAGCGACGAGGAAGACGCGGCGTTCGACGAACCGCAGACGTCGGCGTGGCTCGTCGTGCCGCGCGAGTTTGCAAACCCGACGCAGCGGAGCAGCAGTGCACGGCGGCAACAACGGCGGTGGCTGTCGGCGCAAGTGCGTCCGCACGCGCACACGGCAGTCAAAGCCATGGAGCAACGTCGCGCAGACGAGTCCAGCCACTGACGGACGGACCGACCAAGCTCATAAGGTAGCAGCAGCCTTTCGGTCGTGAACCAGCCATGGCTAGCCAACCAAGCCAAGCCAAGTCAAGCAAGCGCCTCTGCGTCTCGTGCGTCGTTGTCTCCACACTCCAGCTCGGGCTGTCGGTCACGAGCAGCAGCGATCAAGTGTATGTCTCTGTTGTAGTTCTAGTACGTGTCCGTCAGTCAGTCAATTGGTCAGTCGATCCACCACATCTCCACCACTCACTCCACCACTTGGTCTCTTCGCCTGTTGTCTATTGGAGCGAGGACGCCACTGACTCGCGATGGTCTCGAAGCGCCATGCGCAGCGCTTTCGAGTCGAGGAACTGGAGCGCAAGCAGCAGCGCCTTCACCACTTGGTCTCTTGACCAATTCACCATTTTGCCATTTTGTATCACCAGTTGATGGTCGCACCGCGCATTCGCGAGACGCTCGAGGCGCTGCGCGCTCACGACGCACTGACGTACGCGCCGTCGCTCTCGCCACGCGTTTACGACGCGCTCTTCTCGTTCTGGCACCTGCCGCGTGCAGTGCGTGACCGACTTGCGCAGGCACTGCCAGCGATTCAGCTGACGGTCAGCAGCGAGTGCGCGCGCGCTTCGATCGTCTGGCAAGCGCTCGCAACGTGTCTCCATGACACAGAGGCGAATGCGATGGAGGTCGCGTGGGCGTTTGCTTTGCAGAGCGAAGCTGCGATAGAAGCGTCTGCACTGCTGGACGCAAGCGAGGGATCTGCGCTAAGGCTCGCAATCACCCACGGCGCGCAGCTCCCTCGCCTCGCAGCGCTCCTGCGCGATAGTGATGGCGAGTTCTACATGGCGTTCCTCGTACTCCTCACGCTCCTCGAGCGCGCGCTCTACGATCTGTACCACGACCATCACGATCGCCACAGCAGCTCAGCATCAGCAGGAACAGCTAGCGCACCGAGTCCTGGACCGAGCGCTCCGCCAAAGCGCAAGAAGAACATGATCCTACGCGACCTCCTGCAGTCCGAGACGCTCGCGCGCGTCCTCCCAGTCGGCTTGCTCGAGCTCTTGCGGATCCTCTTCCTGCCGTCAGGACTGAACCTGCGCAACCTCGCGTGGCACGGCTTTGTCGTCCCCGCAGACGTCCCCAAGTGCTTTGGCTGCTTGCTCCTTGTGCTCATACTCGCGCTGCCATCGCCGTCCTCCTCGCCGCGGCGATCGGAAGCGACTGACGACGCCACAGCATCAGCACCGACGCTGTTTGATCTCCGCAGCGTCGACGACCGCTTCGTTGGCCGCGACGCTGCGCTCTCTCGCGAGCTCGCGCATCTCTTTCCAACGCCATCGGCACGAGACAGCGAGGATGCTCAAGAGCGAACGAGCTCAAAGAGTGCGCTCCTCGCCGCAGCGGCTGCGACCGCCACGAGCAGCTTTGTCCCGCGAGGACGGCGCCATCTCGTGCGCCGGGCGTTCACGGCATTCGCAGCAACAGGCGACGAGCTCGCGTTCCTCTTTGCGCTGCTCCCAGTGCTCGAGCACGCGGTGCGTATTGCGTTCGCCACCGCAAACGGCGCGCGCTACGGTCTCTCGAGCGCCTACGGTGTCGCGCAGATCGACGCGTACTACTCGACACTCGACGGCTTTGGACAGCGCGACAAGCACCAAGTGCTTCTCCACGCGCGCGTGGTCTGTGATGGCGCAGCAGTCGAGACTGGAGCGACGAACGAGCTGTACAAGACGCTCCCGCCTGCTGCGCTCGCTGTCTGTCTCGACCTCTTCATGATGGCAGCAGGGCCGAACGTGCGCGCCAAGCTCTGCCACGGTGAAGCCGATCTCTCGACGCTGTACCAACCAGACGCCGCTCGCGTGTCGACTGCGACGCAGCTGCTCACGCTCGCGTGGCTCTCGCTCTGTCGCCACGGCGACCGCCAGCAGCAGCAGGACCACCACCACCATTGTCCGCACGCTGCATGGCCGCCATCACTGACGCGCGTCCTCGATGCGTTTGAGCACCGCTACCGCAGCTCGTTCCACCCGTTCCACCAGCTCGAGCGCGCGCTTACGGTCGCATACGCAAAGGCGACAGAGCTAGCGGCGCTGCGCTCCAAGTGGACGCTCGTCCAGCTCGACTCTGTTGTCTCGACAGCGACGACCGCCGCGCCATCACCTGAGCGAATGACGTGGGTCGCGTTCCCCAGCGCCACGAGCAAGACCACCGGCAGTGGCGACGATGCAACTGAGACGGCAGACAGCAGCGTCGGCGTGCTGGAGAAGACGCAGCGCGTCTACGAGTTTGCAGCGCTGCTGCGCGACGCTGCGCTCTTCACGTGGCGCTCAAGTGACTCGAGCATCGCGCGAGCGCTCGCTGATGCTGCGGCGCCGCGGAAGAACAGCTTCCCATACCTCCTCGTTCGCTTGCACGTCACGCTCTGCAAGGCGCTCGAGCAGATCGCGCAGCACATTGCGAGCGTCGATCATCCGCATCAACACGAGGACGCCTGTGAAACTGCGAGTGTGTTCCTCTCGCTCTTGCACGCGCCACCATCGAGTGGCAAAGCTCAAACACCGCTGGACGCCGCACGCCGCTCCTCAGAAGCGCGCTTGCTCGCTCTCGGCGACGACGACGGACTGAGCGTCGCAGCCTGTATGCTCGAAGTCGTTGCGTCCGCACAGCGCGCAGCGACGAGTTTCTCGACTCGCATCTGTGAGCTCGAGCGCCTCGTTGCGTCCGGTCGAGCACGGACGAACCACCGCCGGTCGCTCCTCCACTGCGTCTTCTTCCTCCCTGCCTTTGAGCGCGTCCTCGCACTGTCTCTGAGCCTCGTGGCGCACCAAGTCGCGCATCTCAAATCGACACTCTCGCAGTGTCCAAACGCGCGCGACATGGAGCTCCTGCAGCGCAAGCTCCTGCAGTTCATCACGGCGTTTGAAGGCTGCGCAGGCGACACGAGCGCGCAGAAGAGTCAAGAGAAGGCGCTGCTGCTTGCGCTCCAGTTCCTCGACTCGAAAGCGCTGCGCATGGCGCTTCGAGACCATCGCGAGTCAGTGGCGTCCTCGCTCCAATAGACAACAGGCGAAGAGACCAAGTGGTGGAGTGAGTGGTGGAGATGTGGTGGATCGACTGACCAATTGACTGACTGACGGACACGTACTAGAACTACAACAGAGACATACACTTGATCGCTGCTGCTCGTGACCGACAGCCCGAGCTGGAGTGTGGAGACAACGACGCACGAGACGCAGAGGCGCTTGCTTGACTTGGCTTGGCTTGGTTGGCTAGCCATGGCTGGTTCACGACCGAAAGGCTGCTGCTACCTTATGAGCTTGGTCGGTCCGTCCGTCAGTGGCTGGACTCGTCTGCGCGACGTTGCTCCATGGCTTTGACTGCCGTGTGCGCGTGCGGACGCACTTGCGCCGACAGCCACCGCCGTTGTTGCCGCCGTGCACTGCTGCTCCGCTGCGTCGGGTTTGCAAACTCGCGCGGCACGACGAGCCACGCCGACGTCTGCGGTTCGTCGAACGCCGCGTCTTCCTCGTCGCTCGGCTCTTCGTCCCACTCGCTCATGGCGCTGTCGCTGTCGCCGATGCTGCTGTTGTGGACGAGCTCGCTGCTGGTGCTCTGCGGCATGTGATGCGCACGTACTGTGGCGTGGTCGTTGTTGTCGTTGTCGAGGAGGAGATCTGCGCTCAGCGTGCGGCTCCGAGACCGCCATCGGACCGAGTGCGAGAGCGGGACAATCGTGGCCATGGTCGTAGAGAGACTGGAGTGTGAGTGTGGTGAGTGCGGTGTGTCCTTGCGTATGTGTGCTTGTGTGCTTGTTGGACTTCTGGCGTTGTCTTGGCGTACGGAGTGGTGTCCTTGTGCCGTGCTCTGGAGTGGTGTGCTTGTGTCGAGATGCGTGCGAGTTGGCGAGTGCGTCTGCGTGCGACTGAGGCGAGCGAGTGCTGTCGAGACCGTCGCACTGCCGCGCGCGCTTCGGTGTTCTCGATCGATCGACTCGCGTGCAAGCACGCACGTGACAAGTGGCAAGAGAAGCAAGAGAGGCATGGGAGGTCTGATGAACGACGCGCTTCCAGTGTCGAAAGCACTGAGCGATCGAGCAGCTGGCGCTGGCGACTGCCTTCAAGACCGACCCTCGACACATGGCCACATGCGCACATGTGCACGCACGCACGCACAGCGCTCGAGCGGCGCGAATCCGGCGCACGCAGTCGGTCGGACTGGACCGAGACCGAGTGAAGTGGTGTCCAGCAGCTGTCGGCGAGTGTGCGGCTCAGGTCTCCGATCCGATCGAGGGACTTGGCCAATGCTTCTCGACTGGTGTCGCTTAGTGTCTGATGATGGTGTCGCTGCTCAACAAGACTGGTGAGCACTATTGGGCGATCAGTCCATCGACCCTCGAGATGGAGTGCGTGTGGCTGGAAGAAGCTACACGAATGAGCAAGACGTGCGCAAGGATCCGAGGATCTGAGGCGAAGAGGCATCGAGTCGAGTTGACATAGTACCAACGTGCCAAGACATACATTAGGACTTCAAGACATCGAGACCATCGAGAGCAAGGAAGACGCGACTGCTGCTGCTGCTGCTGCGGAATGGCGAAGAGAAGACGCTCGCTTCGATTCAACTCGAGTGGTGCATCACGCGCGCGCGCTCTCTCTTGCTAACTTATGACTTGCTACTTGCGACGTCTGACGGACTGCCGGACCCATGGACGACGACGGATGCCGGCGTCTCCTGCCTACCGGTGCTCTACTAGTACTACAGCTCTCTGCGCACTTGCTCTCGTGAGACGGACGGATGATCCACGACGGACTGACTGATGGACTGGTGAACGGATGAACGGACGACGACGGCTACACGGCGTCCACAAAGACAACAGACCGGTCGAGACCGCCGCTCGGCGTCACGACCTCGCAGAACGACACGCCGTCCACGCGGTCCGAGCGCTTGTCCTCGCGCTTCTTCTTGTGGACGTACGCCGCGAGCGCGACGAGCGCGACTGCCGCAAGACACCCAGCGGCGCTCAGCACGATCACGGCTGGCGACGTCCGGCGGTCGCTTCCATTGGCTTCCGTCTTGATGCGGTTGATGGTCGTGTCGCTTGGCGATGGCGCGCTCGTCGCAGTGGCGTCTGCGGTGCGGACGTTGCCATTACCGACAGTGTCGATCGCGCGGTCTGCTTCGCCGGCGACTTCCTTGGTCGTCGACGGCAGTCCAGCGCGAGAGGCGCTGCCACTCAATAGCGCAGCAGTCGTCGGCACTGGCGCTGGTGTTGCCGTTGGTGATGGCGTGATTGTCGGAGCGGCGGTGGTCGGTGCCGCCGTCTGCACTGGCGTCACAGACGGCGTCGGTGCTGGTGTTGGAGCTGGCGTCGAAGCTGGAGCTGGTGCCTTTCCTGGCGTGGACACGGGCGACGTCGCTGGCGCCACAGGCTGGTTCACGTACGACATCCCAGACGAGAACTGCGACGCTCCTTCGACGCAGTCACTATTCGCGAACGAGACCGTGTCCTGTACGCGCTCGCCGTTGACGCCCGTGAGCGTGATCGTGACCTCGCTCAGGTCCACCTTGGTCTCGCTCTTGCCGTCGAGCAAGAAGTAGTAGGCCGAGTCGACCATGGTCGTGTCGCGGCCGTTGACCTGGACGCTCGCGACGCCGGCGACAAAGTTGGTCGGCTGGATCGCGGCCCAGAACGCGTTGCTCCCCTTCTTCAGGCAGTACTTGATCTTGCTGCGCACGGGGCAGTCCACGAACCGCCACTTCACCTTGATGCGGTCGCTCTCGAACCCCGTCACGGCCTTGAACACGCTCGGCGACAGGTCCAGGTCCCCCATCGCGCAGCCCGGACACTGGTCCACGATGTGCACGATCTCGGACGCGCGCGTGGCCTTGCCGGCGCACCGCGCGTCGGCGCAGCTCACTTCGGCGCACCGTCCGCAGTTGCGCGTCGAGGCCCACTGCGGCGTGTTCAGTGCCGCGTACTTGGTCACGGCGTCGTCCGGCGTCGCCATGAAGTTGCAGTTGCCATTGCTTGGCTCGCCGAGCGTGTACACTGTGCCGTCGCCCTCAAAGTACTCGCTCGCTGCTGTCGACGCCGACACTGACGAGACAGCTGATACGGTTGCGCTCGCAAGCGCGAGAAGCGCGAGTTGCGCCACACTGGTGTGCCGCATACTGGAAGTGGACGTTTGAGTGCTGTGTGAGTGTGGAGCCAAGCGTGCGATGTACGCTCGTGTCGTCCAAATGCCAAGTGAGCGCTCGTTGGAGCGTCGCAGCGAGTGACTTGACGACCGAGCGAGCGATTGCTAGCGTCGTGGAGCGGTTCGCCAGGTCGCCTGGGGCGCACACGCTTGACAAGCAGCAGCCAGTCACGCGAGCAAGTCGCTGGCGCTCTCAATGACGCATTGCGAGCGCCGCGGCGCTGGGACAGATCCAAACGACACTGGGTTCAGGTGCAGGTCGTGGCATTGTCGCGACCGGTCTCTGCGCGCATGTGCACTTGCGTGGACTGAAGGCGAGTGTCGGTCTTCCACCCTCTTTGACACTCGCCTGTCAAGCGCGAACGAGTGGCGGCGAGCGCCGCTGACGCACGTGCACTGGACAGTTCTGTGAACGTGGCTGTCGATGTCGTGCGATCGCACGCACATGCACATGACCTGGTTGAGTGTTGTTGTTGCCGATCTGGTGGTTGCTGCTCAGATGCTCAGAGCGCTGCGTTGGACTACGAGCGGCATCGGCGCTGTATGAGTGTGAATGTGCACGCGCGATAGAGTGACAAGCAAGAGCAAGAGCGTAGACTCATGCTGGTCAAGCAGCGCAATGATAGATCGAGGCATTCGGCAGCATGCATGCAGGCAGGAGTGTTTGGACGCACGCGCTGAGGAGTGGCATCGCACGAGCGCGCTTGGTGCTCAAAGCGCCCGGATCACACATCATACACGCACGTGCGAACGCGTGCTGTACACTGCTGCTTGCCACAGTACTCGCCGCCACACACCATCCACACATCCATTGCCTGAAGACGCACCAAGCGGCTCGAGTGTGAGTGACTGGGAGACCGAGCTGTATTTGCTCGACCAGAGGCAACGAGAGGCGCAAGAGGTGGCACTGACTGCACACGCACGTGCGCCAGGCCGACCACGCGTGCTGAGAAGCCTTCGAACGCGCAGCAAGACACTCCATGCATGCATTGCTGCTCTCTAGACTACACTCGTCGTCGCTGGAGTCGACAGGATCCGTGGCTACAGAACGGCGTAGTTGACATCGACGCGAGCGGTTCCTGGCGTCTCGACTTGGCAGAACGACCCGTTCGGACGACTGCTCTGCGCCGACACAATGGCGTGGCTGCTCTGACCGCGAACAGCGGCGCTGACGTCGTGGCTGATGTCGAACGAGCTCCCGTCCGCTCGATCGTTGCGCTTGTCCTGGCGCTTCTTCTTCTCGACGTAAGTCGCGAGTGCCACGAGCACGACTGCCGCGACGCACCCAAACACGCTCAGTGCAATCACTGCTGCCGACGTCTTGCGGCTGCTTCCTTTCGCTTCCGTCTTGACCTGGTCCACGTCGTCGGCAGTGCGTGGCGTCAGCGGCGTTGCTGCCCGCGGTTCCGCCTCGGACGCCACCTCTGGCGACGCCACTGGTGCTACGCTTTCGGCTCTCACCGATGAAGTTGCGATGCCGCCATCGGCTTTGCTCACAGAAGCTCGGTCTTCATCGCTTCCGACTTCGAGACTCGGCGTTGTGCCATGTTGCTTGGATTCACTCGCAGGACTCGAGGCTGGAACCGCGGAGGTCGACGGCGCTGGCGATGCCGCTCCTCGCAACACCACTGCAGGTGCCAATGGCGCCGCCGCAATCGTCTTTGGAGCTGGAAGAAGTGGAGGAGCTGGAGTAGCAGGACTCTCCGTAGACTGGACTGCTGGCGAAAGCGAAGGTACCAACGTAGTCGTTTGAACCACGCTAGGCGTGACTGACGGAGCCCTCGAAGGCGCCACAGTGATCTGAACAACCACAGGTGCCGAAGTCTGCACGGCCGGATTGGGCGCCACGATCGTGAACTGCGACGCTCCTTCGACGCAGTCACTATTCGCGAACGAGACCGTGTCCTGTACGCGCTCGCCGTTGACGCCCGTGAGCGTGATCGTGACCTTGCTCAGGTCCACCTTGGTCTCGCTCTTGCCGTCGAGCAAGAAGTAGTAGGCCGAGTCGACCATGGTCGTGTCGCGGCCGTTGACCTGGACGCTCGCGACGCCGGCGACAAAGTTGGTCGGCTGGATCGCGGCCCAGAACGCGTTGCTCCCCTTCTTCAGGCAGTACTTGATCTTGCTGCGCACGGGGCAGTCCACGAACCGCCACTTCACCTTGATGCGGTCGCTCTCGAACCCCGTCACGGCCTTGAACACGCTCGGCGACAGGTCCAGGTCCCCCATCGCGCAGCCCGGACACTGGTCCACGATGTGCACGATCTCGGACGCGCGCGTGGCCTTGCCGGCGCGTGGAGCTGTGATACATGGTCAGTCGGACCAAACACCTCACGAAGAAGTCCACGAGCCGTCGCTCGAGCATGACCCAGACACACACACCAGCACACAGAGAGATACAAGCAGACACAGAGAGGCACATGCACATGCACACTGGATGAAGCTGTCGACGGCCAGTCGGATGCGGGGAAGAGAGATCGAGTGAGAGACTCTCGCGCCATTGCCGCCTCGTACACGCCAGTGGTGTGCGTTAGCGCCAGCGCACGTGCGAACAGACAAGAGAGCGAATGCGAACAAGCGAACGCGAGCTCGTACCGACGCAGTGCGTTGCCGTGAGCGAGCGCACGCACATACGTGCAGGAGACCAGCGGCGCGCCATGGCGGCTCGGTGTGCTCACACAGACGCTCAGTGCGGCGACAAGGACGAGCCTTTGTTGCTGTCGTGACGGCTGCGCACGTCGGACGGCAACCGCCGCACCTTGCGCCGCGAGCGCAGTCGCCACAGCGCATCACCGGTCTCTCGCTCCGCACGTGTCGCTACAAGCCGCGGTCACTCGCACGATCACTCACCGTCGTATCTACACACGACACACTGGAGAGCGCTCGCGCCATCGCAGCAGCAGCAGTAGGGAAGAGGCGACTGGCAGCTCTCGCGACCGGACAGCGACAGCAGCAGACGCGAGCGTGGCGACTGAGCGCATCGAGCGGATGGACGAGCGACGTCCCGGTGTCCAGATCGACCGCCAGCGCCTACAGCGAGAGAGAGAGAGAGAGAGCGTCCTTCGAGTCGGCAGCTCTACAAGCGAGAGCGCGTCCGACACGCAGAGACGACCGCCCAGCGAGCAGCAGACGCGGACGCTGCGGCCAGCGCAGTGCGCACACGCAGCGACTCGACGCGCCGCCGGTGCGACGACCAGGCGCTCGGCGTCCGCAGCACGCGCCACCGCGAGGCACAAAGCGCGCACGAGCGGCAGCAGAGCAAGCGAGCGACTGAGAGCGAGCAAGAGGCGATGAGGATGATGACTGCAGAGACGACGGCAGCGACGCGCGCGCGGCCGAGCACTGGAACCCCCGCATTGCGCTCTTTCCTGGTCGAGTGGCCGCCGCCGCGGCTCCTCGCGACTCGGGCGTCTCCGTGGCGCGCCAGGAAGACGAAGGGGTCAGCAAGCAGAAAGCGTCGCGCCACGGAGGACAAAGGGTCATGGCGCACTGGACGCAGCCGAGCGCACGCGGTGCAGCGCCATCCCCGCCGATGGCGCGCGTTCGCTCGACTGGTGCGCGTACGAGTCGGAGCTGCGGCGGCGCAATGGCGCTCATGCGAGCGCTGTCTGTCTAGGGTTACAGGCGGTCCATCAGACCGCCGCGCGCTGGTCGCAGTCGGCCGCGCCGCGCACTGCCGTCGCTGTCTCTGCAGGTCACACTCGCGCTCTTGTACTCACTCGCGCTCTGCCGCCAGCGGCACTCGTCTCGTTGCTCGCTCGCTCTCACACTCGCACGCGCCATTGCGCACACGCGACAGCACTGCGAACGCCTCGCGACCTGTCGACGCAACGCACGTCGAGCCTCCTGCATGCACGTACACTGAACTAACACGCAGCTCGTCTGCTGTCAGCGCGGCGTCTGCGCAGGTGTGTGCGCGTGCGGAACGCGACGGTCATTCGCACGCTGCGTCGTCCTCGAGGATGCCGCCACGGCGTTCTCTCTCTCTTCTCTTCTCTTCTCTTCTCGTCTGCGGACGCGGACTGCCGACTGCACAGCGCCACGCCTCGAACACACTCGCGGTCGCCATGCGCACGCGCTTCTGTCGCGGTCGCAGTCGCAAAGAGTTCGTGGTGATCGTCGTCATCGGCCGTCGAGTCGAGAGTCGAGTCGTCGCCATATCTACCTGGCATATCGCGACGAATGACTGACTGAGTAGACTGACTGAGTAGACTGACTGAGTGAGTGAGTAGTGTGGGAGATCCTCAAAGCGGGTTTTATCCAGAGTTGCGTTGCTTAGTGCGGGTTTATCTTGACAACTGTGGTGTGGCTCACGCATTCGTATCGCATAAATCAGCGAAAGTGGATTCTGTGTGCTACAACAACTCACTCACTCACACAACAACAACAACAACAGCTCCAAAAGCTTGACAAGCAACTCAAGCAAAAAACAAGCACCAAAGCTTGCTTCAGCAGTGTCGCGACGATCGTTGTGATTGCAATCAAGGCAGTCCTGCACTTGCGCGCTCAGTAGCAACAAGCATCCAGCAAGCACTCAGCACTCAGCACTCGTCGCGCCACTCGCTCGACAACAACCAGCAACAACAACAAACAACACCAGAACAACATGATGAAGACGACGCTCGCACTCGCTAGCGCACTGCTCGTGCTCGTCGCTGCGTCGACCGACGCGTCGGCTGTGCACGTGCACCACAAGCAGCACGTACAGCAGCACCAACAACACAAGAACGCAGAGGTCGCGGCGCACTACAGCCACCACCACAGTGACAGCGACATCGACGGCGGCGAGCACGTGCACAGCGGCAAGCACCACCAGCAGCAGCAGCACCAGCCGCACTTCAAGGAGACGCCGTGGGAGTCTGAGCCGGCGGTGAAGAAAGCCAAGTGCAACGACTTTTGCCTGCTCCAGGGCTTCTGGGCCCACCAACTCGGCCGCAACTGCTACAGCCGCCCCACGACGCTCTGCATGAACTACAAGCTCGCGGCCGCGGGGCTCGACGCCGTCATCGCAGTTGCCGAGTGCAGCTGTCCGACCGCGAACACGACAGCGACGCACCACTAGTCTGTCTGGCTGTCAAGTGTGTGAGTGCATGAGTGTGTCTGCATGCCAGGCATGTACGCGAGTGTGAGTGCATGAGAGTGTGCTCTTTGTGGACAAGACAGCGCACAAGACAGCGAAGCACGCGTTGCGATCGTCGCACGCTCCAGCGTCAAGCGTCAAGCCTTAAGACGCCACATCGGATCTGGTGCAAACCAACGAATGAATGAATGAACGAGTGGATCGATCGCGTGCGTACTGACTGTTACTAGTGCGAGTGCTGCAAGTACATGAGCTGGCAAAGACAAAGAGCCAGTAGCCTCACAGTCATGATCGAGCATGCCGTTCGCTGCCGTCCCATGACGAAGGCCGAAGACGTCGCAGCGCAGCGCATGGAGAAGCAGACACCCGAGCGTCCATACAACGAACGAGTCGATTTCGCTACGCTCAGTGTCTACTCAGTACGTCGTGAAGCTCAGGTCTGCGCCTGGCGGCGCTGACGCCACGACGTGGTCGATCATCTGCGGCACCATGCGCTGGTTGAGCGTGTTCCACGCCATCGAGAGCGACTGGTCGAAGCTCCCGGTCCAGCAGTGCTCGTAGCCCTTGCCGTCGCGCACGCCGTACTCGATCGAGCCGTTGTAGTACGGCGCCGTCGTGGCTTTGAGAAAGTCTTCGAGGTAGTACACGGCGTCGTTGAGGTAGTAGCTGTCCTGGACGCCGACAAAGACGTGGAGCTTGTTCACGAGCTTTGCGCCGAGACCCACGGCGTGCCACTCGCGCTCGAGCTTGGCGCGCACGTCAAAGTGCGCTTCCCAGTACGCGACCGTCTCGCGGTTGATCTCGCCCGTGAGCTTGTCCCAGATCGCCGCGGGGTACCCGTCCGAGGCATTCACAGGCGAGTACACAGCTTGCCAGGCGTCCCACTGACCGCCCGAGCGCCCGCGCGAGCCAAAGACCATCTCGTGGTGGTTCTCCTCCTCCATCGTCTCGCGGATCTGCCCGAGGTAGTTCCGCGACGCCGCGCGGTGCTTGAGCGTCCAGTCCCCGCGCACGTAGTACGCGTTCGCGTCGTTGAGCAAGTCGACGAGCTGGAACTTGCGAAAGTCGAACGCGTCCGGGCAGAACGACCAGCAGCCGTTGTACTCGTCGGGGTAGAACACTTGCACGGCGAGGGACTCCCACCCGCCCGTCGATCCGCCGTACATCGTGCGTGCCCAGCCAGCGCCAATGCCGCGGAACTGCTGCTCCAAGTACGGCAGGAACTCGTACGTGATCGCGTCGCCGTACGGCCCAATGTTGGCCGAGTTGACTGCGTACGAGTCGTCGTAGTACGGGTTCGCGTGCTGGAGCTGCACGATGATCCCGCGCTTGTGCGTGAACGCACCCTCTGGCGCCTCGGACGTCCAGTTCTGGTACAAGTAGTAGCCGTACCAGTCGCTCACGCGGCTGCTGTGGTGGCGCGACGCGTTCGCGTCCTGCGGCGACGGCGGCGACGACCGGAACGCGAACTCAAAGTCCGCGTTGTAGTGCGTGTGGTAGACCGCAAGCGGGTACTTGACGTGCTGCGTCGAGGCATCAAAGAACTTGTGTGGCAGGAGGACCCAGGCTTTGAGGAAGACGTCGACGCCCCAGAACGCCGAGAGCATCGGCGACCGGAACGTCACGTGCTTGAGGAGCTCCTCAGTCTCGACGAGCGGCGCGAGTGGTGGCACGACGTGGTCAAGCGCCATGTCGAGCTCGAACGACGGCGACGACGAGTACGTCACGAGTGTCGCGTTGCTAAAGAGCGTCCCGGGCGCCGTGAGCACGCCGGCGTCGCTCTCGAACGTGTCCATGCGCGGGAGCCAGAGGCGCTGCGCATCCGACCGGTTGTACAGCACGTACGGCTGCAGGACGCCTTGGACCCAGTACTCGGCGTCTGGGACGTCATCGAGCAGCAGCACGGGGTACCCGCGCGCAGAGCTCGCGTTGATCTCGCGCGTGTCGCCTGGGAAGAAGTCGTAGACGTCGACGGCAAAGACCTGCTGCGTCGCGGACGAGTCGTCAATGAGGAGCCGCGGCTGGTCCTCGCCTTGCGGGTCCGACACGGCAGACTTCTTGGCAATGCACACGAGCAAGCGACCGGTGACTGGACCTGCGTGCGCATCCGCTGGGAACGTGAACCGGAACGTCGCGCCACCGCTGTTCGCTGTGCGCAGGCTCGGCGACGACACGAGTGGCGCAGGAAGCGCGCCGAGCAAGTAGAGCGTCGCAGCGAGCACCCAGAGGATCGTGGCAGCGAGACCCCAGGAGCACGCGAAACGCGATCCAAAGAGGAGGCATCGCACGCGGCGGTCGGGCACTTCGCGTCCTGCAGCGCCGGCGCTGAGCACCGGCTTGCCGTCCGAGCCGCCGACGAGCGACTGGAGCTCGCTTGACTTGGCCATCGTTAGGCTCTTGGATCACAGGCGTCGACGTCGGCGTGCGCGCTACTTGGCAGCTCGAAAAGTGCCATTGCACGCAGTGCACACCCGCGCACAGGCTTGAGCACAAGCAGGAGCTGCAGCACGAAGTGCGCGATCATTGCTCATCGAGACCTCGGAGCGTGTGTAGAGCGAGCGTGTGGCTGGCTACGGCTCTCTCCCACGACCGCGGAATGGCTCCAGCCGGTGCTAGATCATCCATCAGCTCACCTTGCAACTCGTGATGGTCGAATAGGAACCACCACGCATTTATTTCACTATCGGGATTTCGTCACAGAAGATCGCAACGACGTCAATGCGGCAAGTGCGCTTGTCAAACGCAACTGACACGCATCAACAACCTAAGCCATTGCCCCAGGCTTGACTCTTTGTCTTTGCCAGCTCATGTACTTGCAGCACTCGCACTAGTAACAGTCAGTACGCACGCGATCGATCCACTCGTTCATTCATTCATTCGTTGGTTTGCACCAGATCCGATGTGGCGTCTTAAGGCTTGACGCTTGACGCTGGAGCGTGCGACGATCGCAACGCGTGCTTCGCTGTCTTGTGCGCTGTCTTGTCCACAAAGAGCACACTCTCATGCACTCACACTCGCGTACATGCCTGGCATGCAGACACACTCATGCACTCACACACTTGACAGCCAGACAGACTAGTGGTGCGTCGCTGTCGTGTTCGCGGTCGGACAGCTGCACTCGGCAACTGCGATGACGGCGTCGAGCCCCGCGGCCGCGAGCTTGTAGTTCATGCAGAGCGTCGTGGGGCGGCTGTAGCAGTTGCGGCCGAGTTGGTGGGCCCAGAAGCCCTGGAGCAGGCAAAAGTCGTTGCACTTGGCTTTCTTCACCGCCGGCTCAGACTCCCACGGCGTCTCCTTGAAGTGCGGCTGGTGCTGCTGCTGCTGGTGGTGCTTGCCGCTGTGCACGTGCTCGCCGCCGTCGATGTCGCTGTCACTGTGGTGGTGGCTGTAGTGCGCCGCGACCTCTGCGTTCTTGTGTTGTTGGTGCTGCTGTACGTGCTGCTTGTGGTGCACGTGCACAGCCGACGCGTCGGTCGACGCAGCGACGAGCACGAGCAGTGCGCTAGCGAGTGCGAGCGTCGTCTTCATCATGTTGTTCTGGTGTTGTTTGTTGTTGTTGCTGGTTGTTGTCGAGCGAGTGGCGCGACGAGTGCTGAGTGCTGAGTGCTTGCTGGATGCTTGTTGCTACTGAGCGCGCAAGTGCAGGACTGCCTTGATTGCAATCACAACGATCGTCGCGACACTGCTGAAGCAAGCTTTGGTGCTTGTTTTTTGCTTGAGTTGCTTGTCAAGCTTTTGGAGCTGTTGTTGTTGTTGTTGTGTGAGTGAGTGAGTTGTTGTAGCACACAGAATCCACTTTCGCTGATTTATGCGATACGAATGCGTGAGCCACACCACAGTTGTCAAGATAAACCCGCACTAAGCAACGCAACTCTGGATAAAACCCGCTTTGAGGATCTCCCACACTACTCACTCACTCAGTCAGTCTACTCAGTCAGTCTACTCAGTCAGTCATTCGTCGCGATATGCCAGGTAGATATGGCGACGACTCGACTCTCGACTCGACGGCCGATGACGACGATCACCACGAACTCTTTGCGACTGCGACCGCGACAGAAGCGCGTGCGCATGGCGACCGCGAGTGTGTTCGAGGCGTGGCGCTGTGCAGTCGGCAGTCCGCGTCCGCAGACGAGAAGAGAAGAGAAGAGAAGAGAGAGAGAACGCCGTGGCGGCATCCTCGAGGACGACGCAGCGTGCGAATGACCGTCGCGTTCCGCACGCGCACACACCTGCGCAGACGCCGCGCTGACAGCAGACGAGCTGCGTGTTAGTTCAGTGTACGTGCATGCAGGAGGCTCGACGTGCGTTGCGTCGACAGGTCGCGAGGCGTTCGCAGTGCTGTCGCGTGTGCGCAATGGCGCGTGCGAGTGTGAGAGCGAGCGAGCAACGAGACGAGTGCCGCTGGCGGCAGAGCGCGAGTGAGTACAAGAGCGCGAGTGTGACCTGCAGAGACAGCGACGGCAGTGCGCGGCGCGGCCGACTGCGACCAGCGCGCGGCGGTCTGATGGACCGCCTGTAACCCTAGACAGACAGCGCTCGCATGAGCGCCATTGCGCCGCCGCAGCTCCGACTCGTACGCGCACCAGTCGAGCGAACGCGCGCCATCGGCGGGGATGGCGCTGCACCGCGTGCGCTCGGCTGCGTCCAGTGCGCCATGACCCTTTGTCCTCCGTGGCGCGACGCTTTCTGCTTGCTGACCCCTTCGTCTTCCTGGCGCGCCACGGAGACGCCCGAGTCGCGAGGAGCCGCGGCGGCGGCCACTCGACCAGGAAAGAGCGCAATGCGGGGGTTCCAGTGCTCGGCCGCGCGCGCGTCGCTGCCGTCGTCTCTGCAGTCATCATCCTCATCGCCTCTTGCTCGCTCTCAGTCGCTCGCTTGCTCTGCTGCCGCTCGTGCGCGCTTTGTGCCTCGCGGTGGCGCGTGCTGCGGACGCCGAGCGCCTGGTCGTCGCACCGGCGGCGCGTCGAGTCGCTGCGTGTGCGCACTGCGCTGGCCGCAGCGTCCGCGTCTGCTGCTCGCTGGGCGGTCGTCTCTGCGTGTCGGACGCGCTCTCGCTTGTAGAGCTGCCGACTCGAAGGACGCTCTCTCTCTCTCTCTCTCGCTGTAGGCGCTGGCGGTCGATCTGGACACCGGGACGTCGCTCGTCCATCCGCTCGATGCGCTCAGTCGCCACGCTCGCGTCTGCTGCTGTCGCTGTCCGGTCGCGAGAGCTGCCAGTCGCCTCTTCCCTACTGCTGCTGCTGCGATGGCGCGAGCGCTCTCCAGTGTGTCGTGTGTAGATACGACGGTGAGTGATCGTGCGAGTGACCGCGGCTTGTAGCGACACGTGCGGAGCGAGAGACCGGTGATGCGCTGTGGCGACTGCGCTCGCGGCGCAAGGTGCGGCGGTTGCCGTCCGACGTGCGCAGCCGTCACGACAGCAACAAAGGCTCGTCCTTGTCGCCGCACTGAGCGTCTGTGTGAGCACACCGAGCCGCCATGGCGCGCCGCTGGTCTCCTGCACGTATGTGCGTGCGCTCGCTCACGGCAACGCACTGCGTCGGTACGAGCTCGCGTTCGCTTGTTCGCATTCGCTCTCTTGTCTGTTCGCACGTGCGCTGGCGCTAACGCACACCACTGGCGTGTACGAGGCGGCAATGGCGCGAGAGTCTCTCACTCGATCTCTCTTCCCCGCATCCGACTGGCCGTCGACAGCTTCATCCAGTGTGCATGTGCATGTGCCTCTCTGTGTCTGCTTGTATCTCTCTGTGTGCTGGTGTGTGTGTCTGGGTCATGCTCGAGCGACGGCTTCTTGACGTACTCGCTTCTCAGGCATGTCGAGTGGTCATTGTCAACCAGCAACCTTCTTCTCTCTCTCTCTCTCTGTCGATGCTTCTCTCTCTCTCTCGATGGAGCCCGTGCGATGTCTGTCGAACATGGAGCGTCGGATCCGCTGACGTGAGCAGCTCCAGGTGCTCGCTCGCTTGGTCGCTCGGTCGACTGACTGACTGCATCCGCTTCTCTCTGATCGCAATCGCCACGAAGGACCAAGCGAGCAAGTGAGCGAGCGAAGCAACAAGCAGCCAAGTGCTGGTGCGTGGACGTCGTCGTCGCGTCATGTGGCATCGCTTCACATGAAGCGATGCGCTCTCTCGCTCGCTCGTTGTGCTGCGCAAACACGCACAAGCGCGCCTTCAACGTGGTTGACGTGACTCTGCTCGTGAACCCTGCGTCTGGCGCGATGGTCTCGAGCCGCCTGACCGACAAACAAGAACAAGAACAAGAACAAGACCCAGAGCTGCCTGCGATGGTCGACTCTGAGCTGCCTGCCAGTTGGTGTGCCAAAGCGAACACGCGCGTGCGTGTGTGTGATCATAGAGCACCAGTACTGCCGGTCGGCGCTTGCCAAGCCGAGACGACCGACGTGAAGCCGCGGCGCCGTTCGGCTGCTACTAGAACAGCAGAGGCTGCGCTGACGGGATCAGCTTTCTCGGCGCGCGAGTCGCTCGTTGAGCATCTACAACTGCGGCGCTACATACAGCAGCAGTCCCTCGCGCTCTCAGTCAGTCAGTCAGTCAGTCAGTCAGTTTGCGTCGTGTGTGTACACGCGATGTCGAGTCTGTCCACGTTGAGTGTGTCGCTCCTGCCCTGAGCCTTCCAGTAGAGTCTAGAGCCTAGCGCCTACTAGTGCTAGAGCTCAGTGTCGCGAACGTCGCTGCTGCGTCACTCGACGAGGTCCCGAGGTCTCGCGGTTTCGATCAGCGAGCACTCGGTCCGGTCGTCACGGCGACAAGCGAGCGAGCGAGGAGGCAAACGAACGCATGAACGAGTGAGTGAGTGAGTGAGTGAGTGAGTGAGCGATCGATCGCATGGAGGTCAGTGTCGCGCCAGCACTTTGGCGTGCCAAACGCCAGAACACATGAGCAAACGAGCGAGAGATCGAGAGAGGTCATGTCTTTGGTTGGTTTGGGACTGTCGAACGAGACCGAGAGACCAAGAAGAGAGAGAGAGAGAGAGAGTGCTGCTCGACTGCTTGTCTGCTGGGCTGCTACAGCACGCGTGCAAGTCCTTCGCACCAGAAAACACTCACTGCAGAGGCGCACAGCCGATGTCTCTCCTCGTGTTCTTGTGTGTCATTCGTGCTCTCGTGTCGAGCCAGTCGTCATCGCTCCTCTCTCCAGACCAACAACAACAGCAACAACAGCAACAACAGTAACAACAGCAACAACAGCAACAACAGCAACAACAGCAACAACAGCAACGCTCTCAGTGCTTTGAGTGGATCCACTCGAGCGTAAAAGCTCGTGAGCAAGTGAGCAAGTGAGAGCTGCTGCGTCGCGATGACTTGAGCGGCTGCGAGTGGCGTCGACGCCATGTGGTGCGCGCTCGTGGCTGGATCGCTTCCCACATGGCGACGCGACGAGTAGTGGAGGTGGCGGGGCACTCCACTCGCACTCGCACACACACACACACACACACAAAGCACACGCTCGTGTTCAACAACTCGTGTTCATGAACAACAACAACAGTGTGTGTGTGTATGTCTCGAGCAGCGCTCCGACCCTCGTTTACTCGAGCGCAGCTCAACCAACGCGTCGAGTCGAGTCGAGGCAAAACAACCTGAAGCATGTGTCGAGACGCTGCTGCTTCCCGCCAGACGCGCTGCTGGTTCGAAGTTGCAGTCGATCAGACCATGCAGGTCACACAGCGTTGTTGGCAACGAGCGTGTACTGTTTCGATAGTATCCGGTCAGTGTATATTTTTAACTGCAATGCACAGCAGCGGATCACGCCACCATCCGCAATATACGCACAGTGCGTTTGACAAGCGTATAGCGCGGATGCGCTGATCTTGAAGCGACCGTGGCGCCTGGCCGTGACCAGCGGCCAGCGCAGTCGTGCCTGTCTGATGCGTGCACCTCCTCTCGCTGGAGGCTCTTGCTCGCCGCTTCGCACCAGCACGCGCAGCACGCAGCAGCGAGCGCTGCATTCGCACATTCGCTCCGACCAGCACAGGCGCACAGACGCACAAACACATAGACGCACAGACGTGGACGATGTCCAAGTTCTCGAATCCGTTCGGGCGGCTCCACTTGAGCCTCGAAGACGAGCAGAAGCTCGAGGAGATCGCGCGGTCGTTCGTGCGCGAGACGCTCACGCAGTACCAGCGCCACCTCTTCGAAGAGCGCGGCCAAGTCGACGACACGCGGTGGAAGTTTGTCAAGCAGCGCGAGAACGTCGCTGTGTACCAGGAGCGGCCCGGCAAAGGCGGCATCGCAGCGTACAAGAACATGGGCATGGGTGCGCCAGCGCCAGCTGCGGACTTGCCGATCCTCATGGGCGTCGGCACGATCGTTGGCGACCTCGAAGACGTCATGTACGGCGTCGTGAACCCGACGCAGGACATGATCCGCATCAAGACGTCGTACGTTGAAGACAACGTGGTCGACGCCGCGGTGCTCGCGACGCTCATTGAGCCGTCCGTGAGCGACCCGTTCCGAGCGCTGACAGTCAAGTGGGCCGTGAAAGGCCGGCCGCTGCACGTGCGGTCGGTCATTAAGAACCGCGACCTCGTGTACCTCGAGTCGACGGGTATCGCGACGCTCGCAAACGGCGAGCGCATCGGCTACCAGCTCCTGCACTCGGTCACGTTCCCTCAGATCCACGACCTCGACGCCACGGTGCGCGGCAACATGTCGCTCTCGGGCATCTATCGCCAGAAGACCGACAACGTCGTCGAGCTCTACATGCGCGGGTTCCTCGACCCCGCAGGCGGTCTCATGCGGTCGATCGTGGTCAAGTCTGCGGCAGAAGCCATGGTCTTGGTCTGGAAGAACGTCTACTGCGCGCAGATGAAGAAGCTCGCGTGGGTGATCCGGCGCGGTCCGGTCCAAGAGCCTACGCGGCGCGCGAGCCACGGCCTCCCTGGCACGTGCGCAACGTGCCACAAGAAGTCGGCGCTCAACTTTGTGTCCAAGAGCGCGTGCCGCGTGTGCTTCCAGCACGTGTGCATGGCGTGTCGGATCAAGAAGAAGCTGAGCTTCATCGGCCCGGATCGGCGCCTCGTGCAGCAGCGCGTGACGTTCTGCTCCATGTGCATCAGCAAAGCGATCAACACGAGCGCGCACACGGTCGCGAGCGACGAGATCCTTGCAAAGGACTCGTTCAACGGCTTTGGCGCGACGTCGTCCATGGCGTCGCTCTCGTCGACGTCGTACAGCAACTCGGTCGACGGGAGCGAGTACACTTGAGCGCAACGACGCCGTCGTGAAGATCTCTGTGTTCTGTGTACACTTGCTTGCTGTTGTAGATGTCGACGTCGTGTTGGAAACATACCTTGTATCTATGCGCTGCGCGCGAGCCGTGTGTTGTAGCTTGTTGTTGCCTTGTCTGCTGGTGCTGTCGTTGCTACTGCCTGTTGCTTGTTGCCTGTTGCTTGTTGCTTGTTGCTTGTTGCTTGTTGCTTTGTTGCTTTGTTGCTTTGTTGCTTGTTGCTTGTTGCTTTGTTGCTTTGTTGCTTTGTTGCTTGTTGCTTGTTGCTTGTTGCTTGTTGCTTGTTGCTTGTTGCTTGTTGCTTGTTGCTTGTTGCTTGTTGCTTGTTGCTTGTTGCTTGTTGCTTGTTGCTTGTTGCTTGTTGCTTGTTGCTTGTTGCTTGTTGCTTGTTGCTTGTTGCTTGTTGCTTGTTGCTTGTTGCTTGTTGCTTGTTGCTTGTTGCTTGTTGCTGCTCTACCGACTGTCGGTCTCCCACACGACGACCGTGCAAGTTGCTCGCCACGTGACGTTGTTGTCAAGAATGAGAGACTTGCTTGAGCAAGTGCAACGAAGTGCTGGCTGACTGTCGTTTGGTGTTTGTCGAGTGAGCTTGAGTCGTTGTTGCGTGTTCGCTCGGTTGCTGTCGTCGTCCTTGTTTCGCCTTGCCTTGCCTTGTGTGCGAGTCGTCGACAAGTGGCTTGTTGTTGCTACCGTTCCGTCGTGAGCGACGAGCGTCGATCGAGCGCCGAAGCAGCAGCGTGTTGTCAAGTGTCTGCCGCACTCGCTTACAGGAGCTCTGATGATCATGATCGTCGGCGCGCAGGACCATTCAGTCGATTGCGATCGCACCGTGCGTGTGCAACCAACCCAAGCGTCGCGATCACCAATCAAGCGAGCACTTCATGTGCGGGCAGGATCCGATCGGAATGCGCGCGCTGAGCACAGCAGCACGGAACTAGTGCTTGAAAGCACGCATGTGCACATGCATGGTCAACAGTCTCGACACTCGATCGCTCGATCTCGATCTTGTCGGGTGTCCTCGAGCGACTTCTAAAGCGAGTGGTACAAATGGTACAAATTGCAACCACTCTCGCATGCTCTCTTGCACACACACGCACGCGACTCGAGCCCGTCCTTGCACCTTCGTGTGCAAATTACTTGACCGCAGAGGCGGTCGACCGATTGCGGCGCTCGTGTGTGTGTCAGGACCGGATCAGTCCTCAAGCGAGAAGCGCGAGTGCGTGCTGTGTGGGTGGGCTTCGCTGGCCAGCAGCAGCAGCAGCGTAGCGGTCGCTCGCTTGCGCGCACGTTCGCGCTCGCCACTCCCGCATTCCCTGCCGCGCGCGCACGCCGCCGTCACTTGCTTGTTGTTGTTGTCGCTGCGATGACAAAGCGCTACACGAACCCGTTCCCGCCGCTGCAGCTCTCGCCCGAGGACGCGACGCAGCTCGAGGGCCTCGCGCATGCGTTCGTGCGCACGAGCATGGAGCAATACGAGCGCTTTGCGTTCGACAAGCGTGGCGCCGTGGACGAGCGGCGCTGGAAACCTGTGACACAGCGCGAGCAGGTCCGCGTCTACTGCGAGCGACGCGAGAAAGAGATGCTCGCTGGCGTCGAGCTCCCCGACACACCAGTCACCGGCGCGACGCCGACCGCCGAGCTCCCGGCGCTCCTCGTCTGCGGCTCGATCGCAGGCAAGCTCGACGACGCAATCTTCGGCTACGTCTGTCCGACGCTCGACTGGATGCGCATCAAGACGTCGTACATCGACGACCACCTCGTCGGCTCCGCGATCCTCGCGACGCTCGTCAAGCCGACGCCAGACGACCCGTTCCGGTCGCTCACGATCAAGTGGCTCGAGAAAGGGCGGCCGCTGCACGTGCGCGCAGTCGTGAAGAACCGCGACTTTGTGTACATGGAGTCCACGGGCGTGGGGCTCTTGTCGAACGGCGAGCGCGTGGGCTACCACCTCATCCACTCGGTGCAGTTCCCACAGACACCTGAGCTCGACACAGTCGTGCGCGGCAACATGTCTATCAGCGGCATCTACCGCCAGAAGCCCGACAACACGGTCGACGTCTACATCCGCGGCGTGCTCAACCCCGCTGGCGGTCTCATGCGGTCGATCGTGATCCACTCCGCGACGCAGGCGCTCGTGTCCTCGTGGCGGTACATGCACTGCGCCGAGATGCGCAAGCTCTCGTGGCTCCTTAGTCAGCGCAACTCGGTCGTCGTGGACCAGCACCGCGACGTCGTTGTGCTTGGCAGCGCCAGTGCGTCAAGCCGCAGTAGCAGCGAGAGCGCAGTCGTAGCGTGTGCGACGTGCGGCAAGAAGCCGTCGTCGCTGTCGCTGCTCGTGGCCAAGACGCGTGCGTCGTCGTCGTCGACGTGCAAGATCTGCCTCGAGCACGTCTGCTCGGCGTGCAAAGTGAAGAAGAAGCTGAGCTTCATTGCGCAGGACCAGCGCCTCGTGCAGTCCGACATCACGTTCTGCGCCAAGTGCGTCGCGCAGGCCGTGCGGCTCGACGCGACGCTCATTGCTGCAGAGGAGCTCGCGACGGCGCACCACCCGTTCTCGTGGAAAGACACGTACGCGAGCTCGGCGTCGTCGGCGTCCGAGCTCTCGCCGAGCGCGTCTGAGATGGCGCTCGACGCGTTCTGACGCGAGCGCGAGCGTCCTCGTGCGCTGTGTGTGAGAGCGAGAGCGAGTCTGTGTGAGTGCGTGCGTGTGTCTGTGGAGTCTGTAGCGTCTGTCGCGTGTGTAGTGTAGCTGATTGAGAGGAGCGAGCGAGCAAGAAGACAAAGGAGAGAGAGAGAGAGAGAGAGAGAGAGAGAGAGAGAGAGGAAGCGGCGTAGATCGAGCGCCCAATGTACCAGTAACGAGCTATCCGATGCTAGATCTACTCGTCTGCTCAGTGCGTGCGGTGGCCAGCAGCGAGCGTCCGCCAGTCAGAGCTTCTAGGACGAAGACGTACGGCTAGTCCGTGACCTGACAACGAGCTGTGACGTGGCGCTTACGGGTGTTTTGCCTGCAACACACACACACGCTGTTGTTGTTGTTCATGAACACGAGTTGTTGAACACGAGCGTGTGCTTTGTGTGTGTGTGTGTGTGTGTGCGAGTGCGAGTGGAGTGCCCCGCCACCTCCACTACTCGTCGCGTCGCCATGTGGGAAGCGATCCAGCCACGAGCGCGCACCACATGGCGTCGACGCCACTCGCAGCCGCTCAAGTCATCGCGACGCAGCAGCTCTCACTTGCTCACTTGCTCACGAGCTTTTACGCTCGAGTGGATCCACTCAAAGCACTGAGAGCGTTGCTGTTGTTGCTGTTGTTGCTGTTGTTGCTGTTGTTGCTGTTGTTACTGTTGTTGCTGTTGTTGCTGTTGTTGTTGGTCTGGAGAGAGGAGCGATGACGACTGGCTCGACACGAGAGCACGAATGACACACAAGAACACGAGGAGAGACATCGGCTGTGCGCCTCTGCAGTGAGTGTTTTCTGGTGCGAAGGACTTGCACGCGTGCTGTAGCAGCCCAGCAGACAAGCAGTCGAGCAGCACTCTCTCTCTCTCTCTCTCTTCTTGGTCTCTCGGTCTCGTTCGACAGTCCCAAACCAACCAAAGACATGACCTCTCTCGATCTCTCGCTCGTTTGCTCATGTGTTCTGGCGTTTGGCACGCCAAAGTGCTGGCGCGACACTGACCTCCATGCGATCGATCGCTCACTCACTCACTCACTCACTCACTCACTCACTCGTTCATGCGTTCGTTTGCCTCCTCGCTCGCTCGCTTGTCGCCGTGACGACCGGACCGAGTGCTCGCTGATCGAAACCGCGAGACCTCGGGACCTCGTCGAGTGACGCAGCAGCGACGTTCGCGACACTGAGCTCTAGCACTAGTAGGCGCTAGGCTCTAGACTCTACTGGAAGGCTCAGGGCAGGAGCGACACACTCAACGTGGACAGACTCGACATCGCGTGTACACACACGACGCAAACTGACTGACTGACTGACTGACTGACTGAGAGCGCGAGGGACTGCTGCTGTATGTAGCGCCGCAGTTGTAGATGCTCAACGAGCGACTCGCGCGCCGAGAAAGCTGATCCCGTCAGCGCAGCCTCTGCTGTTCTAGTAGCAGCCGAACGGCGCCGCGGCTTCACGTCGGTCGTCTCGGCTTGGCAAGCGCCGACCGGCAGTACTGGTGCTCTATGATCACACACACGCACGCGCGTGTTCGCTTTGGCACACCAACTGGCAGGCAGCTCAGAGTCGACCATCGCAGGCAGCTCTGGGTCTTGTTCTTGTTCTTGTTCTTGTTTGTCGGTCAGGCGGCTCGAGACCATCGCGCCAGACGCAGGGTTCACGAGCAGAGTCACGTCAACCACGTTGAAGGCGCGCTTGTGCGTGTTTGCGCAGCACAACGAGCGAGCGAGAGAGCGCATCGCTTCATGTGAAGCGATGCCACATGACGCGACGACGACGTCCACGCACCAGCACTTGGCTGCTTGTTGCTTCGCTCGCTCACTTGCTCGCTTGGTCCTTCGTGGCGATTGCGATCAGAGAGAAGCGGATGCAGTCAGTCAGTCGACCGAGCGACCAAGCGAGCGAGCACCTGGAGCTGCTCACGTCAGCGGATCCGACGCTCCATGTTCGACAGACATCGCACGGGCTCCATCGAGAGAGAGAGAGAAGCATCGACAGAGAGAGAGAGAGAAGAAGAAGGTTGCTGGTTGACAATGACCACTCGACATGCCTGAGAAGCGAGTACGTCAAGAAGCCGTCGCTCGAGCATGACCCAGACACACACACCAGCACACAGAGAGATACAAGCAGACACAGAGAGGCACATGCACATGCACACTGGATGAAGCTGTCGACGGCCAGTCGGATGCGGGGAAGAGAGATCGAGTGAGAGACTCTCGCGCCATTGCCGCCTCGTACACGCCAGTGGTGTGCGTTAGCGCCAGCGCACGTGCGAACAGACAAGAGAGCGAATGCGAACAAGCGAACGCGAGCTCGTACCGACGCAGTGCGTTGCCGTGAGCGAGCGCACGCACATACGTGCAGGAGACCAGCGGCGCGCCATGGCGACTCGGGGCAACCACGAGGTCATGTTAAGTGCGTTGGCATCAGCGAGCCCTGAAACGCTTATTGACTTGGAACTGTATGTGGCGTGAAACAGTGTTTGAAGTTTTGATAGTGAAAAAAGCGAATCTGAAACGCTTATTGACTTGGTCCACTATGTGGACTGAAACGCTTGTTCGAAGATCTGATAGTGACGAAAGTGCAGTTTTGAGACTTTGAATACAAAAGTCAAATGAAGTGTGTTCAATAAGTTTTCAAAGGTAATTGGAATCATTTGTTGACAACAGAGTGAATGTTACAAAAAATTATTACAGTAATGCCAACATTTTGGAGCAAAAATGTGCGGCGTTGGCATTACTTGCAAACGTGGCGTACACCATAGTGAATGGCGTATATAACATCCCTGGCGTATAAAACATGGCGCAGAAACCGATTGTTTTGGTCACTTCAACCACGAGGTCATGACACTCGATGGCAAAGGCAAGTCGCTCCACACAAAGCTCGTGTATATCTACGACGCCGTCGTGCATTCCTCAATGTGTCCACGCGCACTTGAAGTTGCGAAAGGGTTTCTTGCGCAAGTGTTGTATGACTTTCTTCACTATCGGACTTTCATACCTGCTCTTGGGTCCACACTGTAGTGGGTGTTATTTGTCTCTTGGTAAAACGGAGGTAAATAACTTGATCTTGTATGCAGAGTATGGTTATGCTCTTAGCTCCTGTTGTTGTAGCCGAAAGTGTGCTCTTAGTAAATCGGAGGATAGACGCGAGCTAGTCTTCGTACAAAGTTACCGATATTGGATATTTCAGGATAATTGTCTTGCTTTAGATTTATCGACACACCTTTTCAGATACCGAATGCTAGAACGTAGCTTTGAGCTTTGGCGAGCAACTAAGCGCGATTTACTTTAGAAAACTGACCTGAAATGTTCATACATTTCGAGTTCTGAGACTGTACAAAGCGATACATCCTGTACTTTGTTCACATTCTAGGTTTTTAGCATCACGTTGTACGGTTATTTGACTTTGAAAACGTTTCGCAAGTTTCCCTCAGGTTTCGATACCGCTCAGTACCACTTTTGTCCACTTTTTCTAGCTGTTCAAAAGCGGATAAAAGTCCATCCAGACGCTGGACATTCGCATGGGGAGATTGATATGGTGGATCCACTCCAGAACTCTATAAGTTTCACATCATTACCACTTTGTTGTTTTCAAACCCTTTATCTACAATGAAGATTATGCGAAGAAAACATGTGTGTATGAAATGAAATGTTCAAAAATGATGATGTGGCTAAATGAAAGTACCTTGGTTTCAAATGGTTGGCATATTTTGATCGGGTTTTGGACAGTGTGCATATTTCGTGACATATTTTTAGAAGTGAAAGTGTGGACTGCTTGTTTTGCATGCGATGAGATGACTAAATCTAAAAGTCTATCCTCAATGGCTTTGTGACGCTACTTGCGGGTTTGCTACGCACACAACACACACAACTCGAAATGTAGCGTTGCTTTCGACGCGTTCGAACTAACATCACTCGACGTCGCCAGTTCACATACTAAACCCAAGTTTGACTTGCGATCACGCTGGTTTGTATCACTTTCGATCGTTGACTTCTTTTATCTTCGGTTTGACAAGTCGTGCTTGTCTTGTACTGGTATTGGTTTGTCAATTGTGTCAATGTTACATTCGGAATTTTCAATCGCTTGTTTGCACACGCAAACGTCGATGTGGTCTAGTGCACGACTCGTTTTCCACCAAGGATAGCTAAGTGATGGAAAATTGCTCGCTACTCAGAGGGTGTTCACTAACTAACTAAGAGGTTCTTGTAGATTCTTATAGAAATCCGACAGTCAAGAAAGGCAGTTGATCTTGTATAAACGTATTGGATATATTTGTAGGGCCGACCTCAAGTAAATGTCCAATTTCCAATAATAACAACTACTAAAAATCCATTTCCAAAAAAAATGGTGTGTCCACACAATGCACCGTTTTCCACCCAGTTCTTGCTTTTCATACTCAAATACAGACAAACGCGAGAAAGAGACTTCGAATTTGTGACGTTAATGACAATCACAGTTGTTGTCGACGGTGATTGTCATTAACGTCACAAAATTGAAGTCTCTTTCTTGTGTCATATACAAAAACAAAACTAAGCATACGAATCAAGGAGGAAAATCGTGCCATAGCGTGGTCACACAAAAAGTAGAAACACTTGTGAACGGTGTGACAAACAAATCAGGAAGTAGATTATTGAACCTCTTGAAACCGATCGCAAACTCGAGACTTGAACAAAGTAGCCCACTCGCTCAACGAAATCAGTCGATTGATTTGACTTGTACTTGGTATGACACTGATTTGTATGAATTAAAGTATCGCATGACACTGCTGTATGTTTTTGATAGTGATGAAATACACGAAATCGTTTGGATTCTTTCACAATCAAATATTTCAAAAATAGACTGGAGATGCAATTTTGCATTGCGTCCGTCGATGGTCGTCTACATGCTTATTTTTGAAATATATAATTCTCAGCCGTACTGTACTTCATGGTTTTCATCACTATCAACTCTGAATAGGAGTGCCACGCAATACTTTGTTCAAAAGGTCCGTGTGTCATACAAAGTACAAGTGAAGCAACCGGCGGATCCGCACTTCAGCAGCTAGCTGCTTCATTTGCACAAGCAAGCATGAGCGACACGCACGCACGAGCAGACGCAGTAGAACCCATGCAACCTATGGTTCTGGCGGTGGTGAAGCACCTGTCCATCGACCACAATCAAGACCGCGCGCAGATCATGAAGGTGCTCCAGAACTCCGCAGTGTCAAAGAGCACGCTGTACCGAACGGTGAAGTCTGTCGCTTTGTATCCACCACACACCAACAACTCGCATGACGAGCTTGTCAGAGTTCAGTATGTGTGTCAACGTCACGAGCAGCAACGCGAGTCGCTGCACCTCTTGGCTTTGCTGCTCAAGCGATCGCGCTCCACACTGCTTGTCGCGAACGTGACATCGAGCGCGTACATACGCTGCTAGCGAGCGAGCGTGTGAGTGGCAGCCACAGTAGCGATACTCACGACGATGTCCGCGACGCACCAGTCAGTAGCGGAGACGCCACACACGACTACTACAACATCGACAGTGAAGACGACGACAACAACAACAACAACTGCAGCAGTAGACTCGTGGACGCTCGCAACGATGCAGGCGAGACATTGTTCATTGTCGCTGTCATCAAAGGACGGATGCAGAGTCCTTGTGCAGCTGCTGCTCGCTGCTGGCGCGGCAGTCAACGCGCGCAACAACCAAGGCCAAAGTGCGCTGCTGTGTGCTTCCGACTACGGTCACTTCGGTGTCGCACGCGTTCTGCTCGAAAGTGGCGCCGACGTCAACCTAGCGGCAGCGAACGGCGATACGCCCTTGATCGGCGCATCGACGTGGGAACACACTGGCGGCGGTCGTCCAACTGCTCCTCGAGTATAGTATATCGCAGCCATCAACCAGCGAGGAAAGAGCGGTGCCACAGCTCTTTACACCGCGGCGCAATGTGGCCATCTCGACGTCGCGCGACTGCTCCTTGCGCGCGGCGCAGACATCAACACGGCGACAGACAACGGCGACGCGCCACTTGGCACTGCGTCGATGCACGGCCACGCCGATGTCATGCGACTGCTGCGTGCGAGCGGAGCAAGTGTGAACGACCCAGCCGCATACGGATGATGGATGACGCTCTACATCACCTGCACAAAAGGCCAGGCGGACATCGTGCAGCTCTTGCTCGAGCACAGCGCCAGTGTGGGCACAGCGGTGACCAAAGATGACGGCGCTGCTCTGATTTGCCGCATCCAAGCAAGGCTATGTCGACGTCGTTCGGCTCTTGCTGAATCACGGCGCGGACGTTGACCAAGCGCTGGGCAGTGGCGTCCAGCTCCTCAAGACACTGTCGAGCGATCTCCAAGACGCAGCGTCTTCCTCGCACGGCACAGCAGCACGACACAGTAGCACGGAACAGTTACAGAGTTCATACACACACGACAAGACACAGGCAAGACACGTGGTTGTAGGAACCATCGACTGGCGCTACGTGCATTCGCGGCTAGTGGTGATGTGTGTGTGTGGAAGAGATGAACAGACAGACAGACAGACAGACAGACAGCTCCGCAGTGTGTGTGTGTGTGTGTTGGATCGATCGCATGCACACGCGTAGCGTCAGTGGAGTGGCTGGATAGTCGTCGTCTACTCTTCGATCGTCTTGTTGCGCATGGTGTGGACGTCAAAGCCCGGCATCTCAAACGACGTCGCGAGCGCGTTGACGTCGCGACGGAGCTGCTTGACGCCGTCGTGCTGCTCCGCGGCCTTGACAAAGTCCACGAGCTTCTTGCCGCTCGTCGCCTGGATCTCAATGCAGAGCTTCACGGCGCGGTCGAGGAAGCCCGCGACTTGGATAAACTCGGGCTCCTTGAAGCCGCGGCTCGTGAGCGCCGGCGTGCCGACGCGGACGCCGCCAGGCGTAAGCGCGCTGCGGTCGCCGAGCACTGCGTTCTTGTTGAGCGTGATGCACACGAGGTCGCAGAGCTTCTCGAGCTTCGAGCCCGTGACGCCGACCGGACGGAGGTCCCACAGGATCAAGTGGTTGTCCGTGCCGCCCGTGCACATCGTGTACCCAAAGTCCGTGAGCGTCTTCGCGAGCACCTTGGCGTTCGCCTTGAGCTGCACGACGTACTGCTTGAACTCGGGCGTCGCGACCTCCTTGAGCTGCGCAGCGATGCCTGCGATCTGGTGCTCGTGCGGACCGCCCTGGAGCGCCGGGAACACCGCGTTGTTGATCTTCGGCTCAAAGTTGCGCGCGTCCTTCTTGAAGAAGATCATGCCGGCGCGCGGACCGCGGAGGCTCTTGTGCGTCGTCGTCGTCACGACGTCGCAGTACTCGAACGGACTCGCGTGCTCCTGCGTCGCGACAAGACCGCTGTAGTGCGCCATGTCGCACATGAGCAGCGCGCCGTTGTCGTCCGCGATCTTGCGGAAGCGCGCGTAGTCCCAGTCGCGCGGGTACGCGCTGCCGCCGCACACGATCATCGCTGGCTTGAACAGCGCCGCCATCTCAGCGAGCGCGTCAAAGTCGATCAAGCCCGTCTCGGGGCTCACGCGGTACGGCAGACTCTCAAAGTACACAGACGTCGCGGACACGGCCTTGCGCGTGTTCTCGGCCTTCGAGTACGTGTAGAAGCCGTGCGTGAGGTGCCCGCCACTCGGCAAGTCGAGGCCCATGATGCGGTCGTGCGGACGCAGCAGCGCCGTGTAGACCGCAAAGTTCGCAGGCGAGCCCGAGTACGGCTGGACGTTCACGCCCCACTTGTCCGCGTCGAGGCCGTACGCCGTGAGCGCGCGCTGCTGGCACAGGATCTCAATCTTGTCGATCACTTCGTTGCCGCCGTAGTAGCGCGCGTTCGGGAGACCCTCGGCGTACTTGTTCGTGAGGCACGAGCCGAGACAGTCCATGACGGCGCGCGACGTGAAGTTCTCGGACGCAATGAGCTCGAGGCACTTCCACTGGCGGTTCTTCTCGGCCTCAATGAGGTTGAAGATCTCAGGGTCCTGCTCTTCGAGCGACTTGGTTCCCGCCTGATCGATTGATCGATTGATTGATCGATTGATCGATGGAGAGAGAGAGAGAGATGACAAGCATGGACAGTGTCAGCGCGTGACTCCAAGCAGCAGCATTCGTGCAGCACAGTCGTAGTGCGAGCGCAGACGTACGTGTGGCATGGTGGCTAGCGAGTGGCGAGTGGGTGTGGACGACGCGAGTGTGCTGGACGAACGAAATCGGAGACTGCGCATGGTCATGATCGCACGTTGTTGGGATGAGTGGCAACACGTGGTGGAGGGGCGAGGTGTTGCATTAGTGTTGAATTCAGTATGGAAGCATAGTGAACGGAAGAGAGGTCGCGGAGTCACTTGTATTGAATATAGTATACAAATCGACTGTGTCGATGTGTTGACGTGTTGGGCCGCTTCAACATGCTCCGACAATTGCTTTGCACATGGATTGAATTTGTCTGACCGTCAAACCTGCAGTGACAAAACTCGCTTCAACGTGCGCAGACATTTACAACTCTAAAGCATACACTAATGTCTGCCACCCGCTTCAATGACAAAGACAGCCACCCAAGCACGTTCCCATGCACAAAAACGAGCCGGATGACCCATCAAATTCGACGTAGCATTATATCAGACGCATTAGTTGGAGTGTGTAAGAGCGTGCTGTACTGTAAACGATATGCTGAATGTGGACCACTTCATACCCCTTTTTTAGCACTACCATGTTTCGCGACTGTGGAAAGAAGACCAAGAATCACTCACTCACTCACTCACTCACTCGATCGCAACCTCAACAACGAGACTGACACCATGAGCGCTCCGACGAACTACGCAGATGTACTGCCCCCTGCGGCGCTCCAAGTGCTACCAAACATCCTCGTATGTATCGCTTCCGCGCGTTCTGTGTCGCATATGTCGTGCGCTCGCGCTCCTGTGTCCACTTGTCGGTGTGCTACATGGGTGTGAGCGAACGCATGGCTGCACACCAGTCGTGCACAAGCTTTCGCACTCGTGCCGTCCACCTGCGCTTGAGCGACTCCATGCACTCCGCACTTACCAAAGAAAATGTGTACCCGTATGTACATCTTTACAGGCGGCGATTGGTGAGACGCCCATGGTGCGCATCAACAGCATCGCGAAGAAGGCGCACCTCGAGTGTGAGCTCCTCGCCAAGTGCGAGTTCTTCAACGCCGGTGGCTCGGTACGACAATCGCTGGCTCCACTGTCTTTTGAGCTGTTACTGCTGAGAGTCCTCTCTCTCTCTCTCTCTGACCGTTCGACGCACGTGCGTGCAGGTGAAAGACCGCATTGGCAAGCGCATGGTCGAGGACGCTGAGCGTGCGGGACGCATCCAGCCAGGCGACACGCTCATTGAGCCGACGTCGGGCAACACCGGTGCGTCTCGATACATACATACACAGAGTCTCTCGATCCATTGAACCGAACTCGGTCCATTGCTAAGTATCGTACCTTGGCGGCTACAGGCATTGGTCTGGCGCTCGCAGCAGCGATCAAGGGCTACCGCTGCATCATCACGCTCCCTGAGAAGATGAGCCAAGAGAAAGTGAACATCCTCAAGGCGCTCGGCGCTGAGATCATCCGCACGCCAACAGAGGCAGCGTGGGACTCGCCCGAGTCGCACATTGGCATTGCGAAGCGCTTGCAGAAGGAGCTCCCGAACGCGCACATCTTGGACCAGTACGCGAACCCGTCGAACCCACTGGCGCACTACGACGGCACGGCAGAGGAGATCTTGTACCAGTGCGACGGCAAAGTCGACATGGTCGTCATGGGGTACGTCCGTCTCGCCAGCCGGTCCGCTTGAGGTTGCACTGTCCTCGGTTCCTTTGTCCAGGCAGACACTCACAGTATGCTCTATCTCTCGACAGTGTTGGCACTGGCGGTACGATCTCGGGCATTGCGAAGAAGCTCAAGGAGAAGTGCCCAGGCGTGATCGTCGTCGGTGTCGACCCGGAGGGCTCGATCCTCGCACTCCCCGACTCGCTCAACGACAAGCACCGGCTCGAGTCGTACAAGGTCGAAGGCATCGGCTACGACTTTGTCCCGGACGTGCTCGACCGGTCCCTGATCGACAAGTGGGAGAAGACGAACGATCAAGAGTCGTTCATCATGGCGCGCCGACTGATTCGCGAAGAAGGGCTGCTCTGCGGCGGCTCGTGCGGCTCGGCCATGGCGGCAGCAGTCCGCGCCGCAGCGACGCTCAAGCGTGGCCAGCGCTGCGTCGTCGTGCTCCCAGACTCGACGCGCAACTATATGACCAAGTTTCTGAACGACTCGTGGATGTTTGCCAACAAGTTTGTCGACACGACGCTCCACACGAGCGACAACTACTCGACGTACCGCAAGGACGCGTCGACGTGGTGGGCGAACAAGACGATCGCCGACATCTCGGTTGCTGCGCCGTCGACCGTTGCGCCTGGCATCACAGTCAGCGATGCGATCGCAGTGATGGAGAAGCACGGCTTTGACCAACTCCCAGTCGTGCAAGATGGCGTTCCGCGCGGCGTCGTCACGATCGGGAACTTGCTCTCGAAGCTCTCGTCTGGCCGCATCGTGCGCTCGGACGCAGTCGGCTCGGCGATGTTCGGCAACTTTAGCCGCGTCACGAACGCCACGACGCTCGCAGAGCTCGCCGCGATCTTTGACAAGGACTACTTTGCAGTCGTCACGACGTCGTCGAGCGCGCAGGACGGCAAGATCGTTGGTATTGTCACGCGCATTGACTTGCTCAACTTCATCACGACCGGTGCGGAGCACTAGGGACAACCTCTAATGGACTCAACGGCCGACTGGAAGTGGCGGTAAGAGTCACGAGGTAGTGGGGACGAGAGGGAGGTAGCAAAGCAACGACGTCGTCTCGACCACTTGGCAGAGAGCGAGTGCTGTGACGCGAGTGAATAGAGTCTGTCGATTGCACCTCAGACTCTCATCAGCACGGACGCTCGCTGATTGAGACGTTGTCGCTCTCGCTAGCGCTCTTTGCTGGCGTCGGCATCACGACCGGCGTTGTTGTCACTAAAGCCTTCAGTGCAGTGTATCCGTTGTAGACGACGTTGTGATTGGAGACGCAGTCGCTGAGGTCTTCTTTGCAGGTGTTGCCGTGGCAGGGGTCTTCTTTGCAGGAGCTGAACCATTTGTCATTCTCAGTCGTTGGAACTGGGGACACTGAGCTTCGTCAACATGCGCATCATCGACGCCAGTCGCGAGCGCTGGCGGAGATCGAGACTGGGTCCTGTACGATCTGGCAGACGAACTGTGTTCCATTAGACGAAGCAACAAGCACACGATGTCATCCGTCACGTCTAGTGCTACCATCTCTTTGCGCTTGGTCGATCTCTCCATCGCACGGCATTTTGTCGCAGCAGTGACGATGAGATCGTGAAGGAGATGGCGACAACGACAGCGGTGCGGTGGTTCGAGCATCTTGAACCATTTGCCGACTCGTTCATTCTCAATCTTGCGCGATCGACAGCAGCACAACCTCCAGCTCTGGGTGGGCTCCATCTCATCGAGCGCAACACCAGTCTTCAAGAGATGGCAGCGACGGCGACGGCAACAGCGACGCAAGTCATGTCCAGCGTGCGCTTTCTCAACGCGGTGGCACTCAAGCTCTCGACGCTGTACGAGTTCGAGCAAACGGACCCACAACATCCGACGATCCTGGATGTGCTGCGCGCAAGGACGCAATGAACTGGTCGCACCGGAAGATCCCCCGCACGAAGCAGGACCTTCACCAGGTCTTTGATGCTGCGCAATGGAAGTCGCTCAGGAAGCTGAATGCCGCTGTGACGGAGCGCTTGCAGGTCGCAGGCATGCTCCATGACAACAGCGGTGGGGACCCAGTCATCCAGCTACCGAGCAAGGACTTCTACGACTGGGATTTCAAGAACTATCGACGCGGGGCCGAGATCGTCGGACTTGTGCAGTACGCGAACGAACTGACGGTGCTTGAGCCGAAGTAGCAAGCATCACGCACACACACGTGCCTCGCGATCAAGTGTAGCAAGTTCCAAGCGGCACTGATGCTGTGTGTGTTTGTGTGCTGCATTCCGAGCCAAGGCTCGTAAGGGAAGTGCGCTGCGCAAGCAGCACCTCACTTGGTCAACGTCCGCGCCGTGATTCAGCAAGAGCCGAACGACGTCGACATAGCCTTGCTTGGATGCGGCAAATCAGAGCAGCGCCGTCATCTTTGGTCACCGCTGTGCCCACACTGGCGCTGTGCTCGAGCAAGAGCTGCACGATGTCCGCCTGGCCTTTTGTGCAGGTGATGTAGAGCGTCATCCATCATCCGTATGCGGCTGGGTCGTTCACACTTGCTCCGCTCGCACGCAGCAGTCGCATGACATCGGCGTGGCCGTGCATCGACGCAGTGCCAAGTGGCGCGTCGCCGTTGTCTGTCGCCGTGTTGATGTCTGCGCCGCGCGCAAGGAGCAGTCGCGCGACGTCGAGATGGCCACATTGCGCCGCGGTGTAAAGAGCTGTGGCACCGCTCTTTCCTCGCTGGTTGATGGCTGCGATATACTATACTCGAGGAGCAGTTGGACGACCGCCGGCCGTGCGGGATCGAGTCGGCAAAGATCGCCTCCATCGCTGGGCTCTGGAACGCGGAGAAGAGGCCCAGAGCCCAAACGCGACGTAGAGAAGCTTCAGACTGTTGCGCTCGACACCGAAGAACGTGAGCGTAGCGCCGACGAGACCGATCGCACCAGCGATGCGCAGCACGGTGTCGCGCCGCGTGTGGTCCGTGAGGTACCCGGCTGGGAGCGAGAACGCGAGCTGCGAGATGCCTTGGATGCCTTTCACGAGGCCCACGGGCTGGTTCGAGTCCGTCAGCACAAAGATGTAGCCGGAGATCACTTGCTGGAACAAGATGCTACGCACAGCAGTCGTCACGGTGAGCTACGCGCTTTGACGAAGACACGCGAGCAGTCGAGACGCAGGGCGCACCTGCGCGCGGCCCAGTAGAAGAGCGTGAAGGTGTACGTGTTCTTGACATTGTGGTCGGCACCGCGCGGTGCAGCAGCGTCCATGACGCCCATGCTCTCTGTCAATGCGCCCGCGCACTCACGCGAACTCATTGCGGTCAAGACGGCACGTTGCCAAGTGATGTCTGTTCATGTGCATGTGCATAGTGGGTCGCGACCTTTCACTATGCAACACTCATCATCACTGCACTCAACATCACTCGACATCACTCAACATCACTGCGCTCAACGCCTTTGCAGACGACGATGCAGGACTGCAACCATTCTCTCTTTCTCTTGGCGCCTGAGGCCCTCGCAACCGCTCTCACGATCACTCGACTGCGCATGCAGTGTGTGCGTGTGCGTGTGTGTGCGATCCAACTGGTGTCGCTACAGGATACAAGTGCGTGTGATTGAGAGCGAGAGCAATAGAGAGCAGATCAGTCAAACAAGTGACTGCCGTTGCGCGCGGATCCGAGTCGGAGTGCCAAGGTCTTCGCACTCCTGATCGAGACGACAACGAGACTCAACACACTACAGGCGTGTCAGAGCACCAACAGTAGCATGAGCAACACAACAACAGACGGGTCTACTGCATTCGTAGATACAAGGAGTGAGAGGCATCTCGTCGTAGAAAGAGAGAGAAGCTCACAACATGGTCATGGCTCCACAGACTCTCACAGACACGGACACTCGCTCTTTGAAACGACGTCGATCTAGCAAGCGCTCTTTGCTGGCGTCGGCGTCACAGCCGGCGATCCTGTCACTGGAGCCTTCGTCGGTGCCGTGGTTACTGGAGACGCAGTCACTGGGGTCTTCGTCGCAGGTGCTTCCGTGACAGGTGCCTTCGTAGCAGGAGAGTTCGTCGTCGGTGCTGGCGTCACAGGCGTCTTCGTGGCCGGCGTGTTGGTCACCGGAGCGACCGTCGTCGGCGTCGGAGTGACTGGAGCGACCGTCGTCGGTGCTGGCGTTGGCGCGACCGTCGTCGGTGCTGGCGTTGGCGCGACCGTCGTCGGCGTTGGCGCGACCGTCGTCGGCGTCGGAGTGACTGGCGCGACCGTCGTCGGTGCTGGCGTTGGCGCGACCGTCGTCGGCGTCGGAGTGACTGGAGCGACCGTCGTCGGTGCTGGCGTTGGCGCGACCGTCGTCGGTGTCGGAGTGACTGGCGCGACCGTCGTCGGTGCTGGCGTTGGCGCGACCGTTGTCGGTGCTGGCGTCGGAGTGGCTGGGGGGATGGTCTTCATGACGTTCTCGCACACGCCGTCAAAGCTGTTAGCGAGCTTGTAGACGTTGAGCTTGGCCCCGCTCGTGGGGATCTTGAGCAAGCAGTCAGGCGGGTTCTTGCCGATCACCTCCTGGATGAGACCCTTGCATGTGTCAAGCGCGCACATCTTGACGTACTGATCATCGGTTGGCAAGCCTTTGGCGTTGATCATGTCGTAGCCCGAGTCCTTGGCGCACGGACCGAGGTTCGGGCCGCCAAGCAGACCGGCAAGCGCGATAAACGCCTTGCTGGACTCGAAGAAGCCGCAGTCACGCTCAGCAGCGGCAAACGAGTTGACCACCACAGCAGCGACGACGAGCGCGGAGAAGAGCTTCATGGTCGTCTCGATCTAGCGAGTGAAAGGAGCACAAGGTCTCGGTTGAGGAGAGCGCAAGTTGCGGAATGGCAGAGCTGAGAGAGAGCGGTGGCAGCTAGCGCTGCTGCGTGTGACCGAGTGCGTGCAAGGTCCGAGCGAGCGCCATAGACAGCGGTCGTGTGCCTAGAGCGCACGAGCGTCCTCGTCCTTGAGACTGACTGCTGACGGCATGGCTCTGACAGTCGTGGGATCCTGGCTGTGTGTGTGCAACAACAGCGTGAGCGAGCGCCATGCTTCAGCCACTCGTGCGCGCAGGTCTGTCGCACTGGCAAGAGACAGCAACGACCTCCATGCCTGTCCTGCACAAAGCACTCGCTCAGTCGGTCATGGAGAGCGGGGCCTCAGCTTCGTGTGCTCATGGACGCGTCGATGCCAACGCCTGTGCTGCCCAGAGGCAGGGCTCGCTCGGTCGCTCGATGCTTTGCAGCGCTGAGGCGCACTGGTGTGGCGGACCCTCACGCGCGCGCTGGATCTCGGGGTTTGCTGTCGCGATCGATCGATCGGTCGGTCGTAGGCAGGACGCCGCTGACACAGACGACACCCACATTCGCTCGAGTAATCGCGCCGAGCTGTTCGTTCACGCACTGCCGAGTGTCTCCTTGTCTCCTTCCACACACCATTCAGCGACGCAAGCGCGCACCAAGACGAGCAAGTGCGTCCAACAGCAGCGCCGAGGTCGCCATGGACGTACGAGAGCAAGCTCTACTCGACCTCGACGTCGTTGCTCGGCAAGGCGCTTGTGTACACTCAACAGTAGCTCGCAATGACTCAAGGCCCATGGTCTTTGTAGTAGAAGACGTGGTATACGAATAATGCAGCTCGGTGGGATCACAACCGTGAGCGCAGCAGCAGCATGACGATCATCGAGTGAGCGAGACACCTTGTGTGTGGCGTTCATCGCTCACCCTGCCGCATCGACAGCATTGACATGTCTAGCTTGCGAAGACAGTCGTCATCTATAGCTAGCGATCGCGCTTCCAATCGAGACTCGAGACATTGGCACAAGCCAAGGCAGACAACGACGCAAGAGATACCAAACAACACAAGAGTGACAAGCTCAGCAGCAGTAGCACGAGCGACTGCTGATGTCTTTGATTGGGTTTACATTCGTTCGAGTAGGTGGCGCAGTGGCCGAGATACGCAGTACGGCAACACTACCAACGCATTGCAAAGGCACTCATGCTTGTGGCGAGTGCACGCGCAATGGCGCTAACGTCGCGCGTTGGGGAGACGCTTAGCACGCAACCTTGGTCGGCGTCGGCACTGGGCCCTTGGTCGGGGCCGTCGTTGGGCCGTTCGTCGGGGCCGTCGTTGGAGCCGTGGTTGGGCCAGTCGTTGGCGCAGTCGTCGGGCCCGAGGTCGGGGCGGTCGTCGGGGCGGTCGTCGGCGCCGTCGTCGGGGCCGGAGCAACGCGCTTGCACTCGTTGCCAAAGTTGTTCGCGAGCTCGTACACGTTGAGCTTCGCCTGGCTCGTCGGGATGACGAGGAGGCAGTTTGGCGGGTTCTTGGCGATCACGTCCTGGATCAAACCCTTGCACGTGTCGAGCTTGCACATCTTGACGTACTGCTCGTCCGTCGGGAGACCCTTGGCGTTGATCATGTCGTAGCCCGAGTCCTTGGCGCACGGTCCGAGGTTCGAGCCGCCGAGAAGACCGGCGAGCGACCCGAACGCGGCACCCGACTCAGCAGGCGTGCAGTCGCGGGCCGAGACCGAGGCGACGGCGGCGACGGCGAAGAGGATCGTGGCGGCGAACTTCATGGTGCTTGAGGAGGCTGGTGTTGGTTGGAGAGTGCAAATTGCAGAATGAGCAAGTGAGGCGAGTGAGTGCGAAGAGCGCTCGAGACGCCGCCGGTGACAACAGGCGGCAAGACTCTAGACTCTAGACGCGAGAGACGCCGGCCTGACTGCCTCTCGTCGTGGCGTCAAACGTTCGGTCGCTTACGCATCCAGATGCGAGCGAACCAAAAGAGAGAGAGAGCGAGAGCGCAAGCCCTCGCTGCGGCTACGCGCGCGTGAGCACCCTCGCGGATCCGAGTGAGCGCGTCGTGTCGCAGTTCACCACGGCGCCTGTCGAGCGCACACACGAGAGCAAGCTCGCCTCTGACACACTCTCGCCACCTTCGCCATCGACTCGGGTCTTACTCGACGCAGTGTACCGTCCGGCGTGTCAGGGCTCTGCGCTGGCGCGACGCTCGTTGACGCTTGATCGCTCGCGAGTGATCGTCGACGAGTAGCGCCGAGTGTCCGTCGGTCCGACGCACGTCGACATGGCTACACTCGGTCGGGAAGGATCGCGCTGGAGCGTGCATGCATGCTGGTGTGGTCGCTCTCGGTGGTGCGCTCCAGCCGTGCTTCAGTGGACACCAAGCTGACGTTCAGTGACGTCTAGCGACACGCTATCACTGCATTCCAAACATGCCACTGCGCTCGGCCGTGTAGACACCAATATGGTTGTTCTAGTGTGCGTGCACTCTAGCTCCTGTGCGTCGACCTCGCGCTCCCGACCGATCTCTCGACGGCACGCGCTGACGCACCAAGTGCCGCGCGCTCGCTCATGTGCACTCAATGCTTGATGTGCGATCCACTAGCGGAGCTTGGTACCTTGCTTGTCGTGCCTTGCGTTGTTGTTGCGTGTTGTTTGCAAGGAACAAGCAAGGGAGCAACTTGTTCAGCAAGAAAGCGACCAAGCAACCATCGCAGCTCGGAACACAAGACAAGCAAGACAGCGACACGAGTGAAGCAACAATGGGCAGCTGCATTCGTCTGCGATTACAGTCGTAGAGGGCACATGCCCCGAGATACACAATACGGCAACGCTACGTCCGAGCGATCACTTCGTAGCAGCGAGAGCTACCGAGGAGACACCAGCGACCGCGGCGTCACGCGTTGGGGAGACGCTTAGCACGCAACCTTGGTCGGCGTCGGCACTGGGCCCTTGGTCGGGGCCGTCGTTGGGCCGTTCGTCGGGGCCGTCGTTGGAGCCGTGGTTGGGCCAGTCGTTGGCGCAGTCGTCGGGCCCGAGGTCGGGGCGGTCGTCGGGGCGGTCGTCGGCGCCGTCGTCGGGGCCGGAGCAACGCGCTTGCACTCGCCCTCGAAGCCGTTCGCGAGCTGGTAGACGTTGAGCGGCGCCTGGCTCGTCGGCACGATGAGCACGCAGTCAGGCGGGTTCGTGGCCATGACCGCCTTGATGAGGTTCTTGCACGTGTCGAGCTGGCACATCTTGACGTACATCGGGTCCGTCGGGAGACCCTTCGAGTTGAGCATGTCGTAGCCCGAGTCCGTGGCGCACGGCGTGAGGTACGGGCCACCGAGGAGCGGCGCGAGCTTCACGAACGCGGCGCCCGACTCGGCGGCCGTGCAGTCGCGGGCCGAGACCGAGGCAACAGCGGCGGCGGCGGCAAAGAGGATCGTGGCGGCGAACTTCATGGTGCTGGAGAAGAAGAAGAAGGTGTGGGGTGGACGATTGGACTCTGGCGAGCAAGTTGTGGAATGAGATCGAGCGCGTGCACTGCGCGAGCAGCGCCGTTGTTGTTGTCGCTATCAGTCGCGCTGCAATCGAATCCGAGCGAGAGAATCGCGCCTCCAACTTTGGAGGCAACCCGAGACGGGGTGGGGTGGGTGGGTGGGGTGCAGCAGCTCCTCGTTCGGTACGATGATTGATTGATCCGCTGCTGCAAACGCAGGTGATGATCATGTGCTGACGCACTTGCACTCGCACACACGCTCAGCGGATCAGTCGAGGCGTTGGTGACCGCGTCAACGTCTTGAGAGCTTGACTGGATCCGCCGACAACGCCGCGACGCGGAGCGTGTCGCACGTCGAGAGGCTCGTTTGGACTCGTTCGGAAGGTCGAGCGCGTCCTGCAGCGCCGGGGCTGCTTGGGGCCTCGCACTTGCGTTGAGTATGCCGAACCGGATCTCTGTCTTCAGACCAGCTTTGACCAAAGCAAGTTTTGATCAAGCGCGGGTTGTTTGATGTGCTGCCGTTGATCGAGCGCGCAACAGACAAGAGGCAAGCGCGCGCTGATCGAGCTGGTTGAGCAAGATCGATCTTGCTGGTGCGCGCGAGCAGCTGGCCGGCTTCAACTGCGAGGATTAGCAACAGCAAACGCAGCATGGCAGCAGCCAGCAAACGCAGCACCAAACAGCAGGTGGCGTGCAAAGCGTCCAGGACCTGGTGCTGGTGCCAGCAGCCGGTGAGACCACGACCAAGACCCAAGCCCGCGACGACCCAAAGCAAAACACACAAAGCACATCGAGAGCAAACCGAAACACTGAAACACTGCGACGACGTTCGAAAAGAAGGAGCGCTCGTCAACAGCGTCAACCGAGTGCGTGGGACGTTCACGCGAGGCGAGGTTGACGGCGTGGGTGGGACACGCACCGCGGTCTCTGCACAACCGTGTGTGCCTTGTCAAGGTCCTTGCTTTGACGATGGATGGATGGATTGGTCTCTCAATCGAGTCTCTCGCTCGCTCGTGAGTCGCGTTGGCAAAGCAAACAAGCAAAAGCAAGAGACTCGGTACTGGTCTCGAGGGTCTCGAGCTCGGCCACGACAACAACAACCTCAGCGCAGGCTGTGTCGCACGTTCCATTTAGCCGCAATACTCGGCGCGCCGCGGTTTACGGAGTGACACCATGGCTGCCTGGCGTCCTTTCGTGCCTGTCTGTGTCGTCGTCGTCGTTGTCGTCGTCGTGAGTGCCATGTGTGTGTATGAATCTATCTGAAGACGTTGTGTGCATGCTTTCGACCCCGACTTCAGGGCTCGGCGCAAGTGTGAACATACAAGGCTCTGCATTGCCAGCAACACCAGCAACCGAACTTCGAGAAGCTGGCAGATCTCTACCGCCGCTCGAGACGGCTTGCTTGTGCCGGCGTCGAGGACGCTCCTTGCGCTTGTTGTCTTTGCTTTTGACTTTGACCACCTCATCAGGTGATGGAAGCGTTCAGATCCATTCAGAGTGCGTCACGACACGCACATACAATCGCCGAGTCACTTTTGACACGTACACAAGCGTCGACTCGATCGATCGACGCGCCGAGACACCTTGCCAAGAGACCACATCGACGTCCTGATGAATGGAGCTTGTCTTCATGAGCACGAGCATGTTTCGTCGCCTTCATGGACTCGCGGACGTGAAGGCGCCTCGCCTGTGCGTGTGGCCACCGCGTTGCCTCACCTTTTGCAGCCGCAATCATAGAGCTGCACAATCCTCCCCAAACCGATCTGCCTGCGCTTGTCCGGTCCGCACTTGCACCAAGCGAGTGCTCTCTTTCGCACCAACGACGACGACAACGTGCCGACTTGCCGACTGCGCTCGCTCCTCGTCAGAGTCCAATCCCCCAGTCCGCACGCACAAGCCGCACACGCACACACACACACGTCGTAGCCATGAAGTTCGCCGCCGCCCTTGTTTTCGCCGCCGCCGCTGCCGTTGCGTCGGTCAACGCCGCCGACTGCACGGCCGCCGAGTCGGCCACGGCGTTCACGAACCTCGCGCCGCTCCTCAGCAGCCCGGACATCACGACGTGCGCGACCGAGTCGGGCTACGACATGCTCAACGCGCAGGGTCTCCCAACCGACGCGATGTACGCCAAGATGTGCAAGCTCGACGCGTGCAAGAAGCTCATCAAGGACGTCATTGCGACCAAGCCGCCACAGTGCGTGCTCACGATCCCGACGAGCCAGGCGAAGCTCAACGTGTACGAGCTCACGACGGGCTTTGACAGCGAGTGCAAGCGCGTCGGCACTGGCGCGGGTGCGTCCTCGACGGCCAACTCGACGGCCTCGGGCAACTCGTCGAGCTCGAGCAACTCGACGTCGACGACGAAGGCGCCTACGACCGTGACGACGACCAAGGCCCCGGCGTCTGGCTCGACGAACGCGAGCTCGCCTGCGGCTGCGACGACGCCGTCGCCGACCACGAGCGCGGCGTCCTCGTCGGTGCTCGCTGCTGGTGTCGCGGCCGTTGCCGTCGCTGCGTTCGTGTCCGCGTAAGCGACTGCACTTACGCGAGCGTAGCTGTTCGACTGTCGTCACGGGCGTCTGTGGGAACCCCGTATTCTGTATCTAGCCTCCCAGCGCTTGCGCTTGATAACAAATGCATCAGCTGCGATCCTTGCTTCCGCCACTTGCTTATTTGCTTTTGCGCACACTTGTTGCTAGTCATACAACGGACTTGCCCGCAACAGGCGTGCGAGCACAGCTCCACAAGCACCACTATCATCACCACTTGCACAGATCAAAAGGGTGACTGACTCAGTCCGCTTCGCCTTGCGTTGACAGTGACAGTGATGAACCCGTACGCTTTGGGACGCTGCTGTGGGAATCGCTTGCGACGCGTACTGTGCGGGTGATGCACCGCACTGAGTCACACGAGACTGCGTCCGTAGCGATCGCGGTCGCGCCTGCGAGTTTGCAGCGGGCATTCGTGCGCCTGATCGGTGACTGCAGTTGACATGTTCGCGCTTGAGAGCAGGAGTGGCATGATGGCGTCCAGCTCGAGTAGGACGTTCGTACGTAGCGAGGAGCGGGCGAGCGCGACGGAGCCGAGATGAGGTGAGGTGCTGAGGTGCTGGCAACGGCGACGGCGGTAGCGCGAGCTGCCTGCGCTCAGCCCGCCGACGCATATTGCGCTCGCAGCGACCGTCATCGAGCGTCGCACATGCGTTGGTGCCGATGCTCGCGAGGTCCTGCTGAAGCTGAACATGTCATCTATAAAATACATCGTACAGTGTTCTCTCCTGCTTGTCAGGTCGAGCGGAGATGTCGACAACGAGCTCTCTGTGCGCGCTCTGTCGTTGCGCGCTCGACAGGCGGTGCGTCTCGCTGTGCGACACGAGTCTCTCTCACAAGGATCCCGGCGCTCGTTGCTCGGACCTCGCTGAGCGTCGCCGCGAGTCCGCTCTGATGTCGCGATCGCTCCCAGAGCCTTGGCGCTCAGTGTACAGTGCGAGCTGCCTCAGCGCTCTCGGTCTCGATCTCGGTCTTGGACTCGGGTCTCAGTCTTGCACCGGGTCCGTTGACAGTCAGTCCTGGTGCTCGTGTCGACGCTGCGTGCGCTCGCACCCGTCATTACTCTCTCTCTCTGTCGAGCGCACTCCGAGACACATCATCGCAGCACTCTTGCTCTCATTCCACAACTTGCGCTCTCATCGCCAGACCCCACCCAGTCCGCCGACCGCACCAACTCTCCTCCCTGTCACGATGAAACTCGCTTCGACGATTCTCTTTGCCGCCGCCGCTATCGCCATGGTCTCGGCCCGCGACTGCACTGACGACGAGGCCTCGGACGCTTTCACGTCGCTCGCGGAACTCCTCGGTGGCCCGCACCTCGGACCATGCGGCAAGGACTCGGGCTACGACATGATCTTCGCAACCGGGCTGCCAACGGACGAGCAGTACGTCAAGATGTGCAAGCTCGACTCGTGCAAGGGTCTGATCAAGGACGTGACCGGCAAGAACCCGCCAAACTGCGTGCTTGAGATCCCCACTAGTGGCGCCAAGCTGAACGTGTACGAGCTCGCAAACAACTTCGACAACGAGTGCAAGCGTGTGGCTCCAGTTCCAACGACAGCTCCAACGACGGCTCCTACCACCGCGCCTACTACGGCCCCAACGACGGTCCCAACGACGGCCCCAACGACGGCTCCTACCACGGCGCCGACGACGGCCCCAACGACTGCCCCAACGACGGCTCCTACCACGGCGCCGACGACTGTCCCAACGGCGGCTCCTACCACGGCGCCGACGACTGTCCCAACGGCGGCTCCTACCACGGCGCCGACGACTGTCCCAACGACGGCTCCTACCACGGCGCCGACGACTGTCCCAACGACGGCTCCTACCACGGCGCCGACGACTGTCCCAACGACGGCTCCTACCACGGCACCGACGACTGTCCCAACGGCGGCTCCTACCACGGCGCCGACGACTGTCCCAACGGCGGCACCGACGACGGCACCGACCACGACGCCGTCAGTCCAGCCAACGACCGGTCCGACCTCGGCTCCAACCAAGGGTCCAGCCCCAACGCCGACCAAGGCCGCTTGCTAAGCGTCTTCTAACGTGTGACGCCTCTGTAGTGTCGCCGTACCATGCACTTCGGCCACTGCGCCGCCCACTTGAACGAATGTAAAGCCACACAACCATATCTGCAGTCTTTGTCGTTGCTGCTGAGTCTGTCACTTGCTGTTGTTTCGTGCTGCTCGTGCTAGTATCTAAGCGCTCTCGTTGTCCTCACACACGTTGCAGCATTGCTCGCGCTCGTGCTGCGGCTGCGCCAAGTAGCTCCGCACATCGACCGAGCTCAAGTCGATGCTTGTCAATCCATTGCCTCACGCCGTTTCGAGCGCATTGGTGCACATGTCACAGATTCCTGTGAAATTCGATACTAGATATTGCAGGGTTTTCAATGACATACAAAAACCAAGTGCAACAAATGTCGAGCCTCCAGCAGCAGCTGCTTGCTTGTCAGCTGCTGTATGAGTGTTGTTGTTGTTGTTGGCAACAAGCTCAAGCAAAACCATTGCTCGAGCCATTCGCGCATCTGCAGGAGCCCAAGCACGAGCAGCGCACGTCGCTGTCGAGCGACCAAGCAAGCGGCAGCGAGATGGCGATCATGCGCTGGTGGAGCCGCATTGCGCACAACGTGCAGACTGCGTATGCGTTCACGCTCTTTTACTGGGCCGCGCGCAGGTGCGTGAGTGCGTGGTGGTGCTAGTGATGACATGCACACACTCGTCTGCGCTCGAGAGGACCAAGACGCACACACGGACAGCCTGTTCGCTCACTCTCTCTCGCTCTCTCTCTAGCATCTTGTTCCAGCAAGTCGTGTCTGGCTACGTCTTTGTGCTCACCAACTCGACCAAGCCAGTCGGTGTCGTCAAAGGCATCCAAGGCATCTCGCAGCTCGTGTTCTCGTTCCCAGCTGGCTACTGCGCCGACCGCATTCGCCGCGACTCGATCCTCAAAGCCTCGGCGCTCATCGGCTTTGGTGCGTCCGCACTGACGTTCTACGCGATCGAGACGCACTCGATGGCGCTGCTGTACGTGACGTTTGGGCTCTGGGGTCTCTTCGCGGCGCTCCAGAGCCCAGCGATGGAGGCGCTCTTTGCCGACTCGATCCCGCACGGCGAGCGGTCGTACCCGTTCATGATCAAGTACAACGTGAGCAACGTCGCGATGGTGCTCGGTCCTGCGATCAGCATCGCGCTGTTCCTGCACTACGGCGACGTCTGGGAGCTCGAGCAGCTCGAGCCTGTGCTCGAGTGCGGCACGGTCCTCGCAGCGATCGCGTCGCTCTTGCTCCTGCGCTTCGACGATGACCTCGCGTACGAGAACATCCAAGCAGCTGCGCAGCACCGCGAGCGCGTGATCGACGAGCCGCTCCGGACGCCGTCAGTCGTTGGGAACGACCTCGAGATGGAGTACGACTATGACGACGACAAGGACGACAGCAACGCGGTGCGACAGACCGAGACAACGGCGCTCCTCGCGACGCTCGAGAGCCAAGGCGATGAAGAGGGCTACTTGGCGTCGCAGGACGTGCGGTTCCTGTGCTTCCGGACGCGCCACGTGCCGTGGCTCCTCTTCCTCTCGGACTTTATCATCAGCAACGGCGCCGGCATGACGATCAACTTCTTCCCGCTCTTCTTCCTCCAGGAGTACGGCCTCTCGCCGATCCACATCAGCGCGCTCTTTATCAGCCAGCCGCTCATTGTCATGGCGCTCTCGTTCGCAGCGCAGCGCCTCTCCAAGCCGTTTGGCCGCATGCCGCTCATTGTCTCGACGCGGTGCTTCTCGGTCCTTTGTCTCTTCTCGATGGCGTTTGCGCAGCCGCTCTGGCTCCAGATCGCGCTCTTTCTCTTACGCGGTGGCATGATGCGGTGCTCGCAGCCGCTGCGGCGGTCGATCCTCATGGACTACGTCCCCAAGTCGATCCGCGCGCGCTGGAACGCCATGGAGGGCCTCTCAGTCTTCAGCTGGTCCGGCAGCGCAGTCCTCGGCGGCTACATCATCGACGCGTATGGCTACCGCACGTGCTTTGTCATCACGTCCGCGGTCTACGTCGTTGGTCTTGGGCTCGAGACGTTCTTGCTCCCACTCACCAAGCACGCTGTCGAGAAGTGAGCGAGCGCTAGTCAGTGTCTAGTGGAGCAAACGCGCAGTAGCGAGCGAGCGCGACTACTAGGACCAATCCAATACGAAGTGTGACCATCCGTTTCTCTCACTATACACGACACACGCAGACAGTGCGTTACTACGACGCGACTGCGCATGTGGACGCATCGTTGTGTTCGCTTGCCTTGGCGCCAGTCGCATGAGCAGCAGAGGCAGCGCTGTCGTGACCGCTCACGTCGTTCGTGTCCTCGGCGCAATCCGTAGTGGGAATCGACGCGTCTGGACGCGCCATCGCCGCCATGTGCTGCGTGTACGCAGCGTCGTGTGTCCGGTGGAGCGCTGCGATGCGCTTTTCATTCTGGATCCACGTCGGGACGTCCGGCGCCGCCCAGTTCAGCAGCACTTTGACCAAGAAGATCAAGTGCTCGCACGCCTAGCGCCATCACAGCAGAAGCGCTCAGTCGACGAGTACAAGTCCGCACGTTCACAAATACAAGTCCGCGCGTACGTACCACCAAGAACATGAACTTGTGCAAGTCCGACCACGTCGGCAAGAGGTCGTCGAGCTCGTACGTCCACACGAGCGCAAAGTTGACGATCACTGCGGCGCCAGAGAACGCCACGAGCACGTGCTCCCAGACGCCAATGCCGCGCGTGTGCTGCACGAGCGGGCGCTGGTAGCTGTGCGTCGTCACGAGCTTGAGAAAGTCCGAGCGGCTCTCGACGACGTTGTTGAGCCACGCAAAGACCGGTGCGAGCGGGAAGATCGGACTGTAGAGCGCGACGTAGCCGTACTGGATCATCATCTCCTTGTAGTCTGCAAACGTGTCCTTGTACTGCGCCTGGCGCTTCTGCATGAGCACGCGCGCGACGCGGTCCTGGACCGACGCGAGCGACGTGTGCTCGCGCGCCAAGCGCGGGACTGCCGCTGGTGCAGTTGCCGCCGCTTGTGGCGAGCCAACAAGTCCGTCAACATTGTCAGTGCCGTCGTTCGGACGCGATGCGCGGCGACTGCGGCTGTGGCGCCGGCGCTTGCCGTCTGCTGTGAGGAACTCGCCCGTGAGCGACACGACGAACGGCAAGCCGACTTCTTTAAAGTTGTCGAGGAGCTGCATCGCGACCATGAGGATCCAGAGGCGCTCACGCACGCGGTCGAGGTCCTGGACGTAGAACGCGAGGAACCAGATCGAGGCGTTGCTATTGACAAAGTGGAACGGCATGCGCTTGAGCACGAGGTTGTCTTCGAACGCCTGCGCCGTGCGGTAGTTCTCAAACTCGTTCAGGCGCCACGCGAGCTGCTGGTACAGCACGTCCATGGCGTAGATGATGAGCGCGTTCAAGACACCGGGGCCGTGCGTGATCAAGGCGCAGGCTGCAGGGCTCGGACCTACGTCGCTCGACGCGTGCTTGTGGTAGCACGACCGGTAGTGCGACCGGAGGTTCTCCGAGAGCATGTTGAGCCCAACGACGTACGCGCCGACGCCGCAGCACATGGTCAGGAGCAGCGGCAGCGCGAGGAGCTGCCGAAAGAGCCGCTTGTGGCGCGGGAAGTCAAAGATCACTTCGTGCGTCACGGGGTCGTCCATCCACTCACCGACAAACTCGGGTCGCGTCTCGATCGCATCGAGGCCAGGACTGAGCGAGACCGCCCCGGCGCTCGACGCACTGCTCGCAACGTCCTGGTACTTCCACGTGTACTCGACTTCGCGCTGCTTGCGGCGCCAGACGTCGACAAACACGGACGTCCCGATCGCCAAGCACAGCGACAAGAGGCTGTAGCTCTGGGCGTGAAAGTGCCCCGCGACTGCGACGACGACGCCTGCGACGCTCGGGACCACGAGCATGCGCGTGTAGAAGTCGAGCCACGCAAAGTACATGGCGATCTTCGGACCGTAGTACGCGTAGATGTCTGCGAGCGGCGGCGCGTACGTCGCGTCGTTCGCCCACTTGCGGATCATCTGCGCGCGAAAGTCGTCGCGATGGAGCGGGTAGAGCTGCACAGCGACGTCTGTGCGCGCTGCGAGCTGCTGGAGGATCGGCGTGTTTGCTTGGAACACGAGGTCGCCGCTCGCGAGCGAGAGGTTGTGGTCCGCGCGGCACTCTTTCAAGATCAGCTTTGTGAGCTGCTGCGTCTGCGCGTAGCCTGCGAGCGGGAGGATCTGCTGCGTGTACGCTGGGTGGAGCGTCACGTACGGCGGGAGCTTCTGGTGGTGCGGCGGCAACGTGTGGTGCACCGACCGGTCGAGCGGCATCGCGTTCGTGTCGGTCGCTGTTGCGCCTGCACTCGGCTCGGCGTACCCGACCGTCATGACGTACGCCTGCGCGTCGCGCTTCGACTCGGGTAGGACGTCCGAGTCGGCGTGCTGGAGCGGGTACAGCATGACCTGACAGCCCGCGTCGCGCAAGAGCATCGCAGTGATCTCGATCACAGTGTGCGTCTCATCGGCGTCGCGCGGCGCTGCTGGCAGCTGGTCAGACGTATCATCGGCGAGTGTGTCGTCTTGGACATGCGACGGCGACGGCGCCAAGACGCTCGATGAGCTCGTGCGACGGCGGACCCAGTCTGCGATCGACGCAGAGCTCGAGCGCTCGAGCGCAAGTGGTTCGTGCGCCTGGAGCTCAAAGTAGAGGCAAAAGTCGGCTTCGCATGCTACGTCCTGCTTCTTGAGGAAGCGCTGGAGGAAGATGCGCGAGACGCGGCGCCGGATCGTCTGCGGCAGCTTCGCATCGTCCGAGTCGCTCGAGTCGCTCGAGTCGCTCGAGTCACCGTCGTCGTCCGAGTCACTGTGGCGCTCGCGCTTGATGCGCTCGAGCAAGTGCGCGCGACCCGTCGAGTTGAGAATGCGCTGCAAGATCGACGCGCGACGCGCCGTGTGCGGGACGCGAACGTGCGTCGGTGTCACTCCGCTCGACACGCTCTTGTCTGCAGCCTGTCGGCGTCTGCGCACGCCGCCACTCGCATGCGCAGCGACGTCGCTCGTGCTGCTGCTACTCGCTGCAGACGCTGCGCTGTCGCCGCGCAGTCGTCGCGCGAGCTCATCGGCCGCTGACGCTGCGCCGCGCTCGTCGGTCCGCGCGACCATTGCTGCTGCCTGATTTTGATCGAGAGGTGCTGAGCAACGTGTGATTTCAATAGTGATAAAAACAAATGAGCGTATGAGACGGCAGAGACATGAATGTGATGTGCTTGCGTAATTGCATATGCTACAACTCAGTTTCGCGAAGGTGCCTTGCGAGTGCTCAAGACCATCGGCACTCGCCCTCCTACTGCACTGGACGACGTTACCGAGAAGCAGGTCTTAGCATGTCGTGACAGCCCGCAAACCAAGTTCTGAGGCTAGCTTTGACAGAGTCTTGCTGGCGTTGAGAGGTCAAGACAACGCGGGCAAAGTCGAGGAGCTTCATCCGTGGAGTTGAGCTGACTCGGATCAAGACAATGCGACGAACGGCGAATGAACAGAGGAGACTACTTGAGAGACTTCGCAGCGACACTGATATAGAGCTCTACAACACAATGACCCGCTCATCTTGCACCATTCGCCAACTCAATCTGCGCGACTAACCCCATTGCAACCCCCCGCTCCAACCTCAGTTCATCCGAAGCAAGATCGCACACCACCAGTCTTCAAGAGATGGCAGCGACGGCGACGGCAACAGCGACGCAAGTCATGTCCAGCGTGCGCTTTCTCAACGCGGTGGCACTCAAGCTCTCGACGCTGTACGAGTTCGAGCAAACGGACCCACAACATCCGACGATCCTGGATGTGCTGCGCGCAAGGACGCAATGAACTGGTCGCACCGGAAGATCCCCCGCACGAAGCAGGACCTTCGCCAGGTCTTTGATGCTGCGCAATGGAAGTCGCTCAGGAAGCTGAATGCCGCTGTGACGGAGCGCTTGCAGGTCGCAGGCATGCTCCATGACAACAGCGGTGGGGACCCAGTCATCCAGCTACCGAGCAAGGACTTCTACGACTGGGATTTCAAGAACTATCGACGCGGGGCCGAGATCGTCGGACTTGTGCAGTACGCGAACGAACTGACGGTGCTTGAGCCGAAGTAGCAAGCATCACGCACACACACGTGCCTCGCGATCAAGTGTAGCAAGTCGCATGTGGCACTGATGCTGTGTGTGTTTGTGCGGTGCATTCCGAGCCAAGGCTACTGAAGACGTAGTGAATAGTCTTAGTGCTGCCACTCTCTCAGACACGCTTGCCTCACTACGGTGCTTTGTGCGTCAACTTGCCTGCTTCGTTGGCTAGTCTACGACTCGTCCGCTTCGTTGTCGTTGTCATCGTCAGCTTCAGCCATCCAGAGCGAGAGGTTGTCGCGCAAGAGCTGCATGATGAGCGTGCTGTCGCGGTACGAGTCGTCCGAGAGCGTGTCGAGCTCTGCGATCGCGTCGTCGAACGCTCGCTTTGCGAGTCCGCACGCCCGTGTTGGCGACGCGAGGATGTCGTAGTAAAAGACCGAGAAGTTGAGCGCCAAGCCCAGTCGGAGCGGGTGCGTCGGCGAGAGCTCGGCCATTGCAGTCGCGCTCGCTTGCTTGTACGCCTCGAGCGCTCGCTGCGCACTCGCAGTTCGCTCGTGGTCGACTTGGATCTCTGCGAGGTACCGGTAGTAGTCGCCTCTGGCCTTGTCGAAGAACACGCGACCTTCGTCCGACGTTGTGGCAGGGAGCAAGCACTTGTCCACGAGCGCGAGCATCTCAGCGCAGAGCTCCGTCAGCTCGCGCTCGACCTTCTGCCGATACGCTCGGACAGCACTCGCGTTCGAGTCGGAGCCACCACGATTGCTGCCGTTGCTGTTGTTCGTCGTCAGCTTGTGCTTGTTCTCAATCGCTGCGAGCACGCGCCAGGACGCGCGACGCATCCCAATGACGTTCTTGTACGCGACAGCGAGCAAGTTGCGCTCGTCGAGCGTCAGTTCGTCGTCGGCGCCAGTCGCAACGAGCTTCATGTGCTCGACCATGTCGTCGTAGCTGGAGATGGAGCGTCCAAGTCACACGCGGCAGCACATCAGAAGCAAATGGAGCACACGACGCACACGACCAGAGCACAGGAGTCAGTCAGTTTGTCCATGCAGGCACGAGTGCTGTCAGGTCAGTATCCACACATCCGCATATCCGCATGATCATGAGCATGGACATCGAGACCAGTGGTTGGCGACGCACCGTTCAGCTTGCTCATCGAGCTTGGCGAGGAACGTGAGTGCTTGGCGGTCCATACTGGTCTTGAGTCGAGTCAAACAGGGTGGAGCGAGCAAGAGAGACTTTGGATGGCGGGTGCTGGTGGTTGATGGTGGCGCGACGAGCGTGGTGCTGCTGGTCGTGTGCGCGTGTTGGAGCAAAAGAAGCAATGAATGCGCTTGTGTGTGCGTGAAGTGCTGGAGCACTCGTTTGTGAACCTCGCTCGCGTCTGCGTCTGCTTGTGCTTGTGCGTCGCAGTGGGTGTGTCAATGCTCAGCTCAAGAGCTCAAGAGCTTGAGAGCTCAAGAACTCCAGTGGTGGTGGGTGTGTTGCTGCTGCTCTTCGTCTTGCTCCACTTGATGCTGGTGGTGGTTGTGCTCGTGTAGTACATGCCAAAGAGCGGGAGCGCACGTACTCAACTTGCAGCAACCGCAAGTAGGTACATGCACTCTTGCGCTTGGATTCGTTTGCATTCACATGTGCTGCGTCGTGCACATGCACATGTACATCATGTACATGTGTGTGCGCGTGAGTCTGATGCTCAACATCCTCAAGACGCACGCTGGCGCTCTCGAGTCGACGAATGGACACGGACACTCAAGCGTGAGCAGGTTGAAGCTGGCGTACTGACTGGCGCGTCGTTTGGACGAAGACAGTGCAGCGTTGGTCTGCGTCTTGGCGTCATTGCCACATGCGTGTGTGTGCATGTGAAAGAGATCCATGTGCGATGGTTTGTTTGGTCGTTGTATCAAAGGTCGAGTTGCGTTGCTTGAGTGCGTTCGCTCATTTTGCAAGTGGTCTACGTTTTGCGAGCCAAAGTGTCCACAAGTGGGAAATGCTATCGAGCCGTCATTCTCTGTGAGTGCATGCTGCCTCGCTGTGATTCGCACGTGCAAGCTGTGACGCGCACAGTTCAGCGAATCCAAGCATTTGTAGAGCAGCGTGCGTGTGTGATTCGCTGGCGAGAGGCGTGACGCGTCGCTTTCTGCGAATCACAGCCAAGTGTAGTTCTTTCGTATGTGGATTACATCAATCGATGTGGAACACACTACAACTGTGTTGCCCACACGAATGAACCCATTTTCGTCCTTTCCGAAAATGGCAGCAATGGCAAGTGACGTCTGGCATCGCATCCCTAGCTTCTGCCTGCCCCTCGCTTGACCACGACGAGCAGTGGACGCACTTTCTAGCTCTACCACACCGTGCGAGACGCACTTCACAGCAAACGCACACCCGCGCCGACGCTCGAACGCAACACAATGGCACGCTTGGACACGGCAGCAGCGCGTCCGTTGCCGCTCCATACAGGTCGCAGTGGCAAAGTCTGCAACGGCGCAGTCGTCGACAACGAAAAACGCGCAGCTGCACCTGTGGACGACGACGAGTACAGCCCAGACGCTTGTCCGAACGACCAAGTAGACGGTACGCACTGTTCATACTTGTACGAGCACCACTGGCGCTTCTCTCGCTCTAGCTGCATCACCATAAGTGACGATCACCTCATGCGCATCCCAGACGACAAGAGCATTGCGGTGCTCGCTCGCAACGAGCTCGAGCCATATGACAGTGACAGCGACGACGAGCTGCTCGAGCGCCTCGCCATCGCAACACAAGACCTGCGCGAGCAAGACGACTGGCTCGTCCAGCACGAGGTGCGATCATCACTTGTTGCCTCTTGCCACGTCCCTCTCACCGCGACGCTCACGCACTCGTTCGCTGTGTCCTCATGTAGGCGACAGTTGTGCTTCGCCGGATCGTTGTGCACCACACGCACATCATCACTGCGGAGCACGTGGAGCTGTGCCTGGACCTCGTCGTGCTCGGGTGCGACAACTTGCGCTCAGCGCTGTCAAAGAACTCGCTCCTGGCGCTCGCCGAGTGCTTTGAAACGCTCGGTGCGACGTTCGGACAGACGTTCGTGCGGCATCGCACGCTCCTGGACGTGCTCTTGCGCCGCGCATCGTGCGAGAAACAGTTCCTCCGCGACGCTGCTGCGTTCGCTGTGCAGCAGCTCGCCACACACGTCGCGTCGCTCGAGCTCATCACGCGCGCGTGCGCGTACGCCAAGACAAAGCACAGCCGCCTCTGTGGCAATGCGGCGCACATTGCCTCGTCGAGTCTCGCGCACCGCGAGCAGCGTGAGCAAGGATGGATCACGCGCATCGCAGACACTGACGACGGCGCTCCGATGCGTCTGGTCTGCGTTGGTCTCGCTGGCTTCTACAGCGCAAAGGACAAATGTGCGCGCCTCGAAGCGACTGCTGCGTTCAAAGTTCTCGGCGACGCGCTTGGCACCGAGCGCTTTGAGCGCATCGTCAAGAGCGCACTCACGGACGCGCTCGCAGCAAGTCGGATCGTGAAAGACGTGTTCCCGCCACCGCCAGACGCTGCACGCTCCAAGATCCGGCGCGGCTCACTGCGCGAGCGCATGCAGCTCGACGCAGCGACGTGACGTCGTCTTCTGAGCACGCTCGTAACTATTGAGAACACGCAAGACTCGCGTCTGCAGACACTTAGTTGTTCGTGTGGCATGAGGGGCATGAGCGATTGTACTATTGAGCAGAGCGGACGACTTAGCTGCGAGTGTCGGTCGTCGAGAGGAAGAGCAATGGGGACGTCTACGCGACGTTCGCAACACGCAGCACGATCTGGTTCCCGAGGTCGCTCGACAAGCTGTCGGAGCTCAGGACGACGACGCGGTCACCTGGGACGAGCCAGCCCATCTTCTTGGCGTCCGTGATCGCTTCGACAGTCGTTGGGCGGCGATCGTGGTTCTCTGGCACGACTGGGTACAAGCCGCGGTGGACCTGGAGCTGACGACCGATCTTCTTGTTGCTCGTAAAGCACATGACTGGGACCGTCGGCTTGTACTTGGCGACCATGCGCGCCGTGAAGCCCGTCTCCGTGAGCACAATCAAGAGCTTCGCGTTCATCTCGTCCGCGGTCTTGACCGCCGAGCTTGCGATCGACTCGACGTCCGACGTCGCAGGGTCGAACTCGCGCTCAAAGTGGCCGCTTGCGAGCAGCTGGTCCGCCTCGCGCACGACGGTCATCATCGTCCGGACCGACTCGACCGGGTACTTGCCCTGTGCGACTTCGCCACTGAGCATGACGCAGTCAGCGCCGTCGAGCACAGCGTTGCCGACGTCCGAGACTTCAGCGCGCGTCGGACGCGGGTTGTTGATCATCGATTCGAGCATCTGCGTCGCGACGATCACGGGCTTGCCGACCGCGTTGCAGCGCTCGACCATGTGCTTCTGGTACGTGAGGACTTTCTGGAGCGGCACTTCGACGCCGAGGTCACCACGAGCGACCATGATGCCGTCCGAGGCTTCGAGGATGCTGTCAAAGTTCTGGATGCCCTCCAAGTTCTCGATCTTTGAGATGATCTTTGGTGCGACGTAGTCCGCTGGCCAGTGCTTACGCACGCAGTCGGCCACAAACGACTTGATCTGTTCGACGTCGCTCGCTTTGCGAATGAACGACGCAGCGATGAAGTCGACGTCGTGCTGGACGCCAAAGTCGAGGTCCTGCTTGTCCTTCTCCGACAGTGCAGGGAGCTCGACGATCAAGCCCGGGAGGTTCACGCCCTTGCGGTTCCCGATCTCCTCGGTGTTGTTGATGCGACAGCGCACGTCGTTGCCGTCGACGTGGATCGCCGTGAGGTGAATGAGACCGTCCGAGAGCAGGACCGTGTCGCCGACCTCGACGGTCGTCGCGAGCTTGTCGTACGTGACGTAGATCTTGTCGGCCGTGCCGATCGTCTCGAACGCCGGGTCCGTCGTGAGCGTGATCTCATTGCCCGTCTCCAAGCGGATCTTCTTGCCGTCCTTCATCTTGCCCGTGCGGATCTCAGGGCCCTTGGTGTCGAGCAGCACGGCGCGCAAGTTAAAGTTGTGCGTCGGTGACCAGTGCACGCCGCGGCACGCACGCAGGTTGTTGATGCCTAGAGAATGAATGAATCGACAAATACGACTGATGAGAGACTGTGACGTGTCAACACAGGGTACCATGAGCGCAATGAGACGTACGCATGAGCGCTTCGTCGTACTCGGCGTGCGAGAAGTTGATGCGCATGATGCGCAAGCCCTCGTCCGTGAGCTTCTGCGTCATCTCTGGGCTCTCTGACACCGGGCCAATCGTGCCGACAATCTTTCACACACACGTTGCAATCTGTGAGCGCACACTGGTGACCAATGCGTGCATGTGTGAGCGCTTGAGGCGCACCTTGGTCATTGAGAACTTGTCGCTGCGCGGGTTCTTGTACGCCTCGTGCTTGCTGAACGAGCGCGCAGCGGCTTGGCCCTGGAGCGAGCGAAGGGCGAGGCGGCGGAGCATCGTTGTGTGCGTGTGTGAGCGACGACGAGAGGGCGTGCGTGCAGGCGTGCGTGCAGGCGTGCGTGCAGGCGAGCGTGCGGGGGAGCCGGTCAATTCGGTTGTGCTGCGGTCGGTCGATGTGGTGGTGGTGGTGGTGGTGGTGGAGAGCGCGTTGGTGCTTGGGTTTTCTGCTTGGTGTAGCAGATACATAGAGTGATTTTGGAATTGAAAGGGAGCTGCGAAACCATATTATAGCAAAGATAATATGTCAATTACAGAGGTCGTGAACGTCAAATTTGCGCCTTACTGAATGCAAGTTGTTTTGGTGCGTTGTTTGGCGAATCACATCCTGCACTTGATTCTTTCACTACCAGCTGGAACCTGGTCGAGCGTCGCCGTTTCACAGAGGAGAGTTCTGTTCGTTGTATCAAGCGTAACCGTCTGCTCTTATGGTGATGCAGCTAGAGCGAGAGAAGCGCCAGTGGTGCTCGTACAAGTATGAACAGTGCGTACCGTCTACTTGGTCGTTCGGACAAGCGTCTGGGCTGTACTCGTCGTCGTCCACAGGTGCAGCTGCGCGTTTTTCGTTGTCGACGACTGCGCCGTTGCAGACTTTGCCACTGCGACCTGTATGGAGCGGCAACGGACGCGCTGCTGCCGTGTCCAAGCGTGCCATTGTGTTGCGTTCGAGCGTCGGCGCGGGTGTGCGTTTGCTGTGAAGTGCGTCTCGCACGGTGTGGTAGAGCTAGAAAGTGCGTCCACTGCTCGTCGTGGTCAAGCGAGGGGCAGGCAGAAGCTAGGGATGCGATGCCAGACGTCACTTGCCATTGCTGCCATTTTCGGAAAGGACGAAAATGGGTTCATTCGTGTGGGCAACACAGTTGTAGTGTGTTCCACATCGATTGATGTAATCCACATACGAAAGAACTACACTTGGCTGTGATTCGCAGAAAGCGACGCGTCACGCCTCTCGCCAGCGAATCACACACGCACGCTGCTCTACAAATGCTTGGATTCGCTGAACTGTGCGCGTCACAGCTTGCACGTGCGAATCACAGCGAGGCAGCATGCACTCACAGAGAATGACGGCTCGATAGCATTTCCCACTTGTGGACACTTTGGCTCGCAAAACGTAGACCACTTGCAAAATGAGCGAACGCACTCAAGCAACGCAACTCGACCTTTGATACAACGACCAAACAAACCATCGCACATGGATCTCTTTCACATGCACACACACGCATGTGGCAATGACGCCAAGACGCAGACCAACGCTGCACTGTCTTCGTCCAAACGACGCGCCAGTCAGTACGCCAGCTTCAACCTGCTCACGCTTGAGTGTCCGTGTCCATTCGTCGACTCGAGAGCGCCAGCGTGCGTCTTGAGGATGTTGAGCATCAGACTCACGCGCACACACATGTACATGATGTACATGTGCATGTGCACGACGCAGCACATGTGAATGCAAACGAATCCAAGCGCAAGAGTGCATGTACCTACTTGCGGTTGCTGCAAGTTGAGTACGTGCGCTCCCGCTCTTTGGCATGTACTACACGAGCACAACCACCACCAGCATCAAGTGGAGCAAGACGAAGAGCAGCAGCAACACACCCACCACCACTGGAGTTCTTGAGCTCTCAAGCTCTTGAGCTCTTGAGCTGAGCATTGACACACCCACTGCGACGCACAAGCACAAGCAGACGCAGACGCGAGCGAGGTTCACAAACGAGTGCTCCAGCACTTCACGCACACACAAGCGCATTCATTGCTTCTTTTGCTCCAACACGCGCACACGACCAGCAGCACCACGCTCGTCGCGCCACCATCAACCACCAGCACCCGCCATCCAAAGTCTCTCTTGCTCGCTCCACCCTGTTTGACTCGACTCAAGACCAGTATGGACCGCCAAGCACTCACGTTCCTCGCCAAGCTCGATGAGCAAGCTGAACGGTGCGTCGCCAACCACTGGTCTCGATGTCCATGCTCATGATCATGCGGATATGCGGATGTGTGGATACTGACCTGACAGCACTCGTGCCTGCATGGACAAACTGACTGACTCCTGTGCTCTGGTCGTGTGCGTCGTGTGCTCCATTTGCTTCTGATGTGCTGCCGCGTGTGACTTGGACGCTCCATCTCCAGCTACGACGACATGGTCGAGCACATGAAGCTCGTTGCGACTGGCGCCGACGACGAACTGACGCTCGACGAGCGCAACTTGCTCGCTGTCGCGTACAAGAACGTCATTGGGATGCGTCGCGCGTCCTGGCGCGTGCTCGCAGCGATTGAGAACAAGCACAAGCTGACGACGAACAACAGCAACGGCAGCAATCGTGGTGGCTCCGACTCGAACGCGAGTGCTGTCCGAGCGTATCGGCAGAAGGTCGAGCGCGAGCTGACGGAGCTCTGCGCTGAGATGCTCGCGCTCGTGGACAAGTGCTTGCTCCCTGCCACAACGTCGGACGAAGGTCGCGTGTTCTTCGACAAGGCCAGAGGCGACTACTACCGGTACCTCGCAGAGATCCAAGTCGACCACGAGCGAACTGCGAGTGCGCAGCGAGCGCTCGAGGCGTACAAGCAAGCGAGCGCGACTGCAATGGCCGAGCTCTCGCCGACGCACCCGCTCCGACTGGGCTTGGCGCTCAACTTCTCGGTCTTTTACTACGACATCCTCGCGTCGCCAACACGGGCGTGCGGACTCGCAAAGCGAGCGTTCGACGACGCGATCGCAGAGCTCGACACGCTCTCGGACGACTCGTACCGCGACAGCACGCTCATCATGCAGCTCTTGCGCGACAACCTCTCGCTCTGGATGGCTGAAGCTGACGATGACAACGACAACGAAGCGGACGAGTCGTAGACTAGCCAACGAAGCAGGCAAGTTGACGCACAAAGCACCGTAGTGAGGCAAGCGTGTCTGAGAGAGTGGCAGCACTAAGACTATTCACTACGTCTTCAGTAGCCTTGGCTCGGAATGCACCGCACAAACACACACAGCATCAGTGCCACATGCGACTTGCTACACTTGATCGCGAGGCACGTGTGTGTGCGTGATGCTTGCTACTTCGGCTCAAGCACCGTCAGTTCGTTCGCGTACTGCACAAGTCCGACGATCTCGGCCCCGCGTCGATAGTTCTTGAAATCCCAGTCGTAGAAGTCCTTGCTCGGTAGCTGGATGACTGGGTCCCCACCGCTGTTGTCATGGAGCATGCCTGCGACCTGCAAGCGCTCCGTCACAGCGGCATTCAGCTTCCTGAGCGACTTCCATTGCGCAGCATCAAAGACCTGGCGAAGGTCCTGCTTCGTGCGGGGGATCTTCCGGTGCGACCAGTTCATTGCGTCCTTGCGCGCAGCACGTCTAGGCCGTGGAGTTGAGTCACAACCAAGAACGTCGTACTGACATGGTCGCAAGTAGTACATACCAAGACAGGTCCGCTGTTTCAAGCTGTGACTCCTTCTCGAAGCGTTTGTTGTCGCGGGAGAGCAGCGCACAGCCGCTACCTGCTTGATTCGCGCCTGCTCAACAACATCAGAGCGAGCAACACATCGCGAACAGCGACATTGAGGGCATTGGAAACTTGCTCAGCACTAGAGCACTAGTGCAGCCTAGGAGTTCGCCTATACGATCTCGTACTACAGACACCTGGTCAAGAGACCCAGACGGTCGGGTTGCGCTGGCTCGCACTGGTTTGTTTGGACGCCAGCCACTCGATCAAGGGGCGCGCGCTGCTCGTCACAGCACTCGGTGTCACAATGACTGAAAGCCGAGACTGCTCGACCGCCGAGGCGCTCGTCGTGACCAGCACGCTCGCGCTCCTGGCCAAGGGTCCGTACGTCGCGCCGTGCGCCAAGGACTCAGGCTACGACGTGCCCACCGCCCAGCGCCCGCCGACCGACGAGCAGTACGCCAATATGTGCCAGCTCGAGTCGTGCCAGGCGCTGATCAAGGACGCGGCGGCCAAGAACCCGCCCAACTGCGACTTGGTCTACGCGTCGACGCAGACGAAGCTCAACGTGTACGCGCTCGCGACGGGCTTTGACGGCGTCTGCAAGCGCGCGGTGCCGCAGCCGACGCCGTCGCCTTCGAGTGCTCCAACGTCGTCTCCATCACCTCGTGTTCCGATCGTATCACCTGTGCCAACTTTTGCGCCGAGCCCGGGCTCAATCGCAACACCTTTGCCAAAGTCTTCTCCGTCGATCTCACTGCCAAAGTACCCGGCTCCCGTGACCAAGACACCTGGGACTTCTGTGCCGACGACATCCGCCCCGGGGACTAAGGCACCAACCACGGCAGCACCTGCAACGAAGACTCCGGCGACTCCGTCTTCAGTGTCCCCGTCGCCGACCACTCAGGCGCCAGTGCCCACGTCGCTGACGAAGGCTCCAGTGAATGGATCGCCGGTTGCGGCTCCGACGCCTACAAAGAGTGCTTGCTAGAGCGACGTCGCCTCGACCAGTGAGTTACATCCCAGTGTCGAGTCTCTCGTTTGAGCTCGTGCTTCCTCCATTCGCAAAGAAGCTGTGCCCTCACTCTTGATACACGCACATGTGTTCATGTCGACCCGTGCACGCATCGACCTGCGAGCGTCGTCAACGTCGCTATGATCTAGCTCAGCCTCGATCAAGCACAGGCAGCTTGCGCATTGAAGTGCATTGCTATTGTCGAGCATGATCCTGAGTTGGATGGATGCATTCGCACAACAACTACAAGCACTACACGCACTACACGCACACAGACGACCTAGCGCCTTAGCGCTCACGGATCTGCGCTCTCGCTCGAGCACGACCTCGTCGTTGACGGCGTCCTCGTGCTGCTCCACCATTTGCTTGGTTGTGCGCGCGCTCGGCCCGCTCGATCACCTCTCTCTCCTCTGCTGTCATGACGCGCGCGCCAAGACCCGGACGAACAACTCGCACGTTGACCTCGAGCTCTGGAGCTACAGAGGCAGAAACTCGTTTTGCTGGCGAGCGAGCCGGCTGATCACAGTGTGTGGACCACGAGCACGCCCGAAGTCCGCGATGATGCGTACGCGCACACCGCGTCGAACCGCATCTAAGATCTCCTGGTAGAACTGTGCGTGCATGTGAGGTTAGTGAGGTTAGTGTTAGCACCACATGCCGAGAGAGAACGCACCTCTTCCTCAGTAAAGTCGTAAATGACTATGTCGATCGACACGCGGGCCAATCGGAGTCGCCAGCGAATCTCTTTGCGAAGCTGCGCGCGACTTCGTATGTCGCGACTGTGCGCGCGAGCCATGAGCGGCAGCGTTGTGACGTGTGTGCGCGCTCTCGCCAATTGCAGCTTCAAGCTGTCGAGCGCGGTCGTATGGCGGAACTGCTCGCGCTGGCAGTCAAACAGCTGCAGCGTAGTGCGGTGAAGCGCACGGCGGTGTCCGCTGCTCTCTTCTTCTGCTGCGCGTACTGTTTCTTGCATGGCAGCTCGCTCTTCGTCGAGTTGTTTCTTGATCGACGCTCTCTCTCTCTCTAGCTGCCGTTCGAGCTCTGCTGATTGCCGTTCGAGCTCTGCTTGTTGTTGCCGCTGATGATCTGCTTGCTGTTGCTCGTGTACCGCTCGCTCTTGCTGGAGCGCTTGCTGGAGCTGGAGCTCGAGTGCAGCTCTTTCTTGGTCGAGCTGGAGCTCAAGTACTGCTTGCTGTTGCCGGAGCTCGCGCTCGATCATCTCTCGCTGCTGTAGTTGGTCGTCCAGAGCGCGCCGAACATGCTCGAGCTGCTGCAATGTTGTCTGCGTCGGACGCGTGCTCTCGACGACAGACTTCACCGCTCGGTACAGCGTGCTCTTTGACACTGCGGAGTTCTGGAGCACCTTCATGATCTGCGCGCGGTCTTGATTGTGGTCGATGAACAGGTGCTTCACCACCGCCAGAACCATAGGTTGCATGGGTTCTACTGCGTCTGCTCGTGCGTGCGTGTCGCTCATGCTTGCTTGTGCAAATGAAGCAGCTAGCTGCTGAAGTGCGGATCCGCCGGTTGCTTCACTTGTACTTTGTATGACACACGGACCTTTTGAACAAAGTATTGCGTGGCACTCCTATTCAGAGTTGATAGTGATGAAAACCATGAAGTACAGTACGGCTGAGAATTATATATTTCAAAAATAAGCATGTAGACGACCATCGACGGACGCAATGCAAAATTGCATCTCCAGTCTATTTTTGAAATATTTGATTGTGAAAGAATCCAAACGATTTCGTGTATTTCATCACTATCAAAAACATACAGCAGTGTCATGCGATACTTTAATTCATACAAATCAGTGTCATACCAAGTACAAGTCAAATCAATCGACTGATTTCGTTGCAAATTGTATCGAGTTTGCGATCGGTTTCAAGAGGTTCGTCGCTTCCCACGCACGCTGTGTCAGCATACAGAATTCAACACAAACTCGTCGCTGCGTGTGATTGGCTGTTTTGCGAGCATACTGATTTCAAGTGACTTGCAAATCCCTTGCACATCGTCACTCACTTCTCGAGTTGCGCGCGCAAGCCCAAGCAGAAATCCTCCAGTGCCTACATCGTCACCATGGCCGGTGCGTCTTTGCGGATCTCGCTGTCTGTGTCTGTGCTGCTGTTATCACACAAGTGCTATTGTGTATCTGTTGCCGCATGCGCGCGTGTGTGTCAGTGAGACTCATTCAGTGTGCACGCACTTGTCTGTTGTGATGGATCCTGTATGTGGTACCAACAGCCAAGTACCAGATCGTGCTCATTCGCCACGGCGAAAGCCAGTGGAACGTGGACAACCGCTTCACGGGCTGGCACGACGTGCCGCTCTCGGCCACGGGCGAGAAGGAGTCGCACGACGCCGGCAAGGTCCTGCGCGACGCGGGCTTCAAGTTTGACCTCGCGTTCACGTCTGTGCTCAAGCGCGCGATCAAGACGCTGTGGAACATCCTCGAAGAGACGGACCGCATGTGGATCCCAGTCGTGCGCTCGTGGCGCCTGAACGAGCGCCACTACGGTGCGCTCACGGGCCTGAACAAGCAGGAGACGGTCGAGAAGCACGGCATTGAGCAGGTCATGGTCTGGCGCCGCAGCTACGCGATCCCGCCACCGTCGCTCGACGCCTCGAGCGAGTTCTACCCTGGCAATGACGTCAAGTACCACGACGTGCCAAAAGAGCTCCTGCCGTTTGCCGAGTCGCTCGCGACGACGGGCGAGCGCGTGCTGCCGTACTGGGAGCAGACGATCATCCCGGCGATCCAGAGCGGGAAGAAGATCATCATCGCTGCGCACGGCAACAGCCTCCGCGCGCTCGTGAAGCATCTCGACAACATCCCAGAGGACACGATCACGGGCCTCAACATCCCGACGGGCGTCCCACTCGTGTACGACCTCGACGAGAACTTCAAGCCGGTGCCGCACCCAGACGCGATTGGTCCGCTCACGGGCCGCTACGTCGGCAACCAGGACGAGATCAAGGCGCGCATTGCGGGCGTTGCGAACCAGACGAAGGCGCACTAAGCGTCGACTGCGCTGTCATCATCACCACTATCGCCTCATGATCTACGCCGCCAGGTGCGAACATGAGTGACTGACTACCACGAGCAGCTCTTTGACAAGCGCGTGCGTGTTGTTGTTGTCATTCATCTTCGAAACCATGCGACGTGTGAGGAAATACACCACAAGATCTTTTGCTTTTTTCACTATGCACGAGTTGCTGTTCGTTGCGAGCTGAAGAATCGCTAGCTGCGATACGCTCGGTCAAATCCCACAGAGTGGAATGCAGCAAACTGCAATGCTGCGCGCAAGATTTGTGGCATTGACAAAAGTGAGCACATACAAAGACCAAGTGCAGTTGGCGCCACTGCAGAAAAGGCTGCGCTGCTGCTGCTGCTGCTGGTGTCGCACGAAACAGCTCTCCCAAACAGCTCGACGTGCACAAGGTGTGCTGCTGCTGCGATCAACGTCAGTGCGTGTGCGCTCGCTCGCTGTGCCTCGCTCGTAGGTGCTCGTTCTCGTGCTCAATCAACGAGGACGTGCTGTTGTTGCTCCTCCGTGCACAGTCGGCTCTCGAATCCACTCGATCGACCAGCGTGACGCAATCGCGCTACAAAACACATCATGAGCGACCCGAGCGCTTCCCTCCCGGACGACAGCACTGCTGCTGCATCGAGCAAGCTGCTCTTTAGCGCAGACCCTGCTGCCTTTCGCGCCAAGTCGGCGACGCCACTATCAACGACAAAGGCCACAAGTAGCAGCATTCGCAAGAGCGTGAGCCACAACAATGTCGCGAGCGGCTCGACACCGAGTGTGGTCAATGGCGCGTCGTCTGCGATGTGGTCGCACGTGGGCTACCACCGCACGACGATTCCCCCCGAAGCGACGTTCGACCCGCAGAACGCGCAGATCCAGAAAGACCTCTTGGGCATGATCGTCCAGTACCTCCAGCACGAGGGCTTCACGATGTCGAGCGCAACGATCCAAGACGAAGCGAACGTCAAGTTGACAGAGAAGCTCGCAGACAAAGACGCGCTCCGGCGCATGACGAAAGCTGTGCTCGAAGGCGACTGGGACGTCGTCTCGAAGCTCTTGCACAAGAACCTGAAGAAGTTCCACGCGCAGCAGGGCTTCCTCTACGCCGTGTGCAAGCAAGAGTACCTCGAACTGATCGACCGGCAGGAGTACCAGAAAGCGTTCACGTTCCTCACGACGCACCTCAAGCCGCTCGAGAAGATCGCCAACATGACGAGTCGCACCGAGTTCCGCGACCTCTGCTACCTCCTCACGTGCAAGTCTGTTGGCGAAGTCGACGCGTTTCGGGACTGGGACGGCGTCGTGCGGTCGCGCGAGAAGCTTGTGGAGCAACTGCGGTCGACGTTTGAGCTCGATGCGCTCGTGACGAGCGACGACGCGAGTGCGAGCAGTAGCAGCAGCGCGCGTGTCGAGATGCCGGAGAACCGCCTCGTGACGCTGCTGCACCAGTCCGTGGCGTACCAGATGGAGTTTAGTCGGTACCACCCAAAGACGATCCCGCGCGTCACGACGCTTGCGCGCGACTTTGAGTGCGAAGTCCTGCCGAACGCCGTCAAGAGCACGTACGTCGGACACGCGCAGAACGTCAAGTACGTGACGTTTGTCGGTCAGGACGGCGAGTTCCTCGCCTCGGGCTCGAGCGACGCAACGATCAAGCTCTGGCCCGTAGACTTTCCAGTCCCAGCGACGTCGACCGATACGAGCTCGAGCATGGGCGACGTCTGTGCCACGTACTCGCGCGAGCTCAGTGGCCACTCGTCGCGCATCTGGTACTTGGCGTCGAACGCCGCAGGCGACATGCTCTACTCGGGCTCGGGCGACGGCACTGTGAAGATATGGGACCTGCGCTCCGCGGTCGCAGACTTGTCTGCAGCGTTGAGCGATGGTGCCGCAGATGCAGACGATGCACTGAACAGCACCCGGAGCGCAACCATCAGCAGCAACGCAGCTGCGTCAGCTCTCGCCATGACGGGCTCTCTTGGCTCGAGCAGCTGCGTCGCGACGCTCCAGAGCCAGAGCGGTGGCGACATCTACTCGGTGAATGTCCACCCGAGCGAGACGCACGTGGTCACAGGCGGCTACGACCAGACCGTCCGGCTCTTTGACATCCAAACGGGTGCCATCGCAAAGACGTTCCGCGGACACGTCGCGTCGGTCTGCGACGCGCAGTTCAATCGCCACGCCAACTTGATCGTGAGTGGCTCGAAAGACGGCACGATCCGGCTCTGGGACATCCTCAGTGGCCTCTGCGTCCACACGCTGCGGCAGACGCTCGGCGAAGTCACGTCCGTGTCGATGGCGTCGAACGGCTACACGCTCCTCAGTGGCTCGCGCAACAACAGCAATCGGCTCTGGGATCTGCGCATGCTCCACGCCCCGCGCGCGCACTTGACGACTGGGCACGCGAGTGGCGCTGGCGGCGTTGGCAGCAGCAACAATAGTGGAAGCGGCACTGGCACGACGTCGCACGGATTCGCGACGACGTCGCTGCTGCACCACAGCAGCAGTGGCTTTGCAGCAACGCGCAGTAGTAGTAGCTCTGCGCACGAGCAGCGTCCAATCCAGCGCTTCAAAGGACACCAGAACACTGCGAAGAACGTTGTGCGCGCGTCGTTTGGTCCGCGCGAAGCGTTTGTCTTGGGCGGCTCAGAAGACGGCGCTGTGTACGTCTGGGACGTCGCGACCGGCAAGCTGCTCGAGAAGCTCGCAGGCCACAGCGGCGTGACGTACAACGCCAAGTGGCACGAGAAGCAGGCGCTCATGGCGTCGAGCTCGCACGACGGCACAGTCAAGACGTGGTGGTGGCAGGACAAGACGCGATGAGCAACATCTGTGGGTCGTCGGGACGTACGCGCATCAGGATCCAACCACCAGCAGTAGTAGTGAGACGACATTGAGTGGACCTGTGCAAGTGCAAGAGAGAGTGGGTAGTGAATGACGCAGGACAAAGCAGATTCAATAGATGTACATCCATCCATCCATTGACGGCATCGGTCGTCGCGTCTCGATCGTGAGGTCTCGACCAGCCGTCTCTATCGTGAGCTTTGATCAATCGTCAGCGTCACGCAAACGCAACGACGTCGCTCGTGCGCGTGTCGTCGAGGAACTGCTTCCAGACGACTGGGAAGCGCTCTGCGACGTCCACCTTGACGCGCTTCACGTCGTCTGCGCTCGTGCCGATCGGGAGTTTCTCGGCTGCGAGGTACTCGACAAAGCGGTGTCCAAGCGCCGCGTATGCGCTCGCAACGACTGACGAGACGTCCAAGAACGCCCGAATCGCGACGAACCGCTTGCTGATCTGCTTCTTCGACTCGGTGAGCACTGCGGCGCGCGCTGTTGCCGTTGCAGACGCCGACCCCGAGGACTGCGCTGCGCGTCGCGGATACAGCTTGTTGCAAAAGCTCTTGGCTTTCTCGCGGATCGCGCGGAGCGAGACGTACCAGACCGTCTTGAACTTCTCCATGCCGATCACGCACGCGTCGCTGTCGACAAACAAGTTGACCGCACCTTCGTGCTGGTAGCTCTGCTTGATCGTTGTGAGCGTCGCGTTGTAGACCGTCGGCGTGAACTCCACGACCGAGTACTCGACCGTGCGGATCCCGAGCGTCCGCATCGCCTCGTACAACAACACGGGGTTGACGCAGATCTCAGCGCCCGCCATGTGCGTGTACGACGGCAGCGAGACGCCGTAGAACACGGGTGTGTCGTCGTCAATGTAGTCGAGCAGCTGCACGTGCTGGTGGCTCGGACACAGGATCTCAAACGATGCAGTCATGCGCGTCTGCCAGAGTAGCTCACACAACCACAGCCGGTGCGCCGGCACGAGCTGCGCGAGCATCCGGAACAACGCGCGCGCGATCGGCGCGGCGGCTTTGTACGGATCGTTACCTTCTCGACGACCCGCTGCGCACGCCGCGTCGACGTCGTCGAGTGAGAGCGCGAGCAAGTGCGTGTTCTTCGAACCGAGCGCAAACACAAAGGCGCCGTCTGCGCGCTTGAACACCGCCAAGTGGCCAGCCTCGCCGTTCTCTTTCGTCGTCGAGATCACGTGGCGCGTCTGTTCCTTGGGCTTGGTGAAGAACTTGGACAAGACGTCGTCGTCCAGTGCGCCATGCTCCTCGCCATCGTCCTCTTGGCCCGTGAACTTGCGGTACGCGCGAACGATCGGGAAGTGGAGTGTCTCGCCCGAAGACGGCGACTTCCACGCTGCGATGAAGTTCCCGCGCGGCATGTACGCGCGCGCGTACGCCGACTTGGCGTACACAGCGTCGTCAGGGCGTCCAGGTCGCCCAGCTTTGAGGTCCATGCCCGCGAGCGCGAGTCGTAGCGACGACTGGAACGTCCGGTCTTGGACACCCATGTCCGCGCTCTCCCGTGCAGTTGCGACGTGCTGTGCCCAGACCTCGGAGTCGCGTGCGACGAGCGCTTCAAAGTCCGCAAAAGCATTGCCATCAACGTCAGTGTGCTGCTGCTGCACGAACGCATCCATTTGCGCGAGACCGCGACGCATGTGATCGACCAAGTGCGCGCGCGTGGCGTCACTCGCTGTCGCGTCGATCACGCTGTCGAAGAATGCGCGGACGTCGCTCGTGAGCGCTGCGTGTGGCGGCGCAAAGCCCATAGCAGGTGCATCAGTCGTGAACGATGGGAACGTTGGCGCGTGGGTCTTGAGTGCAGCCGCTGGTGCCGGAGCTGCGTTCGGTGTTGCTGGCTTTTCTTCTGGTGCAGACTCGAGTTGCTGGGGCGGCTTGTTTGTCTTGTTCTTGTTCTTGTTTCTGCTCTTGCGACGCGATGGCTGTGTGACAGGTGTCTGCTCAGTGCTTTCAGGCGCAGCGGCGGTTGATGTTGCACCTGTCGTCGTCTCTGACGCCTCGGCTGGTTCTGTTGTCGTTGCTGGCGCCGCGTTTGGCTGTGTCGTAGCGCTCGGCTTCTTGTGCGTCTTCTTCTTCTTCGTCGTCCGAGTTATTGCAGTGGTGCTTGCGACTGCAACTGTTGCTGTTGCTGTTGTTGTGCTTGCAGCACTCGGTCCCTTCTTCACGTTTGTTGTCGATGTCTTCGTCAGACTCGTAGTCGCAGCGTTCGCTGGCGCAGCAGGTGGGGCAGGTGGAGCAGTGGACATCGCGACGTCACTGGCCGTGGCAACAGCCACAGGAACAGGTGGCGCTTGCTCGGTCGCTCCTGACGCAGTCGTCGCGTTCTTCTTGCTGCGGCGCGGTGCCATTATGTCGAAGGTCGTGGTCGCGTGTAGCCGGGCGTGCACTTCACCTTGAGCGCGCAAATCTGGATGTGCGTTGTCTTGGTGTGCAGATCTATCTTTCGTTGCTGGTCAAAGCCAGAGTTCTCCCTTTGTTTTATCACTATGTGATATCAATCTAAAAGGCGAGAACATACAGATTTCAAGTGAGAGTTGAACCTACCATCACTCACCAAATTGACCGAGTGCTGGTCTAGTACAGCTTCAAATACAGCACCCTTAAAAAATTGACATATTTTAACAAATTAAAACCATTATGCGTGAATAATAATGTACGCCACAACGGCTTATTTTTGCAAACTACTGTAATAATTTATGTAACATTCACTCTGATGTCAACAAATGATTCCAATTTCCTTTGAAAACCTTTGAAAACGTATTGAACACCTGCATACAAATCGTAAATGAAGTGTTCCATTTTTATAATATTGAACACTTCATTTGACTTTTGTATTCAAAGTCTCAAAACCGCACTTTCATCACTATCAGATCTTCAAACAAGCGTTTCAGTCCACATAGTGGACCAAGTCAATAAGCGTTTCAGATTCGCTTTTTTCACTATCAAAACTTCAAACACTGTTTCACGCCACATACAGTTCCAAGTCAATAAGCGTTTCAGGGCTCGCTGATGCCACCGCACTTAACCGAATGACAACAACAACACGCAAGCGCTTGTCAAAGAGCTGCTCGTGGTAGTCAGTCACTCATGTTCGCACCTGGCGGCGTAGATCATGAGGCGATAGTGGTGATGATGACAGCGCAGTCGACGCTTAGTGCGCCTTCGTCTGGTTCGCAACGCCCGCAATGCGCGCCTTGATCGTCCTGGTTGCCGACGTAGTGGCGCATGCACGAACAACACGAGGGAAAGAGAGAGAGAGAGACGCTGGTAGACAAGTCCCAAGCACGACTGCTGTCTGTGTTCCTACTACTTCACGCGCGAGACGAACTTGTACTGGTTGAGCTGGCGCAGCGAACCTTTTTGGACCATCGCTCGGATCGCGCGCTGGATCGCGTTCGGGTTGTAGCCCTGAGCTTCGAGGCGGCTGTAGAGCGCAGCAGTCTCGACGCGCATGCCAATGCGCAGCGTGCGGTTGATGCTCTGCTCGACTTCCTGCGCTTTCTCGTGGAAGCCGCCAAAGAGCCCTTGCGTCCCGCCGTCCTTCGCAGCGTTCATGGTCGAGACGCTAAAGAGCCGCACGGCTTCGCGCACGTGGTCGATCGTCGCTTCGTTCTGGAGCTTCATCTTCGCGAGCGACTCGGAGATGCGCACGAGCGCCTCGAGCTGCCGCACCGTGACTGGAATCGTCGTCTCGCCGCCCTGGTTCCGCCGCACGTCGTCACGCACGCCGACGTAAAAGTCCTGGAGCGCCTGTGCAGCGCTGACTGACAGCCGCGGCGCACACCGCGTGCGGCAGTACGTGATGAACTTCTTCATCAGCCACGGCTCGTACTCGCCAGTCTTCTCTTCGACCGCAGTCTTTGCACCCGCGGCGCCGACCGAGTTCGTGTGGATCCGCACGACGTGCGCTGCCATCTGCCGATCGCGCGCGTCGTCTTGGATGTCGCGGACGATGAAGATCATGTCAAAGCGCGAGAGAATCGTGCTCATGAGGTCGATGTTCTCAGACGCGCTGCGCATGTCGTCGTAGCGACCAAAGACTGGGTTCGCAGCCGCCAAGACTGACGCGCGCGAGTTGAGGATCGTCGTGATGCCAGCCTTGGCGATCGAGATCGTCTGCTGCTCCATTGCTTCGTGGATCGCGACGCGGTCCGACTCGCGCATCTTGTCAAACTCGTCGATGCACACGACGCCGCCGTCTGCGAGCACCATGGCGCCGCCTTCGAGGTAGAACTCGCCTTTCGAGTCTTTGATCACCGACGCCGTGAGACCGGCTGCGCTGCTGCCTTTGCCAGACGTGTACACGCCCACGGGCGCGACCTTTTCGACAAACTTGAGGAACTGACTCTTCGCAGTCGACGGGTCGCCGAGGAGCAGCACATTGATGTCGCCACGGAGCTGGTTGAGGTCGTCCAATATATTGTGAGCGTGAGCCCAGAAAGCAATAGCAATAGTATTGCAATCACAATATCCAGCACAACGTACAATCATGCCGTCTGGCAAGCGCTTGCGCGAGCCGCCGACGAGCAAGCACGCAATGGCTTTCTTGATGTTCGTCGTGTAGTCGCCGTAGATCGACGGCGCGATGCTCGACGCGAGCTTCTCGTACAGCTCTGGGTCGCGCGCCATTTCGTGGAACTTCTCTTCTTCAGCAGGCGAGAACGTCGCTTTCGCTCGCCCAGCGCCTTCTTCATCGATCTACATAGTGCGTGCGATAGCGTCCGTCCGTCCATCTGTCAGTCACTCGCTCACTGTATGCGTTGCCACTGCAGCGCACGCACCTCAATGCCAACGACGCGCAAGTAGAGTGTCCGGATCGCCACTGCGCCAATCTGCTTCGCTCCAGCGTTCACGACTGACGTGATGCCGACAACCGACACGCGCGTGCCGGGCGACGCTTTGTCGACCAAGTGACGATCCGCAATGAGCGCGAGGTTCCGCGGCATCTCACCGGTCGGCACGACTTCAGGGTTCTCTTGGAGCTTGAGCGTCTGCTGGTCGACGTACTCGCCGCGGTCTGGCAGCACAATGTACGAGTCCTTCGGACAGAGCTCACCGCTCGGCTCGTCTTCGCGGTTGCGGTCGCACATGCGTGGGATGTTGACGCCGCCGAGCCCCGACACTGCGACGCGCTTTGTATTGCCGCAGTTCTTGCACCGGAGCGTCGCGGAGACGCACTTGGTGCGCACGCGCGTGGCGCTGATGACAATACCCGGGACTTTCACGAGCCGATTGATCTCCTGCGCGTGCACAGAGCGCAGTGCGACTGGCGCTTGGTCGCTCGAGATGACCGCTTGGATGTCCGGCAAGTTCTTGATGTTCACTGCTGCGTCGCTCGCAACCGAGCCATCGGCGTTTGTCGTCGTCGTCTGCTCGCTCCGGTTGAGCACGAGCAAGTACGCAAGCATCTCTTTCGCGGCGTTCTCGAGCAGCGGCAAGTGGTCCTTTGGGTTCTTGAGCATCAAGTCTTGCAGGAACTGGTCGTACGTCGCCAAGTGGCTCAGACTGACCGTGAAGTAGTAGTTGTTGCGCCGGTAGTTGGCAATGAGCTGCTCGCGGTAGAAGAAGATCGGTCCGACGCGGAAGCTCCGGAGGAACTCGTGCAGCCGACGCTGGATTGCAATCGGCGACGTGTCGTGCGCGTCGCGCGCCGCAACCGCGGACGCGCTCTCCATGCCCATGGACGACACGCGCCCGACATCCCAGTCCATGATGCTCTAGCGTCTCCTTGACCTCTACTTGTGTGGAGTTTCATTTGAACCTTACACAAGCGTAGTGCGATTATCGAGGGAGCACATTCCCGCCAAAAAGGAACAATCTATTATAGGTACATTGAATCAGCAAATGAGATTCTAAAATAGGTTGTCAATGAAGCCTCTTGTAGAAATATTTGGATCCCTAAATCAGCGTTTAGAACATTTACTACAAATGCTATTTTAGTGCCGTAAACATATCTAAACGACAACAGAATTTAAACAATATTCATACAAATTGTAGATAGCAAACGTTATGTTATGGTGTACTGCGCTTTTTGAGGTCTTATACACAATACAATTCTAAGACAGTTTGAATGAAAAGAACATGTTTCTCGTGCGCATATTGTAATGACATTCCCAGGTTCTCGTGCGCATAGGCTTGTTAGAAAAGAATGGCATACAAGATTTGTACGCCATAAACATACAAATGTGCTTTTACAACACACATATCCCCTAAAGCAAGTTATAGTTTGTATCGGTGCATATAATTCCAAACGATGTAATGCACTCACAGTACGACTACTGTAGTACAGATGCCAGCGACGTTTTTAACAATTGAACACTTTATCAGGCATCAAATGTCACGGGAGCGCTCTCCGTGACGTAGCTTACACGTGGTCTTACGAGGAAGCGATGTGGTGAAGCGCAGAGGGACTGCGCTGAACTCGGTATTTTCAACTCTGTGGTTTTTGTATTAGGATCATGTATAGTGGTGAAAGTGAGGGAGCTAACCTAAATAGTGAGCTGTCTGATGGGACGACCAGGGTCATCCAGAAATCAGGTTGAGCCACTAATTGGGTGTCTGCTGTGCTACTTCGTACTTAGCACAGCAACCCCGTTACAAATGGAGCACAGCAGATTCCCAATTGTTGGCCCAATCTGATTTCTGTCGATGTTGGTCGTCTCGTCAGAGGCTCATTGTTTAGCTTAGCTTCCTCACTGTCATCACAATCCATGATCTTAACACAAAAACATCAGAGTTGAAACTCCCCAGTTCAGCAGTTTATTTGCGCTTCACCACATCGCTTCCTCATAACATCATGAGTAAACTACGTGGCGGAGACCACTCCCATAACAGTATTCATAATTTGACACTGAAAAATATGCCAGCGCAACAAATACAAATACAGGGTTGAGCGCGTTGAGCGTACGCCTGATATGAATCACTTTGAAGAGGGTATGCTTGAATGCAACCAACATGATATTATAAATAGGCAGTCGTTTGCAATATCGATTTATCGCACAATCGCTTGTACAAGGGTATAAATTGATGCCCGTACGCTCAACGAGCTCTAGCCTATATAGTGTCTATAATGGCCAAGCTATTGCATTTTTAGTGTCATTTTCAGCTTGCATAGAGCTGTACGAACTTTTGTCATTTATGTCGATCACGTCATTCTCTTCGATTACCACAGACTCATATGCTTGCAGTCATATTCTTCTTCGAAGATTATGACGTTGACTTCTTGGCTGATTCATCGAGGCCAACAAACATTAATATTGACCTGTCAAGTTTAATAAACGTAGATGTCAAATTTGGCTCTAAAGATGCCGGCAACAAAACATCACGCACCATCTGAACATACACAGAATATATGTGTCAGTCGTGCTCTGTGCTTAAACATGTCAACTTTGGATTAGCCACTCCGCATTCGCCAGAGTCTTGAAAGATGGTATGTCGGACAGAATCGATGTCTTGTCGATGTTGACGATGTTTGATTGGTAGACGTCGTCAGATTTCTCCCAGAAAGCCTGCTAAATTGGTCTCCGTTTCTTGCTTTTGAGTTTCTCCGCATCTAACCAAAGCGCATACGATCATTTAGATCAGACACAATTACACTACAGAACAGTTTGCATACACTTGGCACAAGCGTTTGCCACATGAACCAATCGATGCGAGAAACCATATCCTTTTGACAAGCGACAATGAAGCTACAAGAACAGCTCATTCATTATCTCTAGTGTTTTTTGCCAAGGCGTAGTCGTCAAGCCACTCAGTAAAGTATATGCTGATTTAGGCTGCCACAGTACACGTACAGAACATCTAGTAACACGACACAAGTTTGTGAGTGCGTATAGATACAAGTATAGTAGAGTGCATATGCAGTGCAGAAACTGTACTATGCCGCTCTTCCTGCATGGACTACAGTCGCAGCTCTGCAAATGGAATATCCTCTTTCACTCCACTCTACTCCACTGAAATACGTTGCGCACGATCCACCGCGGCACGTCAAACTCGCGTTCAACAGATCGCTGGCTGGCTGTGCGCACAGTGTATGCCTGACGTCGAAGGCAAAGGAGATCGGCTACCTAGTGAGCTCTCTCTGGTGTATGACAGAGCAAGTGATGCGCTGCGCGATGCTGCTCGACGTTGAGTTGTGCAAGGTACTCACGACGTCCGCGCATGCTACAAGAGACCATGCAAGCGCTACCAGTACACTCTAACGCAAGCGATATCGACAATGGCAATGCGTGATAGGTGTGTGCGATTTTGCCCTACACACTTATCAGTTTGGCAAAGAAGAAACAATGATGGACGTATTGTAAGGTAGTTGCTCGCATCGAAACAAAACGTTTGTAAAAGCATTCAATCTAAATTTATTTTTAGTGATGAAAAGCTTCAGCCAAGTGTCGACAATACTAATCGTTAGCGATTATTTCGTAGTGTTGAATTTGTTTCCCCCATTTACAAGTATAGTGGCTCAGATTGGGATCAAACAACCTCATTCGATATAGTTTTGGAATCTGTACAAGAAGTGCCAATAATAATATTCGCACTTTGAAAAAAATTCAGGAGTCAACTATTTCAAACTCTCACAACCTACGTATTGGAGGTTTTTTAGTATCGGATAGCGCCAATGTGCGTAGATTTTGAAATGGTGCTGGTTGCGTTTTCGTACTTAGACATTGACGGTTTATTCGATATAATACGTCTCATATACTGTACTTGTGGTCATAATCTTCTTTGCTGCTTCGTTGTGCTCAATAAGTATAACTATTGACTTGTCAAGGTTAATACGCGTAAATATAAATAATTTGATATCAAAAAGCGCATATATTGCTTTGTCAAGGTCAATATGCGTAAATACTGATTTATTGAGGTCAAAACTAGCACCACCATTTTTTCAGCTTGCTTTGAGTAAGCTCAGAAGCAAGACAGCAAGACAGCTCCAGCGGTAGCGACGGAGCTGGTGCAGGCGGCAAGAGCTACTCGCGTACGATGGACTGGACCCACGAGCCGCTCGATGACGACGCGCTGCAGCTGCCGCTCGATGACGACATGTGCGTGCTCGCAGGGCTGGACCGCGACGTCGACATGGCGATCAACGTCGAGGGATTTGGACAGCACGCCGCTGCACTGGGTGCGAGCGACAGCGACGACGGTGACGTCTTTCGCCCGAGCGCGCTGCTCGACCGGCGCATGGAGGACGAGTTCGGCGGTGCGTTCTACTCGACGTGTCTCCAGGTGTCTGAGCTACTCGAGAAAGACTTGCTCGACGGCACTGGCGGGTTTGTCGACATTGAGCAGATGCTCCTGAGCGAGTCGAGCGAGTTCCTCTCGACGCACTTTGCGAGCTGCGACAGCGAGCAGCTCATGCAGCACTTTACGCACGCAGTTGCTTCGACTGGCGGTTCGCGCGACGCTGTGCTGCGCGCAGAGCTCACTGCGCAGCACTTTATCGCAGCTCGTGGCGGCTCGAGCAGTAGCTACGACCAGCAGGAGCGCCTCGTGCTGCTCAAGCACGCGCTCGCATCGTCGTCAAACGCGTCGTCAGCGCTGTTTACGATGCCGCCCAAGTACTTTGGCGGTGCAGAGGGCTCGCCCCAGAAGCGTCGAGTGCATCGCCGGACGTTTGGCGAGCGCGCGCATACGTTTGCGTTTGGCGGGAGCACTACGAGTCGATCCGCAGCCACAAGTGCCACTGCAACGCAAGTACCACCCAAGGCAATAGCGTCGACCAGCGCAGACGCGTCGCTCACATCAGTCGCACATGGCTCGAACGCGCCGTCTGTGGCGATCAAGACCGAGTCGGTAGCTGCTGCTACAGCGGAGGCTGTCAAGACAGAACCCGAGCCAATGGACGAAGACACGAGCGACTTGGAGCAGAAGCCGTTGGCGCCAGATGACGCCTGTGCGGAGCGCGCACAGACGCCCGTGCGCAGCGTCAGTCACTTTGGAGGCTTCCGGAGCATCAGCGACGACCAGGACCTCGCAGATGGCGAAGCACTGCGGACGCCACTGCGGCGCACGCAGTCGTCGCCGGCACCAACTGCGACGAAAGCAACGCCACAGCAGCAGCGGACACCGCTTGCGAGTCGCTCCATGTCGCCAGCTGACGCGCTCGACAAGGTCGCAGTCGTGATGCAAGTGCCAAAGGACTCGCCTGGACGCCTCGGGACGTTTGAGTGGCGCATCCAGAGCTCGCCATCGACAGCAGCGACGCAGCAGCAGCAGCCTGCATCAGCGCAGCGGAAGCCTCGACCGACGCTCGCAGCTCAGCTCGGCCGTGCAGACGACAGCGAGCACTGTTTGTCCGCTGCGAGCAGTGACGCCTCGAGTGGCGCAACGCTCCCGCCGCGGTACTTTCGTGGCGGCACGACGTCGCCGCAGAAGCGCCGCGTGCACTCGACGACGTTTGGTTCGTTCGCGCGCTCGTTCTCGTTCACAGGCACTGCGCCGAGTGACGCATGAAGCGAGCGTCGCATCATCGTCGGCGTGAGTGGCGACAGGAGCGTCCATGTATTTACAAACAGAAACATAGTAGGTAGACTCTAATCGCAATGGTCGCAGACGCGTCGTCACGCGAGCTGCTCGTGCACCCAAGTGGCTCGGAAGCAAAGCTGCTCACAAGCAGCAGCACAAGCAGAAGACGAAGAAGGGCTAACGCTTCTCCAACGTGTGCTCAAAAGCGCTCTCCAACGCGCACTCCAACGCGCGCAGCACAAGGCACGACGAGCTCTCGCAGCAGTTCAACACGCGCGCGCGAAAGCAAGTCGGATTCGACAACAAGCAGCAGCAACAGCAGCAACTTGACCGCGCCTTCTGTGTGCGGTCAGTGGGTAGCGGCAGATGAGTCACCGAGTGGTTTGAACCATGGCGTGGCTCAGTGAGTCTGACACGCATCCACGCCGAGCAGTGCGAGGACTAGGATGACTAGAACGCACTTGTAGGCACGTTTAGGATGAAGTTAACTGACTGAACGCAAAGGACCCCCGCCGTGTGCCACTATATGTGCGTCGGTTCGTGCCGCTCGTCTCGGTCCGTGCGTCGCTCGCGAGCAATGAGCGAGGCGCCGACAGTTCTGGGCACCGCCGAGGTCTTTCTTCGACCGCTGCGCTTCCTGTGCGTGCGTGTGCGTGTGTGTGTGCAGCCATTGACCACGAGCAGCTCCAAAGTATGCTGTCTAGCTGACGCACATGCCACACACTCGTCGACAGGTTCGACGTCGAGGCAGAGCTCACAGTCGTTGCAGTCGACGCTGCAGCAGAGCGCTCGCTAGGATGCGTGCACGTGCACGTGGCGATCTCGTCCCGCCCGCCACTGATCGAGCGCCAGCAAGTGAACGGCTTCCTCCGCGCACGCCGCGCTAGCTACGAGTTTGACGACAGCGCGACTGACGCGATTGCTAGCGACGATGACGCATCTCGGTCGATGCAGCGAGCGCAGCTACGTGACGCGAAAGACGCTGGCGACGAAGAGCTCTGTGCGCTGAAAGGGACGTTTGCGTGGGTCCTCGTGCGCATGCAGCAGCAGCAAGAGCACTCGTCATCGCCACGACCGCATCGTCTACAACGAGCTCGCGTGCAGTACCAACTCACGCCTGTGACTGAGAGCTACCTACTGCCAATTGACCACACAAACGTACGTCGCGTGTGAGCAGCGCAGTGCTCCTCGTGACTTGACACGGCGACAAGCTGATTGCTTTGCGGTTCGCGATGCGCTGTGCTCAGGTCGTGAAGCTCCTCGTGTCGGACGAGCTCATGCAGCAGATCGACACCAAGACGCTCACATTCAGCTTCGTCTCGCCAGCTCCACTGCCGTCCCCAGTGCTACCAGTCAAGTACGCATAGCGTCTCCTTGCTCATTGCGATCGGTGCACTGACTCGATCAAGCGCTGCTGTCCTAGTGTCCAAGCGTCTCCAGCATCGCCACAGCCACGCAGCGAAGCCAATGCGCTCGACGACACAGAGCTGCTTGACGCAAAGGAGCGCGCTGCACAAGCCACCGCAGCGCTCACATCCGCGCAAGCTGCACTCGAGCGCGAGCGCGCCGAGCTGCAGCGACGCGACCTCGAGCGTCAGCACGAGTTCGCGAGCCTCGAGCAGCAGTACGCGCACGCACGCGCTCTGCTCGAGCAAGAGCTCAATCGACGCGCCGAGCAGACACGCGAGCTCGCAGCGCAGCTCGAGCGCCAGATCGAGAGCAAGCGCGACGTTGCCGATAGCGTCCAGCAGTCGGCGCTCAAGACCGAGCAAGCGCTCGAGGTACGTGGGAATGGGCGTGAGGTGCGTGACGCGCTGCGCTGACGTCGCGCGTGTCGAATGCGCACGCTGTAGCTGCTCAAGCAGCGCATGGCGAGCGACGCAAAGGAGCGCGAGGAGCTCCAGCGCCGCTTGCGCGCGCTCGAAGACGAGAAGATCGCACTGCTGCGCAAGAGCCGCGTGTGTGTGCTGCAGTAGTGCGCCGCTCATGCAGCGGCGGTGGGGCGACAGCGAATGGAATCGAACGACCGATCACTCGACGTCTCATGCGTTCCCATACAGATACATACACACATACACGAGTCGCTAGTGTGGTGCCACTCAATGTCTACACGCGAGAGCTGCTTTGCTGGTGCTGCGGCGGCGCGGTGTGCAAGTGCGGCGCAGGCGTCTCAGCGGCTTCTTCATTCTTCTTCTTGCGCGTGATCGCGTCCAAGAGCGTCGGCTCGCTCTGGAGCGTCTGGTACATGCGCAGTGTGTCGTAGCCTTCTTGCACAAACTGCTGGATCTTCACTGCGCTCGCTTCGTTCCGGCGCAGTCGAATGAGCTCGCGCGTGTTGTACTGGAGCTTCTTGCCCATGCTGCGCTCTGGGAACGCGCGCGCGACGCGCAGGAGCTCGCGGTAGAGCTGCAGTACTTGCTGCTTGGACGCTGGAGCGGCCATAATTGAGTGATCAAGAGCGCGAGATGTCGAGGAGCGACGCAAGTGGGGGCGCTTCGTGCTTCGTCCTTCCTTCCTGTTGCTTGCTTTGCTTGCGTTCTAGTCTGTGTTGTGTGTGTGGGACGTTGCAGTTCGATCAACGTCATCGTGTGCACCACATCTACAAAAGTGGCGCACACCATGTCAAAAGCAAACATACAAATGCACTTGGCTGATTCGAATCATAACCCATCGACAGCCCTGCTTGCTTTTGTTGGTTCATAACGTCGCTCAAATCAACTTGCTGTGACTGACTTGCTACTTGCGAGAGCTGTTGCGATGGTGCTGTTGCGCTGGTGCTACTGCTGCTGCTGCGCTGCTGTTGCTGATGTCGCTACACTGCGCTCTCGCACGCAACAACGAACGACTCAATGGAGCTCCTGCTGCTTTGCGTTTGATTGGCGCTGGGAAGCGCCGCATTCATGTGCCACTCTAAATTATGTGACCACGTAAAATATTTAGTACATTATTTTGACATTTTCAAAGTCATGATATGAACAACTTGTTGTTGCTGTGAACAGCACCCACTCACGACTTGAGCCTTGCTCTGTTGTCCTCGAAGCAACTAGCAAGGAACCACAAAGCACGGCTAACAACGTCTCAATCAACACGCTTCACGCTGCAAGTCGACACAACCACACATGCAGATCAAGTGCATCGCGACGTGACCAGCGTTGCGCGCTTGATGCTCTTCCGAGCAAACCATCTCGACTCTATCGTCTACTCTCTCAGTCTTGCATCCTTTGCAACGCATCCTTTGCGACGCACAGGTGCTATTGTATTTGAACAACTCGCAAATCTCTTGCTCGTATGAACGACGCCTGAGCATCTTGTACTTCCACCAAAGAGTGAACCGCGCGATCTGTCGCGCCGGCACTGCGCTGCTCAAGCGAGCGGTGCCAGCGATTCTGTGTGTGCTGGCACTGTGCGTCGTCGCTGCTGTCGAGTCGAGCATTCGCTTCGTGGCGCGAGCGCTGCGAGCGTAGTAGGTAGGCGACGCTAGCATGTGGGTGTGAGTGTGTTTGGATTTGGTTGAGAGCTGCACAGCAGAGTGGCTCTGTATGTTGTGTGCCGATGCGAGTCGAGTCTAGTCGTGTCGTATGTAGTCGCATTGAACTGGCGCTTCTCGTGTGCTTGAGTTGGTCTGGTCCGTAGTGGAGTGGAGTGGAGTGGAGTGGAAGACGCCTCTAGCTCGTGTGTCGAGTGTCGTGCGTTGCTTTGCAAAACAAGCTCGTATACAGTTGACGCGCTGGTGTGTGTGGTCAATGGGTTCACATTTGGCTTTTCGTACTTCAATGGCACACAACGCACTTGTCGAACATGACAGCGATGACTGGCGTGACCAGGATGTGTGTCATGCTGCGTCTGCTACTACTGGTGGTGGTCGTCGTTGTTGTTGTCGTTGTGATGGCAGTGGTCGTCGTGGTGGGTGTACACGTCGCCTTCACCTGCGACTGATCGGTCACCTGCGCGTCGCTTGCAGTCGCATGGGCAATGGGTTCACTAGCACCACGAGCACCACTGGCCATGCAGACGCCAAGTTGGACGAACATGCGCCAGTTGACGTCTTTGCGCTCATGGCGAGGTCTCGGTCATGCAACTGACACTCACAAGCAAGCAAGCAACTCAAGCGCACACATTCGTGAATCGTCGGACTCGTGTGCAGCACCTCACACACACACACACACTCAAGCACACACTCAAGCACACACTCAGGCACAAGAACAAGCACACTTGCTTCGTCATGCGGTCGATCGCGCCGTTCCCAGCGATCGCTCGACTGTGGATCCAGACGTCGTCCGGCCGCGCGTTTGCTTGGAGCCAACAGCGTCACTGCGCAAGCGGTGCGTTGTGACAAGCTCGAGTCGATCAGTCGTCGCTCTTGAGTGAGCGATGGTCTTCCAAGCAAAGGCACACGGACTGACAACGTGTGTATGTATGTGTATGTGCATGTGTATGTGTGCGTGCGCAGACCTCGGGAACATGGATGCAAAAGTGCACGCGTGCATGGCGCGATGCAACGACGAGGTCGATGACGAAGAGGTCGACGAAGACAGCACGGCCGTACCGACAAAGCTCAGAGCCACATTGCCGACGCGAATGACTGCGCTCGACGGCTCGCTCGTCCACGCTGTCCTGGATCTCCAAGACGACTCGGAGACGCCTCTGCTCTTCTTTGCAGGTACGTAGCAGCACTCTACTACTCTGCACCTATCTATACGATTGAACATTGTCAGAGACTACTGCTATCACGTGCTCATCGTGCACGTACGACCACTTGCTCGCTTGATCTGCTTCGCTTCGCGTTGTGCTTGGTGTGCTTGCTGCAGCGATCAAGTTTGACGACGTGACAGTCGGACTTGCGTTCGCACGGACGTACTGGAGCTTCAACTACGTCAACACGGCGTACGTCGCGCTCTACATGAGCCGGATCGTCGGCGCCGGCGAGTGCAGCGACGAGAGCGACATCGCATTCAGTCTCCGAGGCTTGACCGACAACATCAGCGACGACCTCCAGCAGCTCTCGCAGGACATTGCACAGCACTGGCCGAGCGTTTGCGCCGAGCCTCTGGACCTCATCGTCGCACCATCGCGACTGGACAAGAGCGAGTCTGCAGCACCAGTGACGGCTCAAAAGTGCTCGGCACGTACCAAGGCGCAAGCACCACCGCAGTTTGAGCTCTCTCAAGTCGCGATCCAAGCGTTCGAGTCGCTGAAGAGCTATTCGCCAGCGAGCGGCAATCGTCTCTTCCCCATTGGCGTCGTTGGCAACTTGCGCGAAGGCAAGTCGACGCTGCAGAACATGCTCATGCAGCTCTACGACATTGTCGACGACACGTGTGAGAGCGACAGCACACCACGCACTGGCGATGCGAGCAATCCGGTGCCACCGCGTGCGCGTGCGTCGCGCGAGTACTTCAAGACGAGCGCGGACGTGACGAGCGAGACGCGCGGTGCAAACTGCTACGTGCTGCCGTACTTCCGAGACAAGACGACGTGGATGGTGTTCATTGACTTTGAAGGCTTTGGCGACCCACAGAAGCCTGTGCACTACCGCAGAGACTACGACGTGCGGCTCTTTGCCATCTCTATCGCAGTGCTCAAGTGCATGCTGTACAACACGCGCTCAGCCGTCGACCACTACGTGATTGATCGCTTGAAAGCGCTCAAGTTTGTCGCCGATGACAGTCTGTTCAGCGCGTTCACACGCAGCAGCAGCAGCAGTCGCAAAGCCACGGCTGCGATGAACCGCCCGAGCGTCTTCCTCGTGCTGCGCGACTTTAGCCTCCGCACTGTCGACCGATCGACGAAAGACGCAGTCGCGTACTACAAGAGACTCTTGTGGGACGAGAGCAGCGAGTCGGCTGCGTTCTTGCGCGACCGCTTTGCGCGTCTCGAGATTCACCCGATGCCCAAGCCGATCGAGTCGGACGCGATCGCGTACGTCTCGCAGCTCCCGCTCTCGTGCCTCGCTCGTAACTTCTCTACTGCGGTCAAGGTCCTCGCAAAGGACACGGGCTTTTGGACAGATGACTCGCATGCGCGCGTGCAAAGCGAAGCGGAGGACGTCGAGCTCGACACGTTCCAGGGTTTCACTGAGCGCATCAAGGCGACGATCGCTAGAGTCAACGCCGCGACGAGCCAGCCGCTCATGATGACGTCGATCCTCGCGCACCAAGCAGTCGAGTCGCAAGTGTTTGCGATGGAGGCGCAGCTCGAAGCGCGTCTCAAGGCCGCAGACCTCCCGCTCACGGACGACGCGCTCGCGCATTTGTTCAGCGCGTCGCTCGCTGCGGTGCACAAGGAGTTCACCGCGCAAGTCGCGAGTGTGTCCAAGGTGAGCGGCAGCGGCGAAGACTCGCTCCAGATCGTGGTTGAAGACGCGTGGGGTAAAGTCAAGACCAAAGCAGAGCGCGAGCGCGAGCGCCGCATGCTCGCTGCGCTGAACGACAAGGAGGCACACGCCATGGCGCGCACTGTGCGCGACGCTCTGGTCGCAGACGCGCCGTCACGCGAGCTGCTCGTGCACCCAAGTGGCTCGGAAGCAAAGCTGCTCGAGTTCATGCACTCAGCTGGGTTGCTCTTGAAGATCCACTTGACCCAGCGCTGTCCGCTCACGATTGTCGAGGCGCACTTGGAAGCCTTCCACGCAGACATGCTGCGCACGTATGAGAACTACGGCGCGCTGAACGCTGAGCGCCGTCGCGCAGAGAAGCAGCAAGCCGAGCACACAGCAGCAGCGCGCGCGAGTGCAGAGGGGATCGCCAAGCTGCTGGACGCGAAATGCAGCCAAGAGGCGAAGCTCAAGCGCCTCACCGCGCTCTCGAACGATCTGACCAAGCAGATCGCCGACGCTGGTCCTGCGCACGCTGCTGAGCTGGCAACGCTCACAGACGAACACTACCGCAAGCTCGAAGACGCGCGCGCAGAGGCTGAAGAACGTGCAAAGCAGCGGCTCGCAGACCAGCAGCGCGACTTGGAGGAGCAGATCCAGATCGTCCAGGAGAAGCTCGAAGAGCAAGTGCGCCGCGCAAACGATCTGCAGCGTCGGCACGACGAGCACCGGTGCCAACGCGGGTGCTTGCCAGGGAACGCGTGGGTCTTCACTCAGCACAGCGGTGCGAAGCAGCTGCGCGTCGGCGAGTCGATCCTCGTGGCGAGTCCAGGCAGCAGCGACCGCCACGCGCTGCGGTTCGAGCAAGTCGGCGGCTTCTTTGACTACAAACCGAGCGCAGTTGCGTCGTTTGTGACGCTCAGCTTGGACACGGGCGCCTCGGTCTCGCTCACACCGAGCCACTTGATCTGGTGCGACGTCAGCGTCGACAACACCAGTGCCAGAACCAGCGCCACCACCAGCAGCAGCAACAACAACAACAACAACAACAACAGTGGCCACCGACAGCGCCAGCTCCTTCAAGCGCCCAAGGTCGTGCCAGGGATACATCTCGTCGACGTTCGCGGCGCAGGCGTGCGGCAAGTGGTGCGCGTGAAGCACGACGTGGCGCTCACTGGCGTCTACTCGCCGTTTGTCCCGAGCGGCTCGTTCCTCGCGAATGGCGTGTGCGTGAGCGCGTACGCCAAGCCGCAGTGTCTCGCTGCACTCGCGATCTCGGATGCGCACGTGCACGCGCTGTGTCACGCAGCGACTGCTTGCAAGTGGACGACGGCGAACCGCGCGATCTGTCGCGCCGGCACTGCGCTGCTCAAGCGAGCGGTGCCAGCGATTCTGTGTGTGCTGGCACTGTGCGTCGTCGCTGCTGTCGAGTCGAGCATTCGCTTCGTGGCGCGAGCGCTGCGAGCGTAGTAGGTAGGCGACGCTAGCATGTGGGTGTGAGTGTGTTTGGATTTGGTTGAGAGCTGCACAGCAGAGTGGCTCTGTATGTTGTGTGCCGATGCGAGTCGAGTCTAGTCGTGTCGTATGTAGTCGCATTGAACTGGCGCTTCTCGTGTGCTTGAGTTGGTCTGGTCCGTAGTGGAGTGGAGTGGAGTGGAGTGGAAGACGCCTCTAGCTCGTGTGTCGAGTGTCGTGCGTTGCTTTGCAAAACAAGCTCGTATACAGTTGACGCGCTGGTGTGTGTGGTCAATGGGTTCACATTTGGCTTTTCGTACTTCAATGGCACACAACGCACTTGTCGAACATGACAGCGATGACTGGCGTGACCAGGATGTGTGTCATGCTGCGTCTGCTACTACTGGTGGTGGTCGTCGTTGTTGTTGTCGTTGTGGTGGTGGGTGTGCGAGATGGCCTTCACCTGCGCGTCGCCTTGCAGTCGCTCGCGAGCGCGTGCACGAGCGCGCCGAGCGCTTGATGCGCGATCTGATTGGCTCTCGGCACCCTCGCTCGCGCATTTCCGAGTCTTCTCGCTGATCGCTGTTGTAGCTGCTGCTGATGGTACAAAAGCGCCATTTTCGAATTCCCATTGACCAAGAGAGAGAGAGAGACCGACGCGCGCAGCGACGAGAACGAACGAGAGCAGCGATGGCGCGAATGAACGCAACGTCCCGCCGCTGGGCGCCGCAGCAGTCGCTGCTCGTGCTGCTGCTGTCGCTCGTGCTCGGTCTGCTGCTGTTGTCGCACGAGAGCGCGGCGCGCAAGTACACGGTCTTCCGCGGCCCAGTGCTCATCCTCGAGAACGACGCTGTTGCGGATGCGCCGTCGAAAGCGTGCGTACATGCAGCTTGTGTTTGTGGATGTCGGTGTGGATCTAGCACGCGGCCGTGGATCTGACTTTGTTTGTTGGTGTGTGTGCATGTGGCTCTGCTGATTGCCTACGACAGTGCGATGCACGCGCGGCAGCTCGTGCACATGAACGAGTGGACGACGATGTCGACGATCTCGGTCGAGTTCCATGGCGTACCGTACAGCAACATCGTGTCGTACAGCGGTGCGTTTGGCAGACAAGTGTGCTTGTGTGGCTGCGCTTGTGGGCGGCTCAGTCGATCCACCATCGATCCACGCAGCCACAACAGACTCGAGCGCAACACACAGTCGAGACTGACAACGCAAGCGTATGCGTGCGTGCGATTGCTCCTTTTGCAGACGGCATTGGCGAGTCGCCTGAAGCGTCGACTGGCGAGCTCTTCTTCTACCTCACGCCCATGGACGCCACTGGTGCGTGCGTGTGTGTGTTTGTCTGTTGCCTGGAGCACGTGTGGTCTGTGCATCCATTGCGTACGAGAGCGTCTCTCACACGTCTGCGTGTGCACAGGCGCGGACTTGGCCGTGAACCCGAGCGCGAGCATCGCGATCTCGCTCGCGCAGCAGGGCCGCAGCGCGTGCAAGATGGACGTGGAGGACCCGACGTGCTGGCGCGTCTCGATCACGGGCAAAGTCGTGCCAGTGGCGGCCGACAAGCTCGAGTTTGCCAAGAAGGCGCTCTTCTCGAGGTGTGTAGTCGTCCTTGCGGCTGTGTCTGAGAGTCTCTCAGTCTCTCAGTCGAAACGTCGAGACGACTCGAAGACTAACGCACTCGCTCGACTCGTGGCGTTGACGCAGACACCCCGAGATGGAGTACTGGCCGAGCGGTCACGGCTTTGTGGCGTACGTGATGAAGATCGAGAACATTGTTGTGCTCGACTACTACGGCGGCGCCAAGCACGTGCCGGTGGACGAGTACTACAGCGTTTCGCTCTAGGCGCGATCAAGTGAGCAAGACCGAGCAAGATCGAGCAAGTGAGGAGACTTGTTGTGTGGCTAGTTGTATGACAAGAGCAGCCAGCAGTCTTGTTTTTCAGTTGGCTTGTTGTTCGTTGTGGTCCACACTCATTCGATTGTGCACTATCATTTGGCTCGACACTATCCAGATCAGAGCAACTGTCTCGACAGTTCGGGAGAGAACTGCTGTTGCTGGTGTTGCTACTGTTGCTGTTGCTGGTGTTGCTACTGTTGCTGTTGCTGGTGTTGATAGAGCAAGCAAGCACGATGCGCGGCGGCTGTTGCCAACGCTGCGACGACAACAGACTGACCTGTCCGCATGGCAAGCGGCTCTCTCTCGGCGCGAACGAACACAGCGTTGTTGTTGTTGTTGTTGTTGCTGCTGCTGCTGCTCTGCCGACTGTCGGTCTCCCACACGACGACCGCTTCGCACACGAGTGTACGCAAGCACACACTTGACAAGCCGCAGCGCCTCGCGCAGCAGCGACAGCTCCAGCAGCTACAACAGCTACAACAGCAGCTCGACCACATTCAACAGCATCTATCAAGGTCTTTCGATGTGGCGAGACTCTCGACGGCTGTGGACTATGCCATGCTCACCATCACATACAGCAAACACGCCTCGAGCACGCTCGCTCGCTCACTCACTCATTTCCTCACTTGCACACTTGCTCAAGCGAACACATCCACAACAACAATGGTGAAGCGCATGAAGTGCATGTGCGTCGCGCATTGGCAGTGACGACAGCGACGAAGAAAGAGACGAAGAAAGCAAGGATGACGACACCGACGATGAAGACGACGAAGAAGATCTCGCGACGTCAACTAGCACAGTCGATCGTCCGCGGGCACAGGTCACCGCTGTCGCAGTTCACGCACGCACAACGCCAACGAGCAACTGTGGTCCTCGTCGACGAGTTCCGCACGACCAAGACATGCTCCTCTTGCTTCTGCGCGCTGGTTGACTCCAAGTACATGATAGTGGACAGTGACGGCAGCACGACGGCGTCTAAGACTTCCAACTGTTGGAGTGCACGGCTTGCAACCTGAGTGCTGTCGGCAATTCGGTCACCTAGAGTCATCGCAAGTTCGCTAGCCTTAAAGATCCCGAGTCCACCCTGACAGCAATCACAGCAGAGATATGCACAGCAGAACGCCTTCGAGTGTGAGGACATTCGTCCGATGCGGTGGTGACCTCTGAACGAGACTTTGTCTAGCTGATCGCGACCTCGTAGTCTCTGTTCGCTCGCTCAGCTAGCTGTCCATGTCACCCAAACGACTCGACAAACTGATGACCAAAGCAGCATCAGAGTCAAAGGTGTCTACTTGTTGCGGACACGTCACACTTGGATACTCGTCGCGATGGCAACCACACTCTCAGCGATCATCTGAAGCACCTCTACGTTGGCAAGTTGTCTGACACGCTTCACTTGAGCGCGGCGGTCTCGTCGGCAGTCGTCTCGAGCTTTGTCTACGGTGGCGAAAGCCACGCGAACAGATCGACTACTGTAGAGCTCTGAGTCGACTGTTAGTACAGCCGATGGATGGCACTCTCGACAACGACGACACCACGCAAGCTGTGTCGCTCCTGCGCGCTCCTTCCTTGCGTGAGCAATGCCACGATGGCGCTGCTTGCTTGAGTGAGTTGCAGCTACACGAACTGTTCAAGTGTCGACTTTGGATCGAGCCACGTAAGTATCAAGGCAAGTCACGGATGTCCTGTCTTTGTCTGACTTTTCTGCTTGGTGTACCGATTGCGCATTCCCAACACGGCGGAATCTCGCGGGCTCCGAAGTGCGTGCCGCGTCGATCAGTCACAGACGCACGCTGTCGAGGCAGCAGCTGAGCAGAGCTTGTGCGACGCATGCTGCTCTAGGACCGTCTTGCTGGCAGTGAATTGCAAGAGATGTCTGTATCGCTCATGCAGGTCTGTTGGAGCGCTGGAGAAGCTCCATGCATTGCATGTATGCGAATGCGTTTTTGCTGCTGTAGTGGCCAACATTGCGTGTCAAACAGCTGACAACGTTGGTTCTCAGGATGGATGGATGGATGCAAGGTGGTGCGAGCGAATGCAAGCGAGTCGCAGTTTGAGGTGATCGCGCGCCGTACGTACGCGCAAGTGTGGTCCTGTTCGTCGTACGAGCACTTGCTCGCGCTGTTGTTATCTTGTCATTGTCGTCGAGACGCAAGCGCCTCGGTGGCGACTGCTACAAGCGCGCTGAACCATTCATCTCGTCGGCAACGAACGCACTCGCCTCGCACGAGCGAGCAAGCGAGCCAAGTAGCTCTCGTCTCCTCGCTACCTCGATAACTTCACTAGTATAGATGTGTGTGTTTGCCCAATCACGCCCATCTCGCTCATGCGAGTCGACAGGTCCTGTGCAATGGCATGGCGTGGTCTAGCGAAACACCGCAGCCTGGCCTGCTTCGTGCGTGTGGACATGCAGTCGATATGCTCGCGAGCACAAGATAACCAGCGAGCGCGCTCGACACGCTCGGAGCAGCGCGTGCGTGGTGTGTGTGTGTGCTTGGTGCCGTGCAGCAGCACGATCACATCAAAGACTTGCAGAGGTTCTGACGTCTTCCGACGGTGCACGCGAGGCAAAGACCGTCCAGGTTTGAGCTCTCGCGTTGAATTGCAGGATTCGATACTTGTATACCCTTTACAAAAAGATTGCATCGAATGTGGCAACGGTATTGCAAACTGTGCATTGTTTGTGTAAAAACGCATACCCTTGCTATACGATCGATCGACTGAACGCGCGCAGCACTCACGCAACACAAAAATGAATTGCGAGCGATTCAACTGAAGTTTGCAGAACCCACAGAACGGATCTGCTTGCTTGCTTGCTGGGTCTGCTAGGCAAGCGAGCTTGCCACGACGAGTTCACTTCGCAATTCGACTCGACGCGCGCAGCCGCTCGACGCCGCCCTCGCTCGCTCCTCTCGCGCGTGCACGCTCCTCCTTCACCTGCGGTCCACGTACTCTGTCTGCGTCTCGCATCGCGCCGCTTGTCTCTTTCACGAGTAGCGCCACCTCCGTCCACACACACAACACACACAACACAAAACAAAAGCACCATGCAGTCGACACTACGCACGAGCGCGATGCGCCTCACTCGCACTGCGTCGCCAACGACTGCTGCTACTGCTGTCCGCACTACTCGCTCAGTGCGTCGATTCGCGAGCGCAGCAAGCACGAAGGAGCAGGAAGAGGTCTTTGAGAAACGCGATGGCTCGCGCGGTGCGATCGTGAGCGAGCGCGCGTTCATCGAGTTCCCGCGCCAGCCAGACCCGTACCGCCCGACGCTCGAGCGCCTGCACGACTGGAACGAGATCAACACCGAGTCGCGCGACCCGCTCGAGCGCAAAGTCCAGGCCGCGCGCTGCATGGACTGCGGCACGCCGTTCTGCCAGACGAACACTGGCTGTCCAGTGAACAACCTCATCCCCGAGTGGAACGAGCTCGTGTTCCGCGACGAGTGGAAAGAAGCGAGTGACCGGCTCCACAAGACGAACAACTTCCCCGAGTTTACTGGCCGCGTCTGCCCCGCGCCGTGCGAGAGCGCGTGCGTCGCTGGCCTCGTGGACGACCCGATCACGATCAAGAACAATGAGTACGCGATCGTCGACCGCGCGTTCGAGGAAGGCTGGATCGTCCCGCGCATCCCGCGCCGCAACGGTTTGCGCGTCGCGATCGTCGGGTCTGGACCTGCGGGGCTCGCTGCGGCCGACCAGCTCAACCAGAAAGGCTACGACGTGACGGTCTACGAGCGCGAGGACCGCATCGGCGGCTTGCTCATGTACGGCATCCCCAACATGAAGCTCGAGAAGCAGACGGTCAAGCGCCGCGTCTCGCTTCTTCAAGAGGAAGGCATCACGTTTGTCACGAACGCAGAGATCGGCGTGAATGTCCCGATGACGCAGCTCCAGAGCGAGAACGACGCAGTCGTGCTCTGCGTCGGCTCGACAGTGCCGCGCGACCTCGACATCCCTGGCCGCGACCTCCTAGGCATCCACTTTGCCATGGAGTTCCTCACGAAGAACCAAAAGCGCCTCATGCTCACGATCGACGGGAAGCTCCAGAGCGGCTGGGACCGCAACTTCATCACAGCAGAAGGCAAAGACGTTGTCGTGATTGGCGGCGGCGACACTGGCACGGACTGCAGTACGTACTGTTTGCGCTTGTATTGCGTTGCACGTGCGTGACGTGGCGCAGCGACACTGGATGCGCATGGTGTCGCTCTCTATCGCACTACGTACGAGTACTAACGATGTACGCTGCTGCGGCTGCACTCTGCTCGCTGCAGTTGCAACGTCGATGCGCCATCGGTGCAAGTCGGTCGTGAACCTCGAGTGGAACCCGCAGCCACCGCCATCGCGCGCGCCAGCGAACCCGTGGCCCGAGTACCCGCGCATCTACGGCGTTGACTACGGCCACGCAGAAGTGCGGTCCGTCTTTGGCGAAGACCCGCGCCAGTACAGCAAGTTCACGAAGATGTTCAAAGGCAACGACCGGAACGAAGTCACGCACGTCGTGACGCAGCTGTCGCAGCTCGACCCGGCGACTGGGACGTTCGAGCCTGTGCCAGGGACAGAGGAAGAGCTCCCGTGCGACCTCGTGCTGCTCTCGATGGGCTTTCTCCACCCAGAGCAGCAGCTCGCGGCGTCGCTCGACCTCGAGATCGACCAGCGCCGCAACATTCGCGCCGCGTACGGCCAGTACCAGACGTCGCAGGAAGGTGTGTTTGCTGCTGGCGACTGCCGACGCGGTCAGTCGCTCGTTGTGTGGGCGATCAACGAAGGCCGCGGCGTCGCGGACGCTGTCGAGAAGTACTTCTTGGCGGAAGGCTTCCAGCCAGAGGTGTCGCAGAACCAGCGCTACGGCTGAGCGGCACGGCGCGTTCAGTCGTGCGTCTCAGAGCGCAGAGGGTAGCGATAGCCTGGACGTAGGTCTGGCGAATGGATGAGCACGTGTATTTGGTATCAGCGCCTCTCGCCTCGCAGTGTTGCGAACGATGTGACTCTGGTACACACTAGCGTCGGTGAGCGCCAGGTCGCTCAGCTGCTGTCCAAGAAGACTGCAGTAGGACGTGCATGTCCATTGTCACAAGCAATGCAAACGACATGAAGAGTATGGCAAAGCGCTCGTCTTGGGCGGCTCAGAAGACGGCGCCGTGTACGTCGAGGACGTCGCGACCGGCAAGCTGCTCGAGAAGCTCGCAGGCCACAGCGGCGTGACGTACAACGCCAAGTGGCACGAGAAGCAGGCGCTCATGGCGTCGAGCTCGCACGACGGCACAGTCAAGACGTGGTGGTGGCAGGACGCGATGAGCAACGTCGGGACGTACGCGCATCAGGATCCAACCACCAGCAGCAGCAGCAGTGAGACGGCATTGAGTGGACCTGTGCAAGAGCAAGCGAGAGTGGGAAGTGAATGACGCAGGACAAAGCAGATTCAACAGATGTACATCCATCCGTCCATGTACGGCATCGGTCGTCGCGTCTCGATCGTGAGCATCTCGACCAGCCGTCTCTATCGTGAGCTTCGATCAATCGTCAGCGTCACGCAAACGCAACGACGTCGCTCGTGCGCGTGTCGTCGAGGAACTGCTTCCAGACGACTGGGAAGCGCTCTGCGACGTCCCCCTTGACGCGCTTCACGTCGTCTGCGCTCGTGCCGATCGGGAGCGTCTCGGCTGCGAGGTACTTCGAAGTACTCGACAAAGCGGTGTCCAAGCCCCGCGTATGCGCTCGCAACGACTGACGAGATGTCCACACACTTGCTCACTTGCAACACCATTCGACAGCTACAGTCGCGAAATGCACGCTCTCCAAGTACTCTGTGGTTCACAGTCGCTTTGGATGAAGCAAAGCTATCCTGCGTGCAGTGTGTTGCCGCGATACGACTGCGTCTACAGCAGTGCTTGCGTTAGCAGCATGACAAACACTGCGAGTGATGAGTGTGGGGTGCTTCGTGCGTCGTGCTTCAGTCAGAGCTTCATGCTCAGTGCACACACCAACCACAAGCGACTAGCTCTCAACTCATCGGCCATGGTCGACAAGTAGCAGCAAGGAGAACAGCTTCAGATCAACTGTAGACATCTGGGTGTCGCACTCGACTCGACAGACTCTCACGATCCAAAACCTGTGAGTGCACTGCCACCACAACTGCGTCTCTACCTACCTATCTATCTGTCTGTCTGTCTACCTGGCTGTCTATCCTCAACCGAGTGCGTACACGCTGCAGCAGTGGCGGAACGGACTCAACACACACACACACACACCTCATGCCATGAGCTACAGCTTGACGATCGGCACGAGTTGCAGCAGCTCCGCCACGCCACGGAGGTGTGCCTCGCCATCATCTGTAGTAGTCAACGCCTTGTCTTTCCATACAGGCGCAGCGACGTCGCTGCGGTTGTAGCGCAAGTCGAGGATGCGCACGTGGCGGAGCATCGAGACGTCGCGAAGCCGCGGACAGTCGCTCAAGTTGAGCACGTGCACGCGGCCAAGCGCCGAGACGTCATCGATGCGCTCGCAGCCAGAGAGGTTGAGCGCGTGGACGCGACCGAGCGCCGCGACGTCGCGCACGCGCTTGCAGTGCTTGAGCGAGAGCGTGTGGACCGCGCCGAGCGCCGAGACGTCTTCAACCTCGTGGCAGTAGCTCAAGTCGAGCGTGTGGACTGCGCCGAGCGCCGCGACGTCAGAGACGTGCGCGCAGCCAGCGAGCTTGAGCACGCGGACACGCCCGAGCGCCGAGACGTCGTCGAGTCCGTCGCAGAAGCGCAAGTCCACTTCGCGTGCACATGCGAGCGCTGAGACGTCTGTCAGCAGCGAGCAGCCGGAAAAGTTGGCGCGCTGGACGCTCGGCGCGAGCTCCGAGATGTCGCGGAGGCCGACGCACCGGTACGCGTTCACGACGACGACGCCAGGCAGGCGGCCGAGCGTCGTGATGTGTTTGCAGAAGCTCACGTCGATCTCCTGGACCTGCGCGACGCCGCGCAAGCTCGTGACGCGCTGGCAGCGGCTGAGCACCAGACGCTTGAGATGACCAAGCGCGCGGACGTCAGTGATGCCCTGGCAGTTGGACACGTCGAGCGCTTCGAGCGTCCCGTGCGCCGTGAGCGTCGATACGTCGGTCACGCCGTCGCACTGCCGCAGCGACAGCACGCGTACGTGCGTGAGCGCGGAGACGTCTGTGATGCCTTTGCAGAGCGACAGGTCGAGCGTGTCGACGTGGCCGAGCGCCGAGACGTCTGTCACGCCCATGCAGCCCGTGAGGTCGAGGTCGTGCACAGTCCCAAGCGCAGAGACGTCGGTGATGCCAAGACACTTGCGCAGCTTGAGCGTGTGCACGGTCCCGAGTGTCGAGACATCCGTGATCGAGATGCAGCCCGAGAGGTTGAGCGCGTGGACGTGGCCGAGCGCGGCGACGCTGCGAAGCGAGATGCACCCGCCGAGGTTCAGATCCGCGACGTCCTTGAGCGACGAGACGTCTTCGACGAGCGGACAGTTGCGCAGACTCACTTGCCGCACACGCGCGAGCGGACGGACGTCCACGAGGCTCCGGCAGACGTTCAGCTGCACTGCGTCGCAGTTCGCGAGCGGCGAGACGTCCGTGACGCCGTGGCAATACGACAAGTCGACGCTCGCAGCCTTGGACAGGAACGAGACGTCCACGAGGTGGCTGCAGTAGCTCAGGTCGACGTGGCGGATGCCTTCTAGGAAGTGCAGGCCGTGGATCTGCTCGCAACCGTCGAGCGCAAGCGCTTCGAGCACACGGATGCCGTCAAACAGCCGCACGCGACTGAACGCTTCGAGGTTCAGCCGCTGCACGCGCTTCATCACGATCGCGCGCTCGAGCGCCGGTGAACAGGCAAACACTCGACCTTGAGCTGCTTCTTCGTCGTCGCCTTCGTTGTTGTTGTCACCAGGCGTGAGCTGTCGGGTGTGAGAACTGTACAGCGCGTTGTGAATGCGCTCTGGTGCGAGTCCGCGCGGCGGCGTCGGCACCGGCTGGAACGACACGTTCCGGAGGTTCGGCCAGATCGCGAGCACGCGCTCAAGCTCGTCGACGGACGTTGCAAGCGCTGCTTCCATGCGCAGCTCGACATGCTTGTGCACGACCGCGTACAGGTGCGAGCTCACTTCTGCGAGCGTCACGGCGTCGTTGAGCGAGAGGAAGTCGATGAGCACGCCGTTCCAGAGCTCGAGCGGGAGCGCGCGTTCGAGCGCACTGGTAGCTGCGTACATCGTCGCGACTGGTGCTGTTGAATGTGGTCGAGCTGCTGTTGTAGCTGTTGTAGCTGCTGGAGCTGTCGCTGCTGCGCGAGGCGCTGCGGCTTGTCAAGTGTGTGCTTGCGTACACTCGTGTGCGAAGCGGTCGTCGTGTGGGAGACCGACAGTCGGCAGAGCAGCAGCAGCAGCAACAACAACAACAACAACAACGCTGTGTTCGTTCGCGCCGAGAGAGAGCCGCTTGCCATGCGGACAGGTCAGTCTGTTGTCGTCGCAGCGTTGGCAACAGCCGCCGCGCATCGTGCTTGCTTGCTCTATCAACACCAGCAACAGCAACAGTAGCAACACCAGCAACAGCAACAGTAGCAACACCAGCAACAGCAGTTCTCTCCCGAACTGTCGAGACAGTTGCTCTGATCTGGATAGTGTCGAGCCAAATGATAGTGCACAATCGAATGAGTGTGGACCACAACGAACAACAAGCCAACTGAAAAACAAGACTGCTGGCTGCTCTTGTCATACAACTAGCCACACAACAAGTCTCCTCACTTGCTCGATCTTGCTCGGTCTTGCTCACTTGATCGCGCCTAGAGCGAAACGCTGTAGTACTCGTCCACCGGCACGTGCTTGGCGCCGCCGTAGTAGTCGAGCACAACAATGTTCTCGATCTTCATCACGTACGCCACAAAGCCGTGACCGCTCGGCCAGTACTCCATCTCGGGGTGTCTGCGTCAACGCCACGAGTCGAGCGAGTGCGTTAGTCTTCGAGTCGTCTCGACGTTTCGACTGAGAGACTGAGAGACTCTCAGACACAGCCGCAAGGACGACTACACACCTCGAGAAGAGCGCCTTCTTGGCAAACTCGAGCTTGTCGGCCGCCACTGGCACGACTTTGCCCGTGATCGAGACGCGCCAGCACGTCGGGTCCTCCACGTCCATCTTGCACGCGCTGCGGCCCTGCTGCGCGAGCGAGATCGCGATGCTCGCGCTCGGGTTCACGGCCAAGTCCGCGCCTGTGCACACGCAGACGTGTGAGAGACGCTCTCGTACGCAATGGATGCACAGACCACACGTGCTCCAGGCAACAGACAAACACACACACGCACGCACCAGTGGCGTCCATGGGCGTGAGGTAGAAGAAGAGCTCGCCAGTCGACGCTTCAGGCGACTCGCCAATGCCGTCTGCAAAAGGAGCAATCGCACGCACGCATACGCTTGCGTTGTCAGTCTCGACTGTGTGTTGCGCTCGAGTCTGTTGTGGCTGCGTGGATCGATGGTGGATCGACTGAGCCGCCCACAAGCGCAGCCACACAAGCACACTTGTCTGCCAAACGCACCGCTGTACGACACGATGTTGCTGTACGGTACGCCATGGAACTCGACCGAGATCGTCGACATCGTCGTCCACTCGTTCATGTGCACGAGCTGCCGCGCGTGCATCGCACTGTCGTAGGCAATCAGCAGAGCCACATGCACACACACCAACAAACAAAGTCAGATCCACGGCCGCGTGCTAGATCCACACCGACATCCACAAACACAAGCTGCATGTACGCACGCTTTCGACGGCGCATCCGCAACAGCGTCGTTCTCGAGGATGAGCACTGGGCCGCGGAAGACCGTGTACTTGCGCGCCGCGCTCTCGTGCGACAACAGCAGCAGACCGAGCACGAGCGACAGCAGCAGCACGAGCAGCGACTGCTGCGGCGCCCAGCGGCGGGACGTTGCGTTCATTCGCGCCATCGCTGCTCTCGTTCGTTCTCGTCGCTGCGCGCGTCGGTCTCTCTCTCTCTCTTGGTCAATGGGAATTCGAAAATGGCGCTTTTGTACCATCAGCAGCAGCTACAACAGCGATCAGCGAGAAGACTCGGAAATGCGCGAGCGAGGGTGCCGAGAGCCAATCAGATCGCGCATCAAGCGCTCGGCGCGCTCGTGCACGCGCTCGCGAGCGACTGCAAGGCGACGCGCAGGTGAAGGCCATCTCGCACACCCACCACCACAACGACAACAACAACGACGACCACCACCAGTAGTAGCAGACGCAGCATGACACACATCCTGGTCACGCCAGTCATCGCTGTCATGTTCGACAAGTGCGTTGTGTGCCATTGAAGTACGAAAAGCCAAATGTGAACCCATTGACCACACACACCAGCGCGTCAACTGTATACGAGCTTGTTTTGCAAAGCAACGCACGACACTCGACACACGAGCTAGAGGCGTCTTCCACTCCACTCCACTCCACTCCACTACGGACCAGACCAACTCAAGCACACGAGAAGCGCCAGTTCAATGCGACTACATACGACACGACTAGACTCGACTCGCATCGGCACACAACATACAGAGCCACTCTGCTGTGCAGCTCTCAACCAAATCCAAACACACTCACACCCACATGCTAGCGTCGCCTACCTACTACGCTCGCAGCGCTCGCGCCACGAAGCGAATGCTCGACTCGACAGCAGCGACGACGCACAGTGCCAGCACACACAGAATCGCTGGCACCGCTCGCTTGAGCAGCGCAGTGCCGGCGCGACAGATCGCGCGGTTCACTCTTTGGTGGAAGTACAAGATGCTCAGGCGTCGTTCATACGAGCAAGAGATTTGCGAGTTGTTCAAATACAATAGCACCTGTGCGTCGCAAAGGATGCGTTGCAAAGGATGCAAGACTGAGAGAGTAGACGATAGAGTCGAGATGGTTTGCTCGGAAGAGCATCAAGCGCGCAACGCTGGTCACGTCGCGATACACTTGATCTGCATGTGTGGTTGTGTCGACTTGCAGCGTGAAGCGTGTTGATTGAGACGTTGTTAGCCGTGCTTTGTGGTTCCTTGCTAGTTGCTTCGAGGACAACAGAGCAAGGCTCAAGTCGTGAGTGGGTGCTGTTCACAGCAACAACAAGTTGTTCATATCATGACTTTGAAAATGTCAAAATAATGTACTAAATATTTTACGTGGTCACATAATTTAGAGTGGCACATGAATGCGGCGCTTCCCAGCGCCAATCAAACGCAAAGCAGCAGGAGCTCCATTGAGTCGTTCGTTGTTGCGTGCGAGAGCGCAGTGTAGCGACATCAGCAACAGCAGCGCAACAGCACAGCAGCAGGAGCAACAGCAACAGCAACAGGACTGGCGGTGCAGTCACAGTTGCAGCAGCAGAAGCAGCAGCAGCAATGGTGTTCATGAAGAAAGGAGGCAACGTCAAGGTCAGCGGCCGTGGCGGTGGCCGTGGCGCTGGTGGTCGCGGCGCTGGCGGTCGTGGTGGCCGCAGCGACAGTGCTACTGCGCCAAAAGCCGCAGTCGTGCGCGCATCGTCCGCGAGCGGTCGGAACCCATTTGACGTGCGTGGGAACAACAAGACAAAGTACGAGGTGATCGGCAAGCGCGTGAAAGGCCAGGGCCGGAACGTCGCGGAGGCGCGCGCAGAGGCAGAGGCGAAGCGAAAGAAGACGCTCGGTGCGCAGTTCCAGGCGCGAAACAAAGCCAACATGTTCAAAGACCGACGCCTTGGCGAGCAGGACCCGACGATGTCGCTCGAAGACAAGATGATGGCGCGTTTCCAGACCGAGCGCAAGCGCAAGCTCCGGAACGCCAGCGCGTTTGCGCTCCACGACTCGGACAACGACGACGACGACGGCGACGAGCTCTTCCTCACGCACCGCGGCGCCAAGATCAGCGACGACTACGACAGCTTGAACGCTGACGGCGCGTTCGACCAGGACGACTACGAGGACGACGACCACAACCGCGAGATGGACCGCGAGATCGTGAACAAGCTCCACTTTGGCGGCGGTGCGTCGTCATCTGGACACTACGGACCAGCCGACGGCGACGACGCTGCGGGTCCAGATGGCCGCAAGAAGACGCACAAAGAGATCATGCAAGAGGTGATGCTCAAGGCAAAGATGTTCAAAGCCGAGCGGCAGAAGAACAAGTCGGCGCAGGAGGAGTCGACCGAGGCGCTCGATGGCGGCTTTGACGCGATTCGGTCGCTCCTCGAGTTCCGCCCCACGCGCGCGAACGGCAAGGAGCTGCCGGACCGCGCGCCGATGGACGACTTTGACAAGCTCACGCGCGAGTTCGCGTTCGAAGCCAAGGCGAAGGCGACAGAGCGGCGCATGTCGCCCGAGGAGGCGGCGCAGAAAGAGCGCGACCGACTCGCTGAGCTGGAGAAGAAGCGCATTGCGCGCATGAAGGGCGACGACGACGACGATAGTGACAGCGACGACGGCGGCAAGAAGCGCGGGAAGAAGGGCAAGAAGGGCGGCGCGAAGGGCAAGACGCCGCAGCTGATTGTCATGCCGCCGACAGACGACGACCTCTCGAACGACTACACGCTGGACCCGCGCTTCAGTGGCGCGGATGCTCAAGAGGACGAAGAGGACGGCGATGAAGAAGACGACGAGGCAGAAGACGACGAAGAAGACGAGGATGAAGAGGACGACTCGGAGGCCGAATCGGATGACGACGACGACGAGCCGAAGAAGATGAACGGCGAAGACGCAGAAGAAGACGAAGAAGAAGAGGAAGACGACGACGATGAAGCAAAGGCGCGCGCGCGCCAAGACGCTGCAGAGGAGCTGCCGTTCGTGTTTCCGTGTCCCGAGAGCCCTGAGGACCTCACGAAGCTCTTCAAGGAGCACGCAAAGGGCGCAGCAGCGAACCGGTCGCTCATCGTCGAGCGCGTGATCACGTACTACTCGCCGCGCATTAGCGTCGAGAACCAGCAGAAGATGAAGAGCTTCTTCGCGATCCTCATCCGCCAGTTCCTCAAGTGGGCGGCGCACTACGCGATCCACCGCGACGATGTACGTCGGTCTCTCTGTCTCTCTTGCTTGAACGCCTGCCACTCGCTATCGCACTGGACCATGACTGACTCTCGCGACTGCAACGCTCGTGTCCACAGCTCGATGCGCTCGCCAAGCACTTGTTCACGCTCGCGCAGCAGCTGAGCGACACAGCGGGCGTCGTCGTGCGCGAGCTCTTGATCAACTTGTTCAAGCGCGTGCACGCGACGAAGGCGCGGTCCAAGTGGCCCGAGCTCGCCGAGCTCCTGCTCTTCAAGGCGCTCATCCAGATCTTCCCTACGACCGACTTGCGCCACAACGTCGTGTCGCCACTGGAGACGCTCCTGGGCGAGAGCCTCGTGACGGGCGCGATCGCCACGCGCGCCGACGCGACGCAAGCGCTCTTCACGTGCACGCTCATGCTTGCGATCGGGAAGGACAAGCAGCGCTTTGCGCCCGAGGTCCTCGTGTGTGTGAAGAAGCTCCTGCGGCTGTTTGTTACGACCGCCGAGCCTGCGCACGCGCTCCGGACCGAGCTCCTCGCGTTCGTCGCAGCCGCCTCGGAGCCGATCAGCGCGCTGCCGCCGCTCGAGCTCGCTGCGGCGTCGTCTGCGTCTGCGGCGTCGCTCGTGAGCGGCATCTTGGGCGTCGTGCGCCTCGCGAGCGAGCAGTACGCGCACTTGGTGTCGTTCGACGAGCTCCTGCACCCAGTGTACTTGCTCCTGCACGAGCTCGCGCGCTCAGTGTTCACAGCGACGACGCGCAGCCGCGAGCTCGACGCGACGATCGCGTTCATTGCGACGCAGCTGGACGCGTGCTGGGCCGCGCGGACGCCGCTGCGGCTCCAGAGCTTCGCGCCGTCGGTGCTCCCGACGTTCACGCCCAAGTTTGACGAGAACTACACGCTGCGCAAGGACAAGGGCGCGGACCGCGACAAGGCGAAGCTCAAGCAGCTCCAGCGCCAAGTCAAGCGCGCGCGCAAGGGCGCTGCGCGCGAGCTCCGGCGCGACGCCGAGTTCCTCGCGCGCGAGAAGCAAGTCGAAGAGTCGGCGCGCGTCGCGGCGAAGAAGGAGAAGCAGAAGGAGATCTGGTCGTGGCTCGAGGCGCAGAACGCGACGTTCAACGAGCAGGTCAAGAAGGGCGGGAACATGCTCAAGGGCGGCGGGTCGGGGCCGCTCAAGAACCGGCGAACGAGCAAGAAGCAGCAGAAGTAGGACGCGCTGAGGACGATAGACACGTGGACGCCTTGGTCGTTGCACGGCGGTTCATGACTGCGGCGAATGCACTAGATGATGCGTACGTACGAGCGGACTCTGTTGCGTTGGGCGGTGGGCGTCGACTGATGCGATCGCCATCCAGACAGGCAGACGTAGGGAGACACTGACAGCCACAAGCAAGGCAAGAGAGGAACAACGAGCGTCGGGTGTAGGTCGGAGCGTCGTTCAGTGGTTCGTTCTTTGGTCGTGAGTCTATCGGCGTCGAGCGACGCAGCGCAAGAGGCGGTTGCTGTCCTTAGCACTCGCTCGCTCCTTGCGCGTGTGCGGTCGCCTACTTCTTCGCCTCACGGTCCTTCTTCGGGATGCTCTTCTTGCCGTACTGACGCGTTGGCGGCATCGGGAGGATGTTGGCAATGCCGAGGAGGTGGCTCACGCGGTCCGACGGCTGCGCGCCGACCGACACCCAATACCGCACGCGCTCGCTGTTCACGCGCAGCTCCTTCACGCCATCGGACGCAGCGATCGGGTTGAACGTGCCGAGCTACGAGTCACCACAGCGCACGTCGAGAGACACACAACGAGATCAGTACATGCGCACACGCTCGATGCGTGACAGATCACGATCAAACCATCGCGCCAAAGAGCGACATGAGCAAGAAGATCGACCGTCATGCGGACACGCAGTACGTACGATCTCGAGGTGCTTGCCGTCACGCGGAGCGCGCGCGTCAGCAGCGACGATGCGGTAGAACGGAAGGTCCTTGCGGCCCCAGCGCGCGAGTCGCAGTCTCACCACCATTGCGTCGTAGTCGTCGGTGTCGTCTCCTGCTGCAGCTGCTCTCTCTCTCTCACGCACGCGCACGACGAGTCTCTCACGAAGCCTGCGCTGCTCGTTGAGACGCGCTTGCTGTGCTTGGGCTCGAAATGACTGATGCGCGCCAGCCACAGAAAAGGCTCATCGAACAGCATACACCAGAAAAGGCTGTATTCCAGGTTCTTGAATTTACATAAATGACCAGACATCGTGTCGACCTGAGCTACTGCAGCCACCTCGTGGACGTCTCGTTCCTGTCCAAGGCTGCGAGCGTCGACTTGTCGTATTGCCACGGCGTCACGGACGTCTCGCCGCTCGCGAACTGCGACGCAGTGCAGCTGAACGTCTGCCGGAGCCTCGTGGACGTCCGTCCGCTCGCGCGTGTGCGGCAAGTGAGTCTGCGCAACTGTCCGCTCGTCGAAGACGTCTCGTCGCTCAAGGACGTCGCGGATCTGAACCTCGGCGGGTGCATCTCGCTTCGCAGCGTCGCCGCGCTCGGCCACGTCCACGCGCTCAACCTCTCGGGCTGCATCTCGATCACGGATGTCTCGACACTCGGGACCGTGCACACGCTCAAGCTGCGCAAGTGTCTTGGCATCACCGACGTCTCTGCGCTTGGGACTGTGCACGACCTCGACCTCACGGGCTGCATGGGCGTGACAGACGTCTCGGCGCTCGGCCACGTCGACACGCTCGACCTGTCGCTCTGCAAAGGCATCACAGACGTCTCCGCGCTCACGCACGTACGCGTGCTGTCGCTGCGGCAGTGCGACGGCGTGACCGACGTATCGACGCTCACGGCGCACGGGACGCTCGAAGCGCTCGACGTGTCCAACTGCCAGGGCATCACTGACGTCCGCGCGCTTGGTCATCTCAAGCGTCTGGTGCTCAGCCGCTGCCAGCGCGTCACGAGCTTGCGCGGCGTCGCGCAGGTCCAGGAGATCGACGTGAGCTTCTGCAAACACATCACGACGCTCGGCCGCCTGCCTGGCGTCGTCGTCGTGAACGCGTACCGGTGCGTCGGCCTCCGCGACATCTCGGAGCTCGCGCCGAGCGTCCAGCGCGCCAACTTTTCCGGCTGCTCGCTGCTGACAGACGTCTCAGCGCTCGCATGTGCACGCGAAGTGGACTTGCGCTTCTGCGACGGACTCGACGACGTCTCGGCGCTCGGGCGTGTCCGCGTGCTCAAGCTCGCTGGCTGCGCGCACGTCTCTGACGTCGCGGCGCTCGGCGCAGTCCACACGCTCGACTTGAGCTACTGCCACGAGGTTGAAGACGTCTCGGCGCTCGGCGCGGTCCACACGCTCTCGCTCAAGCACTGCAAGCGCGTGCGCGACGTCGCGGCGCTCGGTCGCGTCCACGCGCTCAACCTCTCTGGCTGCGAGCGCATCGATGACGTCTCGGCGCTTGGCCGCGTGCACGTGCTCAACTTGAGCGACTGTCCGCGGCTTCGCGACGTCTCGATGCTCCGCCACGTGCGCATCCTCGACTTGCGCTACAACCGCAGCGACGTCGCTGCGCCTGTATGGAAAGACAAGGCGTTGACTACTACAGATGATGGCGAGGCACACCTCCGTGGCGTGGCGGAGCTGCTGCAACTCGTGCCGATCGTCAAGCTGTAGCTCATGGCATGAGGTGTGTGTGTGTGTGTGTTGAGTCCGTTCCGCCACTGCTGCAGCGTGTACGCACTCGGTTGAGGATAGACAGCCAGGTAGACAGACAGACAGATAGATAGGTAGGTAGAGACGCAGTTGTGGTGGCAGTGCACTCACAGGTTTTGGATCGTGAGAGTCTGTCGAGTCGAGTGCGACACCCAGATGTCTACAGTTGATCTGAAGCTGTTCTCCTTGCTGCTACTTGTCGACCATGGCCGATGAGTTGAGAGCTAGTCGCTTGTGGTTGGTGTGTGCACTGAGCATGAAGCTCTGACTGAAGCACGACGCACGAAGCACCCCACACTCATCACTCGCAGTGTTTGTCATGCTGCTAACGCAAGCACTGCTGTAGACGCAGTCGTATCGCGGCAACACACTGCACGCAGGATAGCTTTGCTTCATCCAAAGCGACTGTGAACCACAGAGTACTTGGAGAGCGTGCATTTCGCGACTGTAGCTGTCGAATGGTGTTGCAAGTGAGCAAGTGTGTGGACATCTCGTCAGTCGTTGCGAGCGCATACGCGGGGCTTGGACACCGCTTTGTCGAGTACTTCGAAGTACCTCGCAGCCGAGACGCTCCCGATCGGCACGAGCGCAGACGACGTGAAGCGCGTCAAGGGGGACGTCGCAGAGCGCTTCCCAGTCGTCTGGAAGCAGTTCCTCGACGACACGCGCACGAGCGACGTCGTTGCGTTTGCGTGACGCTGACGATTGATCGAAGCTCACGATAGAGACGGCTGGTCGAGATGCTCACGATCGAGACGCGACGACCGATGCCGTACATGGACGGATGGATGTACATCTGTTGAATCTGCTTTGTCCTGCGTCATTCACTTCCCACTCTCGCTTGCTCTTGCACAGGTCCACTCAATGCCGTCTCACTGCTGCTGCTGCTGGTGGTTGGATCCTGATGCGCGTACGTCCCGACGTTGCTCATCGCGTCCTGCCACCACCACGTCTTGACTGTGCCGTCGTGCGAGCTCGACGCCATGAGCGCCTGCTTCTCGTGCCACTTGGCGTTGTACGTCACGCCGCTGTGGCCTGCGAGCTTCTCGAGCAGCTTGCCGGTCGCGACGTCCTCGACGTACACGGCGCCGTCTTCTGAGCCGCCCAAGACGAGCGCTTTGCCATACTCTTCATGTCGTTTGCATTGCTTGTGACAATGGACATGCACGTCCTACTGCAGTCTTCTTGGACAGCAGCTGAGCGACCTGGCGCTCACCGACGCTAGTGTGTACCAGAGTCACATCGTTCGCAACACTGCGAGGCGAGAGGCGCTGATACCAAATACACGTGCTCATCCATTCGCCAGACCTACGTCCAGGCTATCGCTACCCTCTGCGCTCTGAGACGCACGACTGAACGCGCCGTGCCGCTCAGCCGTAGCGCTGGTTCTGCGACACCTCTGGCTGGAAGCCTTCCGCCAAGAAGTACTTCTCGACAGCGTCCGCGACGCCGCGGCCTTCGTTGATCGCCCACACAACGAGCGACTGACCGCGTCGGCAGTCGCCAGCAGCAAACACACCTTCCTGCGACGTCTGGTACTGGCCGTACGCGGCGCGAATGTTGCGGCGCTGGTCGATCTCGAGGTCGAGCGACGCCGCGAGCTGCTGCTCTGGGTGGAGAAAGCCCATCGAGAGCAGCACGAGGTCGCACGGGAGCTCTTCCTCTGTCCCTGGCACAGGCTCGAACGTCCCAGTCGCCGGGTCGAGCTGCGACAGCTGCGTCACGACGTGCGTGACTTCGTTCCGGTCGTTGCCTTTGAACATCTTCGTGAACTTGCTGTACTGGCGCGGGTCTTCGCCAAAGACGGACCGCACTTCTGCGTGGCCGTAGTCAACGCCGTAGATGCGCGGGTACTCGGGCCACGGGTTCGCTGGCGCGCGCGATGGCGGTGGCTGCGGGTTCCACTCGAGGTTCACGACCGACTTGCACCGATGGCGCATCGACGTTGCAACTGCAGCGAGCAGAGTGCAGCCGCAGCAGCGTACATCGTTAGTACTCGTACGTAGTGCGATAGAGAGCGACACCATGCGCATCCAGTGTCGCTGCGCCACGTCACGCACGTGCAACGCAATACAAGCGCAAACAGTACGTACTGCAGTCCGTGCCAGTGTCGCCGCCGCCAATCACGACAACGTCTTTGCCTTCTGCTGTGATGAAGTTGCGGTCCCAGCCGCTCTGGAGCTTCCCGTCGATCGTGAGCATGAGGCGCTTTTGGTTCTTCGTGAGGAACTCCATGGCAAAGTGGATGCCTAGGAGGTCGCGGCCAGGGATGTCGAGGTCGCGCGGCACTGTCGAGCCGACGCAGAGCACGACTGCGTCGTTCTCGCTCTGGAGCTGCGTCATCGGGACGTTCACGCCGATCTCTGCGTTCGTGACAAACGTGATGCCTTCCTCTTGAAGAGTGCTAAAGTGGATTAGTATGAAATTTACGCTCTTTGTCCTCTGAGTAGTTTACGACGAGATCAAGTAAACCACTAATCAACCTTCATGATTCTTTGGTTTGTGTATAACAAGTGTGGTTTGAACGAACAACAAATTTTGACTGTGGTTTGTACGGCAAGAACAGACATTTCAGCAATTGTACACCTTCACACAGCATACAAATCGGTTTTATCGATATCAAAAACCGAAAATCAAACTGATGGAGCATGAGAACCGGGTTGATTTGCTTAAAACAACACAACCCTTTTTTATGTTCCATACATTTGCTAAAACTTAATCACCAAATACAAGTGTATCTTTGTGTAGCAAATGAATAGGCCTTTGTATTCTGTGGCGCTGTTCAAATTTTGATTGAAACGGGGCAGTAACCCGTTACACTGTGTGGTCACTTAGGTTACTTAGGTAGTCCAGTGAGCTCTTGAGTAGGTACGTGAGAGCTCCAACTTAGGTACGTGCTGGCTGAAGACCTGACCAGCGCCTGCGTGTCAGCTCCTGATAGGTCAGTTAGACTGTGTCGCAGCATCGACTCCTTCTGACTCTCAGTGAGCGGCGCATGAGGCAGATTCCAATTCAGAGTCAAATTTGACCTAAGCAAACACTTCCTCACAGTGTACGCAAGGTGACGGACACTTGGCCCATCACGCCTGGTAGCACTTCGTAGTCCTCCCAACAACCACGACCAAGATGAGCGGAACACTGGATCACGAGCAGTTCCTGCACCTCACCGCCATCGAGTAGAAGGCCCTCCTTCGCCTCACGACGGTCGCGGGCGATTCGCTCATCAAAACCCTGCTGCGAACGGGGTCTCCTGAACCACAGCGCATGGAAGCTCAAGAGCTCATGCAGCGGAAACTGGACAATGCACTGCGCAAGCAGTTGACTCTCACATCGTCCAGCTCGAAGCAGCGCGAGTCGGTCAAGATCGAGACGTCGGCGTACGCCGGCGTCGAGCCTCATCGACTCCCTTTGAATCACTGTTTCGGCGAGATCGACCTCGCGATCTCCTCCCGACAGCTCGTGGCGGAGCAGTCCAAGGTCAACTTCGTCATCTCGCCGCTTTCCGATAAGGCCAAAGAAAGGGCGCTCAAGAAGCTCGTCTCCGACGAGCTTGCGTTTCCGCCGCTCAAGGCGATCCTAGTCGACCTGCGGCTAGCCTCAAGGCGAAGCAAGAATGAGCGCAAAGTTATCTGCTCTCCGCCAAGGTCGCATGAACATGCGCGACTACGTCCAGAAGGCTCACCACATGGCTTCGTGCATCACGACGCATCTGATACACATGGCGTCGCAAGTGCACGTGTTCGTTTTCGGTATGCGAGAAGGCATGGCGCTATCGCCTTACGCGCGACGAACCCAAGCCCCTTGAAGAGGCGTTCGCACTCGCCCTTCGAGAAGACTACATGGTCTCGGCTTCGGACGGTCGCGCGCTCACGAACGCGGCTCGGAACAGTGGCCCCGAGTCAATGGAGATCGACGTGGTCGAGGCGACCGCGTCACAGCACAGACGCAGTGTTGGCCGTGCCCAATCCCGCAGCGGCAGCGGACGCAACGCGAACAGCGCATGCGCGTTGACTTGCCACCGCTGCCCGAAGAAGGGTCATCGCGCGGCAGAATGCCGCGCGCCAGCTCCAGTGTTCACTGCAGTCGAGGCTCCGAGCGTGACCGAGTCTGAGCCACTCGGTCACCCAAATGGCGAGGGCCAGTAGGCGCGGGGCGCCCTACTGGCGGCAACAGTGGCCCGGGCCCTCCGGTGGCAAGGCCCCCCACAAGCCCCAACGTGCTGCATGAACGTTGGGGCCACCTCGCGCAGCGACTAGCTTCTGTCGTCTTGCGGCTTCATGTCGCGGGCGCGAAGCAACCGCTTCGCACACTCCTCGACTCGGGCGCGACGAACAACTTCGTCGGCACGAGTTGTCTGCGTGATCTTCCTCGCGGTGTTCGCGTCCACGACGGTTCGAGCGAGCTTGCTGTGAACCTCGCTGATAGGCAGCCGCGGCGGATGCCGCGGCGCGCTGTGACGCTGTCGTACGAGTTGGACGGCTTCACCAGCTCGGACGAGTTATTTGTGATCGATCTGGGACTTTCCTTTGACTGCATCCTCGGCATGACGTGGCTGATGTGTTACCAGCCCGACATCGACTGGTTCACGCGTTCGGTCAAGCGACGCTGGCGTGTTTGTGCATCTCGAGGAGACCACGAACTGGCCGCGCGTCGCCGTAGTGGACACGTGATCCACGGAACAAGCACTGCACAGAGCGAGCGATGGCCCTCTGCGCTGCGTGCATCCCGGTCTCGTGGGCGTTGATCTCGAGTGCAGCCCACTTCCGCCTGAATGGGTCTGTGGTAGAGCAACGGCTCCCACACTGTGGAGATGCGGTCGAGCAGGGGCTTCTGCACGACACGATCGAACAGCGACTCTTGCGCTACGCGTGCGCGGGTGAACATGACTCCCCGCGCGCCTTGAGTAAGATCGAGAGGCGGTTCTCGTTGCGCCCACTTGGGGTCGAGAAGAAGCTCCCGATGCGCACCAACGTGACCGAGACGTCCCCTCATGGCGAGAGGAGGGGGGGGGGGCCGAACTGTCGACGTTCGAAGTTCTGCACTATGTCGACGCCGAGTAGCCGCTGCCGCGCTCCGTTCCCCTCGAGACTCCGCCGTGCGATGCAGACTCGATTGCGGCCCTACAGCCGATGTCTTAGAAGAACCTTCTCGCTGGACTCCGCCGCAGCGTGCTGGAGCAGATGTACCTGTTGACTGTCGCCACCGAGGCGACACCTGATCTACCCAAGGGCGCCGAACTGAAGTCGGCGCGAGAAGAGCAGTTCTACGCGCAGTCGCTCGACGCCCTGCGCGCCTCGAAGGACCGGGCGGCTGATCTTGTGGCGGAGTTCTTGGACGTGTTTTCGGATAAGATCCCGGCGTGCCTCCCGCAGGACCGCGGCGTGCGGCCTCGAGATTGACCTTGTGCCCGGTACCAAGTACTGCGTCACGCGACAGTGGCCGCTCCCGAGAACCCAAGCACAGGCGATCGACGACTTCTTCGAGGGACGTCAGGCCACCGGCCATGTGCGCGAGAGCTTGTAGCAGCGCTCGAGCCCGACGTTTTGCGTTAAGAACCGCAGGTCATTGGCGCATCGTCCACTCGTACAACAAGCTGAACGACGCGACGATCCCAGAGCAACCGCCGATCCTTCGGAAGGACCTGGTCCTGGACGTGATGGCCAAGAGCACGATATTCAGCGCGATCGACCTGACCGACGGCTTCTACCAGATTTTGATGCGCGAAGTGGGCGTGCCTCTATCGGCAGTCAGCACTCCAAGCGGCATGCTCTGGGAGTGGCTCGTCATGACGCAGGGGCTCAAGAACGCGCGCCCGCAACGTTCAACCGGATAGTGTCGCAGGTGCAGCGTCCGCTCTGAGACTTCGCGCCGAGCTACTTCGACGATATCATCGTTCACAGACGTGCGACTGACGGCGTGTCGGAGGTCGATGCGCACCTCGGTCATCTGCGCCAGGTGTTCGCGACGATGCGCGAGCACAAGTTGTACGCCAACTTGAAGACGTGCACGTTCTACGCGTCAGAAATTTCCGTCCTCGGCTGCTACGTGGGTCGTGATGGTGTGCGCGCCGATCCAGAGAAGATCACGTCGGTCTGCGAGTGGCCGACGCTGAGCAACCAGACCGAGCTTCGTCAATGGCTCCGTCTTGCAAACTATCTGCGCCGGTACACGCGCAACTACACCGAGTTGATCCAGCCGCTGTCGAGCTTGTTGGTGAAGGACAAGGTTGGAGTGGCTCCAAGAACACCAAACCGCGTTCGAGTCGGTGAATAAGAGCCTCGTCGCGGCGCGGATCATCATCCTACCCGACGACTCGAGGCCGTTCCACGTTGTATGCGACGCCAGCGACTTCGCGATCGGGTGCGCCGTGATGCAGTTTGACGACGAAGGTCGTGAGCGCGTTGTCAGCTACCAGTCACGCCAGCGTAAGCCCGCCGAACGCAACTACCCCGTCCACGACAAGGAGCTCCATGCCATGCGCTACGCGCTGACCAAGTTCCGCGTGCTCTTGCTGGGAGAGCAGATATTCGAGCTGTACACGGACCACGCATCGCTTCGCACAGTGACAAAGTCGCCGCACCTGAGCCAGCGCGCCATGTGCTGGCTTCAACTTCGTCGTCCACTACAAGCCCGGCAAATCGAACATCCTCGCTGATGCGCTGTCGAGGCGCCTGGACTACGTTCCGCGCACGACGATGAACCTATTCGCGGCTGACGGCGAAGAAGAAGAAGCCAAGTGTCACGCGTGCGCCGAAGCCGGACTCTTAGTGACTCGTTCGGCGCCTGTGATGCTGCTGCGTCAGCAGATCGCTGACGCCTACGCTGACGACCAGCTTCTTGAACCGTTCGTAAAGCACTTGATCGCGCTGACGGAGAAGACGTTCGTGGCCTTGTCGATGGGAGCGGTGACGCCGCGATGTGCAACTCGAGTCTCGTCACTCTCGGTGATGACACTCCTGGTGCGATCCAAGTCTTCCCGTGAATGCCGACCAGACCACTGGCTTTGTGGTTTTGCCACTCAAGGTCTTCGTCTCTATGTGCTTGCTTCTATCTCTCTCGGTTGATCTGCTCACTCAAGGCGCACGAGTGCACCCCATGCAAGCTAGCAACAGCTAACTCTCAATCAATCACTTTTCATTCTGCCAAGCATCCTACAAGCGCACTCCCTCCTCTTCCTCCTCCTCGTACTATCAAGGTTATGAGCCCAAGCGTCATGCCCTCCACCGACCAGCTCGACGGCGGCAACTACCACTTGTGGTCGGTTCGAACCAAGTTCCGTCTGATGAAGAAGAAGGTGTGGGCTGTGGTCGAGAACGACAGTGCGGCGGACAGCACGCAGAAGCAATTGGCGCTCAGCATCATCGCGGAAGGCCTCACCGACGAGTACCTGTCAGCGATCGCGTCGGAGACAAATCCGACGAACGCGTGGAAGACGATCATGGACATGGGCGCAGTGATGCTGCATGTTGCGTCTCAGCTGAACAACTTTCGTTGGGCGGGAATGAGTGTCTAAGCAAACTACGACCACTACATGCACCTGTTTCGGACGTTCACGGCCGCCGGAGGCGTCAAGTCCGACCAAGAGCTCGTGATGAACTTTGTGACCAACCTCCCGCGTTGCTATCCAAAAGCAACGATCCAGGCGCATGCCGGATTGACCCTGCGCATGGTCAAAGAACTGCTCGAGAACGTGGAGCGCGACCTGCTTCCAACTCGTCAAGTGGCCGTAGCCGGTGCGCTCATGGTAGACCAAGCGTCTGTGACGTGCTACTGGTGCAAGAAGCCCGGTCACAAAATGCCCAGTGCAAGAAGTTGAAGACGTGGCAGCAGAGCAAGGGCCGCGATGGTAGCGACTGGGCGCGCGGCGGTGGCCGCGGTGGCAATTGTGATGTCAACTTTGCCGCTCGCATTTCGGGCGTTGTGCTCATGGAGACGATGCCTCACGAAGATGGCGCAGTGTCGAATCAAGAACGCTGGGTGCTCGACTCAGTCGCTACAGACCACATGTGCGCAAGCGGCATGTGGTTCAAGACGTACAAGTCGGAGAACGACCAATGGGTGCGTACGGCAAACAGCGCGAGTATGCGGATTCTTGGCGTTGGTGACGCTGAAGTCGTTGTTGATGGCACGCGCTACGTGCTTCCGTCAACGCTCCACGTGCCGGATTTGCACGCAAACCTCGGTCCGTTGTCGCAGCTGGATTCGCAAGGCTGCTCGACGACGCTCGCGGGAGGCAAACTACAAGTCAAACGAATAGGGCATCAGCTGATCACTGGCTCGAAGGTCGGATCGCTGTTTGTCTTCTCGGATCTACCAGTCAAGAGACACACTGGTGTGAAGGCGTTAGTCGCATCCGCCGACATCGACTTGTGGCACCAGCGACTCGGCCACCAGCATGAGAGAATGCTGCAGGAGCTGCCCAAGCACGCGCGAGACGTGTCAGTCAAAGCAGGCGACAAGATGTCTGACTGCAGTACGTGCGCGACAAGCAAGATGACGCGCGTACACATCAAGCGTCAAGGCCGACAGCCGCCTAAGAGATCGAGCCAGTCGCTCGCTCTCATTCATTCCGACTTGTGCTACGTCAGTGCACAAAGTATGAGCGGCAGTAAGTACTTCGTCAGCTACATCTACGATCACTCGCGCTACTCCTGGGTCAGCTTCCTCAAGACCAGGGACAAGCAAGTGACGGCGTTCAAGACGTTTGTGATGCAAGCAGAGAACGCATTGGGCGTGAAGGTCAAGGTGTTGCGGTCCAACGGTGGCGGCGAGTACTAGAACGACGACATGGGCGAATGCTGTCAATATGTAAGTGACTTGCATACGTGACATCAATAGCCTAAAGGCGACACTAAGAACGGCTCACACAAATCCTCCTTTCATGGCACTACGGATGACAGACACACACATTTGCGTGGAGCTAGTGACGCACCGGAAAACGTACCAAGGAAGCCGTTGGATTGTAGTTTCCATACATAAGGAACGACACAGGTATGACACACATGGCGCCAGCTTTCATTCAGTGTCAGGACCGCATATCGCTTGCATAAACGTGTGAATTCAATTCAGACGTACCAAATTCGGACTCAAAACAAATTGCCTATTCACGCACCAGACGACAACATCGTACAATTGGTGCACGTTTTACATCCGCCGGCAACAACATATCGTGGAGCATGATGACGCTCGCGGTGCACGTCAATGCGTGCACCTAGCCCGCAGCGCTCCAACTATATCGAAATGGAGATCCAGTGATTCAAGAAACGCGGGTGATCCTCTGACATGTGGAGAATGACGTCGCAAAGAAGAGAGAGATGCTTCATGACCTTGTCTTGAGAGTAGAGAAGCCGCTGTATCATTTGAAACCTAAATAGCAGAGAGAGAAGACAGACACAAGAGCGTCATCTCGCTAAACACTGTCTCGACACACATCTTCAATGCTTGGTAGTAATGGCGAGCATTATCATCGCAATAGCATTTTGCTGAGAGGTGCGGCTGTGGCTTGGTACATTCGACGGCGAAGACGGTTTTACACATGCCTCGAGTGTACGAATCGAATATATATGTTCTAAGTACTCGATCGGAGAAGAAGGTGCGTGGCATGCGTGCTTGAGCCCATATGTGGTGCCGTGACCCTTTGTTGCACTTTCCCCGTTGGTTCTGACCGGGCGCACGCTCGCCAAACGTTACCGCCCGTTTGTCGCTCGTTACAGATGCCCTTGTCCTTCGTAGCATACGGTAAGAGCGACGCTACAAGTACGCGCGAGGTTTGCACATACCAGAGCGCAGTCCACATTGATTCGTTTCCCAAACACAACTGCATCAGCAAGAACGGCCACGCAACTTTGTTCTTTACACAATATGTGTATGCGGACGCTGTTGCCTACTTTAAAGCGTCGGTGAGGTCGCAGCGGCCGTGTGTATTACTGTTCCCTTCATTCGTGTCTGGTCTCGTGTGGCGGCCGCGTAGTCGGTCCGATGTGGGTCGATATCTATTGAGCAAAGTTTGTCGCGCTACCCAGTCGCGTGAGGGTTTTGTCCAACCAAGTCTTAGCATATTGGTCAACCAAGTTTGTTTCATTGTGTGAAAGAAATTTCAACTGTATTTGGTCAAACCGGAGATGTGTGATTGCAAACACTTCATCGAACACCAACGTTGTACAATAGAATCATTTTGACGTGTTATCCATATTCAAGTCAAACGAACAGTGTATAATTTCAGCTCCGAACCAATGCAGATTGAGTATACTGTGAAAGAAATGTGCAGGTAGGCATTTGTACACTCTATCACAGTGACAGCTAAAAGCAACATTGACATAAACGGCACCTACATACAATACGAATTGAAGTTCGACCCATTCGCAAGAAATTAGATTTCAACCCAGTGCAAAGACATGAGTTGTAAATGCTCAACTTCAACTCATCCAATCACGATTCTGTCTAATCACAGCGGCGTTGCTCGACATCTCTCGTTCCTTTGTTCCTTCGCTCATTTCTCATTTTGATATCTACCGCCCAAGCAACATCGACCTCGACGCACATGCATCCCATGCAAACGCGCTCAAAGACAGCTCGACTCACCCGAGAACGTGCGCGATCACCAACCAGCCTCGCCGGCGATGTCGTGGCCAGGCTACTATTTAGCGACATACGCGCCAGCATGGATGCGATCGCGCAAGAGAACACTGTCCTGTCCCAACGCTTGCTCGAGACGGCCGAAAATATCCGCGCGCTAACAAGTGCTTGCGACCGCGCTGCTGCGGAAGTCCTGGAGCGACGCACCGAGACCGACTTCCTCGACCACGTTCTGTACGCAATTATGTCGTCTCACCCAGATATTCGGCGCGACTACGAAGATGTGATCGCGTACATGTCTGTTCCACCTCCAACGGAAGCTAATCTGGATCCGGAGATGGCTGTCGTTCTTCGCTTGTGGTGCCCCTACAACACCTAAGACCTCCACCAGATGCACAGACACCTGCTAAGAGCGACATCAGGCCAATTACATATGAAGTGCGCTGAGTAGCAGGTATATGAAATACCGAATTACAGTCAATATGTAAGTGACTTGCATACGTGACATCAATAGCCTAAAGGCGACACTAAGAACGGCTCACACAAATCCTCCTTTCATGGCACTACGGATGACAGACACACACATTTGCGTGGAGCTAGTGACGCACCGGAAAACGTACCAAGGAAGCCGTTGGATTGTAGTTTCCATACATAAGGAACGACACAGGTATGACACACATGGCGCCAGCTTTCATTCAGTGTCAGGACCGCATATCGCTTGCATAAACGTGTGAATTCAATTCAGACGTACCAAATTCGGACTCAAAACAAATTGCCTATTCACGCACCAGACGACAACATCGTACAATTGGTGCACGTTTTACATCCGCCGGCAACAACATATCGTGGAGCATGATGACGCTCGCGGTGCACGTCAATGCGTGCACCTAGCCCGCAGCGCTCCAACTATATCGAAATGGAGATCCAGTGATTCAAGAAACGCGGGTGATCCTCTGACATGTGGAGAATGACGTCGCAAAGAAGAGAGAGATGCTTCATGACCTTGTCTTGAGAGTAGAGAAGCCGCTGTATCATTTGAAACCTAAATAGCAGAGAGAGAAGACAGACACAAGAGCGTCATCTCGCTAAACACTGTCTCGACACACATCTTCAATGCTTGGTAGTAATGGCGAGCATTATCATCGCAATAGCATTTTGCTGAGAGGTGCGGCTGTGGCTTGGTACATTCGACGGCGAAGACGGTTTTACACATGCCTCGAGTGTACGAATCGAATATATATGTTCTAAGTACTCGATCGGAGAAGAAGGTGCGTGGCATGCGTGCTTGAGCCCATATGTGGTGCCGTGACCCTTTGTTGCACTTTCCCCGTTGGTTCTGACCGGGCGCACGCTCGCCAAACGTTACCGCCCGTTTGTCGCTCGTTACAGATGCCCTTGTCCTTCGTAGCATACGGTAAGAGCGACGCTACAAGTACGCGCGAGGTTTGCACATACCAGAGCGCAGTCCACATTGATTCGTTTCCCAAACACAACTGCATCAGCAAGAACGGCCACGCAACTTTATTCTTTACACAATATGTGTATGCGGACGCTGTTGCCTACTTTAAAGCGTCGGTGAGGTCGCAGCGGCCGTGTGTATTACTGTTCCCTTCATTCGTGTCTGGTCTCGTGTGGCGGCCGCGTAGTCGGTCCGATGTGGGTCGATATCTATTGAGCAAAGTTTGTCGCGCTACCCAGTCGCGTGAGGGTTTTGTCCAACCAAGTCTTAGCATATTGGTCAACCAAGTTTGTTTCATTGTGTGAAAGAAATTTCAACTGTATTTGGTCAAACCGGAGATGTGTGATTGCAAACACTTCATCGAACACCAACGTTGTACAATAGAATCATTTTGACGTGTTATCCATATTCAAGTCAAACGAACAGTGTATAATTTCAGCTCCGAACCAATGCAGATTGAGTATACTGTGAAAGAAATGTGCAGGTAGGCATTTGTACACTCTATCACAGTGACAGCTAAAAGCAACATTGACATAAACGGCACCTACATACAATACGAATTGAAGTTCGACCCATTCGCAAGAAATTAGATTTCAACCCAGTGCAAAGACATGAGTTGTAAATGCTCAACTTCAACTCATCCAATCACGATTCTGTCTAATCACAGCGGCGTTGCTCGACATCTCTCGTTCCTTTGTTCCTTCGCTCATTTCTCATTTTGATATCTACCGCCCAAGCAACATCGACCTCGACGCACATGCATCCCATGCAAACGCGCTCAAAGACAGCTCGACTCACCCGAGAACGTGCGCGATCACCAACCAGCCTCGCCGGCGATGTCGTGGCCAGGCTACTATTTAGCGACATACGCGCCAGCATGGATGCGATCGCGCAAGAGAACACTGTCCTGTCCCAACGCCTGCTCGAGACGGCCGAAAATATCCGCGCGCTAACAAGTGCTTGCGACCGCGCTGCTGCGGAAGTCCTGGAGCGACGCACCGAGACCGACTTCCTCGACCACGTTCTGTACGCAATTATGTCGTCTCACCCAGATATTCGGCGCGACTACGAAGATGTGATCGCGTACATGTCTGTTCCACCTCCAACGGAAGCTAATCTGGATCCGGAGATGGCTGTCGTTCTTCGCTTGTGGTGCCCCTACAACACCTAAGACCTCCACCAGATGCACAGACACCTGCTAAGAGCGACATCAGGCCAATTACATATGAAGTGCGCTGAGTAGCAGGTATATGAAATACCGAATTACAGTCAATATGTAAGTGACTTGCATACGTGACATCAATAGCCTAAAGGCGACACTAAGAACGGCTCACACAAATCCTCCTTTCATGGCACTACGGATGACAGACACACACATTTGCGTGGAGCTAGTGACGCACCGGAAAACGTACCAAGGAAGCCGTTGGATTGTAGTTTCCATACATAAGGAACGACACAGGTATGACACACATGGCGCCAGCTTTCATTCAGTGTCAGGACCGCATATCGCTTGCATAAACGTGTGAATTCAATTCAGACGTACCAAATTCGGACTCAAAACAAATTGCCTATTCACGCACCAGACGACAACATCGTACAATTGGTGCACGTTTTACATCCGCCGGCAACAACATATCGTGGAGCATGATGACGCTCGCGGTGCACGTCAATGCGTGCACCTAGCCCGCAGCGCTCCAACTATATCGAAATGGAGATCCAGTGATTCAAGAAACGCGGGTGATCCTCTGACATGTGGAGAATGACGTCGCAAAGAAGAGAGAGATGCTTCATGACCTTGTCTTGAGAGTAGAGAAGCCGCTGTATCATTTGAAACCTAAATAGCAGAGAGAGAAGACAGACACAAGAGCGTCATCTCGCTAAACACTGTCTCGACACACATCTTCAATGCTTGGTAGTAATGGCGAGCATTATCATCGCAATAGCATTTTGCTGAGAGGTGCGGCTGTGGCTTGGTACATTCGACGGCGAAGACGGTTTTACACATGCCTCGAGTGTACGAATCGAATATATATGTTCTAAGTACTCGATCGGAGAAGAAGGTGCGTGGCATGCGTGCTTGAGCCCATATGTGGTGCCGTGACCCTTTGTTGCACTTTCCCCGTTGGTTCTGACCGGGCGCACGCTCGCCAAACGTTACCGCCCGTTTGTCGCTCGTTACAGATGCCCTTGTCCTTCGTAGCATACGGTAAGAGCGACGCTACAAGTACGCGCGAGGTTTGCACATACCAGAGCGCAGTCCACATTGATTCGTTTCCCAAACACAACTGCATCAGCAAGAACGGCCACGCAACTTTGTTCTTTACACAATATGTGTATGCGGACGCTGTTGCCTACTTTAAAGCGTCGGTGAGGTCGCAGCGGCCGTGTGTATTACTGTTCCCTTCATTCGTGTCTGGTCTCGTGTGGCGGCCGCGTAGTCGGTCCGATGTGGGTCGATATCTATTGAGCAAAGTTTGTCGCGCTACCCAGTCGCGTGAGGGTTTTGTCCAACCAAGTCTTAGCATATTGGTCAACCAAGTTTGTTTCATTGTGTGAAAGAAATTTCAACTGTATTTGGTCAAACCGGAGATGTGTGATTGCAAACACTTCATCGAACACCAACGTTGTACAATAGAATCATTTTGACGTGTTATCCATATTCAAGTCAAACGAACAGTGTATAATTTCAGCTCCGAACCAATGCAGATTGAGTATACTGTGAAAGAAATGTGCAGGTAGGCATTTGTACACTCTATCACAGTGACAGCTAAAAGCAACATTGACATAAACGGCACCTACATACAATACGAATTGAAGTTCGACCCATTCGCAAGAAATTAGATTTCAACCCAGTGCAAAGACATGAGTTGTAAATGCTCAACTTCAACTCATCCAATCACGATTCTGTCTAATAACAGCGGCGTTGCTCGACATCTCTCGTTCCTTTGTTCCTTCACTCATTTCTCATTTTGATATCTACCGCCCAAGCAACATCGACCTCGACGCACATGCATCCCATGCAAACGCGCTCAAAGACAGCTCGACTCACCCGAGAACGTGCGCGATCACCAACCAGCCTCGCCGGCGATGTCGTGGCCAGGCTACTATTTAGCGACATACGCGCCAGCATGGATGCGATCGCGCAAGAGAACACTGTCCTGTCCCAACGCCTGCTCGAGACGGCCGAAAATATCCGCGCGCTAACAAGTGCTTGCGACCGCGCTGCTGCGGAAGTCCTGGAGCGACGCACCGAGACCGACTTCCTCGACCACGTTCTGTACGCAATTATGTCGTCTCACCCAGATATTCGGCGCGACTACGAAGATGTGATCGCGTACATGTCTGTTCCACCTCCAACGGAAGCTAATCTGGATCCGGAGATGGCTGTCGTTCTTCGCTTGTGGTGCCCCTACAACACCTAAGACCTCCACCAGATGCACAGACACCTGCTAAGAGCGACATCAGGCCAATTACATATGAAGTGCGCTGAGTAGCAGGTATATGAAATACCGAATTACAGTCAATATGTAAGTGACTTGCATACGTGACATCAATAGCCTAAAGGCGACACTAAGAACGGCTCACACAAATCCTCCTTTCATGGCACTACGGATGACAGACACACACATTTGCGTGGAGCTAGTGACGCACCGGAAAACGTACCAAGGAAGCCGTTGGATTGTAGTTTCCATACATAAGGAACGACACAGGTATGACACACATGGCGCCAGCTTTCATTCAGTGTCAGGACCGCATATCGCTTGCATAAACGTGTGAATTCAATTCAGACGTACCAAATTCGGACTCAAAACAAATTGCCTATTCACGCACCAGACGACAACATCGTACAATTGGTGCACGTTTTACATCCGCCGGCAACAACATATCGTGGAGCATGATGACGCTCGCGGTGCACGTCAATGCGTGCACCTAGCCCGCAGCGCTCCAACTATATCGAAATGGAGATCCAGTGATTCAAGAAACGCGGGTGATCCTCTGACATGTGGAGAATGACGTCGCAAAGAAGAGAGAGATGCTTCATGACCTTGTCTTGAGAGTAGAGAAGCCGCTGTATCATTTGAAACCTAAATAGCAGAGAGAGAAGACAGACACAAGAGCGTCATCTCGCTAAACACTGTCTCGACACACATCTTCAATGCTTGGTAGTAATGGCGAGCATTATCATCGCAATAGCATTTTGCTGAGAGGTGCGGCTGTGGCTTGGTACATTCGACGGCGAAGACGGTTTTACACATGCCTCGAGTGTACGAATCGAATATATATGTTCTAAGTACTCGATCGGAGAAGAAGGTGCGTGGCATGCGTGCTTGAGCCCATATGTGGTGCCGTGACCCTTTGTTGCACTTTCCCCGTTGGTTCTGACCGGGCGCACGCTCGCCAAACGTTACCGCCCGTTTGTCGCTCGTTACAGATGCCCTTGTCCTTCGTAGCATACGGTAAGAGCGACGCTACAAGTACGCGCGAGGTTTGCACATACCAGAGCGCAGTCCACATTGATTCGTTTCCCAAACACAACTGCATCAGCAAGAACGGCCACGCAACTTTGTTCTTTACACAATATGTGTATGCGGACGCTGTTGCCTACTTTAAAGCGTCGGTGAGGTCGCAGCGGCCGTGTGTATTACTGTTCCCTTCATTCGTGTCTGGTCTCGTGTGGCGGCCGCGTAGTCGGTCCGATGTGGGTCGATATCTATTGAGCAAAGTTTGTCGCGCTACCCAGTCGCGTGAGGGTTTTGTCCAACCAAGTCTTAGCATATTGGTCAACCAAGTTTGTTTCATTGTGTGAAAGAAATTTCAACTGTATTTGGTCAAACCGGAGATGTGTGATTGCAAACACTTCATCGAACACCAACGTTGTACAATAGAATCATTTTGACGTGTTATCCATATTCAAGTCAAACGAACAGTGTATAATTTCAGCTCCGAACCAATGCAGATTGAGTATACTGTGAAAGAAATGTGCAGGTAGGCATTTGTACACTCTATCACAGTGACAGCTAAAAGCAACATTGACATAAACGGCACCTACATACAATACGAATTGAAGTTCAACCCATTCGCAAGAAATTAGATTTCAACCCAGTGCAAAGACATGAGTTGTAAATGCTCAACTTCAACTCATCCAATCACGATTCTGTCTAATCACAGCGGCGTTGCTCGACATCTCTCGTTCCTTTGTTCCTTCGCTCATTTCTCATTTTGATATCTACCGCCCAAGCAACATCGACCTCGACGCACATGCATCCCATGCAAACGCGCTCAAAGACAGCTCGACTCACCCGAGAACGTGCGCGATCACCAACCAGCCTCGCCGGCGATGTCGTGGCCAGGCTACTATTTAGCGACATACGCGCCAGCATGGATGCGATCGCGCAAGAGAACACTGTCCTGTCCCAACGCCTGCTCGAGACGGCCGAAAATATCCGCGCGCTAACAAGTGCTTGCGACCGCGCTGCTGCGGAAGTCCTGGAGCGACGCACCGAGACCGACTTCCTCGACCACGTTCTGTACGCAATTATGTCGTCTCACCCAGATATTCGGCGCGACTACGAAGATGTGATCGCGTACATGTCTGTTCCACCTCCAACGGAAGCTAATCTGGATCCGGAGATGGCTGTCGTTCTTCGCTTGTGGTGCCCCTACAACACCTAAGACCTCCACAGATGCACAGACACCTGCTAAGAGCGACATCAGGCCAATTACATATGAAGTGCGCTGAGTAGCAGGTATATGAAATACCGAATTACAGTCAATATGTAAGTGACTTGCATACGTGACATCAATAGCCTAAAGGCGACACTAAGAACGGCTCACACAAATCCTCCTTTCATGGCACTACGGATGACAGACACACACATTTGCGTGGAGCTAGTGACGCACCGGAAAACGTACCAAGGAAGCCGTTGGATTGTAGTTTCCATACATAAGGAACGACACAGGTATGACACACATGGCGCCAGCTTTCATTCAGTGTCAGGACCGCATATCGCTTGCATAAACGTGTGAATTCAATTCAGACGTACCAAATTCGGACTCAAAACAAATTGCCTATTCACGCACCAGACGACAACATCGTACAATTGGTGCACGTTTTACATCCGCCGGCAACAACATATCGTGGAGCATGATGACGCTCGCGGTGCACGTCAATGCGTGCACCTAGCCCGCAGCGCTCCAACTATATCGAAATGGAGATCCAGTGATTCAAGAAACGCGGGTGATCCTCTGACATGTGGAGAATGACGTCGCAAAGAAGAGAGAGATGCTTCATGACCTTGTCTTGAGAGTAGAGAAGCCGCTGTATCATTTGAAACCTAAATAGCAGAGAGAGAAGACAGACACAAGAGCGTCATCTCGCTAAACACTGTCTCGACACACATCTTCAATGCTTGGTAGTAATGGCGAGCATTATCATCGCAATAGCATTTTGCTGAGAGGTGCGGCTGTGGCTTGGTACATTCGACGGCGAAGACGGTTTTACACATGCCTCGAGTGTACGAATCGAATATATATGTTCTAAGTACTCGATCGGAGAAGAAGGTGCGTGGCATGCGTGCTTGAGCCCATATGTGGTGCCGTGACCCTTTGTTGCACTTTCCCCGTTGGTTCTGACCGGGCGCACGCTCGCCAAACGTTACCGCCCGTTTGTCGCTCGTTACAGATGCCCTTGTCCTTCGTAGCATACGGTAAGAGCGACGCTACAAGTACGCGCGAGGTTTGCACATACCAGAGCGCAGTCCACATTGATTCGTTTCCCAAACACAACTGCATCAGCAAGAACGGCCACGCAACTTTGTTCTTTACACAATATGTGTATGCGGACGCTGTTGCCTACTTTAAAGCGTCGGTGAGGTCGCAGCGGCCGTGTGTATTACTGTTCCCTTCATTCGTGTCTGGTCTCGTGTGGCGGCCGCGTAGTCGGTCCGATGTGGGTCGATATCTATTGAGCAAAGTTTGTCGCGCTACCCAGTCGCGTGAGGGTTTTGTCCAACCAAGTCTTAGCATATTGGTCAACCAAGTTTGTTTCATTGTGTGAAAGAAATTTCAACTGTATTTGGTCAAACCGGAGATGTGTGATTGCAAACACTTCATCGAACACCAACGTTGTACAATAGAATCATTTTGACGTGTTATCCATATTCAAGTCAAACGAACAGTGTATAATTTCAGCTCCGAACCAATGCAGATTGAGTATACTGTGAAAGAAATGTGCAGGTAGGCATTTGTACACTCTATCACAGTGACAGCTAAAAGCAACATTGACATAAACGGCACCTACATACAATACGAATTGAAGTTCGACCCATTCGCAAGAAATTAGATTTCAACCCAGTGCAAAGACATGAGTTGTAAATGCTCAACTTCAACTCATCCAATCACGATTCTGTCTAATCACAGCGGCGTTGCTCGACATCTCTCGTTCCTTTGTTCCTTCGCTCATTTCTCATTTTGATATCTACCGCCCAAGCAACATCGACCTCGACGCACATGCATCCCATGCAAACGCGCTCAAAGACAGCTCGACTCACCCGAGAACGTGCGCGATCACCAACCAGCCTCGCCGGCGATGTCGTGGCCAGGCTACTATTTAGCGACATACGCGCCAGCATGGATGCGATCGCGCAAGAGAACACTGTCCTGTCCCAACGCCTGCTCGAGACGGCCGAAAATATCCGCGCGCTAACAAGTGCTTGCGACCGCGCTGCTGCGGAAGTCCTGGAGCGACGCACCGAGACCGACTTCCTCGACCACGTTCTGTACGCAATTATGTCGTCTCACCCAGATATTCGGCGCGACTACGAAGATGTGATCGCGTACATGTCTGTTCCACCTCCAACGGAAGCTAATCTGGATCCGGAGATGGCTGTCGTTCTTCGCTTGTGGTGCCCCTACAACACCTAAGACCTCCACCAGATGCACAGACACCTGCTAAGAGCGACATCAGGCCAATTACATATGAAGTGCGCTGAGTAGCAGGTATATGAAATACCGAATTACAGTCAATATGTAAGTGACTTGCATACGTGACATCAATAGCCTAAAGGCGACACTAAGAACGGCTCACACAAATCCTCCTTTCATGGCACTACGGATGACAGACACACACATTTGCGTGGAGCTAGTGACGCACCGGAAAACGTACCAAGGAAGCCGTTGGATTGTAGTTTCCATACATAAGGAACGACACAGGTATGACACACATGGCGCCAGCTTTCATTCAGTGTCAGGACCGCATATCGCTTGCATAAACGTGTGAATTCAATTCAGACGTACCAAATTCGGACTCAAAACAAATTGCCTATTCACGCACCAGACGACAACATCGTACAATTGGTGCACGTTTTACATCCGCCGGCAACAACATATCGTGGAGCATGATGACGCTCGCGGTGCACGTCAATGCGTGCACCTAGCCCGCAGCGCTCCAACTATATCGAAATGGAGATCCAGTGATTCAAGAAACGCGGGTGATCCTCTGACATGTGGAGAATGACGTCGCAAAGAAGAGAGAGATGCTTCATGACCTTGTCTTGAGAGTAGAGAAGCCGCTGTATCATTTGAAACCTAAATAGCAGAGAGAGAAGACAGACACAAGAGCGTCATCTCGCTAAACACTGTCTCGACACACATCTTCAATGCTTGGTAGTAATGGCGAGCATTATCATCGCAATAGCATTTTGCTGAGAGGTGCGGCTGTGGCTTGGTACATTCGACGGCGAAGACGGTTTTACACATGCCTCGAGTGTACGAATCGAATATATATGTTCTAAGTACTCGATCGGAGAAGAAGGTGCGTGGCATGCGTGCTTGAGCCCATATGTGGTGCCGTGACCCTTTGTTGCACTTTCCCCGTTGGTTCTGACCGGGCGCACGCTCGCCAAACGTTACCGCCCGTTTGTCGCTCGTTACAGATGCCCTTGTCCTTCGTAGCATACGGTAAGAGCGACGCTACAAGTACGCGCGAGGTTTGCACATACCAGAGCGCAGTCCACATTGATTCGTTTCCCAAACACAACTGCATCAGCAAGAACGGCCACGCAACTTTGTTCTTTACACAATATGTGTATGCGGACGCTGTTGCCTACTTTAAAGCGTCGGTGAGGTCGCAGCGGCCGTGTGTATTACTGTTCCCTTCATTCGTGTCTGGTCTCGTGTGGCGGCCGCGTAGTCGGTCCGATGTGGGTCGATATCTATTGAGCAAAGTTTGTCGCGCTACCCAGTCGCGTGAGGGTTTTGTCCAACCAAGTCTTAGCATATTGGTCAACCAAGTTTGTTTCATTGTGTGAAAGAAATTTCAACTGTATTTGGTCAAACCGGAGATGTGTGATTGCAAACACTTCATCGAACACCAACGTTGTACAATAGAATCATTTTGACGTGTTATCCATATTCAAGTCAAACGAACAGTGTATAATTTCAGCTCCGAACCAATGCAGATTGAGTATACTGTGAAAGAAATGTGCAGGTAGGCATTTGTACACTCTATCACAGTGACAGCTAAAAGCAACATTGACATAAACGGCACCTACATACAATACGAATTGAAGTTCGACCCATTCGCAAGAAATTAGATTTCAACCCAGTGCAAAGACATGAGTTGTAAATGCTCAACTTCAACTCATCCAATCACGATTCTGTCTAATCACAGCGGCGTTGCTCGACATCTCTCGTTCCTTTGTTCCTTCGCTCATTTCTCATTTTGATATCTACCGCCCAAGCAACATCGACCTCGACGCACATGCATCCCATGCAAAACGCGCTCAAAGACAGCTCGACTCACCCGAGAACGTGCGCGATCACCAACCAGCCTCGCCGGCGATGTCGTGGCCAGGCTACTATTTAGCGACATACGCGCCAGCATGGATGCGATCGCGCAAGAGAACACTGTCCTGTCCCAACGCCTGCTCGAGACGGCCGAAAATATCCGCGCGCTAACAAGTGCTTGCGACCGCGCTGCTGCGGAAGTCCTGGAGCGACGCACCGAGACCGACTTCCTCGACCACGTTCTGTACGCAATTATGTCGTCTCACCCAGATATTCGGCGCGACTACGAAGATGTGATCGCGTACATGTCTGTTCCACCTCCAACGGAAGCTAATCTGGATCCGGAGATGGCTGTCGTTCTTCGCTTGTGGTGCCCCTACAACACCTAAGACCTCCACCAGATGCACAGACACCTGCTAAGAGCGACATCAGGCCAATTACATATGAAGTGCGCTGAGTAGCAGGTATATGAAATACCGAATTACAGTCAATATGTAAGTGACTTGCATACGTGACATCAATAGCCTAAAGGCGACACTAAGAACGGCTCACACAAATCCTCCTTTCATGGCACTACGGATGACAGACACACACATTTGCGTGGAGCTAGTGACGCACCGGAAAACGTACCAAGGAAGCCGTTGGATTGTAGTTTCCATACATAAGGAACGACACAGGTATGACACACATGGCGCCAGCTTTCATTCAGTGTCAGGACCGCATATCGCTTGCATAAACGTGTGAATTCAATTCAGACGTACCAAATTCGGACTCAAAACAAATTGCCTATTCACGCACCAGACGACAACATCGTACAATTGGTGCACGTTTTACATCCGCCGGCAACAACATATCGTGGAGCATGATGACGCTCGCGGTGCACGTCAATGCGTGCACCTAGCCCGCAGCGTTCCAACTATATCGAAATGGAGATCCAGTGATTCAAGAAACGCGGGTGATCCTCTGACATGTGGAGAATGACGTCGCAAAGAAGAGAGAGATGCTTCATGACCTTGTCTTGAGAGTAGAGAAGCCGCTGTATCATTTGAAACCTAAATAGCAGAGAGAGAAGACAGACACAAGAGCGTCATCTCGCTAAACACTGTCTCGACACACATCTTCAATGCTTGGTAGTAATGGCGAGCATTATCATCGCAATAGCATTTTGCTGAGAGGTGCGGCTGTGGCTTGGTACATTCGACGGCGAAGACGGTTTTACACATGCCTCGAGTGTACGAATCGAATATATATGTTCTAAGTACTCGATCGGAGAAGAAGGTGCGTGGCATGCGTGCTTGAGCCCATATGTGGTGCCGTGACCCTTTGTTGCACTTTCCCCGTTGGTTCTGACCGGGCGCACGCTCGCCAAACGTTACCGCCCGTTTGTCGCTCGTTACAGATGCCCTTGTCCTTCGTAGCATACGGTAAGAGCGACGCTACAAGTACGCGCGAGGTTTGCACATACCAGAGCGCAGTCCACATTGATTCGTTTCCCAAACACAACTGCATCAGCAAGAACGGCCACGCAACTTTGTTCTTTACACAATATGTGTATGCGGACGCTGTTGCCTACTTTAAAGCGTCGGTGAGGTCGCAGCGGCCGTGTGTATTACTGTTCCCTTCATTCGTGTCTGGTCTCGTGTGGCGGCCGCGTAGTCGGTCCGATGTGGGTCGATATCTATTGAGCAAAGTTTGTCGCGCTACCCAGTCGCGTGAGGGTTTTGTCCAACCAAGTCTTAGCATATTGGTCAACCAAGTTTGTTTCATTGTGTGAAAGAAATTTCAACTGTATTTGGTCAAACCGGAGATGTGTGATTGCAAACACTTCATCGAACACCAACGTTGTACAATAGAATCATTTTGACGTGTTATCCATATTCAAGTCAAACGAACAGTGTATAATTTCAGCTCCGAACCAATGCAGATTGAGTATACTGTGAAAGAAATGTGCAGGTAGGCATTTGTACACTCTATCACAGTGACAGCTAAAAGCAACATTGACATAAACGGCACCTACATACAATACGAATTGAAGTTCGACCCATTCGCAAGAAATTAGATTTCAACCCAGTGCAAAGACATGAGTTGTAAATGCTCAACTTCAACTCATCCAATCACGATTCTGTCTAATCACAGCGGCGTTGCTCGACATCTCTCGTTCCTTTGTTCCTTCACTCATTTCTCATTTTGATATCTACCGCCCAAGCAACATCGACCTCGACGCACATGCATCCCATGCAAAACGCGCTCAAAGACAGCTCGACTCACCCGAGAACGTGCGCGATCACCAACCAGCCTCGCCGGCGATGTCGTGGCCAGGCTACTATTTAGCGACATACGCGCCAGCATGGATGCGATCGCGCAAGAGAACACTGTCCTGTCCCAACGCTTGCTCGAGACGGCCGAAAATATCCGCGCGCTAACAAGTGCTTGCGACCGCGCTGCTGCGGAAGTCCTGGAGCGACGCACCGAGACCGACTTCCTCGACCACGTTCTGTACGCAATTATGTCGTCTCACCCAGATATTCGGCGCGACTACGAAGATGTGATCGCGTACATGTCTGTTCCACCTCCAACGGAAGCTAATCTGGATCCGGAGATGGCTGTCGTTCTTCGCTTGTGGTGCCCCTACAACACCTAAGACCTCCACCAGATGCACAGACACCTGCTAAGAGCGACATCAGGCCAATTACATATGAAGTGCGCTGAGTAGCAGGTATATGAAATACCGAATTACAGTCAATATGTAAGTGACTTGCATACGTGACATCAATAGCCTAAAGGCGACACTAAGAACGGCTCACACAAATCCTCCTTTCATGGCACTACGGATGACAGACACACACATTTGCGTGGAGCTAGTGACGCACCGGAAAACGTACCAAGGAAGCCGTTGGATTGTAGTTTCCATACATAAGGAACGACACAGGTATGACACACATGGCGCCAGCTTTCATTCAGTGTCAGGACCGCATATCGCTTGCATAAACGTGTGAATTCAATTCAGACGTACCAAATTCGGACTCAAAACAAATTGCCTATTCACGCACCAGACGACAACATCGTACAATTGGTGCACGTTTTACATCCGCCGGCAACAACATATCGTGGAGCATGATGACGCTCGCGGTGCACGTCAATGCGTGCACCTAGCCCGCAGCGCTTCCAACTATATCGAAATGGAGATCCAGTGATTCAAGAAACGCGGGTGATCCTCTGACATGTGGAGAATGACGTCGCAAAGAAGAGAGAGATGCTTCATGACCTTGTCTTGAGAGTAGAGAAGCCGCTGTATCATTTGAAACCTAAATAGCAGAGAGAGAAGACAGACACAAGAGCGTCATCTCGCTAAACACTGTCTCGACACACATCTTCAATGCTTGGTAGTAATGGCGAGCATTATCATCGCAATAGCATTTTTGCTGAGAGGTGCGGCTGTGGCTTGGTACATTCGACGGCGAAGACGGTTTTACACATGCCTCGAGTGTACGAATCGAATATATATGTTCTAAGTACTCGATCGGAGAAGAAGGTGCGTGGCATGCGTGCTTGAGCCCATATGTGGTGCCGTGACCCTTTGTTGCACTTTCCCCGTTGGTTCTGACCGGGCGCACGCTCGCCAAACGTTACCGCCCGTTTGTCGCTCGTTACAGATGCCCTTGTCCTTCGTAGCATACGGTAAGAGCGACGCTACAAGTACGCGCGAGGTTTGCACATACCAGAGCGCAGTCCACATTGATTCGTTTCCCAAACACAACTGCATCAGCAAGAACGGCCACGCAACTTTGTTCTTTACACAATATGTGTATGCGGACGCTGTTGCCTACTTTAAAGCGTCGGTGAGGTCGCAGCGGCCGTGTGTATTACTGTTCCCTTCATTCGTGTCTGGTCTCGTGTGGCGGCCGCGTAGTCGGTCCGATGTGGGTCGATATCTATTGAGCAAAGTTTGTCGCGCTACCCAGTCGCGTGAGGGTTTTGTCCAACCAAGTCTTAGCATATTGGTCAACCAAGTTTGTTTCATTGTGTGAAAGAAATTTCAACTGTATTTGGTCAAACCGGAGATGTGTGATTGCAAACACTTCATCGAACACCAACGTTGTACAATAGAATCATTTTGACGTGTTATCCATATTCAAGTCAAACGAACAGTGTATAATTTCAGCTCCGAACCAATGCAGATTGAGTATACTGTGAAAGAAATGTGCAGGTAGGCATTTGTACACTCTATCACAGTGACAGCTAAAAGCAACATTGACATAAACGGCACCTACATACAATACGAATTGAAGTTCGACCCATTCGCAAGAAATTAGATTTCAACCCAGTGCAAAGACATGAGTTGTAAATGCTCAACTTCAACTCATCCAATCACGATTCTGTCTAATCACAGCGGCGTTGCTCGACATCTCTCGTTCCTTTGTTCCTTCACTCATTTCTCATTTTGATATCTACCGCCCAAGCAACATCGACCTCGACGCACATGCATCCCATGCAAACGCGCTCAAAGACAGCTCGACTCACCCGAGAACGTGCGCGATCACCAACCAGCCTCGCCGGCGATGTCGTGGCCAGGCTACTATTTAGCGACATACGCGCCAGCATGGATGCGATCGCGCAAGAGAACACTGTCCTGTCCCAACGCCTGCTCGAGACGGCCGAAAATATCCGCGCGCTAACAAGTGCTTGCGACCGCGCTGCTGCGGAAGTCCTGGAGCGACGCACCGAGACCGACTTCCTCGACCACGTTCTGTACGCAATTATGTCGTCTCACCCAGATATTCGGCGCGACTACGAAGATGTGATCGCGTACATGTCTGTTCCACCTCCAACGGAAGCTAATCTGGATCCGGAGATGGCTGTCGTTCTTCGCTTGTGGTGCCCCTACAACACCTAAGACCTCCACCAGATGCACAGACACCTGCTAAGAGCGACATCAGGCCAATTACATATGAAGTGCGCTGAGTAGCAGGTATATGAAATACCGAATTACAGTCAATATGTAAGTGACTTGCATACGTGACATCAATAGCCTAAAGGCGACACTAAGAACGGCTCACACAAATCCTCCTTTCATGGCACTACGGATGACAGACACACACATTTGCGTGGAGCTAGTGACGCACCGGAAAACGTACCAAGGAAGCCGTTGGATTGTAGTTTCCATACATAAGGAACGACACAGGTATGACACACATGGCGCCAGCTTTCATTCAGTGTCAGGACCGCATATCGCTTGCATAAACGTGTGAATTCAATTCAGACGTACCAAATTCGGACTCAAAACAAATTGCCTATTCACGCACCAGACGACAACATCGTACAATTGGTGCACGTTTTACATCCGCCGGCAACAACATATCGTGGAGCATGATGACGCTCGCGGTGCACGTCAATGCGTGCACCTAGCCCGCAGCGCTCCAACTATATCGAAATGGAGATCCAGTGATTCAAGAAACGCGGGGTGATCCTCTGACATGTGGAGAATGACGTCGCAAAGAAGAGAGAGATGCTTCATGACCTTGTCTTGAGAGTAGAGAAGCCGCTGTATCATTTGAAACCTAAATAGCAGAGAGAGAAGACAGACACAAGAGCGTCATCTCGCTAAACACTGTCTCGACACACATCTTCAATGCTTGGTAGTAATGGCGAGCATTATCATCGCAATAGCATTTTGCTGAGAGGTGCGGCTGTGGCTTGGTACATTCGACGGCGAAGACGGTTTTACACATGCCTCGAGTGTACGAATCGAATATATATGTTCTAAGTACTCGATCGGAGAAGAAGGTGCGTGGCATGCGTGCTTGAGCCCATATGTGGTGCCGTGACCCTTTGTTGCACTTTCCCCGTTGGTTCTGACCGGGCGCACGCTCGCCAAACGTTACCGCCCGTTTGTCGCTCGTTACAGATGCCCTTGTCCTTCGTAGCATACGGTAAGAGCGACGCTACAAGTACGCGCGAGGTTTGCACATACCAGAGCGCAGTCCACATTGATTCGTTTCCCAAACACAACTGCATCAGCAAGAACGGCCACGCAACTTTGTTCTTTACACAATATGTGTATGCGGACGCTGTTGCCTACTTTAAAGCGTCGGTGAGGTCGCAGCGGCCGTGTGTATTACTGTTCCCTTCATTCGTGTCTGGTCTCGTGTGGCGGCCGCGTAGTCGGTCCGATGTGGGTCGATATCTATTGAGCAAAGTTTGTCGCGCTACCCAGTCGCGTGAGGGTTTTGTCCAACCAAGTCTTAGCATATTGGTCAACCAAGTTTGTTTCATTGTGTGAAAGAAATTTCAACTGTATTTGGTCAAACCGGAGATGTGTGATTGCAAACACTTCATCGAACACCAACGTTGTACAATAGAATCATTTTGACGTGTTATCCATATTCAAGTCAAACGAACAGTGTATAATTTCAGCTCCGAACCAATGCAGATTGAGTATACTGTGAAAGAAATGTGCAGGTAGGCATTTGTACACTCTATCACAGTGACAGCTAAAAGCAACATTGACATAAACGGCACCTACATACAATACGAATTGAAGTTCGACCCATTCGCAAGAAATTAGATTTCAACCCAGTGCAAAGACATGAGTTGTAAATGCTCAACTTCAACTCATCCAATCACGATTCTGTCTAATCACAGCGGCGTTGCTCGACATCTCTCGTTCCTTTGTTCCTTCACTCATTTCTCATTTTGATATCTACCGCCCAAGCAACATCGACCTCGACGCACATGCATCCCATGCAAACGCGCTCAAAGACAGCTCGACTCACCCGAGAACGTGCGCGATCACCAACCAGCCTCGCCGGCGATGTCGTGGCCAGGCTACTATTTAGCGACATACGCGCCAGCATGGATGCGATCGCGCAAGAGAACACTGTCCTGTCCCAACGCCTGCTCGAGACGGCCGAAAATATCCGCGCGCTAACAAGTGCTTGCGACCGCGCTGCTGCGGAAGTCCTGGAGCGACGCACCGAGACCGACTTCCTCGACCACGTTCTGTACGCAATTATGTCGTCTCACCCAGATATTCGGCGCGACTACGAAGATGTGATCGCGTACATGTCTGTTCCACCTCCAACGGAAGCTAATCTGGATCCGGAGATGGCTGTCGTTCTTCGCTTGTGGTGCCCCTACAACACCTAAGACCTCCACCAGATGCACAGACACCTGCTAAGAGCGACATCAGGCCAATTACATATGAAGTGCGCTGAGTAGCAGGTATATGAAAATACCGAATTACAGTCAATATGTAAGTGACTTGCATACGTGACATCAATAGCCTAAAGGCGACACTAAGAACGGCTCACACAAATCCTCCTTTCATGGCACTACGGATGACAGACACACACATTTGCGTGGAGCTAGTGACGCACCGGAAAACGTACCAAGGAAGCCGTTGGATTGTAGTTTCCATACATAAGGAACGACACAGGTATGACACACATGGCGCCAGCTTTCATTCAGTGTCAGGACCGCATATCGCTTGCATAAACGTGTGAATTCAATTCAGACGTACCAAATTCGGACTCAAAACAAATTGCCTATTCACGCACCAGACGACAACATCGTACAATTGGTGCACGTTTTACATCCGCCGGCAAACAACATATCGTGGAGCATGATGACGCTCGCGGTGCACGTCAATGCGTGCACCTAGCCCGCAGCGCTCCAACTATATCGAAATGGAGATCCAGTGATTCAAGAAACGCGGGTGATCCTCTGACATGTGGAGAATGACGTCGCAAAGAAGAGAGAGATGCTTCATGACCTTGTCTTGAGAGTAGAGAAGCCGCTGTATCATTTGAAACCTAAATAGCAGAGAGAGAAGACAGACACAAGAGCGTCATCTCGCTAAACACTGTCTCGACACACATCTTCAATGCTTGGTAGTAATGGCGAGCATTATCATCGCAATAGCATTTTGCTGAGAGGTGCGGCTGTGGCTTGGTACATTCGACGGCGAAGACGGTTTTACACATGCCTCGAGTGTACGAATCGAATATATATGTTCTAAGTACTCGATCGGAGAAGAAGGTGCGTGGCATGCGTGCTTGAGCCCATATGTGGTGCCGTGACCCTTTGTTGCACTTTCCCCGTTGGTTCTGACCGGGCGCACGCTCGCCAAACGTTACCGCCCGTTTGTCGCTCGTTACAGATGCCCTTGTCCTTCGTAGCATACGGTAAGAGCGACGCTACAAGTACGCGCGAGGTTTGCACATACCAGAGCGCAGTCCACATTGATTCGTTTCCCAAACACAACTGCATCAGCAAGAACGGCCACGCAACTTTGTTCTTTACACAATATGTGTATGCGGACGCTGTTGCCTACTTTAAAGCGTCGGTGAGGTCGCAGCGGCCGTGTGTATTACTGTTCCCTTCATTCGTGTCTGGTCTCGTGTGGCGGCCGCGTAGTCGGTCCGATGTGGGTCGATATCTATTGAGCAAAGTTTGTCGCGCTACCAGTCGCGTGAGGGTTTTGTCCAACCAAGTCTTAGCATATTGGTCAACCAAGTTTGTTTCATTGTGTGAAAGAAATTTCAACTGTATTTGGTCAAACCGGAGATGTGTGATTGCAAACACTTCATCGAACACCAACGTTGTACAATAGAATCATTTTGACGTGTTATCCATATTCAAGTCAAACGAACAGTGTATAATTTTCAGCTCCGAACCAATGCAGATTGAGTATACTGTGAAAGAAATGTGCAGGTAGGCATTTGTACACTCTATCACAGTGACAGCTAAAAGCAACATTGACATAAACGGCACCTACATACAATACGAATTGAAGTTCAACCCATTCGCAAGAAATTAGATTTCAACCCAGTGCAAAGACATGAGTTGTAAATGCTCAACTTCAACTCATCCAATCACGATTCTGTCTAATCACAGCGGCGTTGCTCGACATCTCTCGTTCCTTTGTTCCTTCGCTCATTTCTCATTTTGATATCTACCGCCCAAGCAACATCGACCTCGACGCACATGCATCCCATGCAAACGCGCTCAAAGACAGCTCGACTCACCCGAGAACGTGCGCGATCACCAACCAGCCTCGCCGGCGATGTCGTGGCCAGGCTACTATTTAGCGACATACGCGCCAGCATGGATGCGATCGCGCAAGAGAACACTGTCCTGTCCCAACGCCTGCTCGAGACGGCCGAAAATATCCGCGCGCTAACAAGTGCTTGCGACCCGCGCTGCTGCGGAAGTCCTGGAGCGACGCACCGAGACCGACTTCCTCGACCACGTTCTGTACGCAATTATGTCGTCTCACCCAGATATTCGGCGCGACTACGAAGATGTGATCGCGTACATGTCTGTTCCACCTCCAACGGAAGCTAATCTGGATCGGAGATGGCTGTCGTTCTTCGCTTGTGGTGCCCCTACAACACCTAAGACCTCCACCAGATGCACAGACACCTGCTAAGAGCGACATCAGGCCAATTACATATGAAGTGCGCTGAGTAGCAGGTATATGAAA